>CM035102.1:20941258-21553756 GCA_020205505.1 Panax japonicus | reverse complement strand
ACTAGTAGTAAATGGATAGAGTAAATAAATAAATGGTAATCCTAAGATGACTTTATCTGTAAGATTGCGAATTAAAACAAATGACGTTCTAAAACACATATTGTCTTGACAGATATGAACTTTAGGCAATTTATATTTAATTTCCATTTGACTACCATTAGCTGAATTTAATCTTTCACTGGTTTTCTTAAAATACTTGGTTGGGATTAGACCTTCTTGTATACAGTTTAGATCTGCACCCGTATCAACAAGAGCAGAAAGCCGTATAGAGAAACTTTTATCAACAACCAGGTTAACTGAAATATACCATTTCTGAATGGTAATGTCCTTAATTCGTTTAAGTGTAAGTCCCTGTATTACTTGATCTGGTTCTTCTTTGACATTAGATGATTCTGGTTCATCAGGATTTTCATCACTAGATGTGGAATCATTAATTTGAAGATCAGATCTTTTATCATTGAATTCTTTCTTTAAATTGGAAACTTCTAATTTTAAATTTGTAATTTCCCCTTTTAGTTTATTAACTTCTAGATTTAATTCTGGAAGAGTGATTTCTCTAACAGGAGACTTAAATCTTTCTAATGTTTTATTAAGGCTAAAAATTGGTTTTTCTTTGGCTTTAATAAATTTTTCATTATTATCTCTTGTTAATAAATCTTTTAACTGTTTAGTGTACTGGGCTTTTAGCTTCGGATCAGTAATTTTACTAATTAATTCAATTAACAAAGAGCTTTCTTCATCATCTTTGTTAAGTACATTAATGTTTTTAGTGCAACATTTGTCATTGCAGTTATCTGCACAAATTGTGACTTCTTCATTACTGCTTGACTCGTTATTACTGATAGTATTGGAAGAACGGGAGGAAATTGAACCATCATCATTACTGATGTCGTTCTCAATTCTCATGAGTTCCAATATTTGATCAGTATCTTCACTAGAAATATTTAATTGATTTAATTTCTGTTTGATTTTACACTCATTTTTATAGTGACCCTTTTGCCCGCAGTTGTGGCAAGTTATGTTACTCTTATCGTATTTTTTGGACTTAGATTTTTTACTATGTCTTTTATTTGTGGTGGTTTTAGGCTTATTATAATAATTGTCTTGATTTTTATCTCTGTGGTAACTCCGTTTTCTTCTATGGTGTTTAGTGTTTTTGTGAGATTCAATATGTTTATGCCTATGCTTTCTTCTAGAGGGAGCAATAGGAGGTAAGCCATATTGTTCACAAAAAGTGCCTAATTCCTATTTAGCTTTTTTCTTGTCTTTACTAGCTTGCTTAGCTAATTTAAAATCTATGCACATTTTTAATCCTATTTTTTGAATATGGCTTATTATATCACCGTAGGTTAAATTATCATAATCAATGTACCCTAGATTTTTACCCAATTCTTCTCTAACTTTATGAGCAAATAGAGAAGGCAAACCATTAATGAATTTTTCTTTCCAGAAAGGTTTATTACTGTCGTTGCGTAACATAACTCTAGATGTAAAGACATCTTTGTACCACCTAAAATCACTCAGGGTGGGACAAGTAAGATTGCTTAATTGGTCGTGAATTCTTTCGGTAATATTACTAGGAGTGCCAATAAAGTGTTTTATTATGGTAAATATAAGTGTATTAACTCCATCTGGTGGACCAACCCCAAGCTCTTCATTGAAGATAGGGTTGCCATCGTCATCTAATTGGACGGCATGGATTATTGATATTCTAGTATCTTCAGTGAGATGTTTTTCCCACCAAGACCTGAGGATACCAGTGAATCCGCTAACTATTAATTCAACAATATCTGGTTGAGATAGATTATTGAATTTGGTTATGTAACTATTTGCTACCATAGACATATGATTAAGTTTATTTAAAATTTCTTGTTCACTGAATCCATCAATATTCCATTCATAAATTTTATTAGATGAGACAGAGAATTGTTTATCTAGATTTCTCTCTTCAAATTGTAAATCTGGAGGAGTAGGTCTAGAGTACCAATTCCTAGTTAGACTGGTGTTTTTAACTGTTAATTTGTTTAGTTGATCATTGAAATCTGGTAACGAATCAGAGTCGTCTGACTGACCACTGCTTTCATTATCAGTTTCAGCTTGATCAATAGTGGCAATAGTACCACTAGTTCCGGGTTCATTTTTCAATTTTTTAAATAACTTATCAATGGATTTGACTAGTTTATCATCATCAGATGGTAAACCTAATTTATATCTATTTTCAGGTAATTTTATTAAAGGTTGTTCATTTTTTAAGCTAGGATTTTTAATAATAGATTCTTCAAACTTTTCTTCAATTCTATCTAGCTGTTTACCAACTGTTGCTAGGTATTGATTGCTAAAGTTTAGTTGTTCTATTATTTTTTTGTCATTGTTATTAGTATCATGAATTTTAAATGGACTAGCAATAACTGAAGTGTTTTTTACCGAGATTAGAACTGTTTCTAAAGGAGGATGACTAGAGGAAATTTTTGACTTATCTTCTTTTATCCATTGGGTTTTGGTGATTACATTACACTTACTTTGAAATTGTTCGTACCAATCATAAAATGAAATATTCATGCTTTCATTTTTAATAAATTTTTTCCATCGATTAATTATCTTATCACGCTCCTTTTCAGTTGGGTGATTAGATCTAAATGAATGTCTTTTTGCTTTATTAGACTTGGAATTAAAATCTTTTACTAGATTTTCCCAATCTAAGACGAATTCTTTTTTAATGACTCTTAGTTGATTATGAATAGGGATGTCAAAATCCGACTGTGTGGGCATCACAGAAGAAGCCGGAGAAGAAGAACCTGTTTCTTCTACAAAATCTTTGTGAGCATAACAAGGATGACTTGTTTGTCCTTGATTAAGGATACCCTTTAATTTAGTATCTTTAATTGAAGGATCACTTAGTACTTCAGTATCTCTTCGAGTATAGGACGAAGGTGCCGAAGAACTAGTGAAATCCTCAATGATAACTGGTCGTCTGGTACGTTCAAAACTTATTTTGACCGTTCCATCGGAGAATTGTCTAACGTTTTCAATGTTTAATAAATTATTAATTATAGGCTGTTGAGGTATTTCATTAGGTAAAGTCCATTGACTGGGAAGCGTAATATCCTTCCAAAGAATTGTTCTTGGAACTTGAATATTAGCATCAGTAGTAGAACTTTGAATTAATACAGTTAAATCTTTAGGACTTTTATTTAACGCATGCACATTTAAATTTGTTTTCATGGTTTTATAATAAATTCTATAGATTAATGCAATAGGCTGAGAACCCTCAATCATGTGAGTTATTTCACCTGAAGTTTTAATATTTAATGTTAAGGCTTTTAGTAGATGCTGATCACTAAGGCTTAAAGTAAAATCAGGAAAGCAATTAAAATGGACAGGTCCATTATGCAAACTTGATTCCATTGCGCCTATTATACTGGGGTGATAATTCAAGAATCTAGCATCTCTGAGACAGAGATAGATGCATGAATTAATTCCCTTAATGTTTAATGGTTTTACTACAACTTGAACTAAATCAATATGAATAAAATTGTAACCCTTTTTCCTATGTTTTTAATGACATCTGGGTCAAGGAGACTACAATTCTCATATTCTTTATTAATGGCATAGACCTTTTCTACTGTTTTAACATTGTAATCAGTTTTAAAATTATCTAAAAATGTTGACTGATAGATTTCTTTTGGAGAAACCTTAGGTATATTCCGATTATGCAAGGTTTGACTGATATCTTCATAACTATGAGTTTCTTGGTTAACTATATCTGGTACTGACGGCAAAGTTGACCGGTGACTAGTTGACGAATTAGATCTAAATAATCTATTCATTATACTGGTTTCAAAACGAAGTTTTACTCTTTATCTTCCATACATACCCTCTTACCTGGAGTAGACTTATACCCTAAACCAAATACCCGACACTGCTCACACGTGAGACTTACAAGGGTAGACACGAAGAAGGGTGGACTACAGTAAGTTAGGTGATCTCAGATACAGAATAAAGAAGAAGTTTTGAAAATAGTATGAATGATAGATTACTAAAATCTTACTGACAACACGAACAAGAAAAACGATCAACAGATATACAAATGGTATAATGTAATAGTGATTCCTGCGTGAATCAAAAAGTAATTTACTTTTCAGTTTTCTATTTAAACAACTCGAAGTGTTTAGAGTTGTTTAGGCTTTGTTCAGCCTCAATAGGCTTAATTCAGTAAAGCCTCAGAGCTTCTCTCTCTAGAAGCTCTTCCGAGGTCCTCTCCCTTCTCTCTAGAGTTAGCCGGAGACGAAGCTTTCAGCTTCGATCTTCTTAAGTTAGAAGATGAAGACGAAGTCCTTAATACTTCGTTCTTCCCTCAAACATTTAGTCTAGGATATACTTGTAATCCTTCCTTAAATGTTTATAAATAAAAGAAAGAGATTACGTTTACCGATTCACCGGTCATCTTCTTAATCTTTTCTTTTCTGTTTAAGTTTTTCTATCAAAAACTTATCGTCGCTGTCATATGGTATCAGAGCCACACGGTTGGTTCTTGATGCTATCGGCGATTTCGATTAAAAACAGTTTGATTTGTTTACTTAAATGTTTATTCAAACTTTTTCTTCTTTGGCTCCTAGATCATTCGCCTGACTTGCCGTAAAACACCTATGATCGTCGTAAGGCCCGTTACGCCGTTGTAAGACTCCAGTGTGGGAGCAGTTTAGGCTAAGGGTATCATTAGATCAACAGGTATGTGCTTACACAAGGCAAGAATGGTTTGAGTTTAACAGGAATGATCAAAGAAAGAATTTTTGTTTAAACAGTTAACAAAATACGTCTTCTGTTTAGATTGATTTCACTGATAGATCAGGACCAATCGAGTGATCCTTTGTTTCAGATTTCAGTCTGATTTGTTTTTTAAACAAAAATCTTTTACAAAACTTAAAAGTTTTGAAGATCTGACCATTTTTCCGTGAAAAAAATTTTCTCCTCCTTCTTTTTGTAAACAAAAATTTTTGGGGGTGAAAGGGGTTAACTTCATGGATATTTTTTTGAGGCCGAAGAGTATGGGGATGGTGACTCGTCGGAGAAGACGTTCAACAGCACCACCGGCGACCAACAGGAGACGGACCAGTAAACGAAGAAGACGCCAGAGGCATCTTCCAGTCATCGACAGGTGATGGCCCACGCCATCATCTCAGCTTTTGCTTTCCGTAAAGCAAAAGTCTTTTACTTTAGTTAAAATGTAAAAGTAAAAGTAAAAGAATATATAACTTTTGCTTTTACTTAAGTTAAATGTTTTTAACATTTACCAATGTAAAAGTAAATGTAAAATGTTTCTTACGTTTTACTTTTACTTAAGTAAATTACTTTTACTTCAGTCAATGTAATAGTGATTCCTGCGTGAATCAAATAGTAATTTACTTTTCAGTTTTCTATTTAAAGAAACTCAAGTGTTAGAGTTTCTTTAGGCTTAGTTCAGCCTCAAAAGGCTTAGTTCAGTAAAGCCTCAGAGCTTCTCTCTCTAGAAGCTCTTCCGAGGTCCTCTCCCTTCTCTCTAGAGTTAGCCGGAGACGAAGCTTTCAGCTTCGATCTTCTTAAGTTAGAAGATGAAGACGAAGTCCTTAATACTCTGTTCTTCCCTCAAACATTTAGATCTAGGATATACTGTAATCCTTCCTCAAATGTTTATAAATAAAAAGAAAGAGATTACTTTACCGATTCAAAAAAAAAATATCCAGGAAGTTAACCCCTTCTCTCTAGAGTTAGCCGGAGGTCCTCTCCCTTCTCTCTAGAGTTAGCCGGAGACGAAGCTTTCAGCTTCGATCTTCTTAGTTAGAAGATGAAGACGAAGTCCTTCAATACTTCGTTCTTCCCTCACAAACATTTAGTCTAGGATATACATGTAATCCTTCCTCAAATGTTTATAAATAAAAAGAAAGAGATTACTTTACCGATTAACCGGTCGTCTTCTTAATCTTTTCTTTTCTGTTTAAGTTTTTCTTTTAAAAACTTATCGTCGCTGTCATATGGTATCAGAGCCACACGGTTGGTTCTTGATGCTGTTGGTGGTTTCGATTGAAGACAGTTTGATTTGTTTACTTAAATGTTTATTCAAACTTTTTCTTCTTTGGCTCCTAGATCATTCGCCTGACTTGCCGTAAAACACCTATGATCGTCGTAAGGCCCGTTACGCCGTTGTAAGACTCCAGTGTGGGAGCAGTTTAGGCTAAGGGTATCATTAGATCAACATGTATGTGCTTACACAAGGCAAGAATGGTTTGAGTTTAACAGGAATTATCAAAGAAAGAATTTTTGTTTAAACAGTTAACAAAATACGTCTTCTGTTTAGATTGATTTCACTGATAGATCAGGACCAATCGAGTGATCCTTTGTTTTAGATTTCAGTCTGATTTGTTTTTTAAACAAAAATCTTTTACAAAACTTAAAAGTTTTGAAGATCTGACCATTTTTCGGTGAAAAAATTTTCTCCTCCTTCTTTTTGTAAACAAAAATTTTTGGGGGTGAAAGGGGTTAACTTCCTGGATATTTTTTTTGAGGCCGAAGAGTATGGGGATGGTGACTCGTCGGAAAAGACGATCAACAGCACCACCGGCGACCAACAGGAGACGGACCAGTAAACGAAGAAGACGCCAGAGGCATCTTCCAGTCATCGACAGGTGATGGCCCACGCCATCATCTCACCTTTTGCTTTCCGTAAAGCAAAAGTCTTTTACTTTAGTTAAAATGTAAAAGTAAAAGTAAAAGAATATATAACTTTTGCTTTTACTTAAGTTAAATGTTTTTAACATTTACCAATGTAAAAGTAAATGTAAAATGTTTCTTACGTTTTACTTTTACTTAAGTAAATTACTTTTACTTCAGTCAATGTAATAGTGATTCCTGCGTGAATCAAATAGTAATTTACTTTTCAGTTTTCTATTTAAAGAAACTCAAGTGTTAGAGTTTCTTTAGGCTTTGTTCAGCCTCAATAGGCTTAGTTCAGTAAAGCCTCAGAGCTTCTCTCTCTAGAAGCTCTTCCGAGGTCCTCTCCCTTCTCTCTAGAGTTAGCCGGAGACGAAGCTTTCAGCTTCGATCTTCTTAGTTAGAAGATGAAGACGAAGTCCTTCAATACTTGAATTAATACAGTTAAATCTTTAGGACTCTTATTTAATGCATGTACATTTAAGTTTGTTTTCATAGTTTTATAATAAATTCTGTAGATTAGAGCAATAGGCAGAACCCTCAATCATTTGAGTGATTTCGCCCGAAGTTTTAATGTTTAATGTTAAGA
This sequence comes from Panax japonicus, assembly GCA_020205505.1. Taxonomy (NCBI): domain Eukaryota; kingdom Viridiplantae; phylum Streptophyta; class Magnoliopsida; order Apiales; family Araliaceae; genus Panax; species Panax japonicus. Next base: position 21,546,483 of record CM035102.1, on the reverse strand, counting down.
CTTTTAGTAGATGCTGATCACTAAGGCTCAAAGTAAAATCAGGAAAGCAATTAAAATGGACAGGTCCATTGTGCAAACTTGATTCCATTGCGCCTATTATACTGGGGTGATAATTCAAGAATCTAGCATCTCTGAGACAGAGATAGATGCATGAATTAATTCCCTTAATGTTTAATGGTTTTACTGTAACTTGAACTAAACCAATATGAATAAAATTGTAACCCTTTTTCCTATGTTTTTTAATGACATCTGGGTCAAGGAGACTACAATTCTCATATTCTTTATTAATGGCATAGACCTTTTCTACTGTTTTAACATTGTAATCAGTTTTAAAATTATCTAAAAATGTTGACTGATAGATTTCTTTTGGAGAAACCTTAGGTATATTCCAATTATGCAAGGTTTGACTGATATCTTCATAACTATGAGTTTCTTGGTTAACTATATCTGGTACTGACGGCAAAGTTGACCAGTGACTAGTTGACGAATTAGATCTAAATAATCTATTCATTATACTGGTTTCAAAACGAAGTTTTACTCTTTATCTTCCATACATACCCTCTTACCTGGAGTAGACTCATACCCTAAACCAAATACCCGACACTGCTCACACGCTAGACTTACAAGGGTAGACACGAAGAAGGGTGGACTACAGTAAGTTAGGTGATTTCAGATACAGAATAAAGAAGTTTTGAAAATAGTATGAATGATAGATTACTAAAATCTTACTGACAACACAAACAAGCAACTTGGCTTTGATACCATTTGGATGCGGAAGCAGATATACAAATGATTAGATATGAAAAGAGATGCATATAGGAAATCACAATGCAATTACTAAATTAAAATTATACTTTTATTGAAATTAAAGGCTGAATACAGAATAAATTAACTTACAATTTAAAACTTTTAACTAGAGAAGTAGAGAAGAGGGGTTAAGTAGGTTATTCAGAGGTAGAAACTAAAGATTAGTCTGAGAGAGAGAGCTCAGAGTCTTTCCAAGGACAAACAACAGCACCCAACTAATCACCGTGTTTGTTACACTGTTAATATCTAAGAATTCGTCTTAGATTGGGAAAATCTAGTAAAAGATTTTAATTCCAAGTCTAATAAAGCTAAAAGACATTTATTTAGATCTAATCACCCAACTGAGAAAGAGCGTGATAAGATAATTAATCTATGGAAAAAATTTATTAAAAATGTGAACATGAATATTTCATTTTATGATTGGTATGAACAATTTCAAAGTAAATGTAATGTAATTACCAAAACCCAATGGATAAAAGAAGATAAGTCAAAAATTTCCTCTAGTCATCCTCCTTTAGAAACAGTTCTAATCCCGGTAAAAAACACTTCAGTTATAGCTAGTCCATTTAAAATTCACGATACTAATAACAATGACAAAAAAATAATAGAACAACTAAACTTTAGCAATCAATACCTAGCAACTGTTGCTTGATAGAATTGAAGAAAAATTTGAAGAATCTATTATTAAAAATCCTAGCTCAAAAAGTGAACAACCTTTAATAAAATTACCTGAAAATAGATATAAATTAGGTTTACCATCTGATGATGATAAACTAGTCAAATCCATTGATAAGTTATTTAAAAAATTGAAAAATGAACCCGGAACTAGTGGTACTATTGCCACTATTGATCAAGCTGAAACTGATAATGAAAGCAGTGGTCAGTCAGACGACTCTGATTCGTTACCAGATTTCAATGATCAACTAAACAAATTAACAGTTAAAAACACCAGTCTAACTAGGAATTGGTACTCTAGACCTACTCCTCCAGATTTACAATTTGAAGAGAGAAATCTAGATAAACAATTCTGTCTCATCTAATAAAATTTATGAATGGAATATTGATGGATTCAGTGAACAAGAAATTTTAAATAAACTTAATCATATGTCTATGGTAGCAAATAGTTACATAACCAAATTCAATAATCTATCTCAACCAGATATTGTTGAATTAATAGTTAGCGGATTCACTGGTATCCTCAGGTCTTGGTGGGAAAAACATCTCACTGAAGATACTAGAATATCAATAATCCATGCCGTCCAATTAGATGACGATGGCAACCCTATCTTCAATGAAGAGCTTGGGGTTGGTCCACCAGATGGAGTTAATACACTTATATTTACCATAATAAAACACTTTATTGGCACTCCCAGTAATATTACCAAAAGAAGTCACCATCCCCATACTAGTATGGGGATGGTGACTCGTCGGAGAAGACGATCAACAGCACCACCGGTGACTAACAGGAGACGGACCAGTAAACGAAGAAGACGCCAGAGGCATCTTCCAGTCATCGACAGGTGATGGCCCACGCCATCATCTCAGCTTTTGTTTTCCGTAATGCAAAAGTCTTTTAACTGTTTAGTGTACTGGGCTTTTAGCTTCGGATCAGTAATTTTACTAATTAATTCAATTAACAAAGAGCTTTCTTCATCATCTTTGTTAAGTACATTAATGTTTTTAGTGCAACATTTGTCATTGCAGTTATCTGCACAAATTGTGACTTCTTCATTACTGCTTGACTCGTTATTACTGATAGTATTGGAAGAACGGGAGGAAATTGAACCATCATCATTACTGATGTCGTTCTCAATTCTCATGAGTTCCAATATTTGATCAGTATCTTCACTAGAAATATTTAATTGATTTAATTTCTGTTTGATTTTACACTCATTTTTATAGTGACCCTTTTGCCCGCAGTTGTGGCAAGTTATGTTACTCTTATCGTATTTTTTGGACTTAGATTTTTTACTATGTCTTTTATTTGTGGTGGTTTTAGGCTTTGTTCAGCCTCAATAGGCTTAGTTCAGTAAAGCCTCAGAGCTTCTCTCTCTAGAAGCTCTTCCGAGGTCCTCTCCCTTCTCTCTAGAGTTAGCCGGAGACGAAGCTTTCAGCTTCGATCTTCTTAGTTAGAAGATGAAGACGAAGTCCTTCAATACTTCGTTCTTCCCTCTCAAACATTTAGTCTAGGATATACTTGTAATCCTTCCTCAAATGTTTATAAATAAAAAGAAAGAGATTACTTTACCGATTAACCGGTCGTCTTCTTAATCTTTTCTTTTCTGTTTAAGTTTTTCTTTTAAAAACTTATCGTCGCTGTCATATGGTATCAGAGCCACACGGTTGGTTCTTGATGCTGTTGGTGGTTTCGATTGAAAACAGTTTGATTTGTTTACTTAAATGTTTATTCAAACTTTTTCTTCTTTGGCTCCTAGATCATTCGCCTGACTTGCCATAAAACACCTATGATCGTCGTAAGGCCCGTTACGCCGTTGTAAGACTCCAGTGTGGGAGCAGTTTAGGCTAAGGGTATCATTAGATCAACAGGTATGTGCTTACACAAGGCAAGAATGGTTTGAGTTTAACAGGAATGATCAAAGAAAGAATTTTTGTTTAAACAGTTAACAAAATACGTCTTCTGTTTAGATTGATTTCACTGATAGATCAGGACCAATCGAGTGATCCTTTGTTTCAGATTTCAGTCTGATTTGTTCTTTAAACAAAAATCTTTTACAAAACTTAAAAGTTTTGAAGATCTGACCATTTTTCGGTGAAAAATTTTTCTCCTCCTTTTTGTAAACAAAAATTTTTGGGGGTGAAAGGGGTTAACTTCCTGGATATTTTTTTTGAGGCCAAAGAGTATGGGGATGGTGACTCGTCGGAGAAGACGATCAACAGCACCACCGGCGACCAACAGGAGACGGACCAGTAAACGAAGAAGACGCCAGAGGCATCTTCCAGTCATCGACAGGTGATGGCCCACGCCATCATCTCAGCTTTTGCTTTCCGTAAAGCAAAAGTCTTTTACTTTAGTTAAAATGTAAAAGTAAAAGTAAAAGAATATATAACTTTTGCTTTTACTTAAGTTAAAATGTTTTTAACATTTACCAATGTAAAAGTAAATGTAAAATGTTTCTTACGTTTTACTTTTACTTAAGTAAATTACTTTTACTTCAGTCAATGTAATAGTGATTCCTGCGTGAATCAAATAGTAATTTACTTTTCAGTTTTCTATTTAAAGAAACTCAAGTGTTAGAGTTTCTTTAGGCTTTGTTCAGCCTCAATAGGCTTAGTTCAGTAAAGCCTCAGAGCTTCTCTCTCTAGAAGCTCTTCCGAGGTCCTCTCCCTTCTCTCTAGAGTTAGCCGGAGACGAAGCTTTCAGCTTCGATCTTCTTAGTTAGAAGATGAAGACGAAGTCCTTCAATACTTGAATTAATACAGTTAAATCTTTAGGACTTTTATTTAACGCATGTACATTTAAATTTGTTTTCATGGTTTTATAATAAATTCTATAGATTAATGCAATAGGCTGAGAACCCTCAATCATGTGAGTGATTTCGCCCGAAGTTTTAATGTTTAATGTTAAGGCTTTTAGTAGATGCTGATCACTAAGGCTCAAAGTAAAATCAGGAAAGCAATTAAAATGGACAGGTCCATTGTGCAAACTTGATTCCATTGCGCCTATTATACTGGGGTGATAATTCAAGAATCTAGCATCTCTGAGACAGAGATAGATGCATGAATTAATTCCCTTAATGTTTAATGGTTTTACTGCAACTTGAACTAAACCAATATGAATAAAATTGTAACCCCTTTTCTTATGTTTTTTAATGACATCTGGGTCAAGGAGACTACAGTTCTCATATTCTTTATTAATGGCATAAACCTTTTCAACTGTTTTAACATTGTAATCAGTTTTAAAATTATCGAAAAATGTTGACTGATAAATTTCTTTAGGGGAGACCCTAGGTATATTCCAATTATGTAAATTTTGATTGATATCTTCATAACTGTGAGTTTCTTGGTTAACTATGTCTGGTACAGACGGCAAAGTTGACCGGTGACTAGCTGACGATTTAGATCTAAATAATCTATTCATTATACCGATTTCAAAACAAAGTTTCACTCTTTATCTTCCATACATACCCTCTTACCTTGAGTAGACTCATACCCTAAACCAAATACCCGACACTGCTCACACGCGAGACTTACAAGGGTAGACACGAAGAAGGGTGGACTACAGTAAGTTAGGTGATTTCAGATACAGAATAAAGAAGAAGTTTTGAAAATAGTATGAATGATAGATTACTAAAATCTTACCGGCAACTAGAAAATAGCACAACATGGCTCTGATACCATTTGGGGGCGGAAGCAGATATACAAATGATTAGATATGAAAAGAGATGCATATAGGAAATCACAATGCAATTACTAAATTAAAATTATACTTTTATTGAAATTAAAGGCTGAATACAGAATAAATTAACTTACAATTTAAAGCATTTAACTAGAGAAGTAGAGAAGAGGGGTTAAGTAGGTTATTCAGAGGTAGAAACTAAAGATTAGTCTGAGAGAGAGAGCTCAGAGTCTTTCTAAGTTTCTAAAATCTGAAGAACCAAATGAGCTCTGCGTCCTTTTATAGAATAAGGATGGAGAACTATTACATTAACTGGGGTAATAACTATTACAACCACTGGGGTAAAGTAAAAGACATGTTACTTAAGTAAAAGTAAAATTGATTGATTACAGACAACTTTTACTATTGATGAACAGTGCTACAGTGCTGACTTTTTTACTATTCATGGACGCTTTCGGCAACTTTTGACGAAGAGGCCGACAACTTTTGACCTGGCAGATGCTTTTCGGTGGAAAGGAAAGAGCATCTTCTGGAGTGATTGACTGCAAGGGTCAGTGCATGTAACTGGGGCTACTTTCGGTGGAAAAGTAGATTCTTTTGAATGAATGGCTGCCGGAGCAGGTGCTGGATTTACTGTGGATTTCAGGCGAATGGATCCTGAGCATCCTGGAGGTTGACCGTGCCGTAAGGATCATAATCGCCATCATCATCGGCGAACTGGCTGACTGAATCACCCTGGGAAGAATGAGTAGAAGCCTCTTCATGTAAAGCTTCATCAATTCTTTTATTGAGGACCTGGGCAATCTTTAATAATTCTTTACTGGTACAATCTTTAAAATCTGAAATGCTACGGGAACATGACGATCCAGTAGGACTGACTCTGGATATTGACTTGTTTGAGACTGACTCTGACTCTTTTTCAATTTTGGCTATGGAACAAGCCTTGACTGGAATAGCTGGGATAGGAGCAACAGGAAATTCTTGCTGGACCTGACAAACTATTCGCTCAATATTGAATTTATCCCACCACTTGATATAAAAGAGGCGAGATACTCGGGGGAGTGGATCATTAGGAGTATTACTGACTGGAGTACCCGGAGGTGAGAGTGCATACTCCCATTTCAGAATCCATGGAATTTTGTATTTACTGACGAACAAAAGAGTAGGTGGAACTCCTTCATTCAATGGGATTGGTTTAAAGTGATTATGAAAATGGTTTAACTGGACCTTTAATGGGTCAGGAAGAAGGTCATAACAAGAACCTAACCTATACCACCAAAGGACGAACCAATAAGGAAATGGACTCTTGAATTTATGGTCAAACTGTATGAACCATGAGTGACTGCGTAATTCATTCTGGTGAAGAAGGACCTTATACCAGGCATCCATGTAATCATAATAACAAAACTGGTGATCTTGACTGGAAAGATTTAAGAGATCGGAGGGATGTTTTCCCCAATCAGAGATTTGAATAAATTGTTTAATATACATAGAATGATAGAGAACTTTTGACTTATCATTCTGTGCATAAATGGGTTTGATGTTTACTGACTCTGTTTCCAGAAGGATATCCTTATAGTACACAAGGGACTTATAACGAGCAATAGGTTGGAAATGCCATCCAGGGGGAAAAAACTGGGCAGCAAGTTTACTGGGATCATTTTTGGGTTTCATACTGGGCTCAATATGAAATAAATAACTTTCCCATCTGAGCATATACTCAGCAGGAGGATGACTAGGAGCTGAGGACGAAGCCTTAGTAAGATTACTGAAAGGATCAATGGGAACAAGTTGACTGGCCAAAGCCGAACTGTAAGGCTTAGGCATGGTGCCAAGAACAGTGAATTTATTACTGGTCTGAACAGTTGGGTTAACTGGGTGAGGAACCATGGCTCCTCTGGGTTGATTAAGTGGGCCAGAAGGGCGACCCGGACCTCTTGAGGACGATGCTCCTCTGGTGTTCATTGAATAGTACCTGTATTAATAAATTCTCGAGTGAGGAAATCAGGAACTGAATTGTTACTCCCTTTAATATATTCAATTTCAAAATCAAAAATGCTTAATAGAGCTTGCCATCTAGCGAAAGAATGCTTAGAGGCTAGATTTTGAACATCTTTTTCTAATATATATTTTGCTGATTTGCAATCAATGCGAACTAAGAATTTTTGATTTAATAAATCACTTTGAAATTTAGTAATACATAAAACTAAAGAAAGTATTTCTTTTTTAATAGTACTGTAATTTAATTGTGTAGTATTCCATGCACCGGAATGAAATCGGACAATTTGTTCTGGGGAATTAGGTGTTAACTTTTGTTTAAGAATGCCTCCGAATCCAATATCTGAGGCGTCAGTTTCAACAATTTTAAATGCGGAATCATTGGAAATGCCAAGACAGGGCAATGCCTTGACGTATTTTTTAACTTGTTGGACGACAGCAGTATGATTGTCAGTCCATGGAGGAGGGTTGTCTTGCAAACGCTGAAAAAGAGGTTTGCAGATCTTCCTGAGATTCTTGTAAAACTTGCCTATATAATTAAGCGAGCCAAGAAATCTTTGCAGTTGGGTTTTATTGGTTATCTTATCGGGAAACTTGTCAGCGAATTGAATAGCTCGTTCAATGGGCTGAACTTGTCCTCTAAAGATATTAAGACCAAGAAACCGTATTCTGACCTGAAACAGGCTGCATTTGGAAGGTGAAAGAACTAGACCATTGTCTTTAACTGTCTTGAAGAATGATTTCAAGTGTTTAACGTGTTCTTCAATGGTCATTGAAAAAACAAGGATATCATCAATATAGACGACAATAAAATGACTGAAGGGGTTTAATATGTCATTTAGGATATTTTGAAATTCACTGGGAGCATTTTTCAGACCAAATGCCTGAACATTCCATTCATAATGACCGAATGGGGTGGTGAATGCTGTTTTGTAACTATCATCTGGATGAATGGCAATTTGCCAGAAACCGGATTTGAGGTCGAATTTACTGAAAATTGTTGCATGACTCAATCTGTTAACAAGGTCGTCTTTATTAGGAAGGGGATACCTAATCCATTTTAAGACCTTATTCAATGGTTTATAATTGATAACTAGACGAGGAACTCCACGCTCTTTTTCTGCTTCATTATTTACATAGAAGGCAGGGCAAGACCAAGGGGATTTACTAGGTTTAATTAGTCCTTTACTTAGGAGATCATTAATTTCCTTTTTGCATAACTCCATTTGTTCATGATTCATTTGAATAGGTCTGGCCTTAGTAGGAATTAAATGCTCTTTAAATTCCTTAGCATAAGGGAGCCTAACCTTATGCTTTTTCCTATACCAAAAGGCATTGGGAGAATCTGAACAAAGTTTTCTTTTAAGTATGTTTTCAATTCTTCACTTTGTTGTTGAACTCTTTTACTTAAAAGTTGTTCTTCAATTCTTTTATAATTAATTTCTTCTTTTAAAAATTTTAAATGTGTTGATTTACAGTTAAGTAAATTTAACGAGTTAGAGATAGATTCTTCTTGAATGAATTTTAAATCTCTTTCTTTGGGTTTAATAAGAAATTTAAATGTTATTTTCTTTCCTAAGTGCCTACAGCTTAGGCCTTCATTACTAGTAGTAAATGGATAGAGTAAATAAATAAATGGCAATCCTAAAATGACTTTATCTGTAAGATTGCGAATTAAAACAAATGACGTTTTAAAACACATATTGTCTTGACAGATATGAACTTTAGGCAATTTATATTTAATTTCCATTTGACTACCATTAGCTGAATTTAATCTTTCACTGGTTTTTTTAAAATACTTGGTTGGGATTAGACCTTCTTGTATACAGTTTAGATCTGCACCCGTATCAACAAGAGCAGAAAGCCGTATAGAGAAGCTTTTATCAAAAACCAGGTTAACTGAAATATACCATTTCTGAATGGTAATGTCCTTAATTCGTTTAAGTGTAAGTCCCTGTATTACTTGATCTGGTTCTTCTTTGACATTAGATGATTCTGGTTCATCAGGATTTTCATCACTAGATGTGGAATCATTAATTTGAAGATCGGATCTTTTATCATTGAATTCTTTCTTTAAATTGGAAACTTCTAATTTTAAATTTGTAATTTCCCTTTTTAGTTTATTAACTTCTAGATTTAATTCTGGAAGAGTGATTTCTCTAACAGGAGACTTAAATCTTTCTAATGTTTTATTAAGGCTAAAAATTGGTTTTTCTTTGGCTTTAATAAATTTTTCATTATTATCTCTTGTTAATAAATCTTTTAACTGTTTAGTGTACTGGGCTTTTAGCTTCGGATCAGTAATTTTACTAATTAATTCAATTAACAAAGAGCTTTCTTCATCATCTTTGTTAAGTACATTAATGTTTTTAGTGCAACATTTGTCATTGCAGTTATCTGCACAAATTGTGACTTCTTCATTACTGCTTGACTCGTTATTACTGATAGTATTGGAAGAACGGGAGGAAATTGAACCATCATCATTACTGATGTCGTTCTCAATTCTCATGAGTTCCAATATTTGATCAGTATCTTCACTAGAAATATTTAATTGATTTAATTTCTGTTTGATTTTACACTCATTTTTATAGTGACCCTTTTGCCCGCAGTTGTGGCAAGTTATGTTACTCTTATCGTATTTTTTGGACTTAGATTTTTTACTATGTCTTTTAATTGTGGTGGTTTTAGGCTTATTATAATAATTGTCTTGATTTTTATCTCTGTGGTAACTCCGTTTTCTTCTATGGTGTTTAGTGTTTTTGTGAGATTCAATATGTTTATGCCTATGCTTTCTTCTAGAGGGAGCAATAGGAGGTAAGCCATATTGTTCACAAAAAGTGCCTAATTCATATTTAGCTTTTTTCTTGTCTTTACTAGCTTGCTTAGCTAATTTAAAATCTATGCACATTTTTAATCCTATTTTTTGAATATGGCTTATTATATCACCGTAGGTTAAATTATCATAATCAATGTACCCTAGATTTTTACCCAATTCTTCTCTAACTTTATGAGCAAATAGAGAAGGCAAACCATTAATGAATTTTTCTTTCCAGAAAGGTTTATTACTGTCGTTGCGTAACATAACTCTAGATGTAAAGACATCTTTGTACCACCTAAAATCACTCAGGGTGGGACAAGTAAGATTGCTTAATTGGTCGTGAATTCTTTCGGTAATATTACTAGGAGTGCCAATAAAGTGTTTTATTATGGTAAATATAAGTGTATTAACTCCATCTGGTGGACCAACCCCAAGCTCTTCATTGAAGATAGGGTTGCCATCGTCATCTAATTGGACGGCATGGATTATTGATATTCTAGTATCTTCAGTGAGATGTTTTTCCCACCAAGACCTGAGGATACCAGTGAATCCGCTAACTATTAATTCAACAATATCTGGTTGAGATAGATTATTGAATTTGGTTATGTAACTATTTGCTACCATAGACATATGATTAAGTTTATTTAAAATTTCTTGTTCACTGAATCCATCAATATTCCATTCATAAATTTTATTAGATGAGACAGAGAATTATTTATCTAGATTTCTCTCTTCAAATTGTAAATCTGGAGGAGTAGGTCTAGAGTACCAATTCCTAGTTAGACTGGTGTTTTTAACCGTTAATTTGTTTAGTTGATCATTGAAATCTGGTAATGAATCAGAATCGTCTGACTGACCACTGCATTCATTATCAGTTTCAGCTTGATCAATAGTGGCGATGGTCCCACTTGTACCGGGTTCATTTTTCAATTTTTTAAATAACTTATCAATAGATTTGACTAGTTTGTCATCATCAGATGGTAAACCTAATTTATATCTATTTTCAGGTAATTTTATTAAAGGTTGTTCATTTTTTAAGCTAGGATTTTTAATAATAGATTCTTCAAACTTTTCTTCAATTCTATCTAGCTGTTTACCAACTGTTGCTAGGTATTGATTGCTAAAGTTTAGTTGTTCTATTATTTTTTTGTCATTGTTATTAGTATCATGAATTTTAAATGGACTAGCAATAACTGAAGTGTTTTTTACCGAGATTAGAACTGTTTCTAAAGGAGGATGACTAGAGGAAATTTTTGACTTATCTTCTTTTATCCATTGGGTTTTGGTAATTACATTACATTTACTTTGAAATTGTTAATACCAATCATAAAATGAAATATTCATGTTCTCATTTTTAATAAATTTTTTCCATCGATTAATTATCTTATCACGCTCTTTCTCAGTTGGGTGATTAGATCTAAATAAATGTCTTTTAGCTTTATTAGACTTGGAATTAAAATCTTTTACTAGATTTTCCCAATCTAAGACGAATTCTTTTTTAATGACTCTTAGTTGATTATTAATAGGGATGTCAAAATCTGACTGCGTGGGTAACACAGAAGAAGTGGGAGAAGAAGAACCTGTTTCTTCTACAAAATCTTTGTGTGCATAACAAGGATGACTTGTTTGTCCTTGATTAAGGATACCCTTTAATTTAGTATCTTTAATTGAAGGATCACTGAGTACTTCAGTGTCTCTTCGAGTATAGGACGAAGGTACTGAAGAGCTAGTGAAATCCTCTATAATAACTGGTCTTCTGGTACGTTCAAAACTTATTTTGACCGTTCCATCGGAGAATTGTCTAACGTTTTCAATATTTAATAAATTATTAATTATAGGCTGTTGAGGTATTTCATTAGGTAAAGTCCACTGACTGGGAAGCGTAATATCCTTCCAGAGAATTGTTCTTGGAACTTGAATATTAGCATCAGTAGTAGAACTTTGAATTAATACAGTTAAATCTTTAGGACTTTTATTTAACGCATGTACATTTAAATTTGTTTTCATGGTTTTATAATAAATTCTATAGATTAATGCAATAGGCTGAGAACCCTCAATCATGTGAGTTATTTCACCTAAAGTTTTAATATTTAATGTTAAGGCTTTTAGTAGATGCTGATCACTAAGGCTTAAAGTAAAATCAGGAAAGCATTTAAAATGGACAGGTCCATTATGCAAACTTGATTCCATTGCGCCTATTATACTGGGGGTGATAATTCAAGAATCTAGCATCTCTGAGACAGAGATAGATGCATGAATTAATTCCCTTAATGTTTAATGGTTTTACTGCAACTTGAACTAAACCAATATGAATAAAATTGTAACCCCTTTTCTTATGTTTTTTAATGACATCTGGGTCAAGGAGACTACAGTTCTCATATTCTTTATTAATAGCATAAACCTTTTCAACTGTTTTAACATTGTAATCAGTTTTAAAATTATCGAAAAATGTTGACTAATAAATTTCTTTAGGGGAGACCCTAGGTATATTCCAATTATGTAAATTTTGATTGATATCTTCATAACTGTGAGTTTCTTGGTTAACTATGTCTGGTACAGACGGCAAAGTTGACCGGTGACTAGCTGACGATTTAGATCTAAATAATCTATTCATTATACCGATTTCAAAACAAAGTTTCACTCTTTATCTTCCATACATACCCTCTTACCTTGAGTAGACTCATACCCTAAACCAAATACCCGACACTGCTCACACGCGAGACTTACAAGGGTAGACACGAAGAAGGGTGGACTACAGTAAGTTAGGTGATTTCAGATACAGAATAAAGAAGAAGTTTTGAAAATAGTATGAATGATAGATTACTAAAATCTTACTGACAACACAAACAAGCAACTTAGCTCTGATACCATTTGACAGCGACGATAAGTTTTTAAAAGAAAAACTTAAACAGAAAAAGAAAAGATTAAGAAGACGACCGGTTAATCGGTAAAGTAATCTCTTTCTTTTTATTTATAAACATTTGAGGAAGGATTACAAGTATATCCTAGACTAAATGTTTGAGAGGGAAGAACGAAGTATTGAAGGACTTCGTCTTCATCTTCTAACTAAGAAGATCGAAGCTGAAAGCTTCGTCTCCGGCTAACTCTAGAGAGAAGGGAGAGGACCTCGGAAGAGCTTCTAGAGAGAGAAGCTCTGAGGCTTTACTGAACTAAGCCTATTGAGGCTGAACAAAGCCTAAAGAAACTCTAACACTTGAGTTTCTTTAAATAGAAAACTGAAAAGTAAATTACTATTTGATTCACGCAGGAATCACTATTACATTGACTGAAGTAAAAGTAATTTACTTATCTGGTGGACCAATCCCAAGTTTTTAAGAAGGATTACAAGTATATCCTAGACTAAATGTTTGAGAGGGAAGAACGAAGTATTGAAGGACTTCGTCTTCATCTTCTAACTAAGAAGATCGAAGCTGAAAGCTTCGTCTCCGGCTAACTCTAGAGAGAAGGGAGAGGACCTCGGAAGAGCTTCTAGAGAGAGAAGCTCTGAGACTTTACTGAACTAAGCCTATTGAGGCTGAACAAAGCCTAAAGAAACTCTAACACTTGAGTTTCTTTAAATAGAAAACTGAAAAGTAAATTACTATTTGATTCACGCAGGAATCACTATTACATTGACTGAAGTAAAAGTAATTTACTTAAGTAAAAGTAAAACGTAAGAAACATTTTACATTTACTTTTACATTGGTAAATGTTAAAAACATTTAACTTAAGTAAAAGCAAAAGTTATATATATTCTTTTACTTTTACTTTTACATTTTAACTAAAGTAAAAGACTTTTGCTTTACGGAAAGCAAAAGCTGAGATGATGGCGTGGGCCATCACCTGTCGATGACTGGAAGATGCCTCTGGCGTCTTCTTCGTTTACTGGTCCGTCTCCTGTTGGTCGCCGGTGGTGCTGTTGATCGTCTTCTCCGACGAGTCACCATCCCCATACTCTTCGGCCTCAAAAAAAATATCCAGGAAGTTAACCCCTTTCACCCTCAAAAATTTTTGTTTACAAAAAGAAGGAGGAGAAAATTTTTTCACCGAAAAATGGTCATATCTTCAAAACTTTTAAGTTTTGTAAAAGATTTTTGTTTAAAAAACAAATCAGACTGAAATCTGAAACAAAGGATCACTCGATTGGTCATGATCTATCATGAAATCAATCTAAACAGAAGACGTATTTTGTTAACTGTTTAAACAAAAATTCTTTCTTTGATCATTCCTGTTAAACTCAAACCATTCTTGCCTTGTGTAAGCACATACCTGTTGATCTAATGATACCCTTAGCCTAAACTGCTCCCACACTGGAGTCTTACAACGGCGTAACGGGCCTTAATACGATCATAGGTGTTTTACGGCAAGTCAGGCGCATCTAGGAGCCAAAGAAGAAAAAGTTTGAATAAACATTTAAGTAAACAAATCAAACTGTTTTCAATCGAAACCACCAACAGCATCAAGAACCAACCGTGTGGCTCTGATACCATATGACAGCGACGATAAGTTTTTAAAAGAAAAACTTAAACAGAAAAGAAAAGATTAAGAAGACGACCGGTTAATCGGTAAAGTAATCTCTTTCTTTTTATTTATAAACATTTGAGGAAGGATTACAAGTATATCCTAGACTAAATGTTTGAGAGGGAAGAACGAAGTATTGAAGGACTTCGTCTTCATCTTCTAACTAAGAAGATCGAAGCTGAAAGCTTCGTCTCCGGCTAACTCTAGAGAGAAGGGAGAGGACCTCGGAAGAGCTTCTAGAGAGAGAAGCTCTGAGGCTTTACTGAACTAAGCCTATTGAGGCTGAACAAAGCCTAAAGAAACTCTAACACTTGAGTTTCTTTAAATAGAAAACTGAAAAGTAAATTACTATTTGATTCACGCAGGAATCACTATTACATTGACTGAAGTAAAAGTAATTTACTTATCTGGTGGACCAATCCCAAGTTTTTAAGAAGGATTACAAGTATATCCTAGACTAAATGTTTGAGAGGGAAGAACGAAGTATTGAAGGACTTCGTCTTCATCTTCTAACTAAGAAGATCGAAGCTGAAAGCTTCGTCTCCGGCTAACTCTAGAGAGAAGGGAGAGGACCTCTGAAGAGCTTCTAGAGAGAGAAGCTCTGAGGCTTTACTGAACTAAGCCTATTGAGGCTGAACAAAGCCTAAAGAAACTCTAACACTTGAGTTTCTTTAAATAGAAAACTGAAAAGTAAATTACTATTTGATTCACGCAAGAATCACTATTACATTGACTGAAGTAAAAGTAATTTACTTATCTGGTGGACCAATCCCAAGTTTTTAAGAAGGATTACAAGTATATCCTAGACTAAATGTTTGAGAGGGAAGAACGAAGTATTGAAGGACTTCGTCTTCATCTTCTAACTAAGAAGATCGAAGCTGAAAGCTTCGTCTCCGGCTAACTCTAGAGAGAAGGGAGAGGACCTCGGAAGAGCTTCTAGAGAGAGAAGCTCTGAGGCTTTACTGAACTAAACCTATTGAGGCTGAACAATGCCTAAAGAAACTCTAACACTTGAGTTTCTTTAAATAGAAAACTGAAAAGTAAATTACTATTTGATTCACGCAGGAATCACTATTACATTGACTGAAGTAAAAGTAATTTACTTAAGTAAAAGTAAAACGTAAGAAACATTTTACATTTACTTTTACATTGGTAAATGTTAAAAACATTTAACTTAAGTAAAAGCAAAATTTATATATTCTTTTACTTTTACTTTTACATTTTAACTAAAGTAAAAGACTTTTGCTTTACGGAAAGCAAAAGCTGAGATGATGGCGTGGGCCATCACCTGTCGATGACTGGATGATGCCTCTGGCGTCTTCTTCGTTTACTGGTCCGTCTCCTGTTGGTCGCCGGTGGTGCTGTTGATCGTCTTCTCCGACGAGTCACCATCCCCATACTCTTCGGCCTCAAAAAAAAAATATCCAGGAAGTTAACCCCTTTCACCCCCAAAAATTTTTGTTTACAAAAAGAAGGAGGAGAAAATTTTTTCACCGAAAAATGGTCAGATCTTCAAAACTTTTAAGTTTTGTAAAAGATTTTTGTTTAAAAAACAAATCAGACTGAAATCTGAAACAAAGGATCACTCGATTGGTCCTGATCTATCAGTGAAATCAATCTAAACAGAAGACGTATTTTGTTAACTGTTTAAACAAAAATTCTTTCTTTGATCATTCCTGTTAAACTCAAACCATTCTTGCCTTGTGTAAGCACATACCTGTTGATCTAATGATACCCTTAGCCTAAACTGCTCTCACACTGGAGTCTTACAACGGCGTAACGGGCCTTACGACGATCATAGGTGTTTTACGGCAAGTCAGGCGAATGATCTAGGAGCCAAAGAAGAAAAAGTTTGAATAAACATTTAAGTAAACAAATCAAACTGTTTTCAATCGAAACCACCAACAACATTTAACTGTACATGCATTAGGAGTATTACTGACTGGAGTACCCGGAGGTGAGAGTGCATACTCCCATTTCAGAATCCATGGAATTTTGTATTTACTGACGAACAAAAGAGTAGGTGGAACTCCTTCATTCAATGGGATTGGTTTAAAGTGATTATGAAAATGGTTTAACTGGACCTTTAATGGGTCAGGAAGAAGGTCATAACAAGAACCTAACCTATACCACCAAAGGACGAACCAATAAGGAAATGGACTCTTGAATTTATGGTCAAACTGTATGAACCATGAGTGACTGAGTAATTCATTCTGGTGAAGGAGGACCTTATACCAGGCATCCATGTAGTCATAATAACAAAACTGGTGATCTTGACTGGAAAGATTTAAGAGATCGGAGGGATGTTTTCCCCAATCAGAGATTTGAATAAATTGTTTAATATACATAGAATGATAGAGAACTTTTGACTTATCATTCTGTGCATAAATGGGTTTGATGTTTACTGACTCTGTTTCCAGAAGGATATCCTTATAGTACACAAGGGACTTATAACGAGCAATAGGTTGGAAGTGCCATCCAGGGGGAAAAAACTGGGCAGCAAGTTTACTGGGATCATTTTTGGGTTTCATACTGGGCTTAGTATGAAATAAATAACTTTCCCATCTGAGCATATACTCAGCAGGAGGATGACTAGGAGCTGAGGACGAAGCCTAAGCAGGATTACTGAAAGGATCAACTGGAACAGGTTGACTGGCCAAAGCCGAACTGTAAGGCTTAGGCATGGTGCCAAGAACAGTGAATTTATTACTGGTCTGAACAGTTGGGTTAACTGGGTGAGGAACCATGGCTCCTCTGGGTTGATTAAGTGGGCCCGAAGGGCGACCCGGACCTCTTGAGGACGATGCTCCTCTGGTGCTCATTGAATAGTACCTGTATTAATAAATTCTCGAGTGAGGAAATCAGGAACTGAATTGTTACTTCCTTTAATATATTCAATTTCGAAATCAAAAATGCTTAATAGAGCTTGCCATCTAGCGAAAGAATGCTTGAGGCTAGATTTTGAACGTCTTTTTCTAATATATATTTTGCTGATTTGCAATCAATGCGAACTAAGAATTTTTGATTTAATAAATCACTTTGAAATTTAGTAATACATAAAACTAAAGAAAGTATTTCTTTTTTAATAGTACTGTAATTTAATTGTGTGGTATTCCATGCACCGGAATGAAATCGAACAATCTGTTCTGGAGAACTAGGAGTTAACTGTTGTTTCAGAATGCCTCCGAATCCAATATCTGAGGCGTCAGTTTCAACAATTTTAAATGCGGAATCATTGGAAATGCCAAGACAGGGCAATGCCTTGACGTATTTTTTAACTTGTTGGACGACAGCAGTATGATTGTCAGTCCATGGAGGAGGGTTGTCTTGCAAACGCTGAAAAAGAGGTTTGCAGATCTTCCTGAGATTCTTGTAAAACTTGCCTATATAATTTAGCGAGCCAAGAAATCTCTGCAGTTGGGTTTTATTGGTTATCTTATCGGGATACTTGTCAGCAATTGAATAGCTCGTTCAATGGGCTGAACTTGTCTTCTAAAGATATTAAGACCAAGAAACCGTATTCTGACCTGAAACAGGCTGCATTTGGAAGGTGAAAGAACTAGACCATTGTCTTTAACTGTCTAGAAGAATGATTTCAAGTGTTTAACGTGTTCTTCAATGGTCATTGAAAAAACAAAGATATCATCAATATAGACGACAATAAAATGGCTGAAGGGGTTTAATATGTCATTTAAGATATTTTGAAATTCACTGGGAGCATTTTTCAGACCAAATGCCTGAACATTCCATTCATAATGACCGAATGGAGTGGTGAATGCTGTTTTGTAACTATCATCTGGATGAATGGCAATTTGCCAGAAACCGGATTTGAGGTCGAATTTACTGAATATTGTTGCATGACTCAATCTATTAACTAGGTCGTCTTTATTAGGAAGGGGATACCTAATCCATTCTAAGACCTTATTCAATGGTTTATAATTGATAACTAGACGAGGAACTCCACGCTCTTTTTCTGCTTCATTATTTACATAGAAGGCAGGGCAAGACCAAGGGGATTTACTAGGTTTAATTAGTCCTTTACTTAGGAGATCATTAATTTCCTTTTTGCATAACTCCATTTGTTCATGATTCATTTGAATAGGTCTGGCCTTAGTAGGAATTAAATGCTCTTTAAATTCCTTAGCATAAGGGAGCCTAACCATATGCTTTTTCCTATACTAAAAGGCATTGGGAGAATCTGAACAAAGGTTATCTTTTAAGTATGTTTTCAATTCTTCAATTTGTTGTTGAACTCTTTTACTTAAAAGTTGTTCTTCAATTCTTTTATAATTAATTTCTTCTTTTAAAAATTTTAAATGTGTTGATTTACAGTTAAGTAAATTTAACGAGTTAGAGATAGATTCTTCTTGAATGAATTTTAAATCTCTTTCTTTGGGTTTAATAAGAAATTTAAATGTTATTTTCTTTCCTAAGTGCCTACAGCTTAGGCCTTCATTACTAGTAGTAAATGGATAGAGTAAATAAATAAATGGCAATCCTAAAATGACTTTATCTGTAAGATTGCGAATTAAAACAAATGACGTTTTAAAACACATATTGTCTTGACAGATATGAACTTTAGGCAATTTATATTTAATTTCCATTTGACTACCATTAGCTGAATTTAATCTTTCACTGGTTTTTTTAAAATACTTGGTTGGGATTAGACCTTCTTGTATACAGTTTAGATCTGCACCCGTATCAACAAGAGCAGAAAGCCGTATAGAGAAGCTTTTATCAACAACCAGGTTAACTGAAATATACCATTTCTGAATGGTAATGTCCTTAATTCGTTTAAATGTAAGTCCCTGTATTACTTGATCTGGTTCTTCTTTGACATTAGATGATTCTGGTTCATCAGGATTTTCATCACTAGATGTGGAATCATTAATTTGAAGATCGGATCTTTTATCATTGAATTCTTTCTTTAAATTGGAAACTTCTAATTT
Organism: Panax japonicus; assembly: GCA_020205505.1. NCBI lineage: Eukaryota > Viridiplantae > Streptophyta > Magnoliopsida > Apiales > Araliaceae > Panax > Panax japonicus. The sequence goes on along the minus strand of CM035102.1, from coordinate 21,527,033 downwards.
TAAATTTGTAATTTCCCTTTTTAGTTTATTAACTTCTAGATTTAATTCTGGAAGAGTGATTTCTCTAACAGGAGACTTAAATCTTTCTAATGTTTTATTAAGGCTAAAAATTGGTTTTTCTTTGGCTTTAATAAATTTTTCATTATTATCTCTTGTTAATAAATCTTTTAACTGTTTAGTGTACTGGGCTTTTAGCTTCGGATCAGTAATTTTACTAATTAATTCAATTAACAAAGAGCTTTCTTCATCATCTTTGTTAAGTACATTAATGTTTTTAGTGCAACATTTGTCATTGCAGTTATCTGCACAAATTGTGACTTCTTCATTACTGCTTGACTCGTTATTACTGATAGTATTGGAAGAACGGGAGGAAATTGAACCATCATCATTACTGATGTCGTTCTCAATTCTCATGAGTTCCAATATTTGATCAGTATCTTCACTAGAAATATTTAATTGATTTAATTTCTGTTTGATTTTACACTCATTTTTATAGTGACCCTTTTGCCCGCAGTTGTGGCAAGTTATGTTACTCTTATCGTATTTTTTGGACTTAGATTTTTTACTATGTCTTTTATTTGTGGTGGTTTTAGGCTTATTATAATAATTGTCTTGATTTTTATCTTTGTGGTAACTCTGTTTTCTTCTATGGTGTTTAGTGTTTTTGTGAGATTCAATATGTTTATGCCTATGCTTTCTTCTAGAGGGAGCAATAGGAGGTAAGCCATATTGTTCACAAAAAGTGCCTAATTCATATTTAGCTTTTTTCTTGTCTCTTTACTAGCTTGCTTAGCTAATTTAAAATCTATGCACATTTTTAATCCTATTTTTTGAATATGGCTTATTATATCACCGTAGGTTAAATTATCATAATCAATGTACCCTAGATTTTTACCCAATTCTTCTCTAACTTTATGAGCAAATAGAGAAGGCAAACCATTAATGAATTTTTCTTTCCAGAAAGGTTTATTACTGTCGTTGCGTAACATAACTCTAGATGTAAAGACATCTTTGTACCACCTAAAATCACTCAGGGTGGGACAAGTAAGATTTCTTAATTGGTCGTGAATTCTTTCGGTAATATTACTGGGAGTGCCAATAAAGTGTTTTATTATGGTAAATATAAGTGTATTAACTCCATCTGGTGGACCAACCCCAAGCTCTTCATTGAAGATAGGGTTGCCATCGTCATCTAATTGGACGGCATGGATTATTGATATTCTAGTATCTTCAGTGAGATGTTTTTCCCACCAAGACCTGAGGATACCAGTGAATCCGCTAACTATTAATTCAACAATATCTGGTTGAGATAGATTATTGAATTTGGTTATGTAACTATTTGCTACCATAGACATATGATTAAGTTTATTTAAAATTTCTTGTTCACTGAATCCATCAATATTCCATTCATAAATTTTATTAGATGAGATAGAGAATTGTTTATCTAGATTTCTCTCTTCAAATTGTAAATCTGGAGGAGTAGGTCTAGAGTACCAATTCCTAGTTAGACTGGTGTTTTTAACCGTTAATTTGTTTAGTTGATCATTGAAATCTGGTAATGAATCAGAATCGTCTGACTGACCACTGCTTTCATTATCAGTTTCAGCTTGATCAATAGTGGCGATGGTCCCACTTGTACTGGGTTCATTTTTCAATTTTTTAAATAACTTATCAATAGATTTGACTAGTTTGTCATCATCAGATGGTAAACCTAATTTATATCTATTTTCAGGTAATTTTATTAAAGGTTGTTCATTTTTTAAGCTAGGATTTTTAATAATAGATTCTTCAAACTTTTCTTCAATTCTATCTAGCTGTTTACCAACTGTTGCTAGGTATTGATTGCTAAAGTTTAGTTGTTCTATTATTTTTTTGTCATTGTTATTAGTATCATGAATTTTAAATGGACTAGCAATAACTGAAGTGTTTTTTACCGAGATTAGAACTGTTTCTAAAGGAGGATGACTAGAGGAAATTTTTGACTTATCTTCTTTTATCCATTGGGTTTTGGTGATTACATTACACTTACTTTGAAATTGTTCGTACCAATCATAAAATGAAATATTCATGCTTTCATTTTTAATAAATTTTTTCCATCGATTAATTATCTTATCACGCTCCTTTTCAGTTGGGTGATTAGATCTAAATGAATGTCTTTTTGCTTTATTAGACTTGGAATTAAAATCTTTTACTAGATTTTCCCAATCTAAGACGAATTCTTTTTTAATGACTCTTAGTTGATTATGAATAGGGATGTCAAAATCTGACTGCGTGGGTAACACAGAAGAAGTGGGAGAAGAAGAACATGTTTCTTCTACAAAATCTTTGTGTGCATAACAAGGATGACTTGTTTGTCCTTGATTAAGGATACCCTTTAATTTAGTATCTTTAATTGAAGGATCACTGAGTACTTCAGTGTCTCTTCGAGCATAGGACGAAGGTACTGAAGAGCTAGTGAAATCCTCTATAATAACTGGTCTTCTGGTACGTTCAAAACTTATTTTGACCGTTCCATCGGAGAATTGTCTAACGTTTTCAATATTTAATAAATTATTAATTATAGGCTGTTGAGGTATTTCATTAGGTAAAGTCCACTGACTGGGAAGCGTAATATCCTTCCAGAGAATTGTTCTTGGAACTTGAATATTAGCATCAGTAGTAGAACTTTGAATTAATACAGTTAAATCTTTAGGACTCTTATTTAATGCATGTACATTTAAGTTTGTTTTCATAGTTTTATAATAATTCACGAGGGAGTTATAATACTCCTAATGATCCACGCCCCCTTATATATATATATATATATATATATATATATATATATATATATATATATATATATATATATATATATATATATATATATATATATAGAGTCCGGATCAGGTCCGGACTCCCGGATTTTGTTAAAATCCGGACTTTTTTTTTTTGCTTTTTTTTTGAAACAACTAAAATTTTTTTTTTTTATGGAATTGGAATTTTTACATTATACAGTGTTTTGGGCGTGATTTGGATGCCTATAACAAAACATGTCTGTACAGTCTGGGCAGACTGTACATACATTGGTTGGTGTAGGTATTAAAAACACACCCAAAACACTGTATTATAGAAAAATTTCAGTTCCATAATTTTTTTTTTAGTAGTTCTACAAAAAAAAAGCAAAAAAAAAAAAAGGTCCGGATTTTCTCCCGTCCGGGAGGTCCGGACCTGATCCTGTTTATATATATATATATATATATATATATATATATATATATATATATATATATATATATATATAAAATTGAGATAACTTTCTACCGATAATTTTAAAAAATAAGTAAGCGGGGGTCCATATAATAAGCCAAATTTACAACAAATACTTCATAAAAATCCCCTCTATTTATCTCAACTCACTTAGCTTCTCAAAACACATTTTTAATAACATTTATTCATCATTAATATCATAACTTGCAATATTAACAAACAGATCATTCCCAGGAAAGAGGGAGCTTTCCGATAAGGATTTCTTCATATTGGCGCGCAATTAGGTGACCAAACCCCTTTCCTCTACAAAACTTTCTAGACATTGTCAATAATGCAAATAATAATATGAATAACTTTGTCGTCTCAATTATTGATTTAATAATAAAAATATTGTGACAATAATTGAATCAATAACGTGAGATACTATGCAGCAATTACTGTGGTAATAATTGAATAAAACCGAGTGACTTCTCACGTAAGCATCAATAATCAAAGATACTTTACAATACCGTGTGCTACTATACAACCACGCGTATTACTATACTTTTATCACCGAGTATTTCAACAGTTAACGGTAAAAAATTTCTGTTATTTTTATAAAAGATATTTCTGTCATTTTCTAACTCCAACAGTAATTCTGTTGTGGGGTCCACCAATGATTGTACCGTTGTACGAATTTTCCCTGTTAAAACGAAAATTCCCCGACCAAACGAATATTTTATGACAACTTGCTTTCTTTACAAAATTTTTAAATATTACCCACAACTATAATATTATATCAAATCCACACCATAATATTAAAAATTATATTTTGAAAAAATTAATCTTTATTTATAAAAGTTGGGGTCTTACACATAGTTTGTTTGTAATTCAATGGATCATCATCATCTATGATGCATACCTCATCGTTATCCTTTATGACGAATCCATACTTATCAGGTATCTTCAATATTCTTCCAAATTTACGAATAGGGTGTGTTACAATATGTTCTTCTACTTGGTTAGGTACTTGACTTTGATCCATAGTATTTTGTGGTTCTTGAACTTCTTCAAGATATATCTTACTCCCACTGACCCCCTTCAAGGATAAACTCATTTTCCAAGAAGGTAGCATATTTCGCAACAAACTCCTTTTGATCAGTTGGATGATAGAAATAATACCCTAATATTTCTTTAGGGTATCCCACAAATCTACACTTATCAGATCTAGTCTGTAGCTTATCGTTTTCAATCTTTTTGACATAAGCTGGACAACCCCAAGTTATAACATGCTTAAGATTTAGTTTCCTCCCTGTCCATAACTCATATGGGGTTTTAGGGACAGATTTGGTAGGTACGTTGTTAAGTAGGTATGCATCCAATTCTAGGTCATATCCCCAGAAGGAAATTGGAAGATCGGTAAAGCTCATCATGGATCGAACCATGTCCAATAATGTTCGATTTCTCTTTTCAGATACACCACTCAACTATGGTGTACCTGGTGGAGTCCATTGTGAGATTATATCATTTTCTTTAAGACAATTGAGAAACTCACCACCTCGATCTAATTGAAGAATCTTAATACTTTTGCCAATTTGTTTCTTTACTCCAATTCTGAACTCTTTGAACTTTTCAAATGATTCGGATTTGTATTTCATTAAATACACATATCCAAATCTTGAGTGGTCATCAGTGAATGTAATAAAATAAGAATACCCACCTCGTGTATTCGTTGTCATAGGTTTAGACTCTCGAAATTTTGTATTTCTGTTACTAACCTGACAAGAGGGCAGAATCGTCTTCCAGAGATAACCTTGGGAGTCAAATAAACTCAATTCTGGAGACAACCCCAAAATCCTCAGTTTTCCATCTCGGAGATGACCCCGAGATATCCAACTCAATCCCAGAAACAACACCAAGAATTTTAGTTTCAGCCTCGGAAACAACCCCGAGGAATACAGTTCCAGTTCTGGAAATAACACCGGAGAAGGCAGTTCCATCTCGGAGACAACCCATATCCAGTTCTAGTTTCGAAAACAACACAAAGACTTTTAGCATCAACCTCAGAGATGACCTTGAGGTTGTAGTTGTAATTCCAGAGATAACCCTGGAAAAGCTCATTTCAACCTTTGTAATCAGCTTCAACCTCGGAGATAACCCCGAGGCACCCAGTTCCAAACCTGGAGATAACCCCGGGAGGTCAGGCACACCACAGAGACAACCCTGAGGACTTTCAGTACTTGCAGTAGTCCAATCTCAGAGATAACTCTGAGCAACAACTGCTATATCAGCCCAAGCCGAAGATAACTTCGGTGAGGGGAAAAATCATTATTTTTCCACCTTGATACCACATGCGCGTCGTCTCAACACATTTTCAACATACATTCTACACAACAATGTCCTACAAGAACCGAATAGCTCCAATCCCGAGTGACTACTACACATGACAGCACACCAGATAGAATTTGAATCTTGAAGACCAATGACATGGTCCCATATTCCTGACTTCGGACAACCTGTAATCCCATGTCATTTGTGTAACTCTTGACAACAACACTCTAAAAAAGGTCTTATACACCTCAATCGGATGCCCAGATTGAAGTTCTGAAAGTTCGAACGGACACACGATGCAAGTATGCACGTACTTAGAGACGACAGGACCCGCAGAACCCGGGGCACCTCGGGCAGCCGCAGGTGCACATGCGGCTCATCCCTCTATAAATAGAGGGCTTGTGGTCGTCATTTTGTAAGAGAAAAAGGCGAGGAAGCCCTGTCCATTTTACTCTGTACACACTATAAATTGAGTGCTTTCTCATTTTAAACACTTGTGAGCTCATATATTGCTATTTTTTACCGGTGGGAACCGAATTTTCATCCATTTAAAGCTATTGAGGTCTTCTTTTGCAGTTCACTGTAAGCCTTCGTACCTTTCTCAAAGCCTTTTCTCCATATTCTGCACACACCGTTCTTTACTTTGAGAGTCGTGTTGCGTGTGTATGCCCGAACTTTAGTATGTGGCTTTTATTTCATTTTGTATATATATTTATATATATGGACTAACATTATCGAGTTATGCCTCAATTGATTCTGGACTCATGTCCAGAGCATTTATTGCTTATATATATATATATATATATATATATATATATATAAACTGTGGTCAAACTCTGTTCGATGAGCCTGGATTCACATCCGGAGCTTTTATTGCTTTTATATATATATACATATATATAAACTATTGTCAAACTCTGTTCGATGAGCCTGAATTTTATATCCGGTGTGTTTACTGCTTATATATATATATATATATATATATATATATATATATATATATATATATATATATATATAGAGAGAGAGAGAGAGAGAGAGAGAGAGTCCGGATCAGCTCCGGACTCCCGGATTTTAACAAAATTCGGACCTTTTTTTTCCACAATACAGTGTTTTGGGCGTGATTTGGATGCCTATACCAAAACATTTTTGTACAGTCTGGGCAGACTGTACATACATTGGTTGGTATAGGTATTAAAAACACACCCAAAACACTGTATTATGGAAAAATTTCTGTTCCATAATATTTTTTTTTAGTTGTTTCAAAAAAAAAGCAAAAAAAAAAAAAGTGGTACGGATTTTAGGACCTGTCCGGACTCCCGGACAGGATCCTTGTTATATATATATATATATATATATATATATATATATATATATATATATATATATATTTCTGTCAGACCTGGAGTTTACTTTGTGGCCTTTTACTGCTTTATCTACATTTCGTCCCGCCTGGAGTTTACTTCGTGGCGGTTGATCGTTTTTACTACTTTATTTACATTTCGTCTCGCCTGGAGTTTACTTCGTGGCGGTTGATCGTCTTTATTGCTTTATTTACATTTCCAATCCCCCATGGAGGTGCTTCGAGGTGGTTGATCATGTCTTTATATATATATTTACTAATTTTATATATTTACATTTCCAGTCCCCCATGAAGTTCGCTTCGTGGTGGTAGACTGTCTATATATATATATATATATATATATATATATATATATATATATATATATATATATATATATATATATATTCAGCTTTAATACAAATTGCTGCATAACGTGAGCCTAGGAATCATGTGATCACAGATTCAGTCTCCTGGATCTAGATTCGGTTCTCGTGATGGATATTTTTGGCTATAATCAGCTTGTACATTATGTTCTCGAAGATGCCTCACATCTCGAAAATAAAAGCAAACAAACCGAACACTTAATAAAATGAAAGTATCAAAGGCCTTAATTACTATTGAGCATAAGGGTTTGAAAAACCTCTTTTACAAAGTATCACTGCTATATCTTGTTAAAACTAAATTTTTATATAAATTTAAACTCTTTGTATATAGGTGCGAATGAGGCATATCACTACTTCCAAGTAACTACACAATGACCCCCCCCCCCCCCACACATATTCATATAACAGTTTAATTGAAAAGTGGCAGTCACCGTGGTAACACAGATGCCGGGGGGTGCCTAACACCTTCACTCCTCATAATCAAGCCCCCGGACCCTAATGAATCTCGGTTTTATAGACCTGTTACATAGTGTCACATCACTGGGTCAATGTGCAAACCTTTTCTAGGTTTAGTTGGTGCAACCATTTAAAAATACCAACTGGCGACTCTTTCAGTCCAATCGTCGATATATACATGTCGGACCTTTTCACAACTTGTTTTTCAAACAAAACTCATCTAACATGAGAACACCAAAAGGCAAGAATAGAAGAGGGACAACAAAAATCCCGACGTCGACAGGTGGTGACTTTGCTGGGGACTACTTCCAGTAAGAGGGCTTAAGCCGCTATTACAAGCTTTTCAAAACTGTTATATGCTTGTGTGTGGATGTTGCATTTACATTTATATAAATGTGTACGAATGCATTTACTTACTGCACTTAATGCTTTACAATATAATGCTTTGCACATATCATCATTTCCATAAACGGCGAGACACGTTGTATGTAATTGTATGTTGTGTGTTCCCTCCACCAGGAGGCTATCCTATCAGTGTTTGATTACTGGACTCGTAGGGAGACTAATTCCAATGAGGCTCAGGAAAAGCACCACCCAAATTCGCTCCAGTTGAAAGACCAGATTAACTTTCCGTCAAGTAAATTGCGATGATCTGGGAACCTTCATGCCAAAAAGCCGCGAGAGTAGCCTAAGATAGGCCAGCCTTTGATAAACCAAATGTGGAGGGAAGTCTCTTCATACTTTCCCATTTCAATTACTTATAAATGCAATTACTTGTAATTACATTCCATGTCAATCTCATTGTAATGGAGAGTATAAAGGAAAATGTGTACATGCATTCCTTTTAACTATGCTATCTTACAAATAGCTAACATCCATTTTGCAGGATAATACTCCTAAAACGGACACATCACATTGCATGTAAACATTTATACATTCCCTAAGACTAAACTACATAAGTTTTTTATAGGGAAATAATTGGGCCTGTTACCCGTTCAAAGTTCAAAAAGGCAACAAGCCTACAGCCAAGCATGGCTTCATCTGGCCAGTCTAGTCCTACTCTTGTTTCTCACGAGGAGTTTAAAGGACTAAGCAAACAAATTACAGATTTGGTTGTCTATTTAAAGAACTACACCAGTCTACTCAGGGTCCACGAATATTCATACATACAGAATCCTCTGCACAGGGAAGAACTTAAGGTCTGAATAAAGAAGCTCACATACCTGAGTTTTAGCTAGATAAAACTAATAAACTTCCTGAAATCACCCATCTCAAAGAAGATCCAGACACCGGTGAGATCAGGAAGAAAGTCCTTCAAATAGAAGAGGCCATTCGCTCTATCAAAAGGGATTGGAGCACACGAGAGTGTTTCATATGCTGACCTTTGCATACTCCCTGGTGTTCATTATCTAGAGAAGTTCAAAACTCTCGACTTTAAAAAATATAATGGGTTAGGAGATCCTTACACATATTTAAAGGTATTCATTGGAGAACTCAGATCTTATACCGAGGATGAGAAGCTTAGAATGAAGTTATTCCAGAAAAGTTTGACTGGAGAAGCCCGATCATGGTACACCAGATTAGACAATTCTAAGATCCATAGCTGGGAGGAGCTAGCTCATGCCTTCCGTAGTCAGTACAGTTTGCAGTCTCAGATGGCTCCAGACCGGTACCAAATTACCAAGGTTAACAAACAATCCAATGAGTCTTTTTGAGAGTATGCTCAAAGGTGAAGGCGCTTTTCTTCTCAATTTACTCCCTCTATGACCGAGTCAGAAATGGTTATGACCTTCATAGACATACAAGAAGCTCCCTTCTATGAGAGAGTCTTAGCTGGCATTGGTAAGCTATTTTCTGAAATGATTAAACATGGAGAGATGGCTGAGATGGGATTGAAGTCAGGAAAGATTCAAGACCTAGCCGCTTTAAAAGCTGTTGCTGAGCACATCCAGTCTGGAAGTTATGGAAACAACCCCAGGAGGGTCCATAAGAAGAAAGAGGAGGATGTTTCCTTGATACTACAAGGCTAGAAAGGAAGTCAGAACATGCCTATCCAGAGGAGAAACTACTCCCCTTTTCAAGCACAATCTTCCAACCCTACATTGCCAAAGAGTGGAGAAGTCCTACACAATCGAGTGTTCACATCCCTAGGAGACTTACTCGAGAATATTCTCAATCTTTTGACTACTCTGAAGAAATTACACATCTTCTTCCACCAGCCAATGTTGGGTAAAATCTAATTACGCACAACACACAAATATACGTGGTCAACAAGTAATAAAGTGAAAGTAGAGTATCGTTCCCACAGAGAATTAGTTAACTAGAATTACCAAGTACTGACCTATAACCAATTTAATCTTATTTAAACAAATGATTTAATATTTTAATTTAAAATAATTAATTAAACTATTACTAACTATCCCTAGAATGAAACAAGATAATGAAGACTCGAGATTATAAATTCACTTATTGTTTCATTTAAGTCAACACACTTCCTGTTAAGCCAAGTTATCTATACTAGATTATTAATCAAGAACACAAAAGTAAAATATGGCCATCTCTCAATGCACCATATTCAGATCAAATCAAATCCATAGATGATAGAATCAAATTGAACACCCTAATTAACTAACCCACTATATCTCTATGTGAATTACAATTAAAAAGGGTTTAAGTATAAGTTCTTATTAGACTACATATGGCGTAAAGGCATATCTCTATCCTAAACACGAATCATGAATTCCATCTATGCAGAAATCACAAACATATTCTATTATGATCAGATCTAAATCTATACTTCATCTCTCGAGTTCATATCAAAGTAAACTACACAATAAGATCCATAGTAATATCAAAACAGAGTTTAATTCATAACGGAACTAGAATCCATCATCCACAATTGATTAAGAATTAAAAGATACAAATAGATAAGAAAAGAAATTAGAATTGAGATAAACAAATCTGTATTCTCTTGCTTCCAATTTGTTTCTCCAATTATGATCAATAGCTTTAATCTTCAGTTCTCATTAGAACTAGTGTTTTGATCTAATTTACTCTAATCTAATCTAATGGAATCTTCCTTGTCTCTAATCTCCCCCAATCCTTGTGATTCTTCCCCTTTTATAAGTCTCTTTATCTGTCTTTAAGTTCTATTAGAAGTCCTTGAGTCAATCGGATCGAAACAATCCTTTTCTAACTCAAATTTTGCCAAAAACCACCTTTTTTACGCATACCCCTGCCCTGATGGGGGTTTATACTTGTAAAGGGCCCGCCCCAGCGGGCCATGCTACTGTTTTACAGCTGGTATGCCCACCCCGGCGGAGGTTTTGTTAAGGAAAAGCCCGCCTCGGCAGGGGTCCATTTCCTGCCACAGTGTCCTCTAGTAAAACGACCATAAATTTTGATCCGAGAGGAGTTACGGGGCTTAACACCTACCAAATCGAAGCTATCGACGAGATCTACAACTTTCATTATTTGAGATTTGAGAAATAATGAACGAATGAAGGTCGAAATTGGGCTGGAAGGGACTGCTATGCAAATGGCCACCCAAAACAGTGAAGTTCAACGTTCGTTGGTAAAAAGATCATAACTCTTGCATCCGAACTGTGATTGGAATGATTCAAGACGTTCTGAAAAGGTAAGAAGAAGCTCTACAATATAATCCAAGTTCCAAACCAAGAACATAAAATTTAACATGAAATCCCAAACGATGTCTGAATTGGTTTTCTTTGCATTTTCCTGACTTTTTCTTACCAATAGTCGCTCACACCGCTCCCAAATATATAACCTATAAAATGAACACAAAATGCATGAAAAGTAACTAAAAAACATGAATATAAGCAACTAATTCAAGTAATAGATACTGGATAAGTAGGTATAAAACCTACTTATCAGCCAACCCGAATGGGAAGGGTTTCAATGCTACTCGAAAGTGTGCCTATCATGCTGAAGCTCCAGGACATGATACTCAGGATTGCTGGGCCTTGAAACACAGGATCCAAGACCTAATTGAGAACAGTGAGATTGTGGTGACTAAACCCGACCAACCTCATGTGCAAGACAACCCTCTTCCTCAACACAAAGAAGAGGAGGTTAATATGATTAATTGGAGCAGTGGATAAAGTTCCAATTACGGTGTTGAATCGTCCCAAACTAGCAAGGATGGTGCTGATAAATGGGATTATGCACAGTTCCAGTTTACGATGGAACATAAAATGAAGGCTCTGTGTGAGCAAGTTAATCAATTGGAAAAACTAGTGATCCATCAACACCAATGTAATAACCCGATATTTTCTATATAATTAAATTAGAAATTTTGCGTATAAATTTTATTATTATTATTATTATTATTATTATTATTATTATTATTATTATTATATATTTTAAAGGTGAGAATGCGTGCAAGGTAATGGGTATGTATTTATGTGATGAATATAAAATTTATTTATTACATGAATAATTACAAATAATTTTATTTTACAATTATTGATCATTATAAATTATATTCTTATAATAATTAATTTTATAGTAGAAATGTTTTTATTAATTATTTTCCATGAAAATTTGATTATTACATTATTTAAAGAATATATAAAATGATTATTAGAATTATTATAATAATTATTTTATTTTATTAAATGAATTTATTCAGATTAGTTAAGTTAATTATTTTAACTTAATTTGTATATGAAAGATATATCAAATATGGAATCCAAATCCTATTTATGGATTTCGATCAAAGAATGAGAATAATATTATTATATTATTATTTGTCAGTGATATAAATATGTATATTATGCGTGTAAGATTAATCTGGAAAGCAGGTTATTATAACTTAATAAACCCTAGTTTTGAAGTCAAATGAGACTTTAAAATCTGTTTAGTAATTACGTTATGTGATTAATGATATTTATTATAAATATTATTTTTATTTTAATGCTATAAATATGTACTGTATATGTGTGGACTGTTAATGGTTGTTCAATTATGGTACAGTATTACAAAACCCTAGTATTATTTTAATAAATCCTATTTTGATAGTCAAATAAGACTGTAAGATTTTTAAGTAATTATGTTAGGTTATGTGAGACCCCAAATTTTATGAATAAATATTTAATTTTCTCAAAATATTTTTTTTATGTTATGGTGTGGTTTTGAGATAATGTTATAGTTGTGGGTAATATTTATAAATTTGGAAAAGTAAGCAAGTGGTTATAAAATATTCGATTGGTCGGGAAATATTCTTTTTGTCCGGGAATATCCGTACGACAACACAATCATTGGTCAACCCCACAACGGAATTATTGTCGGAATGAGAAAACGATAGAAATATCTTTTTATGAAAATAACGGCGAAAGTTTTACCGTTAACTGTTGAATTACCCGGTAGTAAAAGTACAGTAATACACGTGGTTGCATAGTAACACACGGTATTGATTATTGGTGATTACGTGAGAAGTCACTAAGTTTTGCTCAATAATTGTTACAGTAATTACTGTTCAACATTTTATTTTATTGATTCAATAATTGATGCGTTGATATTTTATATTATTGTTGTTTCAATAATTGTCACTGCACAGTATTTCCCATTATCAAATCAATAATTCATATTATTTGAATAATATTATTAGATAGCATTATTGGCAATGTCTAGAAAGTTCTGTCAAGGAGAGGTTTGGTCACCTAATTGTCGCCAGTAAGGAGAAATTCTTATCGAAAAGAACCCTCTTTCTTGGGAACGATCTGGTTGTCATTATTGTGATTCTGTAATATTATTTGTGAATAATTAATTATTAATTTATATGATAAACAAATATTTATTTTATGTGGACATAAATGATATATAGGAGAATATTTATTTTATGTGGTTATAATTGAAGGAATTAATGTTGAGGTATTTTATCAGTATTTTGTCGGATTGGAGGTATTAAAAACTCAAATCGGTGTTCTTAAAGCTCTATTGCGTGAGTTATAATTTTAATCCGACCGTTGGATCGTTGTGATTTTTGGATATGTTATGCATATATAAGTTGAGTATATGTCCACAAATTTTGAACAATTAAAAATTAACGTATGATTTGTTATGAATTTTAAGAGGTTGAAAATCGTCCGTTTGTGGATTTCAGATATTTTCTGTTTGTATTTTGGAAAAACTTTCTTCTACAAAGTTGTAGAGAATTCGATTTCGTGAGGAATGGACATAAAATTCGTATCTTTCTAATAAAAGGGCTATTTATTATGAATTATTGAAATTTCGGAAATTAAAATATTTTTATTTAAATTATGGGTGGGCACCACTTTTGGTTGTTGGGGAAGATGACTGATTTTTTGTGGGCCCCACTTGTGGTGGCTGAATTTTTATTCAAAGCATTCATGTGTAGAAATAATAATAATAATATTATTTTATTATTTAGTCTCCTATGACGTTATAGTATTTTTCTATAAATAGGCGCTTCGGTTAGAATTAAAAATCACACCAGAAACAAAGTTTTCTTTCTCTCTATATTATCTAGCGTATTTTTGTGAGTATTTATATACTTTGAGAGTTTCTATTCAGTGAAAGTTTCCTTCGACTTTACATCCGATACTCCGATTAGAACTACTGTTATTTTGAGGTAAGGGATGTTATTTTCTTCGTAAATGATATTATTTCTCAATATCATTATGCTGAAATATTGATATGAAATTTATTATGGAATTTCTACCTTTTTGTGTAGGGGTTACTATTCACGTATACGACACTATTCACGAATACGACACTATCCACTGAAAAATAAAATTTTCACTTTTTCGTCCTAGATGTCTATTATGGTTACTATCTTTGATTGTATCCATGTTTGATCTTCATTCTTGAATTTAACTCCACAAAGCAGTATCATGTTGACAATTTGAACGTTATTGATTTCTGGATAAATTGGATTATAAATCTTTAAAAATTTATTCTTGAACTTATTTAATTGAATTCCTATATCATTGTCATCATCCTCATGTTTATATTCTGTTGAAAGTCATCTGTGGCATGTAGTGCATAGATGGACTTGGTATGATTATGGCTAGAGATTATTCCGTATAATCATGACCGTAATGTTATAAATGATGTGGTAAAAGTCCTCATTGGCCCGTAGTGCATTGATGGACAGTTGTTGGCATGATCATGACCATTGATGAATACACGAATATCCTTGGCTCGTAGTGCATGGATAATTTATGGTCGTGATACTAAATAATATCCTTGGCCGTAGTGCAGGGGTGATTCGATAATGTGGATTATTTATTAAGTTGAGTCTCAATGATAAAAGTGATGAAAAACCTTTTAAATCATAGAAGATAGTAGATTTTATGCTCTACTTGACTCTTCTAATGGATTGCTTATTCTGCTGCAGTTGTTGATCTAAAACTTGTTGTCTATTATATTCTATCAGTTGTTATACTGTTGAAGGCTAAGGATAATTTATTCTGCATTATCTTAGTCATAATATTTCTTACTGGGCTAGTTGAGCTCACCCTTTTGCTTTCATTGTTCTCTTCAGGAAATGAGAACGTAGTCGGGACTAGTCGGGGAACGGAGTACGGTCTAGATGATAGCATTAGTAGTCCTCACTATTCTATGAGATAGTGTGATAATAAATGTATTGAGGACTCTATTTGAGTTGAAAACTATCTTGAAGACAATATTCGTATTAAAACTCTCAGTTTATGTTTTGTCGTATTTTACACGACAGTTGTATTGTTAAGTTATATTTGAATTTTGTACCATAATATTTGGCGACTCAAGATGGGTGATGTATACCTATTTTGGGGGCGTCACAGTTGGTATCAAAGCTTAGGGATATGATCCCTGGCTGAGATGTGAGACATAAACTAGGAGGGGAGAGACGAGGAATTCCTTCGCTTGTATGACCTACCTAAGTTTATTTGGTATTTAATTGGTTGGTCAGAGTATAGGGATAATATGTTACATGTCAATTAACCCTTGTTTTGTGGCAATATTTGAGAATGGCAGCTGAAAATGTTAACAATGGAGTGAATGAGATCGTGGAGACACCTCTAATCAACAACCAGGATAATGCGATGTCAGGCGAAGAAGGAATTAGAGATATCCATGTGGTGAGTAAAGAATTGATAGTTGCACCCGAGATAGTCGCAGAGGTAGCAGCTGAGAGTGAGGAAGAAGAGGAAGAAGAGGAACCTGAGGAGAATTTATTAGAAGAATTTTATGATCAAAATTTAGAATTGAAAAATCGTGTTCATGAGTTAGAAAAGTAGGCTGAAGAACGGCAGGCGGTCGTGGAGCAAAAGGATGCAACAATTCAAGCTTGTGTTACCCGATATGTGATGCTTGAACAGAAGCACTCTTTGGCAGAGTATAAGATGATAAAGCTGTAATGTGAGCTGAAAGAAGAAATAACTGAACGAGTGAGAATGAGTGATGCATGGGTAAAAAGCCGCACGACGCATTGATATTGTGGAAAGAGATGTCCGATCTAAGAAAGCTAAAATAGATGATATGCATTTATCTTTTTGGACAGCAATTGAGAGAACCCAACATCGAGTTTTGAATTACCCTATACATTGCGGTCAACTCCAATTTGATATGGATCGAAGATTAATGATTCAGATCATGAAACAGGAGTACGATGAAGCAGTTGAGGGTGGAATCTGCCCTATAGAAAAGTCAATTTCAGCGGTAGTGATGACACCAAATGCTGCCCCAGACAAGTCAAAGCCGGGTAGTTCAAGGAAGAGCGGTTGTCATGACTTCCCAACAAGTGAGGAACCCAAATGAAGTTATCACGAGTTAGTTAATTATAAATTCTTGCAAAGTCTATACCTTATTAGATACCGATTCTACCCATTCTTTTATCTCTCTTGCTTGCGCTCAACATTTGAACTTGACCCCTAAGAAATTAGACTTTGACTTATCTATTGAAACTGCATTATGAGAAACCTTCGTTACCTTAACTGTTTATAAATTTTGTTGATTCAAATCGACACTTTCACGTTACCTGTCGATCTTATCTCTTTGAAAATACTTGTCTTTGATGTGATTTTAGGAATCGATTGGTTAACTATTCAACATGCTAAAATTGAGTCTTTTCGTAAGGTTATTAGCTTTCATATTCCTAACCAACCTATTATGCGAATTTAAGCAACCAAACCACTAAAGTCAATCACTGTCATATCAAGCCATAAGTAAAGAGCCCTGAGCCTTTCGTTGGTGACTTCCTTGTGTGGAATGCACCGAAGCCAGACTATCCGTAGGGGACGCTGTGAATAACATTGGCAAGTTGATAAATATCAATGTGACGTGCTATCCAAGTTTGGGATGAGAGTCACAACTTTGAATGATATTTCTAAATAAATTTCCTGATGTATTCCCTGAAGACTTGACCTACTCCAAAGCGTGAAAGTAAATTTTGTATTGACCCTAGTACAAAACCCATTTCTAAAACCCTCAAATATTTCTTCACCCAAAATGAACGTAACATGCGCTGAAGACGTTGGCTCGAGCTATTGAAGATTACGATTATACCATTCAATACCATCGTGGGATAAGCGAACGTAATAGCCAACGTGTTGAGTAGAAGATTGTATGCGTTTGCGAGTGCAAATATACAAACCTACGTGAAAATAACGAATATACGATTAGAACTGACTTTAAACAATAATGTTAAGCCTACAGACTCGGAGCTGATGAATACGAAGAAGAAGGTTCACGAAGGCGTTATTCTAGAAGCAAGAGCCGATGAAGACGACCCATTTGAAATACTCCACCAAGTAGGAACGGTGGTCTATAGACTTGCCTTAATGCCAAGTATGTCGCGTGTTTTTCATGTATTGATATTACGTAAATATGTGGATGACCCGAACCACATTATTGATTTAGAACTGGACGAGATAGCGGAAGATTTAACTTATGAAGAGGTACCTGTTAAAATATTGGATAAGGAGTATATTATACGCTCAAAGGTTATACCTCAAGAGTTAGAATGTAACGAAGTGTCCTCATCTGTTCGGCATACCAGGTACGTATGTAAATTTCGAGGGCAAAATTTCATAAGGAGGGGAGATTGTGAGACCCCAAATTTTATGAATAAATATTTAATTCTCTCGAAATATTTTTTTTTATGTTATGGTGTGGTTTTGAGATAATGTTATAGTTGTGGGTAATATTTATAAATTTTGAAAAGTAAGCAAGTGGTTATAAAATATTCGATTGGTCGGGGAATATTTTTTTTGTCGGGAAATATCCGTACGACGACACAATCATTAGTGGACCACACAACGGAATTATTGTTAGAATGAGAAAATGACAGAAACATCTTTTATGAAAATAACGGCGAAAGTATTACCGTTAACTGTTGAACTACCCAGTAGTAAAAGTATAGTAATACGCGTGGTTGCATAGTAGCACACGGTATTGATTATTGGTGCTTACGTGAGAAGTTACTCAGTTTTACTCAATAATTGTTACAGTAATTACTGTTCAATATTTTATTTTATTGATTCAATAATTGCTGTGTTGATATTTTATATTATTATTGTTTCAATAATTGTTACTGCATAATATTTCCCATTATCAAATCAATAATTCATATTATTTGAATATAATTATTAGATAGCATTATTGGCAATGTCTAGAAAGTTCTGTCAAGGAGAGGTTTGGTCACCTAATTATGTGCCAGTAAGGAGAAATCCTTATCGGAAAGCCCCCTCTTTTCTAGGAACGGCCTGATTGTCATTATTGTGATTTTGTAATATTATTTGTGAATAATTAATTATTAATTTATATGATAAACAAATATTTATTTTATGTGGACATAAATGATAGATAGGAAAATATTTATTTTATGTGGTTATAATTGAAGGAATTAATGTTGAGGTATTTTATCAGTATTTTGTCGGATTGGAGGTATTAAAAACTCAAATCGGTGTTCTTAAAGCTCTATTGCGTGAGTTATAATTTTAATCCGACCGTTGGATTGTTGTGATTTTTGGATATGTTATGCATATATATGTTGAGTATATGTCCACAAATTTTGAACCACTAAAAATTAACGTATGATTTATTATGAATTTTAAGAGGTGTTGAAAATCGTCCGTTTGTGGATTTCTGATATTTTCTGTTTGGATTTTGGAAAAACATTCTTCTGCAAAGTTGTAGAGAATTCGATTTCGTGTGGAATGGACATAAAATTCGTATTTTTCTGATAAAAGGCTATTTATTATGAATTGTTGAAGTTTCGTAAATTAAAATGTTTTTTTTAAATTATGGGTGGGCCCCACTTTTGGTTGTTGGGGAAGATGGCTGATTTTTGGTGGGCCCCACTTGTGGTGGTTGAATTTTTATTCAAAGCATGCATGCGTAGAAATAATAATAATATTATTTTATTATTTAGTCTCCTATGGCGTTCTAGCATTTTCCTATAAATAGGCGCTTAGGATAGAATTGAAAATCACACTAGAAACAAGTATTCTTTCTCTCTATATTATCGAGTGTATTTTTGTGAGTATTTAGATACTTTGAGAGCTGCTATTCAGTGAAAGTTTCCTTCAACTTTACATCCGATACTTCGATCAGAACTACTGTTATTTTGAGGTAAGGGATGCTATTTTCTTCGTAAATGATATTATTTTCTCAATATTATTATGCTGAAATATTGATATGAATTTTATTATGGAATTTCTACCTTTTTGTGTAGAGATTACTATTCACGTATACGACACTATTCACGAATACGACACTATTCACCGAAAAATGAAATTTTCTCTTTTTCGTCCCAGATGTCTATTATGGTTACTATCTTTGATTGTATCCATGTTTTGATCTCCATTCTTGAATTTTACTCCACAAAGTAGTATCATGTTGACAATTTGAACGTTATTGATTTCTGGATAAATTGGATTATAAATCTTTTAAAAATTTATTCTTGAATTTGTTTTATTGAATTCCTATATCATTGTCATCATCCTCATGTTTATATTCTGTTGAAAGTCATCTGTGGCCTGTCGTGCATAGATGGACTTGGTATGATTATGACTAGGAATTATTCGGTATAATCATGACCGTAATGTTATAAATGATGTGGTAAAAGTCCTCATTGGCCCGTAGTGCATTGATGGACAGTTGTTGGCATGATCATGACCATTGATGAATACACGAATATCCTTGGCCCGTAGTGCATGGATAATTTGTTGTTGCGATACTAAAGAATATCCTTGGCTGTAGCGTAGGGGTGATTCGATGATGTGGATTATTTATTAAGCTGAGTCTCAGCGATAAAAGTGATGAAAAACCTCTTAAATCATATAAGATAGTAGATTTTATGCTCTACTTGACTCTTCTAATGGATTGCTTATTCTGCTACAGTTGTTGATCTAAAACTTGTTGTCTATTATATTCTATCAGTTGTTATACTGTTGAAGGCTAAGGATACTTTATTTTGCATTATCTTAGTTATAATATTTCTTATTGGGCTAGTTGAGCTCACCCCTTTGCTTTCATTATTCTCTTTAGGAAATGAGAACGTAGCCAGGACTAGTAGGGGAACGGAGTGACGGTTGTTGCTTCTTTTTTAGTTCTAACAAAAGAGCTCTAACTCATGCAAGCATACATGTGTCAACAAGTAATACAGAGTAAGTAGAGTATCGATCCCATAGAGAAAGTTGTTTAATTTAAACTCTCATGCATCAACTAAATCACTATTTTTATATGCTTAAACTAATGACTAGAATTGTAAATTTATTCTAAATGCAAATAATAACTAAAATTAGAATGAGAATGTATTAAATCAAATCTGGAAATAATGAGATCTTAACTTCATTCAATACTTCATCTAATTGCCACCATCATGCAAGATTGTTTACATATCACAGAAAAGTAGCCAAGAGCACTAAAATAGTCATAGCCATTTTCAATGCACTATGACCTACTCACACAGTATCCATAAGCGATAGACACCATGTAATCAACAATATAACCAAAATCACTATATATCTATGTGAAATTGTAACCATATTGAATTTAAGCACACAAGCCCTTATTTTAACTCATACGGTGAAACAGTATATGTCTATCTGGTTCACAAAATACACAAGCCATGCAAAACAGCCCCATATACGTATGCTATCATGATTACAATCCATACTCCCATGTTCATTGTCAATTCCATACGAGTACTAAAAATGAATGGTGATCAAGCATTCATGCATTCAAAACAACCATGATAAAAATTCCGTATTATATGTAAAACAATCCAACAATCAAGCATGCAACTAAACTACATATTCAAATCCGTTAGAATCCCATAATGGAGTTTATTTCATGACTGAACCAAAAGCCATTATAGGGATCAAATCTAAAAATGGATAATAAGCAAACAATTGAGAGAAAAGGGATAGAAACGATCAAACCCAATTGCTGATTATTAACCAATTATAAAGTTCAATTCCTCATATAAATCCAGCAAAATAATAATAATAATAATCCAAAATGATAGAAAATCCCTAGAAGAATTAGAAATGATGGAGTTTAGGCTTCGTTCTTCGTTGGAATCTCTCTCAAAGTGTCAACCCTAGTTATAATATGAAAACTACGTAAAAAGTACTCCATGTTTCGTCTGACACCAGTCAGTATAGTTTTTTAGTGGTTACAACTCTTTAAAATTAGAAATTAAAATAAATAGCTAAGCATCAGCAGTCATCATGCGGGGCCACGCGCTCCCCTAGTGTAATCCTCGCTCGGGCTCGCCTCTTCAAAATCTGGCAAATCCGGGCCATCGCGCGGGTGCGCATGTGTAGGCCTGGCCGCGCGGCTTCTGCAACTTTGAGTTCTAGTTTTGCTGCTGTATCTGATCTTGTTGCTCATTCTTTTCCTTCATTCATTCTCAGTCCCTTTGCTCCACTTGATCCTCACGCCATGATCCATCAGCCTCATACCATCTAGCCTCACCAAATCATGCCATATCCTGCACTTTTACAGCAAAGGAGTTTTAAGTATATGCAATGCAAAATAACATGAAATGCAACTAAAAACATACTACAATGTACTTGAGATGGGCATAATTCGCATGAATTGATATCCAATAAGTAGGTATAAAACCCACTTATCAAATACCCCCAAAATTGAACTATTGCTTGCCCTCAAGCAATACATGCTAAAATAGAACAATGGAAATGCAACTAACTTAGGATGCAAATTAGTCTCACATTGTTTTAGCTCTAACAGAATTTCAGTCCAACATGCCTCAGCGAATTATCCAGATTCAAGAATACAAATTCAAACCGAACTATAGGCAGAATGTCATACACTCCGATAATTCATAAATGCTATTGTCCGACCGCGGTTGGGAAACCCCACATTATCAAAAAAAAATTCATAAATGCTATAGAGATGTTGTGTGTGTTGTGTTTACCAAAACTTGATTTAAGCAAAGAATACTGCTAAACTGTTCAAAACAGAAAATTATAGTCTAAATCAATACTCATGTATACTTATGCAACGAAGACTATTCCAACATATCAAAACAAATTGAGGTTCTACAATGGGTTTAACTACTTTATTTCTACTCATGAGGGCAATTTTCGCTCTTTCCCGCGGTGTTTATTGCTATATTTCTTTTTATTTTCTTTTTCTTTTCTTTTTTTCACATGACTGTGCAATGCCTTATTCCATTAGGCAACACTGCTACCCCTTAGCGAGCTTTCACCAATGACTCCCAGACCATGAAATACCTTAGGGCGCTAGGTGTAGAGACAATCCCCTTGGGCGTACTTACTCAAGTAACCAGGGACCCGAAATAAGACTAGCCACGTTATTGCTATTCGGTTTTTTTATACATAGCATACCCATGTTTTCCCAAAGATTGAATGTCAATGTTTTTTCAAGTCTACATCAATGTTCCAGATATTTCTCTTTTTAAAACTACATTTTCTATCGAGCAATTACACATATCATCTTATGCCTACAAGTGATTGTGAACACATCCGTACAAACCGAAAGCATTTAAATAGCAACACGAATTTCATCATGTAAAACAATATAACTACATTCATGTTATCCAATATACTCACAAATCCTTCACAATTCACTATCATCATCGGCTAGGCAGAAATTTCCATAAAGCAAGAACTTTGTGAGACATGCAAACTAACTAAAACAAAAAAAATTTCTAACACAAAAATAAATAAACTAGTAAATTAAACATGTAAAAGTTTAAACTACTCATGCAACAACTACATGCGACTATACTACTACCCGAACACCCCCAAACTTAAAGTATTTAATGTCCCAGTGAATGAAGGTAAGGGTAAAAGAGAAACTCCCCTAATGATCGGCAGCACCACCATCCTCGGGTGGTGAATCTGGTGGTGGATATGGCACTGTTGTCCCGAACTGAGGCCACTCTAGCATTGTTCCTTGCTGTCCAAAAGCCTCGGCCAAAGCCCTTGTGAGACCTATAGCAAACGCTCCAAAATTATCGTATATGGTATCAACCCTTCGCTCCAACCTTCGGAGCTGGCGATCACCATGAGGAGCATGTGGTCGTGTCGACGGGCCCACCTCATCTGTCTGGGAGGGCTACTGTGATGGATCTGGGAATGAGGGCTGGAGGATAAATCCTCTTCCTCGTCGTGTTTAATCCCTCTTTCTTTCATGAATGTCTTAGCTACAATTCGGTAGTACTCATGTTGGGCTTCCAAACACAAAAATTTGTTGTGGTCCTTCCCCTTGACTACCGGAGGAAGATGATGAAGAAGATGAAATGGAACGAGTTCTTTTTGGACCCATTTGTTTTGAGAGAGAACTGAAAATGCTATGCTTAATAATGAATACGAGTTGCTGATGATAATATCTCTAAACTGATTTCTGCAATCCAAATCAAAAACCTTAGCTTTATAGTAGTGGATGAGAGCGTGGGTTTGAGCTTTGAACGTGGAGAGAATAGTGGGTATATGCTGAGAGTAATGGCTTGGATTTGTAATTAATAGAGAGGAAGATGATGAATCGTGCGTTTGTGGGAGAGCAGTTGATTGCACTTCTGTTGTAATATCAAATGAGAGTCCCACTTAGCTCCAACACGTTTTTAAAACATTTAAGTCTGTCTCAATCCGGTGTCGTGCGTGGCCTCGCAGGTATTCGCTGTGTTTCGTGCGCGGGCGCGCGAGTAGCATCCCTGGTCTGGCATGTGTAGTGCGCGGGCGCGCGATCTTGTGATGTGTTCATTGCGCGGTCGCGCGACCCTGCTTCCCGCACTACTGAATTTACTCCTAAACTGCCTATCAGTGATGATTTCAATTAAAGATACTTGCATAAACATTAATGCACGCTGTTAAGGCATGAATTAGTGGCCAAATATACGCTAACATCTTTCAGATGTTTTCAATGCAATTCCTGCTACACATTCAACCATGCAAATTCGACATACTATCAAAAATGAACTAAATATAAACTAACTAAAACAATCTCAACTGAATAAATAAAGAGCCAATATGGATAAAAGTAATGGGTTGCCTCCCATCAAACGCTAAGTTATAGTCAATTAGCTTGACTGTCTCTGAATCTCACGTCAAAGCAAGAATTGAGGTGCCTTCCTGTCTGTCCACCTCACCCTTCATATTAATGACATCATCTTTTGTCAATGTCTCTACCTCCAACTCTGAATTTTCACCAAGTACACAACTTAACGGTTCGTAGTTCACCAAATTCTATACTTCATCATTTAGGCCTCGATCCACCAAATCAACCCGAAAACACTCTTCCTCATCTGTTGGGAGCTTTATTTCCTTGAAGACATTAAAGGTGACCTCTTGATCATTAACACACATAGTGAGTTCACCCTTCTGCACATCTATCAAAGTCTTTCCTGTGGCTAAGAATGGTCTCCCCAGTATGATTGGTATATTTTTATCTTCCTCGTAATCCAAAATGATGAAGTCAACCGGAAAGATAAATTTGTCCATCTTTACCAACACATCCTCAACAATTCCGCGTGGATACGTGATGGATCTGTCAGCTAACTGCAACAAAATGTTTGTCGGCCTTGGAGCCGGCAATCCCAACTGATTAAATACTGACAAAGGCATCAAATTTATACTTGCCCCAAGATCGCATAAACACTTACTGAAGTTCATCTTCCCGATTGTGCACGAAATTATGAAGCTGCCTGGATCCTTCAGCTTTGGAGGTAATTTCTGCTGAAGCACTGCACTGCATTCCTTTGTCAAGGCTACTATCTCAAATTCATCTAGTCTCCTCTTCCTTGACAATATACACTTCATAAACTTTGCATAGCTTGGAATTTGTTCTAATGCCTCAGCGATAGGTATATTGATTTGCAGCTTTTTAAAGACCTCCAAAAATTTACTGAATTGCTTATCTTCCCTCTGCTTATTTAATCTCCGCGGATACGGAACTCTAGGGTGAACTGGTGGTACTGCACTCATAGGCTTCTCAACTGACCCTGCTTTATCTTTCTCTTCATGTTGTACCTCGGAATTTTCTAGATTTTCTTCATCAGCAGTCACCTGCTCTGCCTCGCGCGGCTTCTTTAGTACAATTGGGCGCGGTGCGACTGTCAGTGCCTACAATATTTTTCCCAAACCTCAATATGATCGCTTGGCACTGTTCCTTCTCGTCTCTTCATGGATTTGTCTCTGTATTACCTGGCAATGAACCTTGGGGCTTGTTGTTAAGCATGAGCCATTTGCCCCATCTAAGTCTCCAAATTCTTAATAGCCACTGCTTGGCTCTTGATCATCACCTCCGTGTTTGCCATGTATTTTAACATCATCTCCTCCACTTCTGATTTCTTTTCTAGCTGAGGTGCAGTTGGAGTGTGATGTTGTTGTTGTTGTTGAGAAAATCCCTATGGAAACGGTGGTTTTGGTGTAAACTGTGGCTGAGATGGTTGTGATTAAAACTGTTGATTTGGCTGAAACTGATTCTACTGATTCCCTTGGTTATTTGACCAACTGAAGTTTGGATGATTTCGGTTGTTGGGGTGGTATGTGTTCTGAAACTGACCTTGGTCTTTCCTGTAGTTACTCACATACTGTACCGACTCCGAGCTGATAGCACACTGATCTGTCGAGTGTGACCCCGCACAAATCTCTATAAAGGCAACTATTTTCACTTTGCTTTCTGCTATTGTATCTATCTTCTTTGCCATCGCTGCCATCTGTGCCGACAACTGAGTAATAACATCAACCTCCAACAAACCTGCAACCTTGGACTGTGGCATCCGAGATGTAGGATTTTGAAAATCATTTACTGCCATAGTCTCGATGAGGGTATAGGCCTCATCATAGCTCATATTCTTCCCTCAACTGCCTCTTCGTACTCCTGATTCATGATCTGAATCAGCAATCTTCGATCCATATCAAATTTAGGTTGACCGCTCTGTACAGGGTAATTCAAAACTCGATGTTAGGTTCTCCCAATTGCTTTCCAAAAAGAGAAATTCATATCATCTATTTTAGCCTTCTTAGATCGGACATCTCTTTCCACAATATCCACGTGTCGTGCGGCTTTTGCCCATGCATCACTTATTCTCACTCGTTCAGTTTTTTCTTCTTTCAGCTTAGATTCCATATTTATCATCTTATACTCTGCCAAAGAATGCTTCTGTTCAAGCATCACATATCGGGTAACACAAGCTTGAATTATTGCATCCTTTTGCTCCACGACCGCCTGTCGTTCTTCAGCCTGCTCCTCTAACTCATGAATACGATTTTGAAATTCTACATTTTGATCATATAATACCTCTAATAATCTCTCCTCAGGTACCTCTTCTTCCTCTTCTTCCTCACTCTCAGCTGTTACCTCTGCGACTATCTCGGGTGCAACTATCAATTCTTCACTCACCACATGGATATCTCGAATTCTTTCTTCGTCTGACATCACAT
Source organism: Panax japonicus (assembly GCA_020205505.1). NCBI lineage: Eukaryota > Viridiplantae > Streptophyta > Magnoliopsida > Apiales > Araliaceae > Panax > Panax japonicus. The sequence continues at coordinate 21,500,388 of CM035102.1, read as the reverse complement.
TATCATGGTTAGTGATTAGAGGTATCCCCACAGTCTCATTCATTCCATTGTTAGCAATCTCACCTGCCATTCTCAAATACTGCCATAAAACAAGGGTTAATTAAACAAATTAACATATCACATAATATCCGTATATTATGACCGACCAACAATTAAGCTTAGGTAGGACACACTAGCGAATGATTTACTCATCTCTCCCCTCCTAGTTATATTCCCCGATCTCCGCCAGAGACCATATCCCTAAGCTCTGATACCAAATGTGACAACCCAAAATAGGTCCATTCCATCCAACCCATTCTGAGTCGCCAAATACATGGTACAAAAAACAACTACAACTTTATTACAACAATTGTCGTGCAAAATATAACAACACACATGCTGTGAGTTTGGATACAAATATATATCAACTGTGACTCATGTCCCAACTGTGGATAGCACCTCATAATGACACCTTACATAAAGGTATAGTCGAAAACTGTTGGGAAGTGCTCAAGGAAACCTTCGTACATGGGAGGCTATGCTTTTAGGTTATGGTAGATATCATATGGCCACAGAATTATCCTTGGTTGGTTGACCCAATAGACCCCAAAGAAAAATGAGAAGATTACTATCATATTCTTCCCAATGGCGAGTCTTCTCTTGACATATCATTATCTCCACTGTCTCTAATTGAGAGTTATATTTCAAATAGACTCCAAGATCATATAAATAGTGCTGGTAGATATACTCAGCAAGTGGATGAGCACAACCCTGTCTTATGATGACACGAGGTTGTATATCATTAGACATCTTGTATGATAGTGGCAAAACACCCTTCCAAGTTAAATTCACCTCACTCTCAACATCTATAGACCACCATTCTATTCCCTTGTTATCCCTCGCTCAACCCAGCTATACTTTTATTACCTGAAAGGAATTGTGAAGCTAAAGGGTGAGCACAACTAGCTCAGTAAAGAATATCACGACTAAAGATAAATAAATTATCAATAGCTTTCAACAGTAATAAATCAGAGATTTAGAACATATGGTAGATGATAAAACTTTTCAACCATAGTTGCAGCGGAACGAGCAATCCATTAGAAGAGTCAAATAGACCATAAAATCTATTATCTTCTCCATGTTAAAAGTCCACCAACAATGTTTTATCCCTGTAACATCAATCAACAATTCCTGTCCACAATCACGTATATAACTCATAATCATAATTGTAGTTCTAAATTCCTTTCCTCATCCAGGACAAAGATAATTTTTATCACCTAAAACATCAAAGATCATGGTTATACCAAATCACAGTTCATGTTCATAATCCTACAAATAAATTCATCTTTGCACTACGGCCAAAGATATACATCAACAAGTCATCTTTTGCACTACAGGCCAAAGATATTCATCAACAAGTCATCTTTGCACTACAGGCCAAAGATATACATCAACAAGTCATGTTCATCTAAACATCTGTCCATTTTTTTTGATAATGTGGGGTTTCCGGTCCGCAGTCCGACTAATCCCCCCACCCCGAACAAGGCTTTCGTGGGTTGTTCCGGGTCTAAGCCCGGCCCAGGTCTGTGGCCACATGAATTAAAGAATTCTCACACTTGTTGCAGGCGGGAATCGATCCCAGGATGTCAAGGTTCACGGCTCACTCCAGGTCGAAGCTTACCGCTGCGCCAAAGATATTCCGTTATATCATCATTTAGAACTGAGGATGATGAAACATATTTTAAAGAAATCGAATCCAGTGAAGCAAAAGAACAAATATTAAAGATTCGTACTTTAAACAATTCCCATTCAAAAATACTTCATAAATAACCAGAGTGGGGTAAAATTCAAGAATGATCAAAACATGGATACAATCAAAGCTAGTATCCAGAATAGATATTTTGGACAAAAAAGAAGAAATTTTATTTTTCGGTGAATAGTGTCGTATCCGTGAATAGTGCTGTATACATGAATAGTAACTCCGACACTAAAAGATAGAAATTTCATAAAAAACATCATCACGCTTCGTGAATAGTACTCATAAATAGTAACTCGTGAATAGTAACTCGTGAATAGTAACTCATGAATAGTAACTCGTGAATAGTAACCCCGACATGAAAAAGTTTCAAATTTGATAAAAAATTCCAACCAACATTCTGGCATAATGATATTGAAGAAATAATATCATTTTAGAAGAAAATAATCTCCCTTACCTCAGAAAGAATAGTACTTCTGACTGGAATACTAGATATAGTGCTGAAAGAACTTGCACCGTATAGCAATACTCAAAGTACTAAAATACTCACACAATACGCTCGATATTATAGAGAGAAATAGAGAGAAAACTTCAGTTTCTGGTGTGATTTTCAATTCTAACCTAAGCACCTTATTTATAGGAAAATGCTTAGAACACAAAAGCAGAAAATTTAATAAATTAATAATATATTTATATAAATTTCCTACGCACACCTAGCATCTGAAATAAGCCATCCTAACACATGTTAAATGAGTCCCAAAAATGTAAAAAACGTTTTTCTTATTAAAAATAATTAAAACTTCAAAAATTAATTATTTCGGAACTTCAGAACTTCAATAATTCATAATAAATAGCCCTTTTATCAGAAAATTTGAATCTCGCAATTTTTTTATAGGAAATTCAATTCTCTACAACTTTGCAGAAGAAAGTTTTTCACAATTCCAAACAAAAATTGACCAAAATCCTTAAACGAGAAATTTTACAAGCTATAATCAAATTTCAGTCAAGAAATGGGCCCACGGACATGTTTAACATGTTTTAAACAATTTTTACAATAAAAATACTCTTCCTCCTCATATACTCATATATCCCACATTCATTAGAAAAATATCACAATTATTATATATAAAATAATATTTTATCAGAAAAGATAAAATATCGATTTTCAACAATTGTCACTTTAAAAAATTTTCTCCATCCTATATCCACATAAAATGAATATTTTCCTTATCATGTAAATCAATAATTAATTATTCAAAAATAATATTACAGAATAAAATAATAATGACAATCAGACAGTTCCTAGGAAAGTGGGGGCTTTCCAATAATAATTTCTCCTTACAGGCGCGCAATTAGGTGACCAATCCTCTCCTTAGACAGAACTTTCTAGGCATTGCCAATAATGCTATCTAATAATATTATTCAAATAATATAAATTATTGATTTGATAATGGAAAATACTGTGTAGTGACAATTATTAAAACAACAGTAATATAAACTATCAACGCAACAATTATTGAATCAATAAAATACTGAACAGTAATTACTGTAACAATTATTGAGTAATGCCTTCTTACGTAAGAATTAATAATTCAAAAATACTGTGCAATACCGTGTGCTACTGTGAAACAACGCGTATTACTTTACTTTACCCACCGGGTATTTCAACAGTGTTAACTGTAACGATTACGCCGTTATTTATAAAAACTTTAATTTGTCATTTTCTTCATCCGACAGTTATTCTGTTATGGGGCCCACAAATGATTGCGCCGTCGTACGAATATTCCCCAACAGAAAGAATATTCCACGACCAAACGAATATTCCCCGACAGAAAGAATATTTTATAACCACTTACATATTTTGAAAAAAAAATTCATATATCACCCTTAACTTTAACTTTTATCAATTTAACCATTTACTGAATTGTAATTACAAGAAAAATTGAATACTTTTATTTCATAAAATTCGGGGTCTTACAATGTTTCTTTTCTTAGCGTCTCCAGCGTCAGACATAAGTGTTCCACATGTTCTTCTTGAGTTTTGGAGTACACCAAAATATCATCGATAAATACCACCATAAACTTGTCTAAAAATGGTTTAAACACCCTGTTCATTAAATCCACGAATGCTGCAGGGGCGTTTGTCAAATCGAAAGACATCACCAAAAATTTGTAATGTCCATACCGAGTTTGGAATGCCATCTTCGGTACATCCCCTTCCTCACTTTCAATTGATGATACCACTTCTCAAATATATTTTCGAGAAATATCTAGCACCCTTCAATTGATCAAACAAGTCATATATTCTTGGCAACAGATATTTGTTTTTAATAGTGACTTTGTTTAATTCCCTATAATCAATGCAAAGATGCATTGACCTATCCTTCTTCACGAATAACACCGGTGCTCCCCACGGTGACATACTTGGCTGAATGTACTTCTTATCCAATAACTCTTGCAGTTGCACCATTAGTTCTTTCATCTCTACCAGAGCCATTCTGTACGAGGTCTTCAATATCGGAGAGGTTTCTGGCGCTAAGTCGATCACGAACTCGATCTCTCGGTCAGTCGGAAGTCCTGGCAAATCTTCCAGAAACACATCTCCGAATTCCCTAACCACTGGTATATCCTATAATTTCACACCCTTCTCCTTTTGAGTATTGACTACGTAAGCTAAATACCTTACATAGCCCTAACTCAACAATTTCTTGGCCTACATCATCGTCAGACATCTCATTTGTCTAGGCAATTTGCTACCATGAAAAACTACCTTTTTTTTGCTAAATTGTGAGTATTAAATAAATAAAAGAAATAGGAAACACATCTAGGGGCATACCCCGCTACATCAGAGACAAGCCAATGATGCACTTGCTAGAACCAAAAGCTATAACTGCCAACATCTAAGGTTTGGATATTTTAGCGTATAAGAATTAAAATCTTTAACTGAATACAATTTGCATTTAACAATCCTAACACAGTCTTGAACAAGAGCAGTAGCAATACTAGGGGGTTCACCATGGGCTCGCCTATTGCGTTCATTCCATACTTTATAAATAATAGTAGCCAAGTAAAGCTTTATAATCCGAGATGACATGTGGTCCATTGGAGAATGTTGAATGTGGTGAATAAGCGGGTCCCAGTCAAAAGGCACACCAAACCAGCCATGAACAGCAAGCACTGATCCAAGCACCTGCCGAGAGAAGGCACAGGCAAAGAAAAGGTGCGAGAATGATTCGGGGGCGTGAGAACATAGACAGCAGGAGTCCAGCGGCCATGTCACTAGCCTCTTATGAAGCGCCAGCCAGAAGAAGAAAGAAAAGCGGGGGACCTGAAGGTTGTGCCAAATAAGTTTGAACCAAGGGACAGTGGTACCCTCACATCGAATAGATGTCCATATATGAGAAGCTTTGACCGAAGAGACGCCTGTCCAGCACACCTGATCCGGACCGAGAGAAGGGAACGGTAGGTGATGTAATTTCTCCTTCATCTGCATAAGGCTATGGTAATTTGATCTAGGAGGCTGCCATGAGCAGTGCATGATGATGTCGCTGACTTTGGCGGTAAAAGACAAACTAGAATTTGAGACAATAGGGTCTGTGCGGTGGCAAGTCAGAGGGCGATTGGTTAACCAGGATCTTGCCATAAGCTGATGTTCTGGCCGTTTCCAACTTTATATGTAACAAAATTTATGGCTAAGCTCCTAAGGTTCAGAACTTTGCGCCAAATCCAGGATGCATTAGATGGAATAGGAGTAGTCCAAAAGTTGTGCTTCAAGAGAAGGGTTTTGTTAACCCATTGAGCCCAGAAAGAGGAACTTTTGAAACTGATAATCTGCCAAAGGTGTAGCATAATCTGTGCTTTGTTCCATTCAACAACTTTTTTAATACCTAATCCACCTTCTGATAGGGGCAAGGTGACACGGGCCCAAGAAACTTTTGCACCATATTTATCAAGAGAGGAGCCCTTCCAAAAAATCTAGAAAGAAGCTGTTCAATTTGCTTGATTACCGATTTGGGAAGAACAAAATAAGCAGACCAATAAGATTGAATAGCAAATAGAATGGATTTAATGAGTTGCAGCCTACCCGCATAAGAGAGGAAGTGGTTAGCCCATGACTGAATTCGCATAATGATCTTCTGAATTAGGGGAAAACATTCCGCTGAGGATAGCTTTGAAGTAATGAGGGGAACTCCTAAGAATTTGACAGGCAAAGAGCCCAGGCCTATATTGAGGGATAAAAGAATGTTGGCAGCCAGATTAGGAGAGATGTTTGCAAGGAAGCACTGACTTTTGATGTGATTTATAGCTAGGCCAGAGAAGCTGGTAAAGGAGTCAAGGCTATGCTTTAGGAGGTTGACCGAATGCATGTCACCGTGACAAAAGAGAAGGAGGTCATCCGCAAAGCAAAGGTTTGTGATTTTACATGCCTTTGTTCTCCAATGGAATGAAAACTACCTTTGACGGTGTCATAAGGTTTACACATTTCTTTTGGCAATCAATTATCGCTCCATAATTGATTAACCAATCAATTCCCAATATAGGGTCAAACTCTCCAAGTTTTATCGGAATTAAATCTACTGCTATAATATTCCCCTTATGTTCACCCTACAGTTCTTATATACGATCTTAACAGGAATCACAGATATTCGCAATTTATATGTTTAAAGGGAAATTCAACTCTTCACTAGGTATTTCTAACTTCTTAGCAAAATCATCAGATATAAATGAACAAGTAGCACCCGAATCAAATAATACATATGCATTTATATCATTGATTGGGATAATACCTGACATGACATCTTTTGATTTCACTCCGTCCTGCACTGTCATGTTGAAGTTTCTTGCTATAAGCTTATTTGTTGATGTTGGTCCAACAATAGTCAGCATACCTCCACTAGCATTTCCATTGCTTCTATTTGCCTCACCAGAACTCTTCTTAGGACATTCACGAGCAAAATGTTTCTTGGACCCGTACGTGAAGCAAACGTTCTTCTTAGGTTGATTGCAATTTGGGGCGATGTGACCCTCCTGGCCACAGTTGAAGCATACTCATTTCCTCATCAAGCACACACCCTTGTGAAACTTCACGCATGTAGCACATGCTTCAAACTTCTTCTTTTGCTGGTTTCCTTGTTGATTCCCAGCTCCCACATTTGTATTCCACTTCATCTTCAAATTGTTGTTGCCATTCCCACCGTTACCACCACCACCATTCTTAGCTTCATCTTCACTCTTCTTCTTTCTTTGCTCTTAGTTGTGTTTTGTTACAGCCTCGCCTCCACTCTCAGCGAGAATTGCTTTCTCCATTACCGCTGCAAACGTCTTCAGCTGGAACAGGGAGACTCTACTGTACAACCAGGGGTTTAGTCCCTGCTTGAACCTCTTCGCCTTGCGTTCGTCAGTACTGGCTTGATATGGCGCAAACCTTGCCAACTCGTTGAATCTTGTGGCATACTCAGATAATGACATCGTTCTCTGCTCCAGTTCCAAAAACTGCACTTCTAGCTGACTCTTTGAACTTTCTGGAAAAGAGGTCTCGAAGAACATCTCCTTGAACCATTCCCAAGACATTACTCCATGACCTCCTCGGGTTTTATTAGCTTGCCACCAATAACTCGCCTCTGCTTTCAACATGAATGTTGTAAAAACAGTCTTCTGATTATCCTCTACCTTAACAACATCAAAAACCTTCTCTATTTCCATGATCCAGGTTTGAGCCTCAACTAGATTCATGGTCCCACGGAATTCTGGTGGTCCAACCGCCTTAAAATCCTTAAACGTTGTACCTTGGTTCTGAGGTTGATTTTGCAGAGCACCCATCAGTAACGTCACTAGCTGCTGAACTGGGTTACCTTTCACATTGTTATTGTTGGTTTCCTCATTGGCTCTCTGTCGGGGTGGTTGACATTTTGGAGGCATTTTCTGTTAAAAATACACTCATTAGACTATTACTCCATTTCTTTAAGTATCTCTACTTAATTTACACACAAAAATTTATCACGTAACCCATACACTTTGAATAAAATAATAACTTTTATTTATTCATACTCTTTTTAAAAAAAACATTAACATAATAGCATCACTGCTATTTACATTACTTTCCTGAACTATAAAAGTTGCAGGATTACTTCATCATCGTCACATCCCATTGGTTATATCATACCCAGGATTTACATCTTACTTACTCATCAACTACATAATAATTACATATCAACCTACGATGTCCTACTAAGATGCTGCGTAGCCTTACGATGCTCTTCCTCCATAATTCGGAACATTGTTCGGCGATCTAATATGTATGATGGTAGCGTCTCGAACTGAATTGAATAACCCATGACCCGATCCTGAGCTCGATTGATCATGGTGTTGAATATGTTATTCATCTCTTCCATCTTCATCCTCTTTGCTTGTGCGTCCCTCTCTGCTATCCCGGCTCGTAGGTAATCTTCATTGTACGCATCTTTAGCTCTTGCCCTCTTAGTAGATTCCTCTTTCAACTTGTTCTTCAACTCTACAATCTTTGTTATCATTCGCTCGTTCTCTCCTTCAGTGTGGACCAGCTTTTCTTCAATGTTATTTAGACGTTCCTCTCTATCCTAGATCTCATCGTCCTTATGTGCCATCGAGGTTTGTTGTTCAACTACTATCTCCTGCATCTCCTCAACGATATCATGAAGTTCCACATTACGGTCATACACCTTGTCGTACATATAACCAGCTATCAAGTTAAGTGAAATTTCTTCCTCCTCGTTCTCCTCATCCGACTGTGACAGCTCCACGGGGTCCTCCTCATCCGTCTCTATCTCATCATCCTCATCAAGTACTCTCTTCTGTTCAACTACTGTGACCGACGAAACTGTTTCCCGTGGCAGTAGTTGTTCCCAAACCACCTGAATATCTCGAGGCTCCTCATCTCTAGGCATCTGGGATCTTTCCTCTCTAGCCTGACTAGATTCTCCTACATTAACCATCCTTGTCAACCAAATTTTAAATTTTAATTACTAACCATTACTACTCGACACTCATGAGCACATAAGTTATAATCACATAAGCACATAAGTATTTTACTAGTTCTTCCTTAAAACTCAATAAGAGTTCATCATCACTGTCTCTTCAAAGGTTACTTCCTAAGGCTTTTCCCCACCTAAGGTATGAACCTAAAACTTTGATACCAACCTGTGACACCCCCAAATCTAGGTACTTCATTCCCACAAGATTTGGTGCTCACTATCTATACATTCATACTATCTACCCAAATAAAATAATATTTAATCTATAAATCCTCCCTTTAAATAGGGTTACATCATTTAATCTAAAAACATCCCAGGTTGTCTAACCTAAACATAAAAAAAAGTGCAGAAATAAATTTATTACATCACATTATTATTTGTATGTCTATCATCAAATTAAAAGTTTAACATCATAACAATAATCAAAATTACAAGTCTTCATCACTTGTACATTTTCTCCTTCCCTTTGATAGTTGAAGGCTCATCTACCTTCTCAAGTTTAGCTGCAATGAGTGTATAAATATGCAAGAGTGAGCAAAAAAATTGCTCATTGGAATCAACAGAAGAATAATAATAATAATAATAACTGCCAACGAATAGGCTCATCAAAACTGAATAGTACTCTAACAATGATAATCAGAAACTGGAATCCAAAATATGGAATATATATAACTGAGGGTCATAAGACCATGAACTATGTCCACAGTTGCGAGTAATCTTTCAACTCCAACTTTAACAGTCATATGACTATAAGGACTCCTCGTACTTAGGGAGATCAGCCCTTCGTACAATGTATTACGCACAAATATTTCAACGCTAAGCGTAAATTATCCCCTAATAATAATAGGGTTGTTCATCTCAGTATTTAGAGTACAAGTCCGTACCAAAGAAAGTTTGGTTTCGATAAGCTTTCAAGGGTAATTTGAAGTTTAACGAACATCAACTAGAGGACTAGTTGAATCAATAGTGTTTGATAACATAACAGTTGTTTAATAACAACATAACATAAAATAATTGAAAATCGTAGGTGAACTGATTACACATATTAAACTCATGTTTGAAATAACTATAAAGCATAAGTATTCAACAAATTGAATAAAATGGCAAACCTTTGCTTGAACAATAAATAAGCTAAGGTTAGGGTCTTATAACATTATAAATGAAATTACTGAACATACATTAACTGATAGCAAGCTGGAAACTAAAAAATTGCCCAACATAGTATTAACTCATACAAAGAAATAAAACAACTCAATAATAGAGATGAGAGTTCAAAAACTGTGTTCATTATACAAGAATAAAACTTAAGAAACTTGCTCAACTATAAACAAGTTAGAATGAATCAACCAAAATGAAAATTCCAATAACATTAGAGTTAATAGTTTGATCAAATGAAATTTAGGAATAATTGACATGTTCAATAATAGTTTAAGATAGAAAACTTGCTCAATCAAAAGAATAAAGCTACACAGTGTAATAATAGAACTAGCTCAATGAAAGTGTAGAGTTAGAATGCTTGCTCAATGTAAAAAGAGAAGTTTAGAAACTTGCCTCAAGCGTAAGCTATAATATTAAACTCACGTTCACCTACACATAGGTTTAAAATCACAATACCTATTAGATATGCTAACATACCACAACATGTACATTTCTAGCTAAACTTATCATTTTAGCACAAGTCTTATGCTACCATTTACATTTTATAATTCCCAAGTGATAACATCACAACAGTTAACTAACCTTCACTGTATAAACTAAGTTATAACATAACACGTTCATGACTTATAATCATTCTTACAACTTTGAATATACAATCCACATAACACGACTCTATTTAACCTTGTTACTACATATTGCACACATCAACATAACCTTAAACACAGTGGTAAGGTATTCCAAGGTCTGCAGAAACAACAGAACAAACTGTCTCAGAACAGGGTATGGCGCAGCTGCGCCATACACAGGCCTGGGACCGACACAGCTGCGCCAACGCAGCTGTGCAGTTTTTTGCCTTGGCACCGGCGCAACTGCGCCGATGCACAAACAAAGGCAGAGATTACTGACGAACAGTAGCTGACTTTAGCCCAACAAACACAAATTTCACCCACTTAAACAGTAATATTAACACAACAATTGATATAAAACTATTACGAACTTGTTTGTTAACATATTCCTCAACATAGAAAAATTTAACATCAACTATATGAGTTGAATTTTTCAAATATCATGTTTTCTTATAAAAACTCAAATTTTTGATATTACTTGCAAAAATCATCACTGTAATCTCTATACTTGGCCAAATTGCTTCATTCAAATTACGTTATGCTTGTTTCTTAATGAACTAGCATTATCAAGCCTCAATTCACAGTTTAACATACCAATTGGTCACTAAAATTAATACTTTTCATGATTCATATGAAAAATACATATATTGTCAAAAAAAAAATCTACTATTATCCAAAATTAACATGCAATTCTCGTTTAAGCAAAATCTCTAATCATCATAAACTCATATAATCACAAGTAACCCATTGTATAGCAATAATTCAACAAATTTGAAATTCACAGAATAAAAGTTTGTCGTAACCTCATATATGCATATATATATATATATATATATATATATATATATATATATATATATATATATATATATATATATATATATATATATATATATATATATATAGTATGGAGATTATGGAAATACCTTTTTGTTACTTTCAAATCCTTAGTAATTGCAGATTAATCTTTCTTAAATTCTCTCAAGCTCTAACAGGTTTCTCTTTGAACTCCCTTCTCAGTTCTCTCGGCTTTTCACACTAGAATGCGTATAGTAAACAAAAGCTAAGCCAATTAATAGAAGGCGTATTCTAAAACTGATAAACCCTTAATAATATTACTAATTGCAATTTCAGTTACTAACTAACGTATATGATATAAATATATTATATTGATTATTTTAATTTAATTTATTTATTTTATTTAAATTCAAAAATCAAAAATAATCCAAAAGCCATAAGGCTTTGTTTGGCAAAACCCTTTAAATTTTAAAGAATTAATATATTTAAGCCTTGTTTGGCAAAAAACTAAGTTAAACCCTTTTTAATTTATTTTAATAAACACTTTAGTTTATAATTTATACTCACATATCATTTATTTGGATTTCCATATCCAACATTAACCCATTAAATTAATCACATACCATATTTTAATTAAATATACCATTTTAGCAAATATCACAAAATTATAATTTTCATTATAACTTTATTTAATAATTTAATATATCATCTAAATTATTAAATCAAAACAACAATATAACATCTCATGTTATATTACAGCTCTCTAAATTATAAATTAATTTAATTTTAAATATTATCTAATAAATTTAGACTCATAAATATTTACTAACAACCATCACATCAATAAAATATTTATTTCATCAATTCAACCATAAACACATCAAATAAATATTTATATTATTCAATAAATATTTAATATTATAATTTGAAATTTTGGATCGTTACACTGACTGGTTGGGTTAACCAGTTCATCACAAGGAGAACATAGATGCAAAAAAAATAGTGTCAGATTGTACACAATGTGATAATTGGTATCAAAGCTTCGTTAGGGAACGATGGAGAACAATACAAGTCGGATCAATGAACTGCAAGAGAAGTTGTAGTCACTGGAAACTTATGTGGGTATGCAGTTTATTGGTGAAGAAGGTTCGTTGGTAGACCAAATTAGAGCATCATCTGCTCTCTTGGAGAACCTGGTGCTGAATTTGTGACACCCCCAAATATGGGTACTTCATTCCCACGTGATTTGGTGTTCACTATCCAAGCATTCACTTTTGACTACCAAAATTTAATAAAATTTAAGCAATAAAACTTCTCATTAAAGGGTTACATAATTTAAACCAATGTATCCCAAGTCATCTAACCTTAAAATATTCATTCAATGCGGAAAATAATTAATTACATCTCATAATTAAAATTAAGTCTAAAGACATAATTCTCAACAAATTAACAAGTCTTCAACACTTGTTCATCTTGCCTTTTCCTTTATTGGTGGTTGGCTCGTCAACCTTCTCAACTTTAGCTACAATGGTATATATGCAAAAGTGAGCAAAACACTTGAAAGGACAAAATATCTAGCAATGAATCATCTCAATTGAATTGAATAACATTTTCTAATATCGATAACCAAGAACTGATATTGGAAATCATCTGAGGGTCACAAGACCATGAACTGTGTCCTAGGTTATAAGTAATTTTCAACTTAAACCTTAACAGTCACTAGACTATAGGGACTCCTGTACTTAGGGGGTTCAACCCTTTGTATCATGTATTGTGCACAAACATCTAAATGCTTGTGCGTAAATAATCCCCTATAATAGGGTTGTTCATCTAAGTTTTAACATACAAGTCCGCACCGAACTAAGTTTGGTTTGGATAAGTTTCAAGGGTACTATAGAGTTCAACTAACATCAATTAAGGATTAGTTGAATCAAAAGTGTAATTACAATGCAAAGGTTCGACAACAACGTAATACAAGGTAGTTATGAACCATAAATGAATATTGTATTGCATCAAAGTCAGGCTTTAAGAATAAAGTTGAAAGCATTGAAAAGATATAATCAACCTTGCTTGAACAAAAATGGTAAGCTAAGGTTACAATTTCCAATAAGGAAATAGAATTAAGAATTTTGCTCAATAGAATTCAAGAACTTGCATGATTTATAAACAAAACAGATTAACAAACTTGCATCATTATAAACAAGGTAGGATAAGCTCAAATAGAGTTTAGTGTTCAGAAACTTGCTCAACTAAATAATAGATTCAAGAAACTTGCATAATGTAAGAGTAGGGATAGAAGACTTACCTTGTGTGTTAGCTACACAATTATAACTCACCCTTCTCGAACACCCTAAACATTCCATTAACATCATAACACAACTTTAGCCACATAATATTAATCTCATAGATTCAACTTCCACTTTTATATAACTTGTCAACCAAACTTGATTTCTGATTTCTTAAATTGATAAAACTTAACCAATCCAAAGTTCTTTCTTAGATAACGATTCAACTTCATTAATCACAAAATAAAGCTTTACAATAGTAGCTTAAAGTATAATTTATAAATTTTCATAACTTGAAATCATCATTACAGATGAACAATCTGTTATAATATCTTGATATAAGCCTAACAAATTGTCATAAACTTTAAAATAGATTAGACTAAGTTTAAGTAATTGAACAAAAACCACAGCACTTGGCGCAGCGGTAAGCTTCGACCTGGAGTGAGCCGTAGACCCGGACATCCTGGGATCGAGTCCCGCCTGCCTCAAGTGTGAGAATTCTTTAATTCGAGTGGCTACGGTACCCCTGGCGTAAGTCGGGTAGCAAACTGCTCTGGTACTGGGCTCGGGGGATTAGTCGGCCTGCGGGTCGGAAACCCACGGATAAAAAAAAAGTAATTGAACAAATAACATCTCATCACTGTCTCTGTTCTAGGTCTGGCACAGCTGCACTGCTCTAAGCCTTGGGATAGGCGCAACTGCGCTGATTTTCTTCTTTTGACATCAGCGCAGCTGCGCTGGTGTGTAGACAGAAACTACACAGACTATTTTTTGGGTTTGTTCAAACCCAAACTCACAAATTTCACTATTTAAACAACGAATTGAATAAACCCAAATCACATAAATTTCATATAAATGTTACCCATCATGTATTCATTGATTTAAAACATCAAAACAACAACAACAATCTAATTGAATCCTTTGAATTCCATATTTTTACAAAAATTCCATTTTTAGACATCCTTAGCAAAAGTAATCCCTGAAAATTAGTTAATACACAAAAACAATCCATTTAAATTACTTTGTTTTCGTTTCTTTATGAATTAACATATTCAAGAATCAATTTACAGTTTATCATACAAATTGAACATTAATTTTAACATCACATAAGCCATATTCATATATATTTCACTGTAATTCAATTTCTTCACTTTTAAACATTTTTCTACGAATTTGATTACTCTAACTCATGAATAAACGGTATAAAACAGTTTATTAATATCTATTAACACATATAACACCATATTTTCAATAATCATTCACAAAAAAATATTTACAAAGAATTTTTCATGAAAGCTTAAGAACACCAAAAACTAACAATAAAGAGTTATATTTCTACCTTAATTCCTTGTTAGATGATGACAATTACTTTGTTAATCCCCTCTTGATTCCCAAAACTTCCAACTTTTCTCTTAATTTTTCTAGAGCTCTCACTTTCTTCTCTGTTTTTCTTCTTCTTCTCTTTATACTAAACTGACTTAGAAAACTAACGTAGCTAATATATGATATAACTCTACGTAAACTAAAACTGAACATATAATCTATAAACTAACATATAATATAATATCACCTTAATAACATGTCATTTACATTTTTTTAAATTCAAAAGCCACTAAGGCTTGTTTAACAAAATAAAATTAAAAAAAATAAGGATTAACAAGCCCTAAGTCTTGTTTGGTAAAACTACATTAAATCTCTTTTAATTTATTTATAAATCACTTGCTATATGGTTTAATGGTCACACTTTATTTAGTTAAATTCTGAAATTCAAATTTAACTAAAGTTAACATCAACTTATTAAATCATATAGCCGCATAAATCAAATTGCTTCATAACTCAAATAATTATAAAATTTTAATTTCAATATAAATTATAATTTTATCTAACAAATTAATAACTCTCTAATTTAATTATTAAATTAAATTAGAATACTACCATTATGTAATATGATGATAAATTTAACAATTCATTTAATTTAATAAACCCATTAAATTAAAATTCCAAATCACAAAAGTACCAAACAACAATTTAATTAATAAATTACACTAAATTAAATTAATCCATCACCACAATTCATGAATTATTTATTTAACTAATAAATAATCAAATCAATCAAGTATTTATTTAACAATAACACATTAACTAAAATACTTATTTAATTCAATAAATATTTTAAATTACATATTAAAATTCTGGATTATTACAGAATTGGCAGAACATGTCGTGGAGTTCAACAAGAAAATGGACGACTTAGTTGCCGATGTGTTGGCTGTCACAAATCGGACCCTCGAAGTTTCTTAGCGATTCGAGAAAATGACTGAAGACATGGCATTGGTTAGACTTGTTGTGGCTGTTGGTCGAACGAGTGAAGATGGACACTCGAAGGTGAGAGTTCTTGAACCCAAATCCTTTGGGGGAAGTTAAAATGTTAAGGAATTTGAAAACTTCTTATGGGACATGGAGCAACACTTCATGGTTGCCCATATCCTAGACCAAGAGAAGGTCACGATTACAAGCATGTACCTAACAGAGGATTCTAAACTCTGGTGGTGAACTCAGACTCGGGATGATGTTAATACAGGTAAACCTAAGATTGAGACATGGGAAGTTCGTAAGAAGGAATTTAAGAATCAATTCTTGACTCTCAATACTTCATGGTTGGCGAGGGATAGTTTGAAACATTTAAAATAGACTGGATTTGTTCGAGAGTACGTGAAGGAATTTAGTTCATTGATGTTGGACATCAAGAACATGTCAAAGGAGGACAAACCTTTCAATGTCATGTCGGGTATGCAACAGTGGGCGCAGACTAAATTGCGTAGGTAGGGTGTCAAAGACTTGGCCACAACAATTACAACGGCTGACTGTCTTGTAGTTTATAAATTCACTGGCCCAAATGCTGCTGATGGCAAAAAAAAGCAAGTGGGAAAGAAAGACAAGGGTGATTTCAAAGATGGCAAGAAGGACAAGAAGTCGAAGAAAGGTGGTCACAAACAGTCAAAACCTAAAGGTGATGGATAGTTCAAGGACAAAAGCAAAGGTTGCTTCTTATGTGGGGGTCTCCATCAGATAAAGGAATGCCCAAAACGTGATAATGTGAATGCTCTATTTGCTAACTCGAATGATGATGGAGAATCAGAAGGACAACGGATGAATCCTTTGCAACTATTAGGTGTTTTGTAGACCCAAAAGGTAAAGACACCCACTCCACATAGACTGATGTATGTATCAGTGGTTGTAAATGTTAGAGAAGTGCTAGCAATGGTTGATACCGGCGCTACCAATAATTTTGTTGCTGAAAGGGAAGTGGAAAATCTAAAGTTGGACTTTCAGCGAATAAGCAAAATTAAGGCTGTAAAATCTGAGGCACAACCTATTCGTGGCAGGGCAGTGGTAGATTTGAAGGTTAGCCCATGTGAGTGAAAGTGCAGTTTGATGGCAGTTCCTTTGGATGAGTTTGACGTCATCCAAGGAATTGATTTTTTGATGACGGCTAAGTGCATCATGATGCATCATCTTGGTGGACTGATGATAACTGATGATAAGACGCCAAGTTTTGTGAATGCTATATACCCAAATCTGGAGAAGAAGGAAGGCAAGCAAAAGGTTGGCTTATTTTTTATAGTACAACTAGAGCCCGAACTCAAAAGAGGAGAGGAGACCTACCTATATGCCTTGATAGAGATCAATCCTAGTCAGACTCAAGAGGTGCCAGATGTTATGGATGAGTTGTTAGAACAGTTCAAAGACGTGATGCCTCCAGAACTCCCAAAGACCCTTTCTCCAAGGCGTGCTATTTATCATAAGATTGAGTTGGAGCCAAGTGCTAGACCCCCTGCTCAAGCCCCTTATTGGATTGGACCTGCTGAGTTAATTGAATTAAAGAAACAACTGACTAAGTTATTGGATTCTGGTTTCCTTCGGCCCTTAAAAGCTTCTTTTGGTGCCCCGGTGCTGTTTTAGAAGAAACAGGATGACTCTTTGAGAATGTGTGTCGACTATCGAACACTGAATAAGGTTACTATCAATAACAAGTATTCTATTCCAAATGTTGCTGACTTGTTCGACCGATTATCCCGAGCCAAGTACTTTACAAAGTTGGACGACTTGAGATCAGGCTATTGGCAAGTGTGTATTGCCGCTGGTGATGAAGCTAATACTGCATGTGTGACAAGGTATGGTTCGTATGAATTTCTTATCATGTCGTTTGGCTTAAAAAATGCTCTAGTAACTTTTTATAATCTTATGAGTGACGTATTTTATGAATATCTAGATAAATTTGTGGTAGTCTATATAGATGATATTGCGGTGTATAGTGAAACATTAGATGGTCATGTGGAACATCTGAGATTTGTATTCCAAAAGTTAAGGGAATGTTAATTATATGTCAAAAGGAGAAATTTGAGCTTTGTAGGGCAGAAGTCATGTTCCTTGGGCACTAGATTAGCCAAACATAGGTGAGAATGGACGAGAGGAAAGTAAGCCATTGTTGCATGGACTGCTCCTACAAAAGTTATTGAATTGAGATCATTTTTGGGACTGGAAAACTATTACAGAATGACTACTCGAAGAAGGTGGCTCTTTTAACTAATTTGTTCAAAAAGGATTGCAAGTGGGACTGGACAGTGGGGTGTCAGAGGCATTTGATAATTTGAAAGTTGTAGTGTCGTCTGAGTCGGTGCTGAGACTTTTAGACGTTGGAATTCCTTTTGAGGTGCACACTGATGCATCAGACAGTGCTATTGACGGAGTACTAGTACAAGACAGTCACCTAGCTGCCTATGAGAGCCAGAAGCTGAAGGACGTTGAGCAGCGGTACAATATACATGAGAAAGAAATGACTGCAGTGGTGCATTGCTTGCAAATATGGAAGCATTATTTGTTGGGTACGAAGTTTGTGGTGGTGACTAAAAATGTAGCCAACACCTACTTCAAGACTCAGAAGAAGTTAACTCCTAAGCAATCTCGTTGGTAGGAATTTTTGGCAGAATTTGATTTTGTGTGGTACACAAGTCGAGCTTACAAAATTTAGTGGCTGATGCATTAAATCAGAAGGTTGTCTAGGAGTTTGTTGCTGCTCTTACATTGGTTGAGACTGAGTACCTGGATAAGATAAGAGAACAATCCCTAAATGATGTTATTTACCAAAAACTTCAGACGCAAGTACAAGAAGGTTTGGTTCAAAGATATTGGATTGAAGATGATTTGCTTCATGCAAAGGGCAGTAGGTTATATGTTCCCAATGGAGGGAGTTTGAGGAGGCATATCATGCATGAGACACATGATACAAAATGGGCTGGTCACCTAGGCATTTAAAGAATGTTGGCATTGTTGTCTCGCTCCTACTACTGGCCCAAGGTGGAGAATGACGTGGAGGCGTACATCAAGGCTTATCTAGTGTGTCAAGTAGGCAAACTTAAAAAGAAAAGTGAAGCAGGCTTATTGTAGCCTCTTCCCATTCCTGACAGACCCTGGCAGTCAATATTGATGGACTTCATTTCTGGGTTGCCGAAGGTTGATGGGATGAGATCAATTTTTATAGTGGTTGATCATTTTTGCAAGTATGCGGTGTTCATCCCAGCACCTCATACTTGCATAGCAGATGTGGCTGCTGGATTATTCTTCAAAAATGTTGTGAAGTACTTTGGGTTGCCTGAAGATACCATAAGTGATTGAGATACACGGTTCACGGACAGGTTTTGGATGGTTTTATTTTGCTTGGTTGGGTCAGAATTAAAGTTTAGTATGATGAACAACCCATAAATAGATGGTCGGACTAAGAGAATGAATCAGTTGCTCGAGGAGTATCTGTGACATTATGTGACTGTAATTCAAAACAACTAGCTGGAGTTGCTTGAACCATCATAGTTATGATATAACTTGTATCAATCCTCTATAATGGGTATGAGTCCCTTTGAGCTGAGCATATGTTTTCATCCAACGACTTCGAAAGATGTGGCAGTGCAGCGTACATGAGGTAATTGTCCTGCTGCCTATCAATTTGCAAGGGCTAGAATAGAGTTGCTTGAGATAGCACGAGACATCATGAGCAAAGCAGTGAGAAGGATGAAGAAGTATGCAGATGCACATCGAAGGCCTCTGGAATTCAAAGTGCGAGACATGGTGTTGCTGAAGCTAACACCTCAGATTTTGAAGAAGATCCATAACATGTCAGTGCATAGAGGATTGGTTCCAAAGTATGACGGCCCATTCGAACTACTAAAAAAAGTTGGGGCTGTGGCTTACAGACTGAAGCTTCCAAACAGATTGAAGGTACATCCAACGTTCCATGTGAGTTACCCGAAGCCATTCTAGCAGGAATTGCTTGATGCTAGTAGAAAGCAAGTTAAGAGGGCTTCGCCAGTTATCAGAAAGCAGTTTGACAAGGTTTTTCAGAAGATTTTAGCTCATAAGACTGAAGGTCAGAGCAAGAAAAATCGAAAGACAGACTACTTGGTGCCTTGGAAAGGTGAAAACATGTAGACGCAAGTTGGGAACGAGATGTAACATTATGACAGTTTGAGAAATAGATTGTAGAGTATTTGGCACACCCACCGATGAGGACGTCGGGCTCTTCTGGTGGTGGTGTTTTGTTAGCCATTTAATGGGTTGACATAGACTTGGCATGCGGGATGCCCAAATAACATGTCAAGTCAAGCCTTGGCATTTATTTATGGGGCAAGGCATACGTGTGCAGCAGTGAGCAGCAGCGTGCGGCAACAGGCGATTGCCAAGGGCGCCGGGAACTCTTAGCCAACAAGCAAGTTGACACTTAGTCAGTTGAGCAGCAATGATTAGTGCTGTGCAGCAGTGGGCCACACTAGGCAGCAACTTGGGTCATTGTGCAGCAAATAGGCTATGTCAGAAAACTAGCAAATATAGAAGGTTTGCATTATGCTTCCTCAGACAGGTCTAATGTCTAGTCGTGACACTTTGGAAATTTTCATAAGTGTTACTATAGGAGGGTGCTACGTGAAGGTCACTCGGGACCATGGACAGGTGCCATGGGCGAAGCGTGCTGGACGTTGGGATATTGTTGGGCTCCCTTACAACAATGTTAAACATCGAATTTCTGGCTTGGATCGAATCAAAGAATTATTCATGGGCTGGACAAGAACAAGCAAAAACGTTGGGCATGTCACAGGTGTTGAGCTTGGCATGTCAAAGCACATGGGCTAGTGCCCAGTATGTAACATGGCTAATGCGTGTGGACAGACGCATGGGGTGGACGTGCACAACAAATTTGGACAGCACCTTGGGCAAGTGCTGTGCTAGTTGGAAATTCGTTGGGCAACATGATTGGGCAACTTCGTGGGCTGAGACATCAATAATATGGGCTGACACTGTGGGCAAGGACATCAATAAGGTGGGATGACACTGTGGGCAGTTAGGAATGGATGATTGGAGCAAGACCCAACAGACATGTAGTTATGGGCAGTTGTTGACAGTCAACCTCCATGCACATAACTGGCATGTCTCCAGCCAGTTGCACATCATGGGGCGCACACATCTACTGATGGGCAGTTGGTGGGTAGTTGAAAATTCAAAATGCTGGTTTTCTATTGGTTCTGAATGGCCTAGAAGCTGGGGGTGTCAACTGTAGCCTAATGTATATTTATATGTACAACAAGGGGCTTGGCAAGACAGTGATCACTAAGCAAGTGTGAGTCTGCGAGCCCTTAGTCGTATATTGTATTCCTTGTTATTGAGTGAGCAATAAAAGGTCGGTACATTGTCCTGTAAACACTGTGTTGGCTTGTGTGCGTGGCTTGAAAATATAGATTGTTCTTGTGTGGTTGACATGTTGCTGACTGGTTAGGCGAACCAGTGCATCACAAGGAGAACGAACATAGACGCGAAAAAATAAGTTTAGATTGTACACCCTGTGCAGTATCTATCATGATCTATAAGAAACACACTCTTAAGTAATACAATATATATATTTTTTAATTTTTAATTTTTGTTTTTTGTTTTTTGTTTTTGTTTTTTTTAGTTTAGCAACGTTTTCTACTCTCTCCTTAAAATTTTGTTCAATTTGGTGCCCTTTGTGCATTTGGAATGATTTTTTTATTAAGTGTTTGCAATGAGTGTGTTTGAAACTCTGAAATACACTAAACGTCCAACTGTTAATAAAAAAATAAGCGCTAAGTAATACTATATCTTTAATAGTAAGTTACTAAATATATTACTCTCCTTTTAAGAAATATGGATCATTTTTACTTTTAATTAATAAGTATCGTAAATTGATTATCAAATTTATTATTTAATAAGTTTAAATAAAAAAAATACTAATATTAAAATATCTCAAATTTTAAGGTATTTCCCAACAACTTAGATAAAGTATCATATCTAACTCGTGCAATTATTCGGGTGTCAACTTGCATGAGTATTTGCTAACAAGTACCAAATTCCAACTGAGATCACGAATATGCATAACCCTTAAAAATATTTGGACAATATCATGCATTTTGAGTTTCACCTTTTCACAACCAACGATCTTAATTGCTTCGTCGTTACTCAAAAATACATAGAGCCGACCCTGGGTTAAAGCAACTAGGGTTATCATCCGGGGCCCACCGCCCCAGGCCCTCAGTTGAGAGAGCCCACATTTTTTCATAAGCTTATGTATATAGTGTATAAAAAAAGAAAAATAAAAGAAAAGAAGTTGTCGCATGTACATGTTAAAGAAAAGGGAAGCTAATCAATCCAATCATTCTTTATGTACTCAATCTCAAGAACAAAAGACGTATTGAGTAAGGAAGTCCCATATTAATTATAAAATATAATACAAAAAAATTAATAAATATGGGGAATCAAAACTGTAAAGTCCCCGAACCCGGATACTTGAAACCCGAACTCGGTACTTCACGATACCATTTCTATGAGCGGAAATATTACTAATAATAACAACACTAAAATAAATTATAAACTTATCTTACCTTTATCAGAGTTAAATCCCAAGTACGCAACCTTTACTATATGACAGCGTAAACCTAATCTGTTTGCTTTCCTTTTCACTTGTTCTTGACCGATCCTTCTGATTGTTCACAATTATCTGAAAACATTTAAATTAAGCAAGGGTGAGCATTTGAGTGCCCAGCAAGTATTATATATATATACGCTGAAAGAATTTAAATGTTTTCTTTATAATATCCATCTACAACAAGTCAATAGTTGTGAAGTATTCTGAACCGATATTAATAATATAACAACCCTCTTTCAAATTTTTGAAACTACTTACTGGCTATAAATAGGGTTTAAGTGACATTCAATGAACATTGTTTTTATTTTCGAAAAGGTTTAGTAGAACTTCATCTGCAAACCGTCATAACTTACGGACACGGGAGTGATCAGCCCGTTGTGCCCTGCATTGATCGTTACTACATTACAAGAACGATGTTATCATTTACTTGGTCCGCCTTGGACGCATAAAAGTTTTCCCGTGAACGGGATGTTCATACTTGTCAGGGTTCCAGACAAAAGGTTTTATTTTATCCAACAATAATCTATAATTCAACATATACGTATAACAAAGGTGTATCAACATGTGATTAAATACAATGATTATCCAAGTGGGGACACTTGTATAATTATTTATAGAAATTAACGAATAGAATATATATCTGAATTACCTTATACTAACATGTTGATAATCAAAGGGTGTATAAAATATAGGTTTAATAATCTGTACATTAATAATAATAATTTTGAACTTCTCACTTCTGTCCATTGCATAAAGAAAATGCAAAGTTAGGATACTTGCCTGATGCACTGCTTACAATTCTCAACTTAGTTCTATCTTTCTATCACGACCTATCATTAATCAAATCATTCGTTCGATTAGAACAATATACCATAATATTACTGCATTTTACAGTCAGCACATAACCTAATCACCTTATCACACATGTTCAACAATCATGGCATCACAAACAAACATCAACTCATTCCTAATCACATTGTCACACAACTTTAACCACCATTAGATCACAAATAAACAGTTGACTAACTAGATTATATAAGTCCATATCAATTTCTGAAACATGTCGGTCTACCGACGGCTTTATCGGTTAAATATCGAGTCTAAGACTCTATCTCAAAGTTCGATATCCAAATAGTTAACTTAAACAATTGTCGTACTATTTTTCATGACCTTATAATAATTTTAAAACAATTATTATCATTTATCATAATTTTTTGAAATATCAGAATCATTATTAAATGATCTAAATACCAAATAATTCTATTGAATTAACATCAAACTATTAATAAAACCATTGCCAAAATATTAAAGTTATTTATAATAACTCAAAATATTTTTAAAACATTTACATTATCCTTAAATGATTTTTAAAACAATTAAAATCATCTTTAAATACTTACCATTAATATTTAAATATTAATGAACTATTATCTAAATATTAAAAGTCATTAATTATAACTTAAAATATTTTTAATTCATTTATATCCTTTGTAAATAATTTTTAAATAAATAAAATCATTTTTAAACTATTTATTTAATATAACTATTAAATAAATTTGATATCATAAATCATTAAATAAATATCAATAATATCAAATAATTAATGAAATTATCCTTTAAATATTAAAAGTTATATTTTATAACTTAAAATATTTTTAAACACTTTATCTTTATTTAAAAATGATTTTTATAATAATAAAATCATTTGTAACTAAATTATTTAATATAATCATTAAATAAAACTAATATCATTAATAATAAATTATTAATGAGAATTCTCCAAAAATATAGAAAATATATTTTGTAAAGTCAAAATACTTTCTAACACTTTATTCCCATTTAAAATGATTTTTAAATCAATAAAATCATTTTTAACTTATTTATTTAATTTAACAATTAAATAAATCTAATATAATTAATATAAAATTATTAATATTTTCATGACAAAATATCAAAAGTTATATATTATAACTTAAAATATTTTTATAATACTTTAAATCCTTTTTATATGATTTTTAAATCATTAAATTCTATTTTTTGCAAATTATTTAATACACTTATTAAATAACTAAAATATCATTAATATTAATTAATTAATGAAATTCATCACAAAATATTAAAAGTTATCAAAAATTAACTCAAAATATTTTTAAACACTTTATTCATTTTAAAAATGATTTTTATATAATTAAAATCATTTTTCTCTAATTTATTTAATACACTAATTAAATAAATTAAATATCATTAATATCCAAATAATTATAAATATTAATGAAAAATATCCCAAATAATTAAAAGTTATTTTTCAAAATTTAAAATAATTTTTAAAACTAATTTTGTAATTTTTATAATTAATTTTCTATTTTTTATCAATTTCCGAAAATTCAGAAATTAAATTAATTAAAAACCGTCGGTAAAGGCTTTTGGCGACAGTAACCGTCGCTGTTGGTGTTCTTCAAGCCAAACCCAGAAATCCTGCCAGATATCGGGTTAACTACTTTGACCGAACGTAATTTTCTCTCTATTCTGTTTCTGGACAAACTATGATTTGGATATTGTAGTAATAGTGTACATCTACAAGATCCAGCATCAAACATGGA
Source organism: Panax japonicus (assembly GCA_020205505.1). Classification (NCBI taxonomy): domain Eukaryota; kingdom Viridiplantae; phylum Streptophyta; class Magnoliopsida; order Apiales; family Araliaceae; genus Panax; species Panax japonicus. Next base: position 21,475,193 of record CM035102.1, on the reverse strand, counting down.
AATCAAGCATGAAACAAACAAGATCTAAGACCTCAAAGTAGTTGTTAGAGGTTGTTCTTCATTTCTGGAAACCCAGAAATGAAGAACAGATCGTGGGGCTCACTTTGGACCTCCACTGCATTCTGATCGTGTAACATTTTTGTGATCTAAAGGTTCTAGGTTGTGGATCACATGTAACTAAAGACACCCAATATAAAACATCAACAAAACCAACAGCTAATAGCCGGTCAAACGATGTCAGAATCTTGTTCCTAAAATTTCTGGGTTTTTCCCAGAAAGTGAAATCATGGCCGATCGGCCTACTTTGACCGAAAATCACACTCCTCCTGTTGATTATTAACATGATCTAAAGCTATACACATAAATTACATATGTCAAGCTATACATTGATTACAAAACACTATCAAAACAAATAAAATATGTCAGTTCTGGGATGTTCAAAAAAAACTGTCAGACGTTGTTCATGATGCCCTTCTGGGCTGCCCAGAAAGACCCGGTCAATGCCGGTCAACGGCTGTTTGACCGTTAATATCATCAATTTCAGAAATCAAATAGCTAATCTACCACTTTAATCTTAAAGACCATATACCAGTCTACATATTGAAGCTTTAAAACAACACAAACAACAAACGAGCAACGATTTAAAGGACCTGACATTCACTGTCAGGCAACAAAATAAAATTTTTCCAGATTTTTAAAAATCGTTGGTTCACATATCTAGATGTTATGGACTTGTAATATACCAACCCAGATCATCATGTTAGACTACAAACAACATATTTTAACAACAAATCACAAGATCTAACGACAGATTATGGACAGAAATTAAACTAGGGTTTTATACCTCTTTAGGTTTTGATCTTGATTCTAGCTTCTGTTTTTGTTAATGATGAACTTGGGGCTTGATAAAGGAACTGAAATGCTTGGAAATTTCGGAGGTTTAAGAGAGAATGAGAGTTGGTTGAGTGTTGTGTAATTTTAGTGAACAAAATGCAATTTTCTCTCTCTAATCTCTTATATAGACATCTTAGATGCATGTATTGGGCTACCTAGAGACTGATTGCTGGCATTATGAGTCATCAAGAGTTGTTAGAAGTTGGCCAACAACTCTTATTTTGTATAGATTTGCAAGTAAGCTATCAAAGAATGCAAAAGGGTAATTTGGTCATTTGATAATTTATTTAAATGACAAATTTGAAACTTGACAAATCCTTAGGGTTTGAACCTTAGGGTTTAGAACATAGCAAAAATAAAATTTAGCAACTAGGGTTTGTAAAATTATAAACTAATTTTAGTTTATAAAATTTATAAATTAGGGTTTTTTTTAAATAATTAGGGTTTCTTAACTAAATAAAAGGTTTTAATTTACTTATCACCTTGCTAATTAGGATTTAAAAAAAAAATATTAATTAACATTACATTGCCCAAATTAGCTCTTAGGGTTTACAATTATATATTAGGGTTACTAATTTAGAAATTAAGGTTTATAATATAGAAAAATAATAAGGATTTTGAATAATTACGATTCTCCCTAATTAGGGTTAATACATATAACATCGATCATGAATCACATTATCGTGATTACATAACGGTTTAACAAATTCTTAAAGTCGTGAATGACCTTCGCATTAGGGTTTCAAATTAATTAGGGTTTAACTGTTTAAAACTAGGGTTTCAATTTTAAATCATGGTTTCTAAATATTATTTAAAGTTTAATAATAAAATTATATAATGCATAACATATATCATATAACACAGTTAAACAACAGTCTTAAACTCACAATTTATTTTCAAATTAGGGTTTTCCACAGAAAACTAGGGTTTAACCAATTAACATTAGGGCTTTGAAATTAAGCACCATAATTGACCAATCATCATCAACACTTATATACAGCACCTATTTTATAGTACTGAAAAATCAAAATATAATTAATATTATATTATTATTCTCATACCTTGACAATAATCCAAAATTAGAGTTTAGATTCCATATCTAATTTATTCTTCATATTTAACATTATAAATTAAGTCAAAATAATTAACTTAATATCTTGAACAAAATACATATAATGAAATAATCATTATAATTATTCTAAAATCATTTCATATATTATTTAAATAATATAAGATTATATTTTTCTTAAAAAATAATTAATAAAACATTTTCGATAAGGAATTAATTATTATAAAAATATAATTGATAATAATCAACAACTCTTAAAATAAAATTATCTGTAATAATTCATGTAATAAATATTTTTAATTTATCACACAATTAAACATATACATATTATCTTGACACATATCATCCCCATATTTAAAAAAAAAAATTATACGCAAAATTTATGATTTATTTTTATAGAAAATATCGGGTTGTCACAAAAACAGACTCTTAGCCCAAAAAGAAGGAAAAATCATTCGACCCTCTCAGTTCATAACGCAACACAAATAATTTTTTTCGGCGATTCTCCTATTCTCCAACAAAATTGGAAAATAAATCATCCACCAGCTAGATCAGTGCCTTTCTATGAAGGTAATTTTTTTTAAAGATACATATAGAATGTGACACCCCCGAATCCAGGGTCCTCTGACCCCGGTCCGATCATCATGATAAAATACAAACATCCACCTCTAAACAACATACGATAACTAAAATGTGGAATATAATAAACGTACGTCGTTCATTCAAAAGGTGTTACTAGTCCCAAGATTCGATAACCTTAATACAATCTTACAAACATACCCTAAAATAATCATTAGGGTTCATGTTACATAACAGTAATTTAAACAAGGCATAAGGTAAAGTCTGCTCCTCGCCACTATCCTACATCTTTCCTTTACCCTTGTCCTTTCATGAGGTCTCAGGCTTAACTGCAATATAATTCATGACATAACAAGGATGAGAATCAAGTTTGCTCAGCAAGTGTAAGTACAACAATTGTGACAACCCGGAAAATCGGATTGTCCAGAATTTAAGATTTAAAGAATTAGTTATTAATAAAATAAATTTTTATAAATAATATTCTATGCTATGTGTTTATTAATCGTTCTAGAACCTAGGATGATAATAATTACGGGAGGATTCTGGCTACGAGCTAGACTGAACGAGTAAGAATTTTCAAGACGAAAATAAAAAAATTTCGAGAACAAAAATATTTTCGGGGAAAAAGATGAAATATGCACTATTCACCAGACGAAAACCTAAGGGTTAGGGTTTGAATAACCTAAGCCTTTCTGAGAGTTCGGTATATCAAAATAACATTCCGTCAAAAGATTTGATGATAATATGTCTTGAAAAGTTAAGTAAGTCGATAAAAGTTTTTCTCAAAAAACGTGCAAAAATCAGACGAAATAAAAATGACGAAAAGTACTGTTATGTAGTTTTCATTCGTTTAACTACGTTAGGGGAAAACGTGAAGGAAAACACTTAACGTCAAAAAGTGTTTTTCAGTTTTTTGGAGATCCGAAGAATGCGTAAAAGTTAGTCGGTAAAGAAAAGTTGAAATATTCAAAAATATTTGAATTCCAAGAATTGCAGTTTTCGAACTATCGGACGAATCCCGAAAGACGAAAGCACGAAGCTTCCAAGGGAAGCTTCGTGAATAGTAAGGAGGTGGGAATAGTACTTTAAGGGTGAAAATACTATTTTTCCCTAGCTTGGAAAATCTATAAAAAGAGAGCTAAATTTTATTTGTTGGTGATTTTTAAAATTCACCAACATTTGAGAGAGAGAGAGAGAGAGAGAGAGTTAGGATGAGGAAGAAGAGGAAAAAGAGGAGGAAAAGTTGGCTCGTGAACAAACTTTGTCCGATGGAAGGAGATTAAAGGAGAAAAGTAATTCAAAACCTAGTCTAAAGGGCAGTGATCTGATATGAATGGGTTTGAGCAGTCTTTGTTGTTGGGTGCAGCAGCAGGTTGGCTTTATCCCTGATGCAGAATTGGGCCATGCTGGTTCGCTGTTGTGTTCTAGCTGCTATCGCTGTTTGCTGTGTGGGAGGGCTGCAGGTTGGCTTGTTGTTCTGTAGCATGTCCCCTTGTCTTTGCTGCTGAGCATGATCAGTTCTGTGTCTGCTGCTGAGCATGATCATTTATAGTTATGCAGCTGGAGGCTCATTTCAAGTGTCTTGGCTCTTGATTTGGTGGTTGATGTCATTTGGTTTGTTGCTGCTGTCATTTGGTTTGCTGCTGTCATAGCTAGTTTGGCTACTTCTATTTTGGTTGATGTTGTCATAGCTAGTCTGACTGCTGCTGTTATTTGGTCTGATGTTGCTAGTTCATAGCTAGTTTGGCTATTGCTCGGCTGCTGACTGTTGTTGTGGATGTGTGTGTGAAGCTGTTTCTGGCTCAGATTCATTTTAACATGCAGCCTCATCGCTCGACAGTCTGCTGTCCCTGTTGGCCTCTGCTGCTACAAGTGGTTTTTGGTATGTTTTTTTTTTTTTTTTTTTTTGCTAAATTTAGACTGTATTAAAAAAAGAATAAGAACAAAGTGCACGGGATAGAGCCCCAAACAGTATACCATAGCCATCATAGGACATGCCCTATGATGGCTGTAGTAAACCACAACTAGACTAGCAGAAAAGATTTAACAGAGAACAAACAACAGAAATAACATCCAGCAATAAGCTTGGCTAGGTCTGCTGGTTGGTAGCCTATGCATGATTTGGACTAGTTCTTTGCTGTATATTCTGCTATGGATGTTTAATCTGCTGGTCTTGAGTTCTGCTGCAGTGACTGTTGGATTTCAGTTGGGTTGAGCTGCTAGTCTGGGGCAGTTTGTGCTTGTGTGGTCTGCTATTGATGGCTTCTTCCTAGGGCCTGTGTTGCTTCACCAGCTGCTATAGTGCTACAGTCCATATGTGTTGCTTGCTGCTGCAGTCCGTTGTTAGTGGAGCTGCTGTCTGATCTGTTCTGGGTAGTCTGTCTGGCAGTTTGTGCTTATGTGATCTGCTATTGATGGCTTCTTCCAAGTCCCTAGGGCTTTGGGCTGCTATGTTTTGTGCTGCTATGTGCTGGGCTTTTTGTAGATTTGGGCTGCTATGTGCTGGGCTGCTCGGGTGAGTGCAGTCCATCTGATGTCTGCTTGGGTGTTGCTTGCTGCTGTAATCCATCGGTTGATGTGGTTGAGTTGTTTGACTTGTAGCTAAAATTTGTATTATTGCTTCAGGTTGCTTTGATGTAGTTTTATTCCTTTGTTCCTTGTTGGATCCTTGTAAGCTAGTGTCTAGCTTTGGTTTACTAATGCCATCATAGGGCCTGTCCTATGATGGCTATGGTATACTGTTTGGGTTTGACCCATGTACTTATTCTTTCTTTTATTTCAGTCTAAATTTAGCAACAAAAAAAAACCTAGTCTAAGTTAAATTTTCTTTAAGTTTTATATGTTCAAAACATAACTTAATGAAAGTAGAAGTAGAAGATGTTAAGAATGATTTTCATATGGTTGAAATCATGAGAAAAAGAAGAAATAAGAATTAGAAGTTTAGTTTATAAATTTTTAATGAAGTATAAGTTTTGTAATGAATTTGAATGATCCGAATGAATCATATGAACGATTTAGTGAAATAAGTAAGGAATGGTGTTTTATAACATCAAATTCTAAGAAAAAAATAAAATCATAATCAAAGTATGGATTAAAAAAAATGAAGAACGAGCGCAGAATGCGAAGAACACGCGAAGAACACGAAGAACGTTGTTGATGGATAAATGTAAAACCATCATAGTATAATTGTTATTAATGGACAAGTTTAAAACCATTGTGTATAAGTTAGATGCTTATTGCTTGGTTAGGAACGATAGAAACGTTCATGAAGAATGGATTAAAACTTAACTATAACGAAGTTATGGCGAAAATTTTGTAAAAGACGAACGAGAACTAGAAAGTTAAAAAATGAACCCGAATGTGTGGGGTTTCATAAGAATGTAAGAGAACATATAAAACTTGAGTCTTGGACTCAAGAACGAATGAGTTCTGAGTTCGAATGACTAAATTACGGACGAACGAACGAAGAACGTTAATAACGTAAAATAAATGAAGGACGAAGATTAAGCCAATCGAATGTCATTTTAACAGATTTAGAACAAAGTTCTATCTAAGGGGGATTGAAGTACGTAAGATAAGGAATAGAATGGCTTTGGAATGACCTCATTCCGAGTTATAACGAATAAGTTATGAGATTGTAAAGTAACCGTCTCAAACTAGTGTAAACACTTAGAAAATTTTTCAAAGATTAGGACTTGGCGCCGCAGCGCTAGCCATACTTTGTAAGGTGGCACCACAACCCTAGACTAGGGAGTTAGCCACTGGAGACTCACATCGCAGTGCAAGCAATAGCAAGGAGGGTGGAGCCGCAGTGCCAACCCAGGAAGTCCAGCACTGCATAGTGGCACTGTTGCGCAACGATAGTAAAGGGAACCGACACCGCAGCGCCGGTACAGGGCAAGGCCCAGTGATGAGCTTTTAATTGCTCAAATCCTGGGGAAAGTGTAATGAAAGCTAGTGAACGTGTAGTTCAGCGAATGTAACACTTAATCACGTGATTTAAACCTTTAGTAAAGGTTGAACGGAAAGATTGAGCGAGATTAAGAGATAGAAAATGTAAAATGCAAAGTTGTTACGATGAACGATCGGTCTTAGTAACGAACGGTATTGCTTCGATATTAAGAATGAGTAATGAATGTAAGGTTCATGTAGTGGATAACGAAATGATTAAGTAAGATATAAATTATCAATAAAGTCTCAACGAATGATAATAAGATTAATGAAAGATGAATGTGAGTCGGATAAATAATCAATCCTGAGGTATGACATTTAGTTGCCAGAAATCCATAAGGAATGAGAAACTGACTTAACGAACATTATAGTTTAATGGTTCGGATAAGTTAAGATGAATTTAGATTGTAGTACAATCGTAACCTTTGATGGTTGACATATGGGAGCTGGGCTAAATAATTCCTTTAAAGAGCAAAGGTATATACGAAACTGGCAACCGATCTAACTCACTGTGATGACAATGTAGATGAGACGAGAACTTATTTATTGGTTATTTGTGGGAAACCACTCAGAGTACCATATGGACTACTAGCAGAGACACGATGTGTGCTGAGTCCTAGGAGAGTTATAAGAAGAAGATAAGAATGAAAATCATCAAAGATGATGATCATATGAGTTAAGACATCTCCGTATGTCATGAAGCCGTAAAGCAGTAAAGAAAGTTAACGCGTAAACTTAGATTGCAAGAACGCGAACCCTAAGAAGTAAAGTTAAGTAAACCAATGCGTAAGTCAAATATGTGGCTAATTGGTTCATGCTATTTTCCTTATGTGATATATAGGAAATAGAATGAGCAGTTCAGCGTAAACTCTAAGCTGTAGCTGTGCGTAAGGCAAGTTTCCTAACTTCATTTATATTCTAAATGAATGTTAGTTTCTTAAATTTCACAGATGTTGAACTTGAGAAGTTTTGTCTATGTGTGAATGTGTGATATTTGTACAAGGTGGTAGAACGTATGAGGCCTTGTGCCACAATTTGAACACTTCGGTGTTTCTATGAGATGAATTATTCTGTGATTGAACTATTCAATATGAGAATGTTCTATTTTATACATGAACTATTTTTGTTAAGTCCGTGCTAATGATTCTAGCCAGACAGGATGAGTATGGAAAAGGTAGAATAATGAAAGTATTTCAAAGTGAATGTGACTAATGTTTTAAAATGATAAGAATCAGAATTATTCCTATTATTCAAGCTACTTCATAACCTTTGTTCGGTTATCAAAGTTTTAAAAGAATGTTTAAATTCTTGAAGTTGTTTGTTCAACTGATATGACTTGCTGGGAAATTGAATGCGCACACTTTTTTTTTTTTTTGCTAAGTTTGTTTGTATATAGAAAGAAACAGAGATTAAACAATAGCAAAGGGGCATACCCCAGAAACTATAGGATGAACCTCATGGGACAACCCCCAAAAAGAACACTAAGGACCAACAACCAACCAATCGGAATTACAATTAATAAAATAATACGTGCATACGGCTGCCAACTGGCAAACAACATCTGCTTGCAGGTGGCGATTGGCAGCTGCCCCAACTCAGCTCGCCAACCTGCGCCAAAGAGCAGCTGAACCAGCATCCCACCCATGTGCCGAAGAGCAGCACCTGCTAGAACCTTACCCATGTGCCGAAGAGCAGCCCAGCACTAGAAACCAGGACCCCACCCAAACAAAAGCAGCAGCTCCACCTTGCCACCCGTCACCAGCCTTGGCCTATCTTCGGACTGGAGAGGACAACTTAAACAATGATACTAGAACCAGCAGCCACCCCACAAATGACACTGCACAACTTGTCAGCAGAAGCAGACCAAACCTGAGCAGCACCCCACACAGCTAGAACCAAGCAAACCAGCAATAGCAGAGACCTCTCAAGCAAAACAGCCCGGACTAGCAGATCAACTCAACTGTCCACACACACTAAACGGACAATGATAACAGCCCCAGCAGAAATCCCAATTGCCCAAGGCCAACGTCGCATTAGCAACCAGATATAGTCAGCAAATTAGCAGCAGCCTCACAATAGACATCAACAGAAACTAGCAATACAGGATACAGAGCAATAGCAACTGCAACAGCAGCAATAGGACCATACTCATAGAGACACAACCAGCGCCGGGCAGCTCCAGAACCCCTAGCCGTCCATCAATCCAGCAAATAGCTAGCTACTGGGACCATCAGCCCTACAAAATAGAAAGATGGAGCATAGCTGAAGAAAGAAGCAACAATCCTTAGCCAAGCTGCAGACTCGGCCCCCCTGCAACCCAATCAGAGTGAAGAAACTGAACTCACAAGCTGCCGAAGCTGCCTCAACAGCCTAACTCTCCATTCTCCCCGACTGAATGCCGAAGCCTAGAGAACACTGCGAGCTCCGCAAGCTGAAACAAATGCATTAGGAAGACCAGCCCATCAATAATAGCGTTCCAGACCAGCCCATCGACCAGCCCCAGAGCATCCCGGCCGAACCAAACCACCGACACGCCCAAACCTGCACCACCTATAAATTATATCCACATCTAATACTAGGATCGCCCTGAGCTGCCAAGATAAACTTAGAGGAGGAAGCCAGCCTGGATTTAATGATATTCAAAATGTCCCTAACCACTACACCCAAAGGCTTTCTGGCCTGATCATGGACAAAGGAATTCCTTGCCGCCCAAAGCTTGTACACGGTTGAAGCGAACGAAAGCTTGAGGATATTGGACCTAATGCAATTTCCACCGAACTGGATAATAAACCCAACTAGGCTATCCCACCTCAAAGGGACATTATTCCAGCCCCCAAAAGCTAGAATAGAGGAGAGAGCAGAAGATGAATAGGTACATTCAAAAAAAAGGTGGGCAAAGGTCTCACTATGAGTGGCGCAGAAAGGGCAATTCACAGGGCGGAACCCTGAGAAGGAGGAGAAACGCTCATTGGTCGGGAGTCTGCCACGTAGGGCAAGCCAGAGGGTGAAGGAATATCTAGGAATGTGGAGCGAGTGCCGGAGCATAGGAGCCCATGGGACTTTCGGAGCAGTAACACGAATTGAGTCCCAAATAATCGAGGCTTTAACCATTTTAATATCAATGGACCCCCATAATATTCTATCCTCAGATGACAAAGGAGCAGGGAGAGACGCAATCCTATTCCACAATAGAATAACTTCATGGTGAAAGCTAGGAGACAATGCCCATGCTCCAAGAGAAATGATTGCGGATAACTTAGCATTCAGTGGAAGCCGAGTATTTGATAAAAGCGATTCAGTGGGATTAATGGCCAGACCATTCAACCACGGATCATGCCAGAGACTGAATGAGCCACCATTTCCAACTCTATAATGAAGGAAGTTAAGGGCAACGGGACGTAATTTTAGGATCTTTCGCCAGATCCAAGAACAGTCGGCGGGAATTGGTAAGCGCCAGAAGTTACATCGTGTAAGCACGGTAGAATTGACCCATTTAGCCCACAAGGAGGATGGAAAAGGGGAGATGACCTTAAGAAGATGGAGGATAAGGAGAGCTGAATTCCAATCAGTGAGATTTTTTATGCCTAAACCTCCTTCGGAAATAGGTAGGGCTAGATCCTTCCAGGCTACTTTGGCACCATGGCTAAGAAGAGAAGATCCTTTCCAAAGAAATCTACAGAGAATAGATTGAATAGAACGCAAGACCGATTTAGGCAAGATAAAGTGGGCTGCCCAATATGATTGAATAGCAAAGAGCACAACTCGAATCAAGATCACTCTTCCAGCATAGGAAAGGAAACGCGATGTCCACGACGAAACCCGGGCTGTAATTCGATGTATCAGAGGCTGACAATCGGAATGGGATAAGCGAGAGGAAATTAGGGGAACCCCAAGAAACCTGATTGGCAAGATGCCTATCGGAAAACCCAACAGCTGGTTAATAGATTCCTTAACCTCTTCAGGAACACTTGACAGAAAACACATGCTTTTAAGAACATTAGGAATAAGCCCAGAAAACATGGAGAAGGACTGTATGCAAGAGTGAATAATAGCGACTGAGGTCAAGTCCCCATGACAGAATAGGAGAACATCATCAGCAAAGCAAACATGCGAAATTCTACAAGGTTCAGCTTTCCAATGAAATTTGAAATCCGGCAGCGAAGTTCCCTTAGAAATAATCATTGATAGTGCTTCCATAGCTAGGACGAACATGTATGGAGATAAGGGGTCTCCTTGCCTAAGCCCTCTAGCTCCCTTAAAATATCCAGCGAGTGCACCGTTAACTTTGACCGAGAACATAGGAGTGGTGACACACCCTTTAATCCATTGTATAAAGATAGGAGGAAATTGAAGAAGACTTAGCATGTCCAAAATAAATTCCCAGTTAACAGTGTCAAAAGCTTTCCTGATGTCAATCTTAAGCGCACAACGGGCTGGCCCAGATAGTCTATGGTAGTTCCGAAAGAGTTCTTGAGCAAGGAGAATATTGTCGCTGATACTTCTACCGGAGATGAAGGCAGATTGAGCATGATCTATGATGGAAGGAAGAACACACTTGAGCCTATTGGCAAGAATTTTCGCTATACATTTGTAGATAGTATTGCAGCAAGATATGGGCCTGAAATCGGACATGCAAGAGGGGTTATCATTCTTCGGAACCAAAACAATGGTTGTAGAGTTTACTCCACTGGGAAGAAGCCCTGAAGTGAAGAAGGAATGGACTGCCGCTAAGAAGTCAGGACCTACAATATCCCAGCAATGAATAAAAAATTCAACGTTAAATCCATCAGGACCGGGACTTTTATTCTTCTTCATGGACTGGAGGACTTCTAGAATTTCCGCATCAAGAATGGGAGCTGACAGAGCTGTGGCCTGAATAGGAGAAATCCGCTTGTTTACAAATTTTTTGAGCTCGTCATGACCAGGGTAGGGACAAGGATCTGATCCCAACAGATCCTGAAAGTAATCGACTGCCACCTGCTGAATGCCCATCTGATCACACTACAAGAAAAATGCCTAACAGCGACCAACCTTATCAGCGACCGCAATTTCGGTCGCTGATATTACTAGTAGCGACCGATATCTGCGACCAAATACTAATCTAGTCGCTAATTAATTTCAGCGACCGCATGCGGTCGCTGAGAGGTCGCTAACACACATTTCCCTCGTAAAATTTGGCACGAAATGTTGGCGCCAATGGTATCTGCGACCAATTAATATCAGCGACCGCATGCGGTCGCTGATAAATCCATGTCATTAAAAAGTAGCGACCGCATGCGGTCGCGGATAACGGTCGCTGATCAAAATAAATTTACACGGTTTCAGCCATTCGCAGAAACAGAAACGAAAGAAAAAAAAAAGAGGGAGATCGAATAGAGAGAAGAGGGAGAGAAGAAAAAGGAGAAGAAGGGGAAGACGCACGCACGCACGCCACCCACCGTCGCCGCCACTGCCATCGTTGCTGCCGCCGCCCATAGGTAACCTAACTATGAAAGCACTATCTTATATTGCTACTGAATTTCTTGTACAATAGTTTGGGGCAAAGTTAGTTCATACAATAAATTATCTTATATTGCTACTGAATTTTTGTTTTAAGAGTTAATTTAGAGCTATGAATTTGGGTATGAATTCTAGTAGTTCGTTGTGGTATGAATTTGGGATTATTGCATTTGGGATTACTGAAATTTATAGCTTCTTATTGAAATTGGGAATATATACTGAAATTGTTGCAAAGAGTTTTATGAGATTACTGAAATTTTTAGGTTAAATTATTTTTAGGGTTAATATGTGTTTAATATACTGAATATGTGTTTTAATATGTGTTGAAATTGGGAATATACTGAATATGTGTTTTAATATGTGTTGAAATTGGGAATATACTGAATATGTGTTTTAATATGTGTTATTCAACCTTGTGTGTTATTCAAAATTGGGTTATTTCTTGAGACTCACCTTGATTTTAGCAAAGATTTCTTATGCGTCTGTGTATCACCTAATAAGGAGCTATATTTATGGGTTACTTAATTGTAGTCGATTAGAAATTCAGTATGTTTGGGAGAGTTCATTGGATAACCTCTTTTATCCAAGACAAGATGTGAGGATTAGCATATTTTCCTCCCTCTCCAAATACAGTAATAGGTCTTGAAACAGTCCTTGAGATGACGCATAACTAATTCTGTTGATTCTCACGTTCTGCGAGGTTTGTGATTAATAGTAATATTATCAATGTTAGCGTGAAGTTTAATACTAAAATACTATCATCCCGACAGAGGCTCAAATGTGAGGTATTATATTACCCCATAATTGGTGGAGTTTATAGCATAAACAAGATTCCAACCTACAAACCACCATAACATAGGAGTGTGTGTTAAAACATATATTATTTTTTTAGCTTAGCTTGGAATCAGCATGCAGGAACCAACAATCTCAAAGTCCAGCAGCTGGTCTGGTATAATAAATGTTTGAATTTGACACTAACCTCAAGAACATTCTATATATATATATATATATAAAAGGAAGGAAGAAAGAGGATGAAGACTATGGGTAAATAAGCCCAAGTGATGGTACAATGAAGATGACTAGTGGATTGTTTAGACATAAAATGTACAATTATGAACTCTCGGGCTGTGCCAATGCAAATGGGGCCAATATAAAGTTGCTAGTTTTATAACTCCACTCCGTAGACTTCCAAAAAGAAATAAATTGTTGATGAAGACAGCTAAACTATCCTTGTTCATTTGACTTCCTAGCTAGGACTAGTCTCATTAACCCACATATTATACGACACTGTACTATCACTCCAAGCTTGATTGTTAGCATGGTAAGCTATTAGGGGGTTGTTAAGCCAAAATAGGCAGTGCTAAGGAACTGTTAGTGCAACAGAGAAGGTAACTAGACAGACTTGGTCAATAAAGAGACTGTTAATCATTCGTTCGTTAATCATTTGTTAACATATTCAGATGTTAATCAGATGCTTACAAGTATACTCAAGTCATATAATTACAAGTATGCTCAACTCATATGCTTACAAGTATGCTTAAATGTTAATCATATGCATGCTTACAAGTATGCTCAAGTCATATGTTAACATTTATAATGGTGTCTGTAGTAGGTACCGTGGAATCATGGACCTCTATTCAGACCGTAGTTGGATGGCACGACGAAAGTCAAGTGCCCAGATAGGTGCTACAGCTGAATTTAGAGCTGGTTGCCAGGTGTTTTTGGAGTATGCGTATAGTCACCCGGAATGTATGAATGGTAAGTCGCAGATACGATGTCCATGTTCATGTTCATGTTTAGTTCATAATTATGTACCTTTCATTTATGTTCTCTATATAGGAATGTTCTCTATATCCTTAACTATATCATTTGTAGTTGTTGTAGTTAACTATTTTGCAGTCATGTTTATGTATCTTTCACTTATGATAATCGTAGTTAACTATTTCATACAATTAATTGTCATTCATAATTTCATACTAACATCCTAATTTTTTTTATTTATAGATGTCTTCTGAACCTGCAGCACGAAAGCGCGGGTTGGGTCGGGGCCCTAATCATGTGCCGAAGGCCCCGGCTAATCCGGATGATCGCATTCTTATACAGATCCGTCCTCCTCCAGAAAGCACGTAAGTTAAACATCGTGTATATATAAGGGTTTAATATTTTCATTGTTATAAATATATTTTAATGTAAATTACTGTATATTGTAGTGATTTTCAAGATAGTAAAATTGTGAAGTGCATTTCACAATTATGCTTACAGAACTGGCCTACGCCAGTGATTACATGGGCGAGCACACCTCTCGCCCATAAGGATGCAGTTTGGACTGAATTTCAGGTATGTTTTTATTAATTATGACAGATTATATTAATATAATATTCAAAGGATAATTTTTAGTAATGTTATTATATTTGTTTTATTTGCAGAAAAGGTATAGATGGGAGGACGCGCAGGCTTCGGTGATTCAGACATTATTTTGGCAGAAGTGCGCGGTCCGTACCAAGGATAACTTAAATAAAGAACGACAAAAAGCCATTCACAATGCCGAGATCGACCATCCAGGCCAGGGAGAAGATTATATGCACGAGCATAGCCCCTGGTGGTGCACCCAGTCCATATGGGCTGAGATGTGTGCCCAATGGAGAGCTGAGAGCTGGGTGAAAAGACGAAAGACTGCCGCCACCAACAGAGCCTCGGGTGTATCCGAAGGCGAAAAGGCTAAAGGAACATACAAGGGCGACAGTATTTCACAGTTGCAGCATATCACTGCCAGGGTACGTATTTACAAGTTTTAATATGTTTTCAATCATGAATTGTAGAAAATATATCCCATTTTTACTTAGTAATATTGTGTTATTTTTGTATAGGAGTCTCAGTCTCAAGGTCAGCCTATCCATTGGTTGGATGTGTACGTGGCCACCCGTGATGGTCTGCCTGAGGCTATCCAGATAGCGGTAATAAATTTTAACAACTTGATCTTTAATTAATGCTTACAAAATTAATTTATTTTTAACTATTTAATTGTTAACATGATGACATGCAGGACACTTATAAGCGTTTATTGAATGAGCGCTATCCTGAAGGCACTCCACGTCCGTCTATCGATCAAGAGTTGTGGGAGAGGGCGTCTGTTGTGAAGAAGAACTACGTTAAAGGTCAAGGACAACGACGACGCCCATCCTTCAGTGGCTCATACTGCTCTTCTACCCAGTCTACACAGTCATCTAGCTATCCAGCTGTTCATACTCCGGCTGACTGTGTGAGAGCTATATGTCAAGATCGGGATCTTCTGAAGATACTGGGCGGACATCTGGGGGCTCTGAGTGCTGAGGAGTTAGCTGAAGCAGTAGCGGCAGCAGCAGCATCACAACACGGGGATGGCGACGAGGTATAAAATCAATTTGTTGTATATTGTCGTAATATACCAATATTAACATAGTTAGTAAATATTTATAACTTGTTTTATTATTTTGTTAATATTACAGGGTGATCAAGGAGGCGGTGATGCTTGATTAGTACCTGCTTTAGATTAGTTTTATAGTTATAATATAAGTTTGTACTTGTTTCATTCTTAGGATGTTTGTATATTGTTACTTAAACAATTTTTAAAATGTTATTATATTTATTCAAAATCATATTGGTTTTGAATGGTTTATATTCTAGTTTAGTGTATGTGTTATATGATGGACGACGATGGATGTTTATATTGTTGTGTATGCTGTTATTGTGTATGTGTGTTGGGATAAAACAGGTACAAAACAGGTACATGTTTTTGGGATTTATGCAAAAACAGCAAGATTCTGTTATTTTATTTTTTAATATCAGCGACCGCATGCGGTCGCTGATGCCGGTCGCTGACACGTCACGTGAAACACGTCAGCTTTGGCCATGGCCCATGCTGACTCAGCTTAGCGACCGTATTTGCCATTTCGGTCGCTGATATCGGTCGCTACGTATCGGTCGCTAATAGTGGTCGCTGATGTGCATTTTAGCGACCAGATTTTGTGCGACGCCTTTTAGCGACCGCAATCGGTCGCAGATAGGTATCCGCGACCAAATTCGGTCGCTGATAGACGGTCGCTGATAGGCTTTTTTGTTGTAGTGTCAACGACAAGAGAACCAGAGCTGTCGAGAATAGATAGAATCTTGTTATGGTTCCAATTATTCTTGATAACATTGGCAAAGAACTTAGAATTCTTATCACCCTGGGCCAGCCATATAACACGGGACTTCTGAAGAAGAAGAGATTCTTCGTGAGCTAGAGCTTCCCAAAGAGACTTGGAGCACTTAGTTTCATGGGATAACAATGCCGGATTACGGGGGTCAGTCTGAAGGGCGACTTGGACCGCATCCAATTGGTCTTGCAAGCATTTGGAATTATTATTGAGATTACCGATCGAAGCATTCAATAAAATAAGGGCCCTTTTGGTAATGCGCAATTTCTCCTTGAGGATAAAGAAGGCATTTCCTCGTACAATGGTACTCCAACAATCTGAAACAGTAGGGTTGAACCCTTCTAGCTCAAGTAGAAAGTTAAAAAATTGGAAAGGCTTCCTGAGTCTTCTACAATTGAGGCCAGTATTGAGGATAACCGGGCTATGATCCGAGAGGCCCCTAGGACCAAAAGTAGCTTGGGAATCCAGCATTGAAGAGAACCAAGAAGAGTTGCCCAAGGCCCTGTCGAGCTTCCTAAAGATAGGGTTATTCAGCTGACAGTTCCACCACGTGAGCCACGGACCAATAGCTCGGATGTCAGCAACCCCAATATTATTCAGGCATTCAAGGAAGTCAGACATTCCAGGATTCCAGGTCAAGTCTCCCCCCTCCGCTTCAGACATACTCTTGCAAGTATTGAAGTCTCCGAGCAGACACCAAGTGGCAGAGGAGGACAACGATTCCAGATCTGGTCCTACTGCTTCTGTTAGTAGTATCATTGTTGATTCTGTTTGGGTTCTCCCTAATTCAAATTATTGCGAGGTTATGGAGTTCAGGTCCTCATTTGATTGTTCTAGGAGTTGTAATTCGGCACGTCATGATGAGCTTATCTGGGATGGTATTGGTGCTAAGGACGTGAAAGCCTCTACTTTTTGGCGTTCCATTCGGCGAGTTGGGGCTACTGTTAGGTGGCAAAGTTTAGTATGGCATAAGCTTGTGCCTCCTCGTCATTCTTTCCTTCTTTGGCTTGCATTCCATAATGGGCTTCAAACTCGGGATAGGCTTCTCCTATTTGGGCTTACTGTTGATCCCTTTTGTGTTCTTTGTTCCAAAGATAGGGAAACATTTCAGCACTTATTTTTCCACTGTAGTTACTCCTTTCAGATTCTGGTAGCGGTCCTTAGGAGATGTGGTTGGAGAGGCTTGAGTCGTAGTTGGGCTTCTATAACCGATTTTATTTCTGACTGCTCTTGCCCCAAATTTCTTAATAGCCTTCTGCATTTTGGTTTTGCTGTTGTGGTCTATAGAATTTGGCAAGAACGGAATGCTAGAATATTTTCTCAAGTAGCAACCCCTGCTCGGATCATTATCCGAGATATTATTCACATTCTTAAGTGTGGTCTCCACACTAATACTCGGTTTCAAAAAATTAAAGCAAAGGTTTTATATCAACATCTGGCTCTGTAATTTTCTGAGCTGGATTCTCGATGTTTCTGGTGTGGTTCTGTTGTTTGGGCCTCGGGAGGCTGTGCATAGATTCTGGTCGCGGCTGTGTGGTGGGATGTGCTGCTGGCTTTGTTTTGGCTTTGCTGGATTTCCCGGTTCCTGCTGGGTGGGTGCATTGGGGGATTTGGGTTGGTGCTATCTTCAGCTGCTTAGGGAAGATATGTTTGTTGTGCTTCAGCTGCTGGGTCTGCCTGCTTCAGCTGAGTCCATTTTGTGTAGGCATGGTTTGTTTGGTTCTGCTGGTTTTATCTGTTTTATCTGATTTGCAGCTTTAGGCGGGTGCTAGTTGGTTGTTGTGTTGTGCCTGGTCTGCTTTCATTGTGCTGGGGCTGTTTTGGGTTTTGGTATGCTGCTCTCTTTGGTTTGCTGGGTTATGCCTACTGATGCTGGCTCATCCTCGTCTGGAGCAGTGGCAGTCATAGTTGTGCCTCTGCCATCAGTAGTGAGGTTGATGCTACTGTGCGTCCCTTCTGCTGTTATGGATTTTGGTTCTGCTGTTGCAAGATGTCTGGAATTGTTGATGTTGCTGTCTGCTTGGTCTAGTGCTGCAGTTGGTCTGGCTTTTGCTGTGGTGGTTTTGTGCAGCTGTTCTGCTGTGGGGGTCTGCTGGTGCTTCTCTTGTCTGTGTGTGGGGGGCAAATGCTATGTTGTAGGCATGGGGTCTTCAGGTGGTATGCATGATGGGGTCTGCTGGTGCATCTCTAGTCTGTTGCTACTGGGATCTAGACTGCCAAGTGTGGCTGCTGCACAGTATAATTTGGCCAGCTGCTGCTGATTTGCTTAATATTCTGTGTTGTCTGATATGGGATGGTTGGCATGGGGTTCTGTTGTATGGCTTCTGCTGCTGCTAGGTTTTTGTCCATGTTATGAAGCTGTATTATTGTGGTTGGTCATTTCTGCCCAAGTGGGGCTTCTTTGATGATTCCGGATGACTGATTAGATTTTTTCTCTGGGTCTGTTATGGTCATCTTGTTAAGCAAATGTAGTTTGGTTGGTTTGTACTAACATTAATTGTTAGTGTTGTTAGGCTTCGGGCCTGCAGTCGTCTATAGTCAAGACATCATATGGCCTGTCGTATGATGTCTATGCTATACTCTGATTGGGGTTACCCATGTTTTTTTGTAATTTCTTTTCTTTCAATAAAGTTTAAATTTAGCAAAAAAAAAAAAAAAAAAAAAAAAAAAAAAACGATTCCAGATCTGCCCAAAGAAGTCTACGGTCAGCCACAGAATTCAGGCCATAGACTATGGAGACCAAGATTGGGTTATCATCATGAAGAGGCAAGAGCCTAAAATGCGAGAGTTGAGCAGATTGGAACAGGGTGCTCACCCTCCATATATTAGGATCCCAGCCCACCCAAATTCTGCCATTCGAATGGAAGTCATAGTTATAGACCCAAACCCAATTGCGGCAAATTGCCCTCGATATCCTATGGGCATTGGAAGCTTTCACTCTAGTCTCAACAAGCCCAACAAAAGAAATATGGTTGTCTAATAAAAAGTTGCGAATAAATGCCTGCTTAGGCTTCTTATTTAAACCCCTGACATTATAGGAACAAAAATATGTCATAACCAAAAATAGGGGGACGACTAGAAAGATTACTTAGGGGAAGACCCCTTAGGCCCCTTATTTCTCTTCTTGGATTTCTGGAGAGGCTCAATACCGAGGCTGGACTTATGCTTAAGCTCTTTACGTTCCATCTCATCAACTTGCTTGAGTCTATCCACCAGTGGATTGAACGGGATAGGAGACTCAGAATCCTCATCAAAGGCTACAGGCGAGGAGATGAGCGCGAATGAATTCGAGTTTGCAGCTAAACAAGGGGACCCAGGAGAAACAGAAGGCGCTTTGACGCCTTTAGAAACAGTAGTCCAAGCTTCCTCAGGATCAGGAGGATCCAAGGAAGAGGGAGGGGGAGCCTCGGCTACTAAAGGGACAACAGGGACAATAGTGTGGGCCTTAGGAACCCACTTCATGTTGGCACTAGGACACTTAGCAAGAGAGTGCCCAAAACATTTGCAAACTGTACATGAAGGGGGCCTGCTCCAGTACTCCACCTTAATTGCAACAGTATCTTCCACCAGAGCATTACCATCGAAAACGACGGCATTAATAGAAGCAGGAAACGTGGATAAGGCACTCATCTCAACACAGATTCCGGCGTAGCTCATAGGCTCTAACTTAGATGTCATTTCGTCGGCAAACAGGGGTCTTCCAATAGCACTAGCCAAGTAACTTAGACCTTCCTTCGTCCAGTAAGATAGCGGGATATTGCTAAACTTAACCCAGATGGGAACTTTGCTGCAGTCGGATTTTGTGAAGTTGACTCCTTATTGCCACGGCTGAAGGCACAAAAGCTTTGAGGCAATATACCAAGGTCCTGACGCTAGGACATTGTCCCTGTCCTTCACAGAATCGAACTTAAAGATAAAGTATCCCTTATCATGCAAGTAGACTTTTGATAACCCCAAATGCCCCCAAAGTTTCTGAGCAGAAGATTCAACCAACTTAAATGGCAATTTAGATTGGATAAATTGGCCCACCAGGCTGGTAGACCATTTGTTAAGTCCTTGCATGAGGACTTCAACAGGGGGATTCACGGTGATTCTCCCATCCGAGGGGCTAGAAGGGAAGAAGTTCAACCCAAGATTTTTCTCATTAGCAGAATTAGAGACTACAGAGCTCCAAGAAATAGGGGGGATAGGAACACTCACGCCTTTCTGGGGGAAGGGCGGATGGCTATCTAAGATACCAGAAGAAGCTAGGGGAGGCCTCTCATCCCTCGGCTTAGACGCCTCACCAACACAGAAAACTTGAACTAATCTTTGGTCCACAGGGACATGAAGAGAGCTAGCATTGACCTGAGAAGGGCTTCTGCCCAAAACGGGAAAGGGGGCAAGCACCTTCCGAGCATTGGCGAGGGCAGCAGAAGCTCCAATAGAGGAAAGGTTATTAACATCGTCAAGCGGAAGACCAAGAGCGGTGATGTATTCCATGAGCTTGGCGTTCTTCTTCCTCTCAGCGAGCGCTTCGTCTCTGCCAATGGCTGAAAAGTGGTGAGCGGCCTTGAAGATATCTTGAGTAACCGAAGGAGAGGCGAGGCCCAAATTAGCCTCTAATTGAGACTCGAAGGCGGCTGATTCCTCGGAGCTGAAGGATACATTAGAGGGATGAGGCTCAGATTCCACCATAGCAATGGATGCTAAGGGAGAACTAGGGTTTGAGACACCAAATTCGGCGAAGAGATCGCGAGATTGACTGCTCTCAGAGTTTCCAGCGGAGAGGTGCTGGTGGTCCACCATGATCTGCACTAATAAGGAGGAAAGGGGGGAGAGCGAGGCAGAAGATGACCAGGAGAGAGAGGAAACCCGGCTTCCGGAACGGCAAGAGGCCAGGGAGAAGGCTTGCCGGCAAGGAGGACCTGCAGGAAAGGACCTAAATGGAAAACGGAAAAAGTTGGAGAGGACAGTGAAATTAGGAACTAGACGCCAGTTACCAAAAGGGGGAAAAAGGAGATAACGGTGAATGACGGAAAGGGACGCTAATTTGAAAAGGCAACGGAAAGAGTAGAGAGAGATATTTTAGAGAGAAGGCAGAGCATATTGCTACATTTTTACTACATTTCATTTGCGTTCGGGTTCGGGTAATCTAATTGCTTTAAATGAAAAACATTTTCAGCGTACGAGTTGAAGAACTTAAGGATCTCGTAAAGATCAAGCTGACCGGTATCTAAAAGAAGTGCCATTCATTAGATGAATGAGCGTGAAGATCAAGCGAAGACTTGTAATGTAGAATGATAAAATTAAACTATAGACTAGTTTACTGAATTGTTATGTATCCTTGGTGACGGATGAAAGTCACTCTTATCAGATGAAAAGAATAATGTAGTTATCATTATTTGTAATGAACGAGGTTATAAGGTATTAGAACTTGAAAATTAAGAATGTATGTTGTTATATTTTAGTATATAATGATGTATGTTTAGAAGAATGATGTACTCGTGACGTAGGGAATCCGGGTGTGAAGATAGACCGGATTTCTGGGCATGACAACAATAAAGATATATCATGATGAATGGAAAATATCTGATAATGAATTCAATAATATGAATATTAGAAGCAAAGATAATGATTTCTTTTATAATAACTGATAGTTAAGTAGACTTTAAATTATAAAACTCCAATGCAATCAATAGTTGGATTGACCCTTTGGTTACTGGCTACAGAATAAGTACTTGAGGGGATTAGCCTCGTGTACACCATGTATATGCATAACGTTTAAATATGCTCTTTGTATCTTATATTAGATACCCGGGGTACTCCCCTATCATAAAAGGGGTGTTCTTTCAGTCTAAGAATCTTTACCATCAATTGGTTTGGATAGCTTTTATAAAACTTCATACACTTGTCTGACCGAACAAAGGTTTAGACTCTAATTGACACAATTAATGAATTATAGAACTTTAAATGATGTACAAGTCTAAGACTGTACGAACTCAAGTGCACTAAGTGCAAATATCAATAATATTGATGTGGAATAATTGTAAAGTAATTAAACCACTTAATAACATACTTAGAAATAAAGTTCAAGCTTAAATGAATAACTTTCAACAATAACCTCCTCAATACAATATGAGAAGGATAGGAAATTTTCATAAAAATAAGTGAAGTCTAGCAACTTGCACAATATTCAAAGTTATGTAAGTTAGGAAACTTGTAACACAATAAAAATAGTGTTCAGATACTTGCTCAAGTAAAAGAGTAAGAATTAAGGAACTTGCATGACCAAAAAGTGAAGTTCGGAGACTTGTTCAATATAAATTTGAGTAAGGTTAAGGAGCTTTCCTATTTGCTCAGGTACAAATTAATTATAGCTTTAATTAACTTGCGTTGAAACGACCTAACGTTTACAAGTTGGTCTTTTCAATTAGTATGCATATACTAGTGTGAATCTATACTTACAAGAATCAAATCATCACATAACATGTTGCTTAACACATTACATAACATATTGGTCATATATCACAAGGTAAAGTAATTGTGACACCCCCAAATCCAGGTACTTCCATTTCGCAGGATTTGGTGTTCACTGTACAAATATTATATATCTATCTACCCATAATAAATGCAAACCATGCAATAGATAGAAATAAATAAATAAATAAATCTTCCCCTTCTGGGGTTACATCATCTGCATAATAAATACAATCCCAGGTCACTCTAACCTTAAACATCTGTGCGAAATCATAAACAAATAACAAGTCGTAGACAACATTAAGTCTGAAATTTAAATACATATTAACAACAAGTCTTCTTCATTTGTTAACCTTGCCCTTGCCTTTACTAGTGAAAGGCTCGTCAGATCTTTCGTTTTTAACTGCAATGTTATCACAAGAGTGAGCACGATTGCCCATAAGTATAACAAAATGACAAATGAATAATAACATTCGAATAAATCAAAGACTTCTGATATAGGAAAACTCAGCTTTTGAATCAAGAATAAATAACAAGAAACAAAAGAACTTCTAAGGGTCATAAGACCTTGAACTATGTCCTAGGTTGTCAAGTGTTTATACTTAAAACCTTTAACAGTCATAAGACTATGGACTCTTCTTCTCGTACTTAGGGGGATCAACCCTTAGTACCATATTGTGCACAATATCTTAAAACTAACACATAAGTAATCCCCTATATAGGGTTGTTCATCTCAGTTTGACATTAGAGTCCACACCAAAGGAAGTTTGGTTTGGATAACTCAATAAGGGTTTTGAAATTTAGAACGTTCATCAACTATGGACTAGTCGAATCATTAAGGGTTCACTAGTCTAACAAGGTTCAACAGTAACTGATATTTAAAATCGAACAACGATCTCAAGAGATATACAATAGAATAAGCATTGTATAACAGAATCATACTTTAAAAGATTAATAAACTTTATATAACAAAATGGACTTGATCAATAATAACGAGAATTTGCTCGATGTAAAGAGATAAACTTATAAACTCATATAATGATAACGATTAGGGTTAAGAAACTTGCCTCGTGCGTAGATTACAGGTTAATTTATACACGTTCCTTGATTTAATCCTACATATCATTTACATTCACAATACTAGTCAATTATAACGTAACTAGTCATCATAAGTTCATTCTTTTTTTTTTTGCTAAATTTAAACTGAAATAAAAGAAAGAATAAGTACAAAGTAAATGGGTCAAACCCAAACAGTATACCATAGGCCATCATAGGACATGCCCTATGATGGCTGTAGTAAACCAAGCTCTAACCAATCGAACAAGGAATCAACAGGGAACATAGCAACCACTAAATAAATAGCAACTTGCTAGAGAACATTTTAGAACAATTGCATCAACCAAAAGGCAAGCTACCAAATTCCAAGACAGATAGCCTAAACATGCAGCACACAACTCAAAGCACATAACATCCCGGCAGCTGCCAAGAGCTGCAGCAGAAAAAACCTAGAACCAGCCGAGGATACTCATCTCCCCATAGCAGACGGGTAGTACCCGTAGCCAAAACAAGCAGAATAGGTCTATTCAGTAGAGCGCAAAAACACAGCAGAAATAGGCAGCAAACCATAGCACTTTCAGCATCTATTAGCAACAAAGAAGCAACACCATAGAAGCAACAACAAGCACAAACCCACAACCACAAGCACAAACCCGGATGAGGCAGATAGCCAGC
Source organism: Panax japonicus (assembly GCA_020205505.1). Classification (NCBI taxonomy): domain Eukaryota; kingdom Viridiplantae; phylum Streptophyta; class Magnoliopsida; order Apiales; family Araliaceae; genus Panax; species Panax japonicus. Next base: position 21,450,836 of record CM035102.1, on the reverse strand, counting down.
CAGCCAGGTAATGCAGCAACAAACCACAGACCAGGCCATCTACCCAGCCCAAACCCAACTATGCAAACCCAACACAGCAGCAACCAGAAAGCTCAAACGAGAGAAGTAGAATAGCAGCAAACCAACAGTCAACAGATTAGTAGAGAAGCAGACCAGTTGAACCACACCAGAGCAGACAGCAGACCAGATGAACCACAGATAACATCAGACTGCATAAGCCAGCAGATAACAGTAGACTGCAGACCAAAGCAGACTAGGCCAAACGTGAAACCAGCAAACCAGCAGACTGCAGACCAAATCAACCAAGATAGCAGACCAGAGCTAACTAGCAGACTAGATAGAACCAAAGGCCAGACTAGCAGACTGGCAGACTGGCAGACTGCAACAGTACCAGCAGACTGCAGTAGGCCAAGCAGCAACAACCAGCAGAGGCCAACCCACCTGGATCAGGCAGAAGCAGAACAGTGCCAACCAACTTCTGCAACAACCAAACCTACAGCACAAAAGGAATTACCCCACACAAATCACATCCCACAGCTGCACTTAGACACAGTAGCATCAACAATAGAAGGAGCAGCAAATGACATCAGCAGCAGCAGACTAGCAGCAGATGACAAGCATACTAGCACAATATCAGCCCAATTTCTCAGCATCAGCTGCAATCTACACCAACGCAGCAGAAGAAAGAACCAGAAGCGACACAGTACAAGCCACGGATATCCAAATAGGAACAACATCAGCAGACCATCAGCAGGAACTGAGCCCCAAAGCAACTCAGCAACCCGAAACATAGCAGCAACCAGAACACATACAACATCACAGCCTCAACTAGCCTACCCCCCAACACAGCCAGCACATGGCACAAATCAACAAAACCACAAATCCGCAGAGCAAGACAACATCACAATACATAGCATCAGGTTTAAAAAACCCAGCTACAGTCAAGAAAGAGCAGATTACAGAGCAAGATGTTGATAGCATAATTTGGATTTAATTTTTTGAAACCGAGCATTTGTATGGAGACCACACTTAAGCAAGTGAATAATATCTTGGATAATGATTCGAGCAGGGATAGCTACTTGAGTGAAAATTCTAGCGTTCCGTTCTTGCCAAATCCTATAGACCACCACTGCAAAACCAAAATGCAGAAGACTGTTTAGAAATTTGGGGCAAGAGCTGTTAGTAATAAAATCGGTGATAGTAGTCCAGCTACGACTCAACCCTCTCCAACCACATCGCCTAAGGACCGCAACCAAAATCTGGAAAGAATAACTACAGTGGAAAAATAAGTGATGAAAAGTTTCCCTATCGTTGGAACAGAGAACACATAAGGGATCAACCGTAAGACCAAAATTAAGAAGTCTATCCAGAGTACGAAGCCCATTATGGAATGCAAGCCATAGAAGAAAAGAGTGACGAGGAGGCATAATCTTATGCCACACTAAACTATGCCACCCTACCGTCGTCCCAACACGGCGAATGGAACGCCATATGGTAGAAGCTTTCACGTCCTTAGCCGCAGTACCATCCCAGAAAAGCTCATCCTGACAGTCCGAATTACAATTCCTAGTACGATCAAAAGAAGACCGAAACTCAATAACCTCGCAGTAATTGGAGCTAGGGAGGACCCAATCAGAATCATGAATAATACTACTAACAGAAGCATTAGGCCCAAGACCCGAATTTTTGATCCCCTAGCCAAGGATCAAACCAGAGACTAGTGTTAGCACCATTACCAATGCGAAATGATAGATATCTACGAGCTAGGCCCCTAAGTTGAAGCACTTTTCTCCAAATCCAGGAGCAATCATTAGGGATAGGGGTAGCCCAGAAATATTTATTCTTAAGGTGAACTTCACGAACCTAAGAGGCCCAAATAGAAGTAGAAGAAGGATTGATGACTTTCCAAAGATGCAACATGATCATAGCTTTGTTCCAATCTTTAAGGTTCTTAATAGCTAAGCCCCCTTCCGAAACAGGGAGAGTGATCTTGTTCCAGGCAACCTTGGAACCATGTTTCAGCATAGAAGGGCCCTTCCATAAAAATCTAGACATAGTAGATTGGAGGTCTTTTAAAGCAGCAGCAGGGAGGATAAAGTGAGAAGACCAATAAGCTTGGGTGGAATAAATAACAGATTTTAGAAGCTGAAGTCTACCGGCATAGGACAAAAATCTGTTAGTCCACGAGCTTATTCTAGCTTTAACCTTTTCAAGCAGAGGTTGGCAATCCGCAATACTTAACTTGGAAGTGAGCAAGGGAACTCCCAGGAACTTAGCAGGAAATATCCCTAACTGGAAACCCAAAGCAAGGATAATGGAGTCCGCAGTTTCAGGAGGAACATGAGACAGGAAACACATACTCTTCGAAGCATTAGTGTATAAGCCCGAAAAAGAAGCAAATTTCTCAAGGCACTGCTTAACTATCATTACCGAATTGAGGTCTCCATGGCAGAAAATATTGAGATCATCCGCGAAGCAAAGGTGAGTAAGAGAAATGGGAGCAGTTTTCCAGTGGTGATGAAAAGCAGGAAACATAGAAGCCTTCGCCAGCATGAAAGAAAGGACCTCCATAACGATAACGAAAAGATAAGGAGATAGCGGGTCGCCTTGCCTGAGACCTTTCGCTCCTTTAAAATAGCCACACAAAGCACCATTAACCTTCACAGAAAAACTTGTTGTAGTAATACAGGCCTTAATCCAATACAAGAATTTGGGGGGAAACTTAAAGAGCTTAAGGGCTGCTAATAAGAAGTCCCAAGAAATAGAATCAAAAGCTTTCCTTAAGTCAATTTTCATAGCACATCTGGCCGGACCCGAAGGTCGGTGGTAGTTCCTGAATAATTCTTGAGCCAAGAGAATGTTGTCTCCTATTCTCCTTCCCGGAATAAAGGCCGATTGATTAGGAGAAATGAGATTCAGGAGGATACATTTAAGCCTAGCAGCAATAATCTTGGATATGCATTTATAAGTAGTATTGCAACAAGAGATGGGCCTATAATCATTCATAGAAGTGGGGTTAGAAGTTTTCGGGACAAGGACAATCACTGTAGAATTAGTACCACGAAGCAAACAGCCCTGCCGGAAGAAAGATTGAACAGCATTGGTAAAAACCTTTCCAACAATGTCCCATGAATGGATAAAGAAATTCACATTAAACCCATCCGGGCCAGGGCTTTTATTCTGCTTCATGTGCTTTAAAGTGCTCAGAATTTCATCATCAGAGACAACCCTTTCAAGTATCAAAGCTTGTTGAGGAGAAACACAGTTATGCTCCGCAGACTCCCAATCATGTAAAAAATGCCCATCCCAAAGAGAAGGAGAACCTAAAAGGGATTTGAAGTAATCAACCGCAATACTTTGGACATCCATATGCACATAACACATTTCACCTTCTGAGTTCTCAATAGCCAAAATTTTATTCTGATTCCATCGGTTTTTAACTTGGGCTGATCATAAGTTCATTCTCTTTATCTAACTTTGATTATGACCATACTAAATCAAATTACTACATTCATTGACGCATAATTTACACTTTATGAATAATAAGCTAACTATGTGTTCAATAATGCAATTCGCACATACTTGTGTTTTCAATATGTTAAGAATTTATCTTAACGTCTCGTTATACGTCTAACATAGTTTTATGTTCCTTGGATCTGGTTACTATCACATTTCTAGCCTTGAACGCTTAGAAAAATTTCATTTTTGGATAATCTGTTAAGTGGCGCTGCGGTGCCACTGTCAGGCTTACTCTTAGCGCTGCAGTGCGGTGGCGCTGGGGCTAAAGGTATGGAGTTGGCGCCACGACGCGAAACTCTAGTTTTTGAATTCCAATTCGCGAAGAACACAAAATCAGGCGAAATTATCATTACATGGTCATTAATTCATTAAATTAAACATACCCATATACTAGAATTCGTACATAATCATTACCCAACCTTTATTGTGACACCCCCAAATCCGGTACTTCCATTTTCACATGATTTTGTATTCACTGTACAAGCATCATCTATCTATCTATCCATAAATAAATTTCAAACTATGCAATAAATCTCTCCCCTTATGGGGTTACATCAACTGAATAATAGATAAATCCCAGGTTACTCTAACCTTAAAACATCTGCGCGGAAAAAATAAACAAATAAGTCTTAGTAACATCAACTCTAATTACATCGCATAACTACATTAATAAAACAGTCTTCATTACTTGCTAAGCTTGCCCTTGCCCTTACTAGTGGAAGGTTCGTCTTTTCTTTCGTTCTTAACTGCAATGTTGTTATTACGCAAGAGTGAGCATGATTGCCCACAAGTATAACAATATAACAATGAATAATAATATGCGAGAGAAATAATAACTTTTGATATAAAGCTCAACTTTTGAATCAAGAATGGATAACAAGAATCAAAAGAAATTCTGAGGGTCATAAGACCTTGAACTATGTCCTAGGTTGTCAAGTATTTTTACTTGAAACCTTTAACAGTCATAAGACTATGGACTCTTCTTCTCGTACTTAGGGGGATCAGCCCTTAGTACCATACTGTGCACAATATCTTAACGCTAAAGGGTAAATAATCCCCTATACAGGGTTGTTCATCTCAGTTTGACATTCAAGTCCGCACCAAAGGAAGTTTGGTTAGGATAATTCATCAAGGGATTCTGAAATTTAGAACGCTCATCAACTATGGACTACTCGAAGGGTTCGCTAGTCTAATAATGTTTAAGAGTAAATGAATATTTAACTTGAATAACATCTCAAAAGGTATATGTAAGACCCCAAATTATTAATAAATAAAATTTAATTTCCTCTATTTATCATTTTGAAATAGTAAGGGTTGATTTGATTAATGTGGTTAGTTATGGGTAAAATGCGCAAATATTTTAAATAAGTAAGTGGTTATAAAATACTCATTGTTGTCGGAGAATATTCGTTTGGTCGTGGAATATTCTTGTTATCGGGGAATATTCGTACGACGACGCAGTCTTTTGTGGGCCCCATAACAGAAAGCGATTGGATGATGAAAACGACAAGTATAAGTTGTTTATAAATAACGACGTAGTTGTTACCGTTAACACTGTTGGAATACCCGGTGGTTAAAACACAGTAATACGCGTTGTTGAACAGTAGCACACTGTATTGCACCAATTATTGATTCTTACGTAAGAAGGCACTACTCAATAATTGTTATAGTAATTACTGTTCAGTATTTTTTTTTTTTTTTTTTTTTTGTTATCCGTGGGTTTCCGACCCGCAGGCCGACTAATCCCCCGAGCCCAGTACCAGAGCGGTTTGCTACCCGACTTGCGCCATTCAGTATTTTATTTTATTGATTCAATAATTGTTGCGTTGATTTTTTATATTACTTCACTACACAGTATTTTTCATTATCGGAGCAATAATTCATATTATTTGAATAATATTATTAGATAGCATTATTGGCAATGTCTAGAAAGTTCTGTCTAAGGAGAGGTTTGGTCACCTAATTGCGCGCCAGTAAGGAGAAATCTTTATTGGAAAGCTCCCTCTTTCCTGGAAACGGTCTGGTTGCCAGTACTGTGATTCTGTAATATTATTTGTGAATAATTAATTATTGATTTATATGATGAGGTAAATATTGATTTTATGTGGATATATGTAACACCCCAGTCCCACATCGAAAGATAGGGGAAAAATTTGTGTGTATATAAGGAATTAAGTAACTACCAATAGTACCTTCAAGTCATGACCTTTTGGGAGCCTGTGGTGGGCTAGATGACCCAAGAAGATACTATTGGGCCAATGGTTTGAGGCCTTATTTGGATGGATTTGGTTCGATTCGGACTTGGGATTTGACCCAAGATTTGTTCCGGACTCGGGATTTGACCCGGGTTGTTTCATATGGTATCAGAGCCGACTCTCGAAAGCTCGGGTCGGGTTATTCGATCGGGTTGCCGGAGGTGGGGACACAAAGGCTGGTGGTATTATCCCACAATGGAGAGATGAAGGTCCGGAGGTGGGGACACGAAGCCAGCCGGTATTATCCCACAATGGCTAGAGAGGCAAAGATCTTTGGGCCGTGTGTGTGATCGGATTCTGACGGGGACGTCAGAAATTTAAGTGGGGGAGTTTGTAACACCCCAGTCCCACATCGAAAGATAGGGGAAAAATTTGTGTGCATATAAGGAATTAAGTAACTACCAATAGTACCTTCAAGTCATGACCTTTTGGGAGCCTGTGGTGGGCTAGATGACCCAAGAAGATACTATTGGGCCAGTGGTTTGAGGCCTTATTTAGATGGATTTGATTCGATTCGGACTTGGGATTTGACCCAAGATTTGTTCCGGACTCGGGATTTGACCCGGGTTGTTTCATATGGTATCAGAGCCGACTCTCGAAAGCTCGGGTCGGGTCATCCGATCGGGTTGCCGGAGGTGGGGACACGAAGGCTGGTGGTATTATCCCACAATGGAGAGATGAAGGTCCGGAGGTGGGGACACGAAGCCAGCCGGTATTATCCCACAATGGCTAGAGATGCAAAGATCTTTGGGCCGTGTGTGTGATCGGTTCTGACGGGGACGTCAGAAATTTAAGTGGGGGAGTTTGTAACACCCCAGTCCCACATCGAAAGATAGGGGAAAAATTTGTGTGCATATAAGGAATTAAGTAACTACCAATAGTACCTTCAAGTCATGACCTTTTGGGAGCCTGTGGTGGGCTAGATGACCCAAGAAGATACTATTGGGCCAGTGGTTTGAGGCCTTATTTGGATGGATTTGGTTCGATTCGGACTTGGGATTTGACCCAAGATTTGTTCCGGACTCGGGATTTGACCCGGGTTGTTTCATATGGTATCAGAGCCGACTCTCGAAAGCTCGGGTCGGGTTATTCGATCGGGTTGCCGGAGGTGGGGACACGAAGGCTGGTGGTATTATCCCACAATGGAGAGATGAAGGTCCGGAGGTGGGGACACGAAGCCAGGCGGTATTATCCCACAATGGCTAGAGAGGCAAAGATCTTTGGGCCGTGTGTGTGATCGGATTCTGACGGGGACGTCAGAAATTTAAGTGGGGGAGTTTGTAACACCCCAGTCCCACATCGAAAGATAGGGGAAAATTTTGTCTGCATATAAGGAATTAAGTAACTACCAATAGTACCTTCAAGTCATGACCTTTTGGGAGCCTGTGGTGGGCTAGATGACCCAAGAAGATACTATTGGGCCAGTGATTTGAGGCCTTATTTGGATGGATTTGATTCGATTCGGACTTGGGATTTGACCCAAGATTTGTTCCGGACTCGGGATTTGACCCGGGTTGTTTCAATATAGATGGAAAAAATTTTTAAAGTGACAATTGTTAAAAATTGATATTTTATCTTTTCTGATAAAATAAAATTTTATTATATTATTATAATATAATAATGGGGATATTTTTACAATGAATGTGGGATATATGAGTATATGAGGATGAGGAGTATTTTTGTTGCAAAAGTTGTTTAAAATCATGTTAAACATGTCTGCGGGCCCACTTCTTAACTAAAATTTGATTATAGCCTGTAAAATCGCCCGTTTATAGATTTCGGTCAATTTCTGTTTGGAATTTGAAAAAACTTTCTTCTGCAAAGTTGTAGAGAATTGAATTTCCTATAAAAAGACGCGAGATTCGAATTTTCTGATAAAAGGGCTATTTATTATAAATTATTAAAGTTCTGAGGTTCCAGAATAATTGATTTTTGGAAGTTTTAAATAATTATATTAACAAAAACGTTTTTTACATTGTTGGGACTCATTTAACATGTGATTAGGTGCGTAGAAAATTTATAATATAAATATTAATATTATATTAAATTTTCTGCTTTGGTATTCTAAGCATTTTCCTATAAATAGGGTGTTTAGGTTAGAATTAAAAATCACACCAGAAACTAAAGATTTCTCTCTTTCTCTCTCTATATTATCGAGCGTATTCTTGTGAGTATTTTAGTACTTGAGTATTGCTATACGGTGCAAGTTCTTTCAGCACTATATACAGTATTCTAGTCAGAAGTACTATTCTTTCTGAGGTAAGAGATGTTATTTTATTCGAAAATGATATTATTTCTTCAATATCATTATGCCAAAATATTGGTTGGAATTTTTTATCAAATTTGGAATTTTTTCATGTCGGGGTTACTATTCATACGTTACTATTCACGAGTACTATTCACGAAGCATGATGATGTTTTTTTTATGAAATTTCTATCTTTTGGTGTCGGAGTTACTTTTCATGTATACGTCACTATTCATGTATACGACACTATTCACGAATACGACACTATTCACCGAAAAATAAAATTTCTTCTTTTCGTCCAAAATATCTATTCTGGACACTAGCTTTGATTGTATCCATGTTTTGATCATTCTTGAATTTTACCCCACTCTGGTTATTTATGAAGTATTTTTGAATGAGAATTGTTTAAAGTACGAATCCTTAATATTTGTTCTTTTGCTTTACTAGATTCGTTTTCTTTAAAATATTTTTCATCATCCTCAGTCCTAAATGATGATATAACTGAATATCTTTGGCATGTAGTGCAAAGATGAATGATTTCTTGATGAATATCTTTGGCCCGTAGTGCAAAGATGAACAGGTGTTGAGATGAACATGATCTACTGCTTAATATCTTTGGCCCGTAGTGCAAAGATGAATATTTGATTCCAGATATATATTGATTGATGTTACAGGGATAAAATATTGACGATGAACTTTTAAATTCATATATAGAAGATAGTAGTTTGCATTCTCTACTTAACTCTTCTAATAAATTATTATTTCCGTTGCGAAGATTGATTTAAAACTGGTTGTCTATTGTATTCTATTAGATTTTTCCCTGTTGAGGACTAACGATAATTTGTTCTATATTATCTTAGTCATAATGTTCTTTACTGGGCTAGTTGAGCTCACCATTTTTCTTTTTGTTCCATTTTTCTTCTCAGGAGGCGAGAATATAGCAGGAACTAGTCCGGGTGTGGAGTGATGGTTCAAGATAGCTGTTTTAGTAGTCCTCACTATTTTGTAAAATAGTGTATCAATAATTGTAATGAGGACTTATTTGAGTGTGGATATTGTCTAGATGACAATATTTGTATTTAAACTCACAGTTTTTATGTTGTATTCATAAAGTTGTAGTTGTTTCTGTACCATGTATTTGGCGACTCAGAATGGGTGATGTATACCTATTTTGGGGGCGTCACAGTATACAATAGAATAATTATTGTATAACAACATCATGCTTAAAGTTTAATAAACTTTAATATCCAAGACATGCTTGATCAATAATAATGAGAACTTGCTCAATATCGAAAGATGAATTAATCAACTTATATAACGATAACATTAGGAAACTTGGTCAACAAAAGTTTAGGGTAAGAAACTTGCTCAACGTAAATGTAGTGTTAGAAAACTTGCTCAATGTAACAAGATAAGGTTTAGAAACTTGCCTCAAGCGTAGATTACACATAAACAAACTCGTTCTTTGAATTAAATCCTACATACCAATTACGTTCACAATACCAGTCAATAATAACGTACTAAACATCATAAATTATTCTTTGTCTAATCTCGACTTCATGACTATACGTCAATTATTACACTTGGTATAAAATTAAGACATCAAGAAAAATTAAACTAATTATGCATTCGATCATTCAATCCATATGTAATTGTGTTATGGACATGTTATGAAATTATGTTAACATCTCATTATAGGTATAACAAGTCTTTATAATCATTAGACTAAGTTGCTAACACATTTCTATACTTGAACACTTAAAAAATTATTTTCTGGACATTTTTGCAAAGTGGCGCTGCGGCACCACTTTTGTACTGGCTCTTGGCGCTGTGGCGCCGTGACGCTGTGGCTTGATACTTGGTGCTGCGGCGCGGGAAAAGAACTAGGAGTTGGCGCCACGATCGCGAGACTCCAGTTCTAGTTTTTGCAATTCGCGAAAATTGCAGAACACGACTAAAAATTTCCAATCAACTTATTTTTACACGAATTTAGACATACCCACATGCTAGAATTCATAAATAATCAACACTTAACATCTATGGAGTGATTTTCACCCATTAAAACATATAATCACAGAATTAAAGTATGCAAATTCGACTGTTCTTAATGTTCTTGAAGTTCTTGAACAAAAACATGGATTTTAATGCTACGGATTCATTATACAACCAAATCCAACCATTCAAATTTCGTTTTGTTCGCTTTAGCATGCATAATCATATATCATTGTGAATTTTGTAGAAAAATTTATGGTTAACATATTAAAAAATACGTATAAGGGCCATATGGCTATATAACATACTCTGAAATCTTTTACTATATAATTTCATGAAACTGAAGATATGGAAACCCATATAATATATATTAAAACATGCTATACTACTCGAATCATTACATATATTCTTATATCAACTTTCCAATTTACAGAGATTCATAGAAGACATAAGCCATATTCATGAAACTTAAAGGACGTAAAATAATAATTGGGTTGAAGAGATTACCCAAACGTAGATAAAATAATAGGAGATGAATTAAAGCCTTCCTCAATAATTCTCAAACACCAAGCAATCTCTCTCAACAATTTTCTAAAACTCTCTCTGTGACGTTTTTATCAAACTTAGAAGAATAATAGAAAAGAAGAAGACGTATGATAATTAGAAAAGGAACTAACGCATTGGTGGTCAGTCATGGGTTAACTGCCCATAACCTCCCTTAGTGCCATGTTTGTCTAGCAAGAAAATTATTCAAAAACCATTTAATTTAATAGAGATTTATTATATAGTTTAAATAATGTCACCCTCCTTTATAAATAAAACCAATATCTAATTTAATAAAATATAATAATTTCTCAATAATGCACATAGTCACATAATTAAATTTCTCATTTAATAATAATATCAAATTATTACATCTCTAATTAATAATTAAATTAATTAAAAAAAACTAACATTAAGCTTATTAAATATTTCTTTTAATACAATAAGCTCACATAATAACATACTTTGAATAATAAAATTCTCCACATTAATTTAATAAATATAACACATATAATTAAATTAATCTATCACAACTTCATCAATTAATTAATTAATTTAATAATTAATTATTGAAAAATATTTATTCAATCCAATAAATATTTAAATTAAATTACAAAATCTCGGTTGTCACATTTATAGAGTGATTCTAATATATTAAAACACATAATTACAGAATCAAACATGTAAATTCATTGTTCTTGATGTTCTTGAAGGTTTTGAACACAAAACATAAAATTTAACATCACATGTTCGTTATAACACCAAATTCGTCCATTCGAAGTTTGTTTTCTTCGTTTTAACATACATAATTATATACAAGTGTGAAATTTATGAGAGAATATATGCTTGACATATTAAATTTATGTATAAGGGCCATATGGCCATATTTCTATACTCTGTAATTTTGTAGCAACAATATACGACATAACTTACGCAACTGATGTTATGGAACCATACAATATATAATAAAAACATGTTATGTTAGTATATCATTACATATATACCCACATAATCACTAGCATTTCTAATTATAGAGATTTATCAGAAGTTGCAAGCCATTTTCATGGAAATTTCAATGACGTAAATTAAATTTGAATTTAAGGATTTACCCTTGATTACTCTGCTTGGATTACACAAGGTGATAACAACTCCGAATTTTCTACACTTCTTCTCCTTTAATCTCACTGATTCTCAAAATTCTCTCTTTGATTTGTTTTTCCAAACTTAGCAAATAAAATAAAGAAGACGTATATAATAAAGGAACTGACGCTGCGTGGTCAGTCAATCCTATCATGGGTTAACTGTCCTCAACCCCCACTAAGGCCATGTTTGGATAGCCTTAAAAGGCTTATACTCATTTTATTTAATTAATCTTTTATAATATAATTTAATAATGTCGGACCCCTTTATAAAATAAATCCAATATCTTATTTAATTTATTTTAAATCTAATAATTTCTCATTAATTCACATAGTCACATAATTAAATTTCTCATTTGTTAATTATGTCCAATTTATTAATTCTCTAATTAATTATTAAATTAATTAAAACATTATTAGGCTTATTAAATATTTCTTTTAATTCAATAAGATCACATATTTACGTAAATCAATTCTCCACATTAATTTAATAAATAAAACACATACAATTAAATTATTCTACCATAACTTCATCAATTAATTATTTAATTTAATAATTAAATTATCGAAAAATATTTATTTAATCCAATAATTATTAAAATTAAATTACAAAATCTTGGTTGTCACATCTTTCCCCCCCTTAAAAAGGATTTTATCCTTAGAATCACAACTCACACAATTCGTCTCGTTACATTCTCCCCCTTACAAAGATTCTGTCCCCAGAATTGCTTATGATAATCTAAGTAAATAAATGAGGATATTTCTTCATTATATTCTCTTTGAGTTCCCACGTAGCTTCTTCAGCGTTGTGGTTCCTCCAAATTACTTTAACAGAAGGTATTACTTTATTTTTTAGAACTTTCTCTTTACGGTCGACAATCTGAACATGAATTTCTTCGTAAGATAAGTCTTTTTCAAAATGTAGGGGTTCATATTCAATCACGTGCTTGTAATCGAGTTTGTAGGGTCGTAGAACTGAAACATGGAAAACGTTGTGGACATTGTCGAGAGCTGGAGGTAAGGCTACCTCATACACAACCTCTCCGATCCTTCGCAGTACTTCAAAGGGTCCAATGAATCTTGGGCTTAGTTTTCCTTTCTTTTCGAACCTGATCTTTCCCTTCCAGGTAGAGACCTTTAAGAACACATAACTACCCAATTCAAATTCAATATTTTTATGGTGTGGATTGACATATTTCTTCTGTCTATCTTGAGCTGCTATCAATCTTGTTCGGATCACTTTGACTATTTCTTCTGTCTGTTGTACCAATTCTGGGCCTAGTAATTGTCTTTCGCCAACTTCATCCCAGTATAGCGGAGTTCTGCACTTTCTGCCGTATAACACTTCATAAGACGGCATGCCAATACTAGCATGGTAACTGTTGTTGTAGCCAAACTCTACGAGCGGTAGATGGTCGTCCCAATTTCCTTTAAAGTCCATTATACAAGCTCTTAACAAGTCTTCTAATGTCTGAATTGTTCTTTCATTCTATCCATCTGTCTGAGGGTGATATGTCCTGCTCATTCGCAACTGTGTACCCATACATTCCTGTAGACGTTTCTAGAAGTTCAACGTAAAGCGCAGATCTCTATCTGAGACAATTGACACCGGGACTCCGTGCCTCGAAACAATTTTTTTCACGTATAACCTTGCCAACTGATCTAAGTTGAATCTGATTTTGATCGGAAGGAAGTGTGCGGATTTTGTCAGTCGGTCAACGATAACCCATACTGCATCGTAGCCTTTCTGAGTTGTCAGAAGGCCAACAAAGAAATCCATCGTAATATGTTCCCATTTCCATTCTAGAATCTCTAAAGGTTGTAGTAACTCACTCGGCCTCTGATGTTCTGCTTTCACTTTTTGACATGTCAGACACTTGGCAACACATTCTGCAACCTCTCGTTTCAAATTTGGCCACCAGAAATGTTGTCAAAGATCTTGGTACATCGTGGTACTACCATAATGAATCAAATATCACGAGTTGTGAGCCTTGCTCAAAATTTCTTCCTTAATATCTGGTACTGGCGGTACCCAAATTCTATTATCAAATCTCAGTATTCCTTCCTTATCCATCTTGAATCTTGATTCGGTTCCTTCAGATATCTTCTTTTTCACCATTTTACATTCGTCATCCTGAAGTTGAGCCTCCTTAACTTTATCTAGTAGAGTTGTACTAGATAGCATCTGAAACAGCTTTTCATCAATCTCCATAGGACACTTCACTTCTAATTCCAGCTTTTCCATTGCTGAAATTAACTCCTCCTGATCGGTCAATATCATCAGTTTCTCACGACCCTTTCTACTTAAGGAGTCGGCAACCACATTTGTTGTGACGCCCCCAAATTCGGGTATCTTCCAACCTGACAGATGGTGCTACACGGTACTCATAACTGTACATTCATTCTATTGAAACGACATCAAAATGTGTGTATCAACGACATTCTTATTACATTAATAATATTACATCCTATTCCCAGGTTCTAACACCATTACATTCTTTGTTCATCATTCTATAATATATACAACTTACTAGTTTATTACAAGGTAAACTAATCGTTCAGCTTTGTCTTGCCTCTATCCTTGTCAGATCCCTCGGTTCGTTCGGTCCTAGCTGCATTCATATGGTTCAAGCAAGAGTGAGCATAACAAGCTCAGCAAGTACAATAATTTCTTTTAAACGACACTGCTTGAAACATGAGAATCATATATCTTCAGTAGATGAACAATAGTTACGAAGTACTATCGATAATTAAAAATAGCACTTCTTTTCCTTCAAAATATTTTACAATAACAATATTCAATAAAACATCAATTCTGGCTCAAGACCATGAGCAGTTCATAGTTTCTTTGAAAAGGACAACCCGACACTAAGTCCGTAAGTCCGACATATCTTACGAGCACTTCTGGGTGATCAGTCCATAGTACTCTATGTTGATCAACACTACATCCTGTTAAATGTATGTACGTTTATGTTTTGGTAACCTCGCGTGCCCATCGAATAATCGATGAAAATACATTTGTTTATTCATACTCAGGCTTACCTTGAATCCGTACCAAACAATTAGCGTATGATATCGTTAACAATTCTATATTGAAAGACTTGTAAATAAATTAATCAAATCTTCAAGATTAGTCTAGCCAAGATAAAACTGGCATCGACCCTTTAGTAAAACACTTCATGATTCTCATAACATGAATCACAAAAAACTTGTCTAACACGAAGGTTAGACAAGCGTTTTAAGAAAAACTTGCCTTCAGCGTCTGCTACAGTAAAAATAACTTTTCCTTTTAGTCTTTACGGCCTCTACAATACATAACCACATAACATACCACATTAGGTCATGAATGAACATACATGGTTCCTAATGAATCTTACCCTTGTTCTCAATCTAATAATATATTAGATTTGTTACTATTGGTTCTGTCTTGCCATTATATTTTACATTTTTCTTACTAACTTCTTTCTCTTCTATGTCTTACGTGAATTTACTTCATTAATAGAACTCGTTTCGAGTTAATCATCCTTCGTCATGGCTTACTAACATTATTAATCGAAACTCGATCGTCATTTGTTAAGTACACTTTATTTCATACCGTTTACATTCTTTATACTTTACGTTCGTCGTTTAACTACTCATTAAACAACATTAAATTCCTAAAGTCATCACAAGAACAGTGATTTAGGAAAGGTCTTATAATTATTCATTAAGTAATTACATAAACCATACTTGTATTGCAAACCATTGGATTCATAATCAACTTGGTCAACAAATTTCTATAGCCGGCTTAACACATTACGTTGTTCTCATCACGTTCATCTTTAATTGATTATTAACCTTTAATCATCATACATTAAGTGTCAAAAAATGTTTTAACAATGTTATATTAACACCTTAGTTCATTACTAATGAGTTATCTTTCATTCTATACTTGTAAACATTCTTGTTTGTCAAAACTCTGGGACTGGCGCCGCAGCGCCACACTTAGCTCTTCATCTCGTGCC
Organism: Panax japonicus; assembly: GCA_020205505.1. NCBI lineage: Eukaryota > Viridiplantae > Streptophyta > Magnoliopsida > Apiales > Araliaceae > Panax > Panax japonicus. The sequence continues at coordinate 21,435,138 of CM035102.1, read as the reverse complement.
GCGGTGCGAGTTAGTAGTATGCCCTAAACTGTTACGGCGCTGCAGTGCCACCATTTGGCCTTGGGTTGGCACCGCGGAGCCAACTCTGTGCCTTAGAATATTTTTGCAGATTTTTAATTTTGTGAACTTCCCGGACGCATAACTTCTTCGTTATAAGTTCGAATTGGCAGGTTAAAAAGCCTACGGTTTGCAAATTCCATACTCTACGCGTTCGTGCAAGAATTTTATCTATTTGACTTCGTTTGCTAAAATTTCACCTATTAGTTCATTTTTAACAAAAACGATAAACGTTCGTGAACGTTTAAAGCTCATTTCTTCGTTTTAAGTCAAAATTTGGTCATTTTTGAGTCCGCAACTCTATAATGCCAAATATGACTTGTCTCCATTGAAATCCAATGTTTCCAAGCTCAATATCAAAATTCGACTTCCATTCTGTGATTTTCACGAATTCGATGATTATCGTTCAAACTCGTAAATTTCGCTTTAACTTCATTTCTTATGATTTGTTCATCGCTTCAAATGGATTCAATCCGTCATACTAATATCTTGTCATATATACTCATTAACTTATAAACATGATAAGTTTTAACTTGTTCTTTATGAGTTTATAACTTATAAAAGTATAAACTACTTATGAATTCACATTACATGACTTATCATAGCTTTAATCTTTTACCCATCGTCCTTACTTCTTATTATTATACAACCTTATTATTTCAATATAAAACAAGTTCCTACAAGTTCTTCCTTGTTTCATAAATTATATGATTACGAATAGCTTATTCATGACATATACGGCTTATTAAGACTTAAGCTCTTTGATTACTCATTCTTATCATTCCTTAGCATACATTCTACCACTACCCATCTCCCTACCAATGGAAGAGAAAGAGATTCATGGTTTAAGTTTTTTTTTTTTTTTTTTTTGCTAAGTTTGTTTGTATATAGAAAGAAACAGAGATTAAACAATAGCAAAGGGGCATACCCCAGAAACTATAGGATGAACCTCATGGGACAACCCCCAAAAGGAACACTAAGGACCAACAACCAACCAATCGGAATTACAAATTAAAAAAAATAATACGTGCATACGGCTGCCAAGGGCAAACGACATCTGCTTGCAGGCGGCGATTAGCAGCTGCCCCAACTCAGATCGCCAACCTGCGCCAAAGAGCAGCTGAACCAGCATCCCACCCATGTGCCGAAGAGCAGCCCAGCACTAGATACCAGGACCCCACCCAAACAAAAGCAGCAGCTCCACCTTACCACCCGCCACCAGCCTTGGCATACTAGAGAGGACAACTTAAACAATGATACTAGAACCAGCCGCCACCCCTCAAATGACACTGCACTACTTGTCAGCCGAAGCGGACCAAACCTGAGCAGCACCCCACACAACTAGAACCAAGCAAACCAGCAATAGCAGAGACCTCTCAAGCAAACCCGCCCGGACTAGCAGGTCAACTCAACATCCCACACTGACTAAACGGCCAATAATAACAGCCCCAGTAGAAATCCCAATTGCCCAAGGCCAATGGCGCAGTAGCAACCAGATATAGTCAGCCAATTAGCAGCAGCCGCACAATAGACAACAACAGAAACTAGTAATACAGGATTCAGAGCAATAGCAACTGCAACAGCAACAATAGGACCATACTCATAGAGACACAACCAGCGCCGGGCTGATCCAGAACCCCTAGCCGTCCAACAATCCAGCATATAGCTAGCTACGTTTAAGTTCTTACCCTTGAATATCACTTGACTAAGCTTTAATCTCCTTCTTGCTTCTTGAAAATCTCATAATGAAAGATTGACTTATAAGTGCTTATTCTCTCTAACCAATAAGTTGCTTTATTGGATGAAAATCTAACAACTAACAAATGAGCTAGCAAGATTTCTATTTATAGGACTTCCTAAGTGAGGGCATTTTAGTCCAAAGCCAGTCTCACGTCCTTTATAACAACCCAGAATTTTGGATTTTTCCAGAATTTAGGTTTAAAGAATTTATTATTAATATAAGGAATTTTTATTAATAATATTCTATGCTGTGTGTTTATTAATCGTTCTATAACCTAGAATGATTATTAATCGGGAGGATTCTGGCTACGAGCTAAACTGAACGAATAAGAATTTTCAAGACGAAAATAAAATTTTTCTGGGAACAAAATATTTTTTCGGCTAAAAAGACGAAATAAGCACTATTCATCCTGTTCTGCTCGGAGATTTATTTTGAATTTCCGAGAAACGCGTAATGATAGAATTTTGAGACGTAATGGAATATTCAATAATATTTCAGTTATAGCAAAAACGAAGTTTTCATCCTGTGGACTTAAAACCTAAGGGTTAGGAAAAGTGAGTTCCGAGAATTTTATGATTTCGTATAATAATTAGGGTTATTATGCGTAAGAAATATGAGTATAATACTAGTTATTATACGAGTATAGTATGAAGATTAGTACGACGTATAATACGAATATTGTACAATGATAAACGAAGAGAATACGAGAATGGAATGCGTAAAATACGAATAGTCTTAATGAACTTTGAGTTCATGGACTTTGTAGAATCCAATTGGACTTGGATTATATCAAGCCCAATGGAATGTGTAATCAAGCCCAGAGTAGGCCCAATAAGAATTATTATAAGGCCCAATGTTAGATTTAATTAAGCCCGATCCAAGAAAATTAACCGTGGATCGAACCGATGGGTCACCGGATGGGTAAAACCCATGGGGCAACCCATGGGGAAGACCCATGGGCATAAGGGGTGGCCACTTGGTCACCATGTAAGGGTGGTGACCAAGTAAACTTGGTTGCTAAGTAATGAATATTAAGGAGGTTAGGGTGTGAAAAGACCAAAATGCCCCTAGCCTTGGTTTTCTTTAAATAGAGAGCTCATTTCATTGTTTTGGGATTTTGAAAAATCCAACAACTTTGAGAGAGAGAGAGAGAGAGACTTTGGATGGGAGAAGAGAGGAAAAGGAAGAGGAAAAGCTAGCTCGATTGCACGCTTTGTCCGACAGAAGGAATTTAAACCACAACACTTGGCGCAGCGGTAAGTTTCCACCTGGGGTGAACCGTAAACTCGGGCATCCTGGGATCGATCCCCGCCTGCAACAAGTGTGAGGGCCAATTAAAAACTGGTCCGTGTGGCCACGGATCGCACATTTCTGGGCGGAGCCATGTCTTAGGCCGAGCCTGTGCGCAAAGCCTGGTCCGGGGTGGGGAGACTTAGTCCGACTGCGGTTGGGAAACTCCACATTATCAAAAAAAAAAAAAAAAAAAAAAAAAGACAGAAGGAATTTAAGGATGAACGGTAATCCGAATCCTAGTTCCTTCTCATTTTTCTTTAAATTTATTATGTTCAAAAACATAGCTTAATGAAGATAAGAAGTAGATAATGTTAAGAATGAATTCATATGGTTGAATTCATGAGAAAACGAGGAAATAAGAATTAGAAATTTAATTTATAAATTTCTTAAGGAAGTATAAGATTCGTAAGGATTTTGAGCGATCCGAATGAATCTTATGAATGAGTAGGTCAAGTGAGTAAGGAATGATGTTCTATAACATCAAATTCCAAGAAAAAGTAAAATCATAGTCCAAAATATCGTTTAAAAACAAAGAACACGCGAAGAACGCGAAGATGGTTGTTGATGAACAAATTTAAAATCCATCGTAGGATAATTGTAGTTGGATGGACAAGTTTAAAACCATTGTGTATAAGTTAGATGCTTATTGGTTGGTTAGGAACGGTAGAAACGTTCATGAAGAATGGATTAAAATTAGCTATAACGAAGTTATGGAGAAATTTTCGTAAAAGACGAACGAGAATTAGAAAGTTCGTAAATGAACCCAAACGTGTAGGGTTTTATAAGAAAGTAAGAGAACGTATAAAACGTGAGTCGTAGACTCAAGAACAAATGAGTTATGAGTTTGGATGACTGAATTACGGACGAACGAACAAAGAACGTTAAGAACGTTAAAATGAACGAAGGGTGAATATTAATCCAATCAAAAGGCATGTTAACAGATTCAGAACAAAGTTCTATCTGGAGGTAATCGAAGTACGTTAGATAACGAAGAAAATGGCCTTGGAACGATCTCGTTCCGAGTTATAATTAATAAGTTATGAGATTTTGAAGTACGCGTCTCAGAACGACCAAAGACATAGAAATGAAAAGGTGTTTGGGCGAGCAAGTGTTCTGTGATGAGCAGTGTGCATGTGTTCAGCATAAGATGGTAAGTGTCAGCTGTGTGTAAAGATTGAGGCGGTATATGTGGTATATGTGGGTTGCTGAGGAGATGGGTCTGCTAGCCTTTTGAGTGCAGACGGGTTGCATTTCTCTTTGTCTAGTTAGGTTGTGCACTCTCTATTTTAAAAAGGCATTTTGAGCCGGGTGGGACAGCAGTGAGATGGAGGGATCATATTGGGCGAGCAGATGTGCTCGGTACTTCGGTCTCGGGCGAGCAGATATGCTTGATGTCCTCGGTATTTCGGTCTCGGTGTATCAGTACCTCGGTCTGGGTTTGGGTGGGTTTTTTGTTGCGTGCCTTGGCTGCATCTATGCAACTGGGGGTGGCATCCGGCTTCGGCTTTCCAACTTCGGGTAAGATGGCTATTAGTCTGGTGGATCTGGACTTCAGCTTTTTGCTCCCTTTCGCTTCGGGTGGTATGTCGTCACACCTCTGCAGGTAGGATGGCTTCGGTTCCTGGCTTCTGGCTATTTTCCCTTCTCTCTTCGGCAAGCTGTGTTAGTTGCTTCGCGTAGGACGGCTTCGGGAAGGGTGGATGTTGGTTAACTAGGTTAGGCTTCGGGCTATTTCTGTTTCAGCTTCTTGATTGGTTGGGCCCTCATGGTTTGGTCTACTTTCTCAGATTGGTTCACCTAAGGAAGGGGTTCGGTCTCTGAGTCTGGTCGGATGCTTTGTTTCGGGTTCGGATAGTTTGTATTGATCTAGTTGCTTTTGTCGTTCGGTCTTAGTGTTCCCTTGTGGTTTTGTTCCTTCGTGTTGGCTTTGTTTTCGGGCCTACTTTTTATAGTCATGACATCATAGGGCATGTCCTATGATGTCTATACTATATCCTATTGGTGTCCTCCAATGTCCCTTGTAACACGTTTTTTGGTTATATAGTTTAAATTTAGCAAAAAAAAAAAAAAAATTAGGAAGAAGGTTTTGGTGCCGCGGCGCTAGTCATGCCTAGAATGGTGGCACTGCAGCGCCAGGCTAGAGGGTCACGTACTGCTAACTCTCACCGCAGCGCGAGAATCAGTGTTGAAGGTGGCGCCGCAGCGCCGGTGCTGAGCAATGCCGAAAATGAGATTTTAATTGCTCAATTTCTCGGGGGATGTGCAAGAAAGAAATAAGAACATAATGTTCAACTAATGTAACACTTAATCAAGTGTATTAAACCTTTAATGAAGGTGGAACAAAAAGATTAAACGAGATTAAAAGATAAAGAATGTGAACACGGGTTACGTAATCGATATCCGGGGACCGTAGTCGCGATAATCGAACGTGAGGAATTGCTATAATGGTGATCCCTTAGACGTTGATTAACGAGGGTAATGAATAAAATTTTAATGTTATGTCATGATAATGCGAGATGAATGTAAAGCGTTTAGACACTGTGAACGCAATGTTGTTGCGATGAACGATCGGTCTTAGCATACAGCGAATCGTATGGCTTTGACATTAAGGAATTATAATGAACATGGGGTTCATGGGATGGATAACGATCAAAAGTGATTAAAAACCTTGAGTAAAGGTTGAATGAAAGATTAAGAGACAAGCAACGTGAACGTCGAATACGTAAACGATCCTCGTAAATCGTATTCGCGTTGGACGAACGTTCTAAGTATACCCTAGTTGTATGACGTAGACGTTGACGAAGGTAGTAAGTAAGATATGAATTATCGAGAAAGCCGTATCGAACGGTAATAAGAGTATTGAAGCCGAATGTGAGTCGGATGAGAATGATAGAATGAAATGTAAGTGTTGAACACTTTAACCAACGTGAAGGTTGAGTGTACGCAAATATTAAACGGGTAGGACCTACACTTCGTGTATGGTTTGACCGTAAGATAATGAAGAAGTTGAATTAAAGATAATTACGTAAAACGTAAAGAAGCCGAGTTAATGTTTATAACATGGATACCGTTTCGAGTCGAATTAATCGAACGTTGTAAGTTAAGAATAAGGTAAAGTAAAATTCTTAACGCTATAAATACGTAAAGTGAATGTTAAATGATCGTTCTGAGTATACAAAAGATTGTATGACTTAGACAATGATGGATGAATCCTGAGGTATGGCATTTAGTTGCCATAAAGCCATAAGGAATAAGAAATTGACTTAACGAACATTATAGGTTAATAGTTCGGGTAAGTTAAGATGAATTTAGGTTGTAGTAAAATCGTAACCTTTGATGGTTGACATATGGGAGATGGGCTAAACAATTCCTTCAGAGAGCAAAGGTATATATAAAACTGGCAACCGATCTAACTCACTGTTATGGGCAGTGTAGATGAGATGGGAACTTGTTTGTTGGTTGTTTGTGGGAAACCACTCAGAGTACCATATGGACTACTAGCAGAGACACGATGTGTACTGAGTCCTAGGAAGGCATAAGAAGACGATAAGAATATAAATCATCAAGGATGATGAATGTATTGAATAAGACATATCCGTATGTCATGAAGACGTTAATCGGCAAAGGAAGTTGGTCGCGTAAACTTAGTTTGTAAGAACGCGAACCCTAAGAAGTAAAGTTAAGTAAACCAATGCGTAAGTCAAGTATATGACTAATTGGTGTACGTGTTATTTCCTTATGTATTTCCTTATGTGCTGCATAGGAATTGGAATGAGCAGTTCAGCGTAAACTATAAGCTGTATCTGTGCGTAAGGCAAGTTTCTTAACTTCATTCATATTTTAAATGAATGCTAGTTTCTTAAACTTCTCAGATGTTGAACTTGAGAAGTTCTGGCTATGTGCAAATGTGTGATATTTGTACAAGGTGTTAGAATGTATGAGGCCTTGTGCCACAATGTGAACACTTCGGTGTTTGAATGATATGAGCTGTTCACTGATTGAATTGTTCAATATGAGCATGTTCTATTTATACATGAATCGTTATTGACAAGTCTGTGATATTGATTCTAGCCAGAAAGAATGTGTATGAAAGAGAGTATAGAATAAAAGTATTTCAAAGTAAATATAACTGATGTTTTAAGATGATAGGAATCAAGATTATTCCTATTATTCAAGCTGCTTCATAACCTTTGTTTGGTTATTGAAGTCTGAAAAGAATGTTTAAACTCTTGAAGTTGTATATTCAACTGCTATGACTTGCTAAGCAATTGAATGCTCACACTTGCTTTAAATAAAAACATTTTCAGCGAACGATGTTAGAAAGGACTTAAGGATCCCGTAAAGATCAAGCTGATCGGTATCCAGAAGGAATGCCATTCATTATATGAATGTGCGTGAAGATCAAGAGAAGGCTTGTAATATAGAATGATAGAATTAAACTATAAAAAAGTTTAATGAACATTTATGTATCCTTGGTGGCGGATAAAAGTCACTTGTACAAGATGTAAAGAATAATGTAATTATCATTATTTGTAATGGAAGAGGTTTTATGGTTATAGAACCTGGGATTTGAGGATGTATGTTGTTATATTTAGCTATATAACGATGTATGTTTGGAAGAAGATGAGATCGTGATCATCGATTTGTGGGAGTGGATGCAGGTGGCCTACTTCTTGGCCTCTGATTGTCCTATCCTTGGACCCCCGGGAGGGGCACAAACGTGTAGCTTCGGCAGCAAGGGGATCAGAATGTATAGTTTCGGCTACGGCTTCGGCCAGTTGGGATGGTCTTCTGATAGGAAGGCTTCAGTTTCGGCTTCGGCCAGTTGGGATGGTTTTCAGCAAGGAAGGCTTCGGATTCGAGATGGTTGTGGCAGGGATGGCTTCGGAAATTATGGCTTCGGCTTCGACTTCGGGCGCCGTTTAATGAATGCTTCGAGGTTTAGGTTTTCGACTGATTGTGCTCTGACATCGGGCACCTTTGTTCCTGGCCTAGGCTCGATCTGCTATTGATGGCTTCTTCCAAGTCCCTATGGCTTTGGGCTGCTATGTTTTGTGCTGCTATGTGCTGGGCTTTTTGTAGATTTGGGCTGCTATGTGCTGGGCTGCTCGGGTGAGTGCAGTCCATCTGCTTGCTTGCTGCTGCAGTCCATCTGATGTCTGCTTGGGTGTTGCGTGCTGCTGCAATCCATCTGTTGATGTGGTTGAGTTGTTTGACTTGTAGCTAAAATTTGTATTATTGCTTCAGGTAGCTCAACCCAGGAGCCGAGAGATATGACATAGGGACATTATGAAACTTGACCCAAACCGGGACTTGAGTACAAGCTTCGGACTGGAAATCCATTCCCTCCTTCCAACGTTTAAGACATAGAAGCTTCTTAGAAATATACCACGGTCCCAAGGCAAGAACATTGTCCCGTTCCTCATGAGAAGGGAACTTGAAAATAAACAGCCCCTTATCCTGGAGAAACACCTTTAGCAAGCCAAACTTATCCCACAGTTTATGAACAATTTCTTCCACAAGCTTGAAGGGAAGCCTCGAGTGGATAAAGCTACCAACAAGACAAGAGCTCCAAATTTTATTGCCTAACTGAAGGACCTCGGGAGGAGGCTTAATGGTAATTGCACCGTTTCCAGTAGCAGGAGGAGAAGGAGGAAAATAATCTAGAACCAGACCTGGTTTTGGAAAATCTTGAGCCACGACTGAACTCCAAGATTTCTTCGCGACACTAGGTGAACTCCAAGAATTCTTCGATACACTCGGAATTCACTTTCTATAATTGTTAGGTTTTAAGTTCGCAGGCGAAAAACTGCGTTTGCCATAACTGAAATATTATTTGTTATTCTATCTCACCTCGATATTCTATCATTACATATTTCTCGGAAGTTCAAAAATAATTCCCGAGCAGAAATGCGTGAATAGTGTTTTTCATAAAATTTCTCAAAAGGTTTTTATTTTCGTCTTGGAAATTCAAACACTTTAATTCTATCATGTAGCCAAAATACTACGACGTTCCGACATATCTAGGTCATAGAACGACTTTCAATTAGCTTACTCCCATAAATAATTAATTAAATTTATTTACTCCACATAATTAAATAAAAAATTTAATTCTCAAAATTCCAAATTTTATGGGACGTTACACTCTTCCCCCTTATAAGGATTCTGTCCCCAGAATCTAGCTAACACTATATCCACCATTGAGGAAAATTTTTCCATCATTTTAATTTCAAATTCCCACAATACTTCTTTAGCGTTGTGGTTTCTGCCATTTACCTTCTCCGAAGGTATTATCTTAATTCACATGACGTGTCACTTCCTATCAATAGTTTGAGTTGGAAGTTAAATACTTATTGACACATTATGCTATCTTCCTTTTTTTAGTCCTTCTTTTAATACCAAATTATATAAAACTCAAATTCCCCCTTCAAAATAAGATTATAATTGATCTTCTCTTCATCCTACATCCTCTTCTTCGTTCGCTTGCATTCCTCATTACCTAGTTATACTCAATTAACGCGTTCCATTATCGTGGATTGAGTCTACGTTGTGGATAACATTTCTACCACTTCATTCCGTAATTTAACTTCTAACTTCATTCTTGCCATTTTCGTTATTAACTCATTCTGAGTTGTTAACATCGATAGTTTTTCCCTACCCTTCCTACTTAACACGTCGGCTTCTACGTTAACTTTCCCGGATTGATATAACATATCAACGTTGAAATCTCTTATCCATTCTAATTACCTTCTCTACCTCATATTCAACTCCTTTTGTGTGAAGATATATTTCAGACTCCTAGAGTCCGTGTATATCTCACACTTCTCACCGTATAAATACTATCTTCCGATTTTTAATTCTAAAACTAGAGCTGCCAATTATAGATCATAAGTAGGATAGACCTTCTCATTATCCATTAACTGGCGTGATGCATACCTAATGACTTTTCCATGCTACATTAGCACGCAATCTCGTCATCTATGCGAAACGTCGAGATATACTTCAAAATTTCCCATATCATCTGATAGAGACAATACAGGTACCTTACTTAACTTCCCTTTTTAGTTCCTGAAAACTATTTTTCTCACTTCCCATTTTGATAATACCAACCTGTATCACTAATGGTACTTTTAATCATAGCACCTCATAAGGGTACCTATCAATTTACCCCGACTTGCTCAGCGCCTCTTATGAAAAATCTAACTTCTGTACATTAGTCCACCCAATTGACATAACCAGAAACTCGTCATAACTATAACGAGTTCTGAATGTCATCTTAGGTACCTCCTCCTTCTTCCTTACTTTCAACCGACTGTACCCCGTACACAAATCTAACTTAGAAAAATTCTTTGCCCTCTTCAACTGATCAAATAGATCATCGATCCTGGGCCATGGATATTTATTCTTAACCGCTAACTTACTCCTATTACAATAGTCGATACGCAACCGTAATGACTCATCCTCTTCCTTAACATCTTCCTAACTTGCTTCATCATTAGACAACAAGAGCGTCGCAGTATTTTATTACCATAAAATACTACCTTGGGTTACTTAGAAAACCGAAGATTCAAACTTTTATTCTAACAATTTATTAAAGTTCTATGATTAATCAACCCATTCATACCGAGAATTACTTCAAATTCTCTCAACATTATCGGTGCTTATCTATCAACACTTGCTTACATTCCTTATTCGTGAAGCCATTTCCACGAATATAATTAACGAACGTTATTTCCCCATTCTCTACTGTAATGTTTAAAGATACTTATAATCCATTTCAGACAGACTCCTAGATGAGCCTTTCCACATGTCCTACACACTTCGATCTTACACTTAGGATCCCATTGTCCCACTCCAGTATTCCCGGAGTTAAAATTCTTTCTTTTTGACATACTGCCACTGACTTTCTCTGCCTTAGTTCCTCCCTCTCCCTTACTCTTATTCTTCCTCTCTTTGTGGTATTGAGTCAACGCCTCACTACCACCCTCTGCTATAATCACCTTTTACAGAATGGTCCCATAGGAAACAATCTGAAAAACCAAAATCCTACTATAGAGCCAGGGTTTCAGGCCCTGCTCAAACCTACGAGCCTTCCTCTCCTTAGTGTCAACTTGATGTGAAGCAAAATTTGCCAATTCATTAAATCTGGCCACGTATTGGGGAACCATCATGTCCCCTAGTTTAAGTTCTAAGAACGTAATCTCCATCCTCCCTTACATGCTTGTAGGGAAATAATTCTCGAAGAAAACCTTCTTGAACTTGTCCCACGTTACCCCATCTGTTCTAGCCCCACCCTGGTGAGCCTCCCACCAAAATTTGGCTTCCACTTTCATCATGTAAGTCGCAAAAGAAATCTGTTGCGCCTCACCTATGTTTTATAATAACAAACGCCTTCTCTATTTCTATTACCCATGTCTGGGCTTCTAATGGGTCCATTGTTCCTTTGAACTACGGTGGACCTACGCTTTTAAATTCTTTAAAAGTAGTCGTTCTGGCTACCCTAGGTTCCGCATGTACTTTACCCCTGGTTTAGTTAAATGCAGCCGTTAATGAATTAACAAACTCTTGCATAGGGTTGTTTCAACCCCCTTGATTTTCATTACATGATTCCGTTTCTTGATTTACGTTGTCTTCTCCTTAGCAGCATTTTCTGAATAAATAAATAAAATTTCATTATTAACTATTTACTTGCTTGGTTATCCTTCCATACTAATACCTCATACCACATCAAAGCAAATTAAATAAAAACTTCATTATATTAATATGCTTCTTCATAGTCTGAAACTATTTACACTTTACTTCCATAGCCAACGGCTAGTACTTTTCTATCCCGCAATTGAACTTCTCAAAAGTTGGAATTTACAAAAAAAACTACCCTGTTATACAAAAGAGGGTTTTACCTCACTACACATATATTTATAACTCTAGCTTTCTAATAATGCATAACAGCGTCCTCGTGTTTCTCATTCGGAATCTTTGTTACAATATCCCGACTAATAGTATGTCGAGTCTGCCCCGACTCTATGGAATAACAAGCAACTTTAAGTTTGAAATCCTTATGAGCACTCTTATGGATGTAAGACATCCGTGCTATCTTCCGGTCCTTCTCCTCTAGTTTCTTACGAAGCTCTACCACCTCGTTCATATAATCCCTAGCCTACTCTGTCATAAGCACCTGCCTATCATGCTCTGACTCAAAATCTGCTTCTGCAGACACCTTAGCTTCATGGAGATAATTAATCTCTTCACTTTGATTCGGCACGACTGTACACAGTTGCACATTCCTGTCAAGCACTATCAGATATAATGCTCTCATTGCATCTAGAGGTATTGACTCTAGTGTAGGTACCATCGTATTAACCGATGTTACCTCCATTTCCTCCTCCTCATAGACCATCATATTAAGATATGATGCTATATCCATATCTCCCTCGGAGTAGTTTTCCTCAAAAAAGTACTCCCCTATCTCCAACTCCTCTAGAATCACTAATGGTACCTCTGCCACTGGCATGGGTACAGGCTCTACTCTGTTCACAACTTCTTTGCCCACCGCGTGTATATCTCTATATATCAAGCTATCGATCGACATCCTACAATAACACATAACATGTTGATTAGTACATAACACACCATAGTATAAGCACAAATCACATTTAATTTATTTAGGGTTACTTTCCATCTTTTAAATCTTTCGGTACAGAGTTTCCTCAATACCTTATTAACTAATTCTACTGAAGTAAAGCTTGAGTTTACTTCCTTCGGAATTTTCTTCCTTAACGAGGTTATTAGCCTAAGGTTCTTCCCCCCTTAAGTTTTATAACCTAATGCTTTGATACCAACCTGTGACGCCCCCAAATCCGGGTATCTTCCAACCCGATAGATGGTGATACACGGTACTCGTAACTGTACATTCATTCTATTGAAACGACATCAAAATGTGTGTATCAACGACATTCTTATTACAATAATAATATTACATCCCGTTCCCAGGTTCTAACACCATTACATTCTTTGTTCATCATTCTATAATATATACAACTTACTAGTTTATTACAAGGTAAACTAATCGTTCAGCTTCATCTTGCCTCTATCCTTGTCAGATCCCTCAGTTCGTTCGGTCCTAGCTGCATTCATATAGTTCAAGCAAGAGTGAGCATAACAAGCTCAACAAGTACAACAATTTCCATTAAACGACATGCTTGAAACATAGGAATCATATATCTTTAGTAGCAAAACAATAGTTACGAAGTACTATCGATAATTCAAAATAGCACTTCTTTTCCTTCAAAATGTTTTACAATAACAATATTCAATAAAACATCAATTCTGGCTCAAGACCATGAGCAGTTAATAGTTTCTTTGTAAAGGACAACCCGACACTAAGTACGTAAGTCCGACATATCTTACGAGCATTTCTGGGTGATCAGCCCATAGTACTCTATGTTGATCAACACTACATCCTGTTAAATGTATGTACGTTTATGTTTTGGCAATCTCGCGTGCCCATCGAATAATCGATGAAAATACATTTGTTTATTTATACTCAGGCTTACCTTGAATCTGTACCAAAAAAATTGGCGTAGGATAGCGTTAACAATTCTATATTAAAAGACTTGTAAATAAATCAATCAAATCTTCAAGATTAGTCTAGCCGAGATAAAACTGGCATCGACCCTTTAGTAAAACACTTCATGCTTCTCATAACATGAATCACAGAAAACTTGGCTAACACGAAGGTTAGACAAGCGTTTTAAGAAAAGCTTGCGTTCAGTGTCTGCTACAGTAAAAATAACTTTTCCTTTCAGTCTTTACGGTCTCTACAGTACATAACCACATAACATGCCACATTAGGTCATGAATGAACATACATGGTTCCTAATGAATCTTACCCTTGTTCTCAATCTAATCATATATTAGATTTGTTACTATTGGTTCCGGCTAGCCATTATATTTTACATTATTCTTACCAACTTTTTTCTCTTCTATGTCTTACGTGGATTTACTTCATTAATAGAACTCATTTTGAGTTAATCATACTTCCTCACAGCTTACTAACATTATTAATCGAAACTAGATCGTCATTTGTTAAGTACACTTTATTGCATAACGTTTACATTCTTTATACTTTACGTTAGTCATTTAACCACTCATTAAACAACATTAAATTCCTAAAGTCATCACTATAACAGTGATTTACGAAAGGTCTTGTCATTATTCATTAAGTAATTACATAAACCATACTTGTATTGCAAACCATTGGATTCATAATCAATTTGGTCAACAAATTTCTATAGTCGGCTTAAAACATTACGTTGTTCTCATTACGTTCATCTTCAATTGATTATTAACCTTAATCATCATACATTAAGTGTCTAACAATGTTATATTAACACCTTAGTTCATTACTAATGAACTATCTTTCATTCTATACTTGTAAACATTCTTGTCTGTCAAAACACTGGGACTGGCGCCGCGGCGCCGCACTTAGCTCTTCATCTTGCGTCGTGGTACGAGTTAGCAGTATGCCCTAACATTGTTACGGTGCTGCGGCACCACCATTTGGCCTTGGGTTGGCGTCGTGGCGCCAACTCTGTGCATTAGAAAAATTTTGCAGATTTTTAATTTTGTGAACTTCCCGGACGCATAACTTCTTCGTTATAAGTCCGAATCAGCTCGTTCAAAAGCCTACGGTTCACAAATTCCATACTCTACGCGTTCATGTAAGAATTTTATCTATTTGACTTCGTTTGCTAAAATTTCACCTATTAGTTCATTTTTAACGAAAACTATAAACGTTCGTGAACGTTCAACGCTCGTTTCTTCGTTCTAAGTTGGAATTCAGTCATTTTTGAGTCCGCAACTCTATAATGCCAAATATGACTTGTCTTCATTGAAAACCAATGTTTCCAAGCTCAATATCAAAATTTGACTTCCATTCCGTGATTTTCACGAATTCGACGATTATTGTCCAAACTCATAAATTTTGCTTTAACTTCATTTCTTATGATGTGTTCATCGCTTCAAATGGATTCAATCCATCATACTAACATCTTGACATATATACTCATTAATTTATAACCATGATAAGTTTTTACTTGTTCTTTGTGTGTTTATAACTTATAAAAGTATAAACAACTTATGAATTCACTTTGCATGACTTATCATAACTTTAATCTTTTACCCATCATCCTTACTTCTTATTATTATACAACCTTATTATTTCAATATAAAACAAGTTCCTACAAGTTTTTCCTTGTTTCATAACTTATATGATTACGGATAGCTTATTCATGACTTATACGGCTTATTAAGACTTAAGCTCTTTGATTACTCATTCTTATCATTCCTTAGCAAACATGTTCTACCACTACCCATATCCCTTCCAATGGAAGATAAATAGATTCATGGTTTAAGTTCTTACCCTTGAATATCACTTGACTAAGCTTTAATCTCCTTCTTCCTTCTTGAAAATCTCATAATGAAAGATTGACTTATAAGTGCTTATTCTCTCTAACCAATAAGTTACTTTATTGGATGAAAATCTAACAACTAACAAATGAGCTAGCAAGCTTTCTATTTATAGGACTTCCTAAGTGAGGGCATTTTAGTCCAAAGCCAATCCCACCTCCTTAATCACCTCCTTACTATTCCTAGCTTAAGTACTAAGTTAACTTGGCCACCACACTCTTTGCTTGGCCATCACAACATCTATCCAATACTTGGGCATCACATATACTTAACCATTAAGTATACTTGTTAATCACATACCTTAGCCTTTAAGTTTACTTGTTAATCACCTAGCTTATCCTTTGCTTGTTGATCACAACTTTTACTTGTTCACCACACATAAGCACTTTACTTGCTTATAACATTAATTACTTTCTCATTACTTTGGATAACTCATGGGTTTAAACAATTAAATAACCCATAAGTTCATACTTTAGGCTTTTAGCTTAACTTATACTTAAGCTTGCATTAACAATTCTTTGGGCTTTACCATTAGCTTGCATTGGGCTTACACATTAATTCTTATTGGACTTACCCATTTCTACACTTGGGCCTTATCAATCCTCATTGGACTTTACAATGTTCTACACAACCCTATAAATTAAATTCATTTAACTTAAAGCCTTCTAATGTATAATTTGCGTATTTATCTCGTATTCCCTCTTATATACTTATTCATGTACGGCATACTATGCTTCATTCATACTCGTATAACACCTCATATCATACTCGTATTCATTACTTCATACAATACCTACGTATTATACAATCATTACTTTAATTCATTATACACATTAAAATTCCTTCTCGTAATTCACTTTCCATAATTGTTAGGTTTTAAGTCCGCATGCGAAAAACTGTGTTTGCCATAACTGAAATATTATTGCTTATTCTATCTCACCTCGATATTCTATCATTATGTATTTCTCGGAAGTTCAAAAATAATTCCCGAACAGAAATGCGTGAATTTTTTCAGAAAATTTCTCAGAAAGTTTTTATTTTTGTCTTGGAAATTCAAACACTTTAATTCTATCACGTAGCCAAAATACTACGACTTTCTGACATATCTAGGTTATAGAATGACTTTCAATTAGCTTACTCCCATAATTAATTAATTAAATTTATTTACTCCACATAATTAAATAAAAATTTTAATTCTCAAAATTCCAAATTTTATGGGGCGTTACTCTCTTCCCCCCTTATAAGGATTCTGTCCCCAGAATCTCGCTAACACTACATCCACCATTAGGGATGCACAAAAAGCCCGAGGCCTGCGGCCTGGCCTTGGTCTGGCCTGGGCCCGGCCTGGTCAAAGCCCGGTCTGGTCAAGGCCTGGCCCGGTCAGGCCTGGCCTGGAAGGCTTGAAAAGGCCGCTTGTTTTTGACAAAAATCTGGCCTGGCCTGGCCTGGAAAAAGGCCTGGCCTGGCCTAGCCTTGGGCCTGGCCTGGGGTCGGGCCTGGCCTGGCCTGGCATGAGGCCTGGCTTGGCCTGAGACCTTACAAGATTTTTTATCTAATTATTTGTAATTTTTGAACTTTAAATTTATAATTATTCATCAATAAAGTATAAATTTTTACTTATTCATTGTTGTAATTTATAAATTATAATACATTAGTTTTAATTAATACATAAATAAAATTTAAAATTTTAATTATTTATTCTTGATTTCTTGTTGATACATTTAATTACTATACATCTTCAATAAATATAACTAGTTAGTATATTTAATATTAATAATAAGTTAGTTACTTAGTTGATTAAATATTAATAATAAGTTAATTTATTGTAAATACTAAAGTACTAATATTTAACAACAAAATTTTAGTAATATTCTTTGTTACTTTAATGTTAAATATTAACATTAATTAATACATCAATAAACTAATTTTTAATATTAAATATTAATAATAAGATTGTTTCTTGTAAATACTCAAGTTCTTCATATAACCATGTAAGAGTTTAATGATCATAAATAAAAAGATATATGTGTGTTTAAACTTTACAAAATATATGTCCAACCGATCCTAGTACGTATTATAAGAAAATAAAATCGAAACTAACTTTATATTCAAAAAATAAAAGTGTAATCTACAGTATTTAAGTAATCTACAATATTTTCTACGAAGTGCATAGTAGACAATTAGACATATATTTAAGAAATCAATTTGTTTTATATTCAAGTTACATCTAAATTATATTTTTTTTTTTGTAATTTAAGATGAATTTATTTATTTTTGTTCTAATAATTCAATTTATATTTGTGTAGTAGAATGTTAAAATAAAATAAATCTCAAAAATCTTGCATCATTTTTACAAAATTTATTAATTTATATTTTATTATTTATATTTTTTAATATTTAATATGTAACACTAAAAAAAGGGACCAGACCAGCCAAGGCCTTGGGCCTGGCCTTGGGCCTGGTCTGGGCCTGGCCTGGCCTGGCCTGGCCTGGCCTGGCCTGGCCTGGCCTGCAGGCCTAGCCAGGCCACAACCCAGAGACCAAGGCCTGGCCTGGCCTGGCCTGAAGGCCAAAAGTCAACGGCCTGGCCTGGCCTGGTCAAAGCCCAAGGCCTGGCAGGCCCAGGCCAGGCCAGACCAGGCCGGCCTGTTGTGCATGTCTATCCACCATTGAGGAAAATTTTTCCATCATTTTAATTTCAAATTCCCACAATGCTTATTCGGCGTTGTGGTTTCTGCCATTTACCTTCTCCGAAGGTATTATCTTAATTCACATGACTTGTCACTTCCTATCAATGGTCTGAGTTGGAAGTTAAATACTTATTAACACATTACGCTATCCTCCTTTTATTAGTCCTTCTTTTAATACCAAATTATATAAAACTCAAATTCCTCCTTCAAAACAAGATTATACTTGATCTTCTCTTCATCTTGCATCCTCTTCTTCATTCGCATGCATTCCTCATTACCTAGTTATACTCAATTAACGTGTTCCATTATCGTGGATTGAGTCTATGTTGTGGATAACATTTCTACCCCTAATTTAACTTCTAACTTCATTCTTGCCATTTTCGTTATTAACTCATACGATATGGGGCTTTCGAAATTGGTGCGGTTCCCGCTGCTAAGTCTATTATGAATTCAATTTCTCTGTCTGGCGAAAGACCAGGAAGTTCGTCTGGAAACACAACTTGGAAATCTCTTACTACTGATATATCTTTCATTTCCATTCCCTTTTTCTGAGTGTCCACTATATAGGCTAAATAACCTACACATCCTTTCTTTAACAATTTCCTGGCCTGCATCATCGTAAGGTAGCACGATTGCTTGAGCGATGAGCTACTGTAAAACATTACCTTAGACCGATTTGAGGTCTAAAGGCTCACACTCTTCTTCTGACAATCGATTATCGCGGCGTGGCCGGATAACCAATCCATCCCTAATATCACATCAAACTCTCCCAGTTTAATCGGAATTAAGTCTACGTTTAGTTCGTGACCTCTAATGTTTGCACAACAGTTTCGGTAAACAAACTCTATGGGAATTACTTCCTTATTCGCAATCTCTACTTTCAATGAGTTTTCTAAATGTTCAGGAGGTATGTTTAGTCAATTAACAAATTCTTCAGACACAAATGAATAGGTAGCACCGGAATCAAATAATACATAGGCATTTATATTACTGATTGGGAGAATACCTGCACTACGTCCCTTGCAGTCACTGCGTCTTGGACAGTCATGTTTAAGGTTTGGGCAGTCAGTCGGTTGGATTGCATTGGTCCGTCGATCATCAGCTTGCTACCCCCTCCCTGTTGGCCGCTTCCTCCGTTACTCCCCTTCTTTGGGAAATCCTTGATTTGATGTTCAGTTGAGCCACACGCAAAACATCCCTTGATCTTTTTCGGCTTTGGGCAGTTGGGCGAAATGTGCCCTTCTTGGCCGCAGTTGTAGCAGACGTTGCGCCCCTTCCAGCATTCCCCTTGATGGTTTTTCCCACATTTTGAGCAAGCTTCACCTCTTTTCTTAAACCCTCCTTGATAACTTTTTGACTAGTTGATGTTTCGGTTGTTGGTATTGTTGTTGTTGCTGTTGTTGCGGTTATCCCATTTCCTCTTTCCCAGATAACTTCCACCACTGCTACTCCCTCCAAGAGTTTCTCCCTCAGTACTCGTTCTTCTTTTCCTTGTTATATTGGCTCAATGCCTCGCTACCTCCCTCAGCAATTATTGCCTTCTCCAATAATGTGGCGAACAAGTCAATTTGAAGGACCGACACCTTGTTGAACAACCAGGTTTTAGTCCAAGTTCGAAGCGTCGAGATTTCCTTTCTTCCGTGTCTACTTGATGTGTCGCGAATCGTGCGAGTTCATTGAACTTGGCCGCATACTGTGCCACTGTCATCTCCCCTTGTTTTAGTTCTAGAAACTTTACCTCCATCCTATTCTTCATGCTCTTCGGGAAGTAATTCTCGAAGAACAAAGTCTTAAACCTTTCACAGGTTATAGTCCCTTCTCCCGCCCTCTGTTGATTTGCTTCCCACCAGTAGTTTGCTTCACCCCTCATCATATATGTAGCGAACACGATTTTCTGGTCTTCACCCACACGAGCAATGGCGAAGGCTTTCTCCATCTCCTTGATCCACGTTTGCGCTACAATAGGATCGGTAGTACCTATGAATTTCGGAGGTCCTACACTCTTAAAGTCCTTGAAGTTTATGACTGGAGCTACTTGGGGAATGAGATCTACTTGTCCTCTCTCATCATTAACCGAATCTTCCGGTGCAGTTAATCTACGTTTGGGCGGCATTTTTCTACATCATAAAAATTCAATTTTTATTATTTAATTATATTACATAAACAATTTTCCATAAATAGAATAAGATTTCAGAATACATTTCAGAACAAGATCATTTATATTCTTATGCCAATTGTTAGATTACATGATTATCTCCAACATACTTCTATAAATGAGACAACTTATCCCCTAATATCACAAAAGATGGGAACAACCATTAACATACTACCCCTCTAATATAACTCAAAAGTTTGGGGCTTACAACTATCTCACATTCTACATAAAAGACTGAAATTACAACAACAAATAATACACTACATACCAAACTACAACTAATAACTTTTAACGCCTAGACTTAATCTATCATTCCACGCTCCACAGCGCTCTGGTACTCCCTCTGAGTAATGTGCACCACCAAATCTCGGCTTATGGTGTGTCGGGTCTGTCCCTGCTCTGCCGGGTAGTGATTTACCCCATCAATCAGTCTCTTCATGGCCGTGCGCACTGCATAGCCTATCCTATTCATCTTCCTCCTTTTGCACCTCACTTCATCTTCTAGGTCGTTAGCCCTATCATTGGCCCCTTCCCACTTCTCTTCGAAATGGATCCTGTCCATTACCTCCATTTCTAACTGAGTACGGATAGCTTCCTTCTCTGTCCTTTCGCTCAACTCCCTCTGCTCCATCTCTTCCAACTTCCCTGCCAGTTCTACATTCCTAGCCACCGCCCTGTGAAACAAGGGCCCCATCTGGATTCCTGCCTCCTTACGGTTAGCAATCTCTACCTCCATCTCCCATATCACTAACTTTCTCTGGTAGTCTTCGTCCCTCAGCTTTTGGAATTCAGACTCCCTATCTCTAGCCTCAGCCTCTAACTCCTCAATTCTGCATCCTAACTCTAAAATCTGCTCCTCATACTCCCCCAACATCCTATCCTCAAAAGTAGCCTCGTCGGAGTCCCCCATGGGCTCGTCCACCATACGCTCCTCTGTAGGCTCCTCCTCTGGATCAAATTCCTCGGGTATTGGCTCCATCTCCTCTTCCTCATCATCATCATCGATAGGGACTACAGTTGATATAGGCTCCGCTATAAATGGTGCCTCATATACCACGTGTATGTCACGCGGCTCCTCTTCTACTACTCGGCTAGGTCCTCTCATGTCAGTCATCCTACAATTACCAACACAAGACAAAACAAACAACAACTCCATTAGAATCATAAGTTCATTGTATAGAATGAAGTTATATTCTGTAACAGGCTAAGTCCATCTCTATGAAAACTCTATATAAGTTTCATCCCTTTCTATCTTCTAAGTTCTCTTAAGTTATAATCTAAGGGCTCTCGCTCCTAAGGTTTATAAATATGTCTTTGATACCAACCTGTGACGCCCCCAAAATTCGGACACCCATATCTCGAATTTGGTGCATCACGTGCAACTACGAATATCCTACTAAATCATTAACAACGGAATTAATAGAATAATTTATATTGATATAATATAAATATTCGCGTCCCAAGGTACCGTAACCATTACTACGACAATTCAGTGATTAACTTAAACATACTTAATCATTCTTGAATACATCATAACAAGCATAAAAATAATAATAATACTTCTAGTCTTAGGGACTAAGTTATTCTGTCACCTTGCCCTTTCCCTTGTCCTGCCCTGAAGTACCGCCTAGCTCTGTCTTAACTGTAAGGTTTTTAGGAAGCAAGAATGAGCAACAAGTTTGCCCATCAAGTAATATAGCTAGAAGAACAAGCAGTTATAGCATTTAAACCTTTCAAGGGTATAATAATAATTAGTAGTTCAAGGATATCGAGAAATATCAAGAGTATTCAATAGGTATTGCTATAGACTGAAGGATATCAACAACTTTTAGGATTTATTTATTTCGAGGTTCAATATGAATGAGCACTGAGCAGTCACTAAGGACTAAGAACTCTTACTAGAATTAACAGTATTACACTGTAATCCAATATAAACAAGTACAACATGTGATCCGCCTAAAGTACCCTATGTTATGCAAAACATTTAATCATACTCATGTGCGCACGTCGGTTACCCGACAATATATAATTTCCCCTTCAATGAGGGTTGTTCATCTCAGTAGATTTACGATAGTCCGCACCAAGTCAATCGGTTTGGATAGCCTTTTAACACATAATAATAGTCTAGTCGAATCAAAGGCTTAGACAATTTTTTTTATAATGCAATTAAGAACGATAAGTCCAATGCTTGCAACAACGTCAAGGTATACAAATGATTTTCGAATAGAAACAGATATTTGCTTGATAAAAATATGATTGATATGACAACAATTCAATGAATATAGTGTGAGAATTAAGGAACTTGCAATACAATAATAATAATAGTGTTCGGATACTTACTCAATGTAAATTTGAGTGAGGTTAGGGAACTTGCCTTTAGCGTTGATTGTTACTATAGCGAAAATCACCTCAATGAATTATGTTTGTCCTATTTATGTAAGTATAGGTATTCATTAACCAAACACACTTAATATACATATGTAAACAACATGTACACATAACACATTTTTTCTATGTATGCTGCTGCACCCATCAAAACTCATAGTTGTACTCTAACATGCTCATACTTTTGACCACTGCTAGTTTATTCATAATATTTCTTCTTCGTAATTCCAAGAGGTTCATTGCTTTAAGTAGACCATAACATCAATTAATCCCACCGACCCCTTTTTTACGCATGTTTGCAGACATTAGATTTATTTTATTTTTTTTTGCTAAATTTTGTTTGTATAGAAAAGAACCAAATTACATAGACAAGGGGCATACCCACAGTATAGCTACATCATCTATAGACAAAGCCCAAGATGAGGAAATTATACAAGGAACTATACCAGAAACCAAACTACCTAGTAATAGGCCTATTACAGAATCATGAAATATTTCTATCTTTGATAAAAGAATTACAAGGACCTCGTACCGCCACTTGCCCGAAGGCGAAGGCCAGTACCACTACCTCTTTCGAATTCGAAGCTACATTTCCTTTTCCACCTCGCCTGAAGACTTGGGTTCTGCCTCAAGCCCGAAGCCAGAAGCTCGAAGCTCGAAGCCCGAAGCCCGAAGCCCGAAGCCCGAAGGACCTCGATCAATGGACCTCACCCGAAGCCCGAAGCCCTCTCGCCCGAAGCCATCTCGCCCGAAGCCCACCTCATAGACCTCGCTCGGAAGACTTCGTCCGAAGCTATAACATGGCTCGCCCAGCGCCGCCCTACTCAAAGGATCTTGCCGATATTTGCCAGTAGCCACAAAAGAAAGAACGCCCAAACTTCTCTAATTAGTTAATAGCCAATTACAAAAATATTGGTTATTTGTGGCTTTGATAAATGATTTGCAAGTGGAAAGCCTAGACTTAATAATGTGGATAACATCCTGTGTGATCCTGGTGAGTGGAGGGAGTTGATCATCATGAAGCTTTTTGTTCCTTGCTTCCCAAATTTTATAAAAACAGACTGCCACCGTCAAACTAAGGATATTACGTGACAATTTAGAACCTTGATAAGAAGTGAGAAACTCCATAATGTCATCCCACGAACTGGGAAAAGCGGTCCAATTTCCAAGGCTTATAGCATTCAGAAGAACCGATTTGGAGAATACACAGTTGAAGAACATATGATCAAAGGTCTCCAGATGAAGGTTGCATAGTGGACAGTTCCAGGATCTGTTAGAGAATCTGACTGTTCTGTCATAGGTGGGGAGCTTTTTAAGAATGCCAAGCCACAAAATAAAGGAGTATCTTGGAACATGGCATTTATTCCAGACAATGGAGCACCAAGAAACCGACTGCTTCCTCGTGCGGATAGAGTCCCATAACTGGTTGGCTTTTATATTCTTCGTATCCCAAGAGTCCCAAAGAATCTTATCCATTTTCTGAGAAGGAGGGGGAAGGAGAGCTAGTTTTCTCCTCAGGATGATCATATCATGGTAATTGCCTTGGGGCATGACCCATCTGTTGTTACTGATAAGGTGGCTAACAGTTGCAGATCGTTGTATCCCAGAGGAGGACATAAAACATTGGGGAGGATTGATAGCTGTGTCATTTAACCAAGGGTCGAACCATAGGCTTGTATCCTGCCCATTACCAACATGATAGTGAAGGTGTCGAAGAGCAAGTGGACGAAACTTTAAAACTTGTTTCCAGACCCAAGAACATGTTGCTGTGTTGCGAACCTGCCAAAAGGATGTATGTTTTAATGAGGTTGCTTTGATCCAATTCACCCATATAGAGTTGGAATGGGGTTGAATAATGCGAACCAAGTGTTGGAGGATAAGAGCAGAATTCCATTCCACCAGATTTTTGATGCCTAGACCACCTTCAGCGAGTGGAAGTGAAATAGTGGACCATGCAACCTTTGCACCATACTTGTCAAGAGTTGCTCCCTTCCAAAGAAATCGGGTCATGATTGATTGAATATCTTTGAGAACCCCTTTTGGCAGCAGAAAGTGGGAGCTCCAGAATATTTGGATAGAACAAAGAATGGATCTGATAAATTGAAGTCTACCCGAGTAAGATAGCACCTTTGATGTCCAAGAAGAAGCCCGATATGTGATCTTTTGGATTAAGGGGATGCAATCAGCCGGCGACAGCTTCCTGGACAGGAGAGGAACACCCAAAAATTTTGAAGGTAAGGTTCCAGAGTGGAACCCAAGGATGAGAGAAATATCACTAACATCTATGTTTGCCGAGTTTGAGAGGAAAAAATGACTTTTGTGGGAGTTGGGAATCTGACCAGAGTATAGAGAGAAGGAAAGAATGCATGAGTTTACGATAGAAATAGATTGCAAGCAAGCTTTACAGAAGATCATGATGTCATCCGCAAAAAATAAGTGAGTAAGCTTGCATACTTTAGCTTTCCAATGGTAAAGGAAGCCCGCATCAGAGGTAGCATTATTGAGCTTTAGAGAGAGCATTTCCATGACAATCACATCGAAGAAAGGAGATAGGGGGTCCCCTTGTCTGAGACCTCTTGAACTACCGAAAAAACTGACCAGAGCACTATTAACCTTAACTAAGAACATGGCAGAGGTGACACAGGCCATGATCCAACCAACATAGCAGTCTGGAAATTTGAAAGCTCTTAAGGTGTCAAAAGGAATTCCCATCTTACCGTGTCAAAAGATTTGGTGAGATCAATCTTGAGAGCACACCGAGCAGAACCAGAATAACTATGGTAGCCTTTGAACATTTCTTGGGCCATAAGGATGTTGTCACTAATGCTTCTTCCTTTAATAAAAGCAGATTGAGCTTTATCAACAAGAAAGGGAAGAACCTCCTTCAAGCGGTTAGAGAGAATTTTAGCAATGCATTTGTAAATTGTATTGCAGCAAGAGATGGGTCGAAAGTCAGTCATTGAAGTAGGGTTGGAACCCTTAGAAATAAGAGCAAGAGCCGTGGAATTGAGGCCTTTAGAAAGTCTACTATTGGCAAAGAAGAAGTGCACAGCCTTTAAAAAATCTGTCCCCACAATGTCCCAGCAGCTGAGGAAGAAGTTGACATTAAAACCATCTGGACCCGGGCTTTTGTTCCGTTTCATGGATTTGAGGGTCCCCAGAATTTCCAGATCAGTGATAGGTGCAATTAGCTTAGAGGCTTGGTCCGAACTGAGCAATTTAGTAGGGGTTATGGCATAATTATCAAACCCAGGATAGGGATCTTCAGAGGAGTTGAAGAGTTTGAAAAAATAATCCACCGCCACATCTTCAATGTTCCTTTGACCATGAATCGTATTACCTTCATTATCAGTGATTGACAAAATCTTATTTGCATTCCATCGATTTTTCATCATATTGGAAAAGAAGCTAGAGTTTCGGTCACCCAAGGCTAACCAGTTGGCCCTTGATTTCTGTTGAAGAAGAGTTTCTTCTCTATCCAAGGCTTTCCAGAGTTGCTGTTGGCTGGATTTTTCACGAGCCAGAAGGTTTAGATCCAATGGATTGTCATTTAGAAGAGACTGCACCGCGTGCAGGTCCTCTTTTGCAACCTTTACAAGAGTGCTAAGGTTCCCATTGAGAATATTGAGAGATACCAAAGCAAGTCTAGTACGTTTCAATTTCTCAGTGAAAACATGAAACGGATTGCCCGAGATGGATGAGGCCCAAACGTTGCTGACCGAGTCCCTGAAGTAGAGTCAAAGAATGATCCGAAAGACCACGAGGACCATAGGTGACATGTGACATGCAGAAGATAGAAAACCAATCTGAATTCCCCATTGCACGGTCCAACTTTTTGTGAACTGGCCGAGCTGTTTGCATGTTCCACCAAGTGAATAAGGTACCAACTCCCCTGATATCATCCACCCCAACAGAGGTAATACATGATTTGAATTCTTCCATCCCAATATCCCAAGTTTCATTATCCCGATTAGTTTCCGTTAGGTCCTTAATTACATTAAAATCACCCATCATACACCAGCTAGCATTGGAAGCCAGTGAGAGTAAATCATTCCATAAGTCTCTCCGTTCCAAATAGGAGTTCAGCCCATAGACGAAAGAAATCAAGAAAGAGGCGCTATTAAGATCAACAGATTGGACCTTACAATGTATGACTTGAGAGGACACAAAAAGGATATCAACAAGCCATAAACTTGGATTCCATCCAACCCAGATTCTACCATTGGAGTGAGAATCATAGTTAAAGGCCCAATTCCAAGAGTTGCAAAGATTCCTATATATTCTTTGAGCTTTATGTTGTTTGACCCGTGTTTCAAGGAGACCCAACATAGAAATTTTATTATCAGCTATTATTTGCTTAACATAAGACCCGTGTAATCCCTTTTTCTTTTCAATCAAACAAACTTAGCGGAAAAAAAACATAACCCTGCTTAGGCTTTTTATTTAGACCTCTAATATTATAGGATGCTAACATTAAGGAAACTAAGAAGTAGGGGAATGACCAGCCTTTCCTTTCCTGAAGTTAGAAAAATTCTCTACTTAGAACTCGTTCGTGTAATAATAGTTTATAGCAGTATAGGAATATTTATTAATCCATCCTTATATCAAGTTATGATGTTGTCTCCGAGTCCCAGGATATCTAGCCATGTCCGAAGCCGAAGACATCTGGCCATGTCCGAAGCCGAAGACATCTGGCCATGTCCGAAGATATTATGACTTGTCCGAAGACAACATGCTTCGTTCGAAGACATTACGACTCGTCCGAAGACAATACGCTTCGTCCAAAGACATTACGACTTTTTAGAAGACAACACGCTTCGTCCGAAGACATTATAACTTGTCCGAAGACAACACGCTTTGTCCGAAGACATTACGACTTGTCCGAAGACATCTCCCAAGTCAACTCTTTCAGAGACTTCGGTCTACACTATTTTGACAAGGTCTAGGTTCGTCGGGCTCATTTCATTAAGACTTTACTATATGCATACAACCTAAAGGAATTTCTTAATACATGGTCTAACACGACCGAACCCATCAGCTGGTTCCTAAGTATGGTGCAGCTGCACCCTATGGAGTTCAGAAGCAGTGAACATGCTCTATTTTGCAGAGTAGCCACAACTTGATTCCAGGCAATTATTAACATATTCATGCACGAAAGTAAACTTTCCAAACACCCTATATCATGCTAATTCATCATACTTGACCTATTAATTTAGGAAAACCGATAATCAAACAAGACTCAAGTTAAGAACGAAGTAGAAATTATACCTTCTCGAACTTTAACCTTGATATCTCACACACTGATTTGGTAATGCTTAACAACTAAGAATTCTTTACTCAGATTTCTCCAACACTCTTATCACTATAACAGACTGCCATGGTGGCTTGTATTTAAAGAGAAAAGCATGGACTAGACACTTGCTTTACCCAATGTTGGGATTCATGGTGCAATAGAAATGAACAATGGTTACTTAAGGAGTTGTTTAACCACTCCATACCAGCCACTTAGCTAGCCCTGCATGCCTAGGATTAGCAGCTTAAAAGTTTGCGTAAAGAGAGTTTAGGCTACTGTTCCTTGTACTTGGTGACCCTTAATTTGGGACAAGAGAATAGATCTCAGACATAGACTAGGGGCTAGTCGGTCGGGCTCATTGCCCCACGCCATATTTTATTTAACCAACACCTTGTACCATCAGTTAACTATTATGTTGGGTTCCGAGTTGGATTTTAAATAACCCAAGTTTATTGGGCTAACTCAAAAGTCCGTCAATTAATTAATTGGGCTAGACTCCCAATTTATTATTTGGATTATAAACATGTAAATACTTAATTATTCCTCACTAATTCCATCATTGTGTCACACAAGATATCTCATAAACCTTCCATAATTCTCAACATCTTATCAATTATTAAAAGTTAAATTTTAATTCAATTGAGTTACTCACCTCATGCCATGTAAGCATTTATAAAATAAATAATCACAGGCTCTATTTATAATTATTAATATCAAATTGTAAAATTTACGATTATTACAGAGTTTATGTGAATGAATATGGGTTAATTTAAAAATAGAAATTATGGGTTGTTAGTTATTTTATTGGTAAATTGGCTATTCAATTTGTTAGAGTATGTATATACTTTGATAAAATGCTTTTAATTAACTGTTTTGGTTGGGAAAAAAAATCACAGTATTGATTTTCATCAAAAATTTCAAAAAGTGAATTTTTATCAAAAATAGTGAAATTGGAAGTTTTAAATTAGTTGTTTATGTTGTTGTATGGGTAGAATCATGTTAAGAGTTCTTGAATTATGTTTACATGAAGTCTTTGTATGATTAATATGTGAATTAGACTGTTAGAAACGAACTTGTAGGCCAAAATTGATTTTGTGCATATGATTTTCGTAGCTGTCTGCAGAGTGGCGCCACAGCGCGGCTTGGAAGTATATATCTCGCGCCGCAGCGCCATCGCCACGCCGCAGCGTGGCCTCATGGCTTATTTCTCGCGCCGCAACACCATCTCTGCGCCGCAGCGCTGCACCACAGTATAAACTGTGGCGCCGCAGCGCGAGTTAGCAGAATGATCTGACAGGGTACTTTTTGTACTCGAATTTTTAAGGAATGGTTATGTGATGATAGTAGGACTGTAAAATGTTAATTTTAGTACTTCTATACTATGAATAAGTATGTTATTAACAATTAACTTGTGTTATAACTTGATTATATGATTAAATAATCAAACCTATATGATGAATGTAGCTAGTTAATTTGTAAAGTAGTAGTGACTAACTATGTCATGATGACATATATATATATATATATATACTAGTAATTGCCCGTGCCTGAAGGCACGACGTAACAAAAAATTAGATTAAAATTCAAAAAATATTACATTATCTAAAGACTTTTTGCAACCTAAAATAACTTACAATCACACATAACAATTATCATAATTCACCACAATAATTAATTTTTCTTTAAAAATAGATATATCCAGAAAAATCTAAACCTGTCTACAAAATTTATAAATAATCAATAACAATTTTCATAATTCACCACACTATCACAATAACAATTATTATTATTATTTTTATTATTATTATTATTATTGTTGTTGTTGTTATTATTATTATTATTATTATTATTTTTATTATTGTTATTATTATTGTTGTTGTTATTATTATTACCACTGTTATTATTATTAATATTACTATTATAGTTATAATAATTATTATTATTATTACTATTATTATTATAATTATTATAATAATAATTATTATTAATATAGTTATTATTATTATTGTTGTTGTTATTATAAATCTGAAACATAAGACCCCTTACTTTAGATTAATTAGCAAATCTGACTCTCCCATTTGTCATGTTTTTTTTAAAGTGTTCCTTATAATTTTTTTGTCACAGTTGCACTGTTTTCAAACCGGACCGGACCGCCGGTTGAACCGGAAAAAACCGGACCCGGTTCACTCAACGGTCAGATTTGGACCACTAAACCACTTCTGCTCAAAAACCGTTCAGAACCGGTGAACCGGCGGTTGAACCGGTTGACCCAGTGAACCGGTGACCGGTTCACGGGTTTGACCGGTTCTCTCCTTAAAGATTAAAAAAAAATATTACGGATTTTATTTTATTTTAGTAATTTAGTTGAGATTTTGTTTGGTATTTTACATATTTTTGCATTCATTTAATCAAACACTTGAACTTGTGGTTGAATTTCGGAATTTGAATGTATCTTAGAGATGTTTAATTTTTTTGTAGATAAATTGATTAATTTTACAATATTTACTAAATATTATATACAATATTATTACATATTAATGACGTCACTGGGTCAATAACGGTCCGACCACTGGTTGGACCAGTGACCCATCCACCCAGTAACTTTTCCGGTTCGATGACCGGTCCGGGTTTAAAAACCTTGCACAGTTGTTCCTCAAATATGCATTAGTTGTGCAAAAATGTTTCTTCTCTATTTTTGGTCAATTTTCGTTAATCAAATGTTTTCCCAAACTTTTAGCGTTTTCATTTATATATCCACTAAATATAAATATGTATATTATCATTTTCATTTAACTTGATCTAATTAATTAAATTATGAACTTGTGCGATAAATGATCTACATTAAAACATACTTTTTTCTAATGTAAAAATAAAATTTTACCACCCATAAAAAGTGCAAATTAACACAAAAATTTATATATATTTTTTCTAAATATTAAAGTTTACGAAAAATAAACTTATAAAAAGTTATTACGAAACGAATCTTATATATATCATATAAAAAATATTAAAAAATATGTTAATTATCACATCTAATATTTTAATTTTAAATATCACATCATGCCAACAATTAACCAATTTTTTAATATTTTTTCTATTGGATAAAGAAAAAGAAAAAGAATCTATTTAATTTTTTGATTTTGTAATTGTTTTTTTATAAGTAAATTATGATTTTGTTTTTAATTTTGTTTTCTTACTGTTGATATTTTTTATGTATTATACATTTTAAATGTAAGCATACTCCAAAAAATTAATATAATTTAAAATAAAATATTAAAATATCAATTAATGTAGAGAGAAAGATGAGAAGAGATAAAATGAAAAGGAGGAGAGAGAAAGAGAGAAGGCATAGGAAGTAAGAGAGGAGAGAGAGAATAAGGAGAAAATTTGGGTGGAATTTTGTGTGTGTGAGATGAAATGTGAGCCTTTAGATTAAGTTAGAATGAATCTGAGTCGTTGTTGTGCTTTTTCAAATTCTAGAATTCAAATTGGGTTCTGTTTTATTATATAGATATACTAGCAATTGCCCGTGCCTAAAGGCACGACGTAACGAAAAATTAAATTAAAATTTGAAAAATACTATATTACCTAAAGATATTTTGTAACCTAAAATAACATACAATCAGATATAACAATTATCATAATTCACCAAACCTCCACAATAATTAATTTTTCTTTAAAAATAGATATCCATAAAAATCTAAATCTGTTTACAAAACTTAAAAATCATCAATAATAATTTTCATAATTCACCACACCACCATAATAACAATTATTATTATTATTATTATTATTATTATTATTATTATTATTATTATTATTATT
Source organism: Panax japonicus (assembly GCA_020205505.1). NCBI lineage: Eukaryota > Viridiplantae > Streptophyta > Magnoliopsida > Apiales > Araliaceae > Panax > Panax japonicus. The sequence continues at coordinate 21,403,231 of CM035102.1, read as the reverse complement.
ATTATTATTATTATTATTATTATTATTATTATTATTATTATTTTTGTTGTTGTTGTTGTTGCCATTGTTGTTATTATTATTATTATTATTATTATTATTATTATTATTATTATTATTGTTATTGTTATTATTATTACTATTATCATAATTATTATATTATTATAATAATAATATAATTATTATTGTTATTATTTTTGTTATTAATATTAATATTATTATAATTACTATTATTATTAAAATTATTACTATTATTATCATTATTAGTATTATTAATATTACTATTATAATCATAATAATAATTATTATTATTATTTTTATTTTTATTATTACTACTATTATTATAATTATTATCATTATTGTTATTATTATAGTTATTTAATTTGGGTGGGAATTTTTAGGGGTGAATTTGATTTGTGCGAAAAAAATTAGTGAGATAAAATGTGAGCATTTAGATTAAGTTGGGAGAATTGAGATGAAATTTGAACTATTCTTGTGGTTTGTCAAATGGAATATTCAAATTATTACTATTATAATTACTATTATTATTATTAAAATTATTACTATTATTATTATAATTATATTAATAAATTATTATTATTAAAATTATTACTACTATTATTATCATTATCAGTATTATTATTATTACTATTGTAATTATAATAATTATTATTGTTATTATTATTTTTATTATTACTACTATTATTATAATTATTATCATTATTGTTATTATTATAGTTATTTGATTTGGGTGGAAATTTTTAGTGGTGAATTTGATTTGTGCGAAAAAAATTAGTGTGAGATAAAATGTGAGCATTTAGATTAAGTTGGGAGAATTGATATGAAATTTGAACTATTCTTGTGGTTTGTCAAATGGAATATTCAAATTTTGTTCTGTTTTATTATATAGATATAATTATTTTTATAATAATAATAATTATTATTATTATTAGTACTATTATAATAATATCTATTATTATTATTATTGCTATTATTATTATTATTAGTACTATTATAATTATTATTTGTTTGTGTGTGAAGAAGATAGGAGAGAGAAAGATCTTGTTTGTGAACATGAGAGAGAGTAGGGTGTAGGAGTGAATTTGATTTGGGCGGGAAGAAATATGAACCTTTTGATTAAATTGGAAGAATTAAGTTAAAATGAATCTGAACCGTCCTTGTGCTTTGTCAAATGAAAAATTCAAAATGGGTTGTGTTTTATTATATAGATATATGTACATATAGGGTATTGTGATCTGAATTGATTCAGTTTAGCCTACGAGCAAGGCAAGTTTTCTAATTCTTTATCTTGTTGAACTATTTATTGTTTTAATTCGATTACCTTATAAATGATGCAAGCTTTCTAAACTTTGTTTTTGATATTGAACAAGTTATTCTTGTATTTAACTTGTGGTTTAGCATGCCGAATATATTTGAATAGTTTATCGTTCATATTGCTATGCATGCTTAGTACTCAATTCTAATTAACCTTGACTTAATATTGTTCAAGCAAGGCATGTTATAGTTATTCAAAGTATATGCTATTAGATTATTCCTAAAGCATGATTTTGGTTTACCATGTTGATTCCATTACGATTATTTTATAGTATGATGTTATTGGTTTTATTCAACTAATCCTTAGTTGATGTTCGTTGAATTCTAAATTACCCTGAAATGTATCCAAACCAAACTCACTTTGGTGCAGACTTGTACTCTAAATACTGAGATGAACAACCCTATTATTAGGGGTAACTTATGCTTAGCGTTGAAATGTTTGTACACAATACATTGTACGAAGGGCTGATCCCCCTAAGTACGAGGAGTCCCTATAGTCTTATGACTGTTAAAGTTTAAGTTGAAACATTACTTATAACTATGGACATAGTTCGTGGTCTTAGGACCCTTAGTTATATACTTCAGAATGTTGACGAATCATATTGTTTAAAATCCTATTGAGTCTCTTACCTAACATTTGTTGTAAAAGTTTGTCATTCATTATTATTTCAAGTGAGCTTTGTTTGCTCACTCTTGCTTATATAACTATTACAGTTAAGGATGAGAAGGCTGATGTACCTAGCACCAGTAAGGGAAAAGGAAAGATGAACAAGTTTTGAAGACTTGTAATATGATAGTTTATTATCAGTTTTTGATTGAATGGTTGTAATAAAGATTATTTATTTTCTGCATTTGAATGATTGTGTTTAAAGGTTAGACAACCTGGGAGATTTTATTATGTAACCCTTTAATGGGGGAAGTTTTATTTATCCAGTTTTATTGTGATTGGGTAGTTAGATATGAATGTTTGATTAAGTGAACACCAAATCTTGTGGGAATGAAGTACCTGGGTTTGGGGACGTCGCATCGTCGATTCGCGGTAATGGATATCTATTCTTAATCGTCACCTTATTCAGTTCTCTATAGTCAATGCAGAGCCGCATTGTCCCATCCTTCTTCTTTACAAATAAAATTGGCGCTCCCCACGGCGATACGCTTGGTTGGATATACTTCTTGTCCAGTAATTCTTGTAGTTGAATCATCAGTTCTTTCATCTCTACCGATGCCATTTGGTACGGTGCCTTCGATATTGGAGCCGTTCCTGGAGCCAAATCGATCACGAATTCAACTACTCTATGTGGAGGAAGTCCTGGCAAATCATCCGGAAATACGTTTGCGAAATCCCTCACTACTGGTATCTCCTCTATTTTCGGATTCTCTTTACGACTATCGACTATGTAAGCTAGATATCATATGTAACACCCCCTTCCTGAAAAGGAAAGGGAGGTCACGTACAAAGTACAACAAATCTCAAAATAAGTAAACAGAGTACTAATAACTTCAAAATATTAATAGTGATGTTCATTAATGAAGTACTAAATACAATTCTCCAACTAGAGTAAAAATAACTAAAACCAAAAATCGAAACAACCTGATGGTCAAAGACAGCTCTCTCATCACACTAGCCCTGAATCAACCGTGCAAACCTGCCGGAAGAAAAACACAACATGAGCCAATTGCCCAGTACGGATACAGATATATAAAAGATATGCAATTGATATACAAAAAAAACTGAGACAAAATACTGAACAAAGCCTTAAGTGTAAATACGGACGAAAATATAATCTCCAAAGATCTGAATGGAATGTATCTGAAACAACAAAATTTACGAAACCAATAGAAGAATAAAGAAATAACGAACTGAAGTAACTAACTCAATGAATTGAACTGAACAGAAACAAACAAAACTAATATAATGAAATAATAGGCTGAATCAAATGGTTGGGTGTTATTTCATACCGAGTGAGCTCAGAAATATACCTTGCCACACAGACAAGTCAAAATAATGCCACATAGGGAAGTCAAAATAAAGCCACACAGACAAATCACACATTGGACCGCGAATCTAAATGTATACAAATTGGATATGTGTGTTTGGCACACCATTACTAATCCACAGAATAGAAAACTAGGGTTAACCCATACGCCTCCCACAACAAAACACCAAATGGCCCACTTCCTCCGGAGCCAAAACGGAGATGCCGTGGACTAATCACACCGCCACAGAAAGTGTCATGCCTCTCGTGCCAACACGACATGCATGTGGTACCCCCGTAGGTGGTTATAGCTCAAGTATGCCCTACGGTATATTCTAACAAAGATATCATGTCACAACACATGCGACATAATACCAACAAAAGGGTTCTATATGTACATGTTGAACCAAATCAAATTATAATTACAAGGTCTCAAAAAGAAGGTAGCAACATGTATCACTCTACAATTATCAAAAATAAATAGTACTAAACATGATAACCTAATTCAAAGAGTACAAATATGAGTCATATGTATCAACTCCAAAATAAAACTAATATATTTATTTCACAGGAGATAATTATGTGAAATAATTACGAAATTCGAACAAGCGACAAAACGAACAAATCAAATTTAACAAGAGTATCGCTGAAAGAATACGAAATCCGTACCTGAATATAATACCGAAATAATTCACCGAACCCAAATATCACATCGCTAGACCTCCTCAATCTGATCTATATAATTATCCAACAAATACCATACCATTAATTAAATTACTAACTTATTAAATTTATTCTTTTTATTTTATTTTAATTTATTTTATAAATTTAATAATTTTAAAAATAAAAAGCATATTATATACATTTTTAGTCTATTTTGTTTATAATTATATAATTATTTAAAAAAAATATCAAATATGACACTACAAAATCACATTAATTGATTACACGGACAAAAATTATGTGTTAGACTAATCCTCATATTAAGTGGGTAATACTTAGATAATAAGGGAACCAACACGTTTTACTAAGTGCACATAAAAATGAAGTTACTATTAGTTCAGAAACTAGGTTTGCATGGATGCCTGCCTTTTCATAAACAATTCATATTTCATATTCCTATATCAGAGTCAGATGCTTCCATTCAAAAAATAATTACTGCACCTTATACGTATACATATTATGTACATGTTGATCCTGTAATAATCATCAACTTCATGATCTCATACCCTCTATATTGCAATTACAAATTAAGACTATATTAACAGATCTGACTAATCAAACGACATAATAAATTCCTAAAATAGATTGTAAACACCACAATAAAATAGATCATAATCAGTAACAAAAGTAATTATTTGTATTAAAAAAAGTCCAATAATTACCTTTTTGTGATACAATTTTTGTTGAATATAATCCCACAATCTTCTTCCCAAATTTTCTTTTTATTTCACAATCTTCTCTTCCGCCACTTTTTCGTTTCTCGCTGCATCAAAACCCTCTCCTTTTCTTTTAGGCGATTAATGTCAATATATGAATTAAGAATGAATTTAACCTAATATATTAATATTAATATTACTCCTATTCCAATTTGGGTTTTAAACCCATCACCTTAATTTGGGCTCAAATAGTTTAACAAGCCTAAACTTAAATACTTAAAAATTAGTTTGACCCAGTTAGTATAACATGCCCAAATTAATATAACTACATACTTATTATAGTCAACATAAATTAAATACAATTTGACCACAACTGCCAAACATAAGAAAAATCCAATTTTACTAAGTTAATTATTCATCACTTATTAATACTTATTAGCCCAAATTAATTAAATAATAAGTATTAATCAAGTAAAAGACAAAGTCCAAACAATATGTTTTAAGAATATAATTTTTTTTTTCCTGGTATTACATTACCTACCCCTTAAAAAGGATTCTGTCCCCGGAATCAAAAGAGTAACAATGATTTACTTGACATTAAAGAGTTGAGGATACTCTTGCCGAATAGTCTCTTACGCCTCCCAAGTAGCTTCGCACTCCGGATAATTTTAGGAAAAATAAAATTAATATTTAATTATTAACAAAAAAATGGATTATTACATTTTTCCCTCCAAAGAAAAATAAAATTCTATCCTCGGAATTCAAATAAGTTACAAAAAGTTTTATTTTAGTTTTTATTTAAATTACATAATTATTCATAAACTTTAATTAAATAAACTTTAATTAAGATGTAGCGCCGCCATTTGTAACGATCAAGCTTGGTAAGTCCATTGGTCCACACAATCATCCATGTACTCGTAAAAGATTCGTCAGCTTTCGTGTCAAGTCTTGGTAAGGTTCTTCGCGTTAAATCACATGATCCATTGTTGGTGCGGTCCCCCCGTTAAAATTTTTGAGTTTCATTCTTGCAAACGTACGAACTCTTCGGAACATAATTCGAAAAGACAAAAAAAAATTCTTCATCTAAATACGATTCGAATACCCAAAATATTTAAAATTATTTTTAATTCGTAAAACGATTATGTTCCACATATGACAAAGATTTAACAAATTATTTTTATTTAATTTTACATAAATCATGCAAAACTCTAAGGGCATCAGATAAACGAAACAACTAAAATTAAATCACCAACTCTCACTAAGTCCTCAAGAGTTTCAAAATATCATCACCTCAAATCAAATTAGTTCTCAAATATTATAATACCAAAAATATACTACTAAGATCTTTTTATCACCATATCAAACTCCAAGTCACATATTCTACCATCTGCATAAGCGAACTACAACCATTCAAGAACTCCAATAATCAATTGAATTTCATCACTTACTACTATCTAATCATATAATAAATCAATCATCCCTTATTGCAAACCTTAATCCAATAAATTTCAATGTCTCCCCATACTATCACAAAGAAACTTCATAGAACATAACTCCAATATTTTACTAGAAAAAAATAGCCACAAAATTGATCATTAACTCCAAATGATTAATCTAATTACCTCAAATATCAACAACTCAAATTTATAAAAGATCTTATATGCTTAATAATTTATCACATTACCAAATTATCCCACCAATATACATACCTAAAATTATCCACAAATTTAACAAAAATTAAAGCATAACTCAAATCAAATCAAATCCTTAATTCTAAGATCATAATAAATTGTCAAAAAAAATAACACAAATAAATAATTTTTCAAAAATCAAATACTCGTCGATACAAATACTCACATCATAATCGCATCTCATATAAGATCACTTCTTATCTTTACAAAGTATAACTTTATCCACCTTAATAGTTAAATCACAATTCTTAACTAATATCATTACTTAATCACCTTAACAAATTATTCCACTTTCCTCAAATTAACTACAAATCAAAAGAAATCGACAATTGATCAAAATAGAGACCAACCAAACAAAGAACAAAATCGAATCAAACTCCTACGTCTACCCAATGGTCTACCCACAACTCACAGGTCAAACCTAAATAGGTTTTCTACAAGAAAGAACCTAAGCTCTAATACCATCTCTGTAACACCCCCTCCTCGAAAAAGAAAGGGAAGTCACGTGCAAAGTACAACAAACCTCAAAAGAAGTAAACAAAACACTAATAACTTCAAAATATTAATAGTGATGTCCATTAATCTTCTAAATACAATTCTCCAACTAGAGTCAAAATAACTAAAACCAAAAATCGAATCAACCCTACAAACCTACCAGAAGAAAAACACAGCATGAGCCAATTGCCCAATATGGATACAGATATACAAAAAATATGCAATTGATATACGAAAACAACTGAGATAAAATACTGAACAAAGCCTCAAGTGTAAATACGGACAAAAATATAATCTCCAAAGATCTGAATGGAATATATCTGAAACAACAGAATATACGAAACCAATAGAAGAATAAAGAAATAACGAACTGAAGTAACTAACTCAATGAATTGAACTGAACAGAAACAAAAAAACTAATATAATGAAATAATAGGCTGAATCCAATGGTTGGGTGTTATTTCATACCGAGTGAGCTCAGAAATATACCTTGCCACACAGACAAGTCAAAATAATGTCACACAGACAAATCAAATGATGCCACACAGGCAAGTCAAAATAATGCCACAGAGGTAAATCACACATTGGACCGCGAATCCAAACAGAGACGTCGTGGACAGAAAACTAGGGTTAACCCATACGCCTCCCACAACAAAACACCAAATGGCCCACTTCCTCTGGAGCCCAAACAGAGACGTCGTGGACTAATCACACCACCACGGAAAGTGTCATGCCTCTCGTGCCAAGACGACATGCCTGTGGTACCTCCATAGGTGGTTATAGCTCAGGTATGCCCTACGGTATATTCTAACAAAGATATCATGTAACAACACATGCGACATAATACCAACAAAAGGGTTCTATATGTACATGTTGAACCAAATTAAATTATAATTATAAGGTCTCAAAAAGAAGGTAGCAACATGTACCACTCTACAATTATCAAAAATAAATAGTACTAAACATGATAACCTAATTCAAAGAGTACAAATACTAGTCATATGTATCAACTCCAAAATGAAAATAATATATTTATTTCACAGGAAAGAATTATGTGAAATAATAACGAAATTCGAACAAACGACAAAACGAACAAATCAAATTTAACAAGAGTATCGCTGAAATAGTACGAAATCCGTACCTGAATATAATACCGAAATAATTCACCGAACCCAAATATCACATCGCTAGACCTCCTCAATCTGATCTATATAATTATCAAAAAATACCATACCATTAATTAAATTACTAACTTATTAAATTTATTCTTTTTATTTTATTTTAATTTATTTTATAAATTTAATAATTTTAAAAATAAAAAGCATATTATATACATTTTTAGTCTATTTTTTTTATAATTATATAATTATTTAAAAAAATATCAAATATGACACTACAAAATCACATTAACTGGATATGAAAATCAAATTTTTTTCTGAAGAACGATGGCTCCTTTTCTCCTCCTTCTCTCTAGGTTCCCCAGCCACCCTCCTGCTTAACTTCCCGTCGGCCGCCCCTCCTCTCTTTTGTCTCCTCTTTCTTCCTCTCCTCTTAACCTCTTTCTCATTCCCTTTCAAATCTGTTTGCCCCTTTCAGTTCTCTGTGTCTGGTCTGCGTTATGGTGGACTTCTCTCACCTGTCTGTCGGAAATTCCTCTAGCAGCCCTTCTAGGGACCTGTTCAACGAGTTTGGAGTCTCACGCCCTATCTCTCCGGTGATTGATGAAAATGCTATGGCCGAATCCTCTGCCATACCCTTTGTTGCTGCCGATATGCTATCCGCTAGCACTGAATCTGCCTCTGAAACTAATAGTCTTGCAGAAGTCAGCCTTGGGCTTCAAGAGGGTTCTCCTATGAAGGAAATTTTCAGAGCTGCTCAAGCTCTTTCGCAACAAGGCCATCTTGATGCGGCTGACGAACGAAAGAAGTCTACTATGCTGCTTGATTTTATCAAAGCTCAGGGGTTCACTATAAATGACGTAAATGATTTCGCTTCCACTGGAAAATCTGTTCGTTCTGTTAATGACCATGACATGTTTGTGAAAAGTCCTCTGAAGCCTCTCTTGACAAAGCCGCCGACTCCTTCCTTGGGTCAGTGTGGTGTTGCCCTTAAACCAGTCTTGGCCAGTGTTGGGTCTCTGCTCGAAGAAGGTGAATGCTCTAGGCCGGCTTCTGCTGGGACCTTCTCGGGAGCAAGGGGAACCCCTATGTCTGCAACCTCGGACTGTACCCCGAAATCTTGGAGTAATATTGTGGCCCAGGCAACTCTGGCAGCTCCATCTCTGAAGCTTGATTTCTTCCCTCCATCTTCTCCCAGCTCGGATAATGGTTCTACCTTTATTAGGCCACCTCCTGAGATCCTGCTCCAAGGTAACTCTCTCTGGTCCTCTTGTCTGGTGGGTGGGTTTCTTCACTCCAAAATGCCGTTTAAGCTTGTGGAAGCTAATGTTCATAAATTGTGGGATAAATACGGCCTGAAAAGTGTTTTTCTGCAAGAAGGGGGTTTCTTTGTCTTCAAATTTGCAAAGCCGGAGGACCGTGAGAATGTGCTTGCTCTTGGTCCTTGGTATATCTCTAATAAACTGCTATGTCTTAAACAATGGAAGGAAGGCATGGACTTCCACTTTGACTCATGTACAAAAGCTCCGGTCTGGGTTAAATTCCACAACATTCCCATGCCTTACTGGTCATCTGCTGGGCTCAGTTACCTTGCGAGTGGGGTTGGTGTTCCGCTATTTGTAGATAAAATCACAGAAAAATTAGAACCTATGCATTTTGCTCGGATATGTATTGAAGTAACACCCTCGTCGGCTCTCCCTGGATCGTTAGAAGTGGCTGTTCTTGATGAAGTTACTAACTCTGAAAAGTTTGTGACTGTCAGAGTGGAATACCAGAACAAACCGCAAATTTGCTCCCACTGTAAATCATTTGGGTATTCTCTCCTTCGTTGTCCTAAAGCGAACTATCGATGGTTGCCAAAAGTTTTAAACACTTCTACAGATTCTGCTCCGGTTGCATCTGCTATTCCTCATTCCCCTGCTGCTCCGGATGGCCTGAACTCTTCTCTTGTTATCCCTCAGTCTGTATCTTCTCCTACGGACTGGACCTTGGTGGCTAAAGGACCTAAACAGCAAGCTTCCAACAGCTGCTCCCCCTTGGTCAGTAGCTCCAACTTCTTTAAGCCTATTGTTGGGGCTGGGGAAGCTATGGAGATTTTCTCGGACACTGACTTCTCTCCTTCTCCTAATCCCCTTGTGGGGAAGTTAAAAATGGTTGATGAAAAGGCTGGTCGTGACCTAAAGGCGAAAGCTCGAGTTGGTTTGATTCCGGGCCAGTCTCCAAAGAAAAAAATTAAAGGAGGGGGGCGTCCTGCTCCACTTTAATCTTAACCGTTTTATGGTTAATTTTTGCTCTATGAACATCAGAGGTGTAAATATGAAGTCCAAGCAGGATAGTGTCCTTGCTCTTTTGCGTAAGCATAATATTTCTTTTGTTGGCCTAGTTGAAACTAGAGTCAAAAGCCCAAAAGCCAATGTTATTTCCAAAGCTATATGTAACAATTGGTGTTGGCATTTTAATTATGAGCATCATGTGAATGGAAGAATCTGGGTTGGATGGGACCCTTCGCTTTGGACTGTAAATATTATTTCTAAATCTTCTCAATTTATGCACTGCTTAGTTTTATCTGTTGCCTCTTCTATGCAGTTTTTTGTCACCTTTGTTTATGGTTTTAATTCCCCCTCTGAGAGAAAATCCCTTTGGGTTGACCTTCGCTCCCTATGTAACTCGATCAACTTGCCTTGGTGTTTGCTTGGAGATTTTAACGAGGTTCTATCTGTTACTGAAATAAAGGGTGGAAATGATTCTTGGAATGGGGGTATGCAGGACTTCTTGGACTGCACTACTGATATCCTCCTGTCTGATCTTCGTGCTGTTGGGCCTATTCACACTTGGTGGAATTCTAGTGACTCTAAACCCCAGTACAAAAAGCTTGATAGAGTTATGGTCAACTGTGATTGGTTACATCACTTCCATGCTTCTCAGGTAATCTTCTCTCCTCGGGACCTCTCGGATCACTGCCCTGCGGTGGTTCAAACTGGTCTGACCTTGCCTAGAGTTCCCAAGCCTTTCCAGTTTTTTAATTTCCTTGGTGAGCTTGAAAACTTCCATGAGGTTGTCCAGTTTGCTTGGAATATCCATACCTCTGGGGATCCTCTTCAAGTTTTAGCTGGGAAGCTTAGATCGGTCAAATGGGCTCTCTCCACTTTGAACAAAGATAATGGTAATATTACCACTAATGTGGATAAGGCCAGAGCTCTCCTCCATATTACGCAGAATGCTATTGCTTCCAATCCGAATGATCCCTCTCTCCTTAAGGCTCAAAGGCTTCACTCTGGAAATTTGTGGTGTGCCCTTAGATGTGAAGAGAAATTTCTTAAGCAAAAATCAAGAATCCAATGGCTTAAGGATGGGGACAAAAACTCGGGCTACTTCTTCAATCAAATCAAGAATAGATGGAATCAAAATAAAATCCTTGCCATTGAAAATGAGGCGGGTGTCCTCTTTACCGGTCAAAAGGATATCCAACATATTGCAGTGGACCACTTTTCCTCCTTGCTAGGCTCTTTTCCTATAGGGGAGGACCCCGATCTAATGGATCTTGCCCCCTATGTTTCCAATATTGTTACTGACTCTCAAGCCTCTTGGATGGAGAGAGACATTTCTGATAGCGAAATCTTGACAACTCTGAAGTCGATGAAGAAAAATAAGAGCCCTGGTCCTGATGGCTTCAATGTGAATTTTTTCCTTCTAGTTTGGGATATTGTCGGTCGTGATTTTACCTTGGCTGTTCAATCCTTTTTCAAAAAGGGCTGTCTCCTCAGGGGTACAAATTCTACAGCTATCGCTTTGGTTCCTAAGGTTCCTAATCCTACCTCCATGACTGACTATAGGCCTATTTCCTGCTGTAACATAACCTATAAGTGCATTGCCAAAATTATTGCTGTTAGGCTCAAGGGTATTCTTCCTTCCCTAATATCTCCCTCTCAATCTGCTTTTATTCCGGGTAGGAGGATTGGTGATAATATTTTACTGGCTCAAGAGTTATTCAGAAACTATCATAGGCCCTCTGGCCAGCCTCGGTGTGCTATGAAAATTGACCTTCGTAAGGCCTTTGATTCGGTGTCTTGGAATTTCATGCTTGCCGCTCTGCGCCTTTTCAAATTTCCTCCCAAGTTCATCTACTGGATAAAGGTTTGTATTTTTTCTACCTTTTACTCTGTCAGAGTGAATGGTGCACTTTGTGGGTATTTCAAAGGGTCCAAGGGCTTGCGTCAAGGAGATCCTCTCTCTCCATACCTATTTGTTATTGCTATGGAAGTCCTTTCGCTTATTCTCTTAAAGGAAACCAGGGCCCTCTCTTTCAAGCATCATTGGAAAACAAAGTCTATCTCCTTATCCCATTTGTGCTTTGCTGATGATCTGCTTATATTTTGTCATGGTGATGTGAACTCGGTCAGGGTCATCAAACTCTGTTTAGATCACTTCTCGTCTCTCTCGGGATTACATGTAAATGATTCGAAGAGTATGTGCTTTCTTTCCAATGTTTCTCCTGGTCATGCTGAGGTAATTTACAATTCTCTTGGGTTTCAAGTGGGTCGGTTCCCTGCTAAATTCCTTGGAGTCCCTCTGATCACCTCGAAGCTCAGCCTTGCTGATTGTCATCCTCTGTTAGAAAAGGTTAAATCCAAAATTTCTTCATGGACTAATAGATTCCTTTCCTATGCTGGACGCCTTCAGCTTATTAAATCGGTTATCTTTGCTATCCAATCTTATTGGTCTGCCCACTTCATTCTCCCTGCGTCTGTTCTTAAAGATCTTAAGTCCACTATGAGCAGATTCTTATGGAAAGGCCCCTCTATGTTGAAGTTTGGAGCCAAAGTTGCCTGGAGTAAAATTTCGCTTCCTTATTCTGAAGGAGGTCTAGCTATAAAGCATCTGGAGGACTGGAATAAAGCTCTAATCTTGCTTCAGCTTTGGAGAGTAGTTAATCCTAATTCTCCGTCTCTTTGGGCTTCTTGGGTTAGAGTATATCATCTAAGCTCTAAACACTTTTGGGTTATGAATGACTGCTCATGGATATGGAGAAAGATTCTGCAGCTGAGACCTCTTGCTTTGACCCATATTCGGTTCCGGATTGGTAATGGGGAAAGTACTAGTCTGTGGTTCGATCCTTGGCTTAATGCGAACCCTCTAGCTACTAGTTCTCATTCCTCTTTGATCATAAATTCTGACTTGGGTCCAAATGCAACTGTTAGTGATATTATTCGTGATTCTTCCTGGCACCTACCCTCCTCTAATCATAATGATTTTATTGTCTTTCGGGATTCCTTTGACCTCAATAGGGTTTGTGACTCTACTAAACCGGATGAGATTCTATGGGATTCTTTGAATTCTAATGAGGTAAAAGCTTCTACTCTATGGCGTTCTATTAGGCAGGTGGGAGTTGTTGTTCTTTGGGACAAATTAGTGTGGCCTAAGATCCTGATTCCTCGGTACTCTTTTACCCTCTGGTTGGCTTTCCATCAAGGGTTACGTACAATGGACAGATTGATCAGTTTTGGAATGTCTGTCAATCCCTCATGTGTTCTTTGCTCTTCCAAACCGGAAACCTTTGACCACTTATTCTTCCACTGTGACTACTCTTTTAGGGTCCTGCTTTCTGTTCTTCGGCACTGAGGGTGGAGGGGTTCTAGTCGGACTTGGAGCTCCATAACGGGCTACCTCATTCATTATTCAAATCCTTCTTTCCACCACAGTTTACTTCATCTTGGTTTCGCAGCTGTGGTATACCGTATTTGGAATGAGCGGAATGCGTTAATTTTCAGTCATAAATCCTGCACAGTTCGTAACCTTGTTACCAACATACTTCATGTGCTCAAATGTAAACTTCATACAAATGCTAGATTCCAAAAAATTAAGACAAGATATGGTCTTAGGCAGCTTGCTTTAAACAATTCTTGACAGGTTCTGCTGTTATTTCCAGATTAGTGTCATGTTTACTTGGCTGATGTTGCTTTGATCTAATGTGTACAATGAATTATCTGATGTTGTTATTTTAATGGCTGATGCTGCTGGGGAGTTGCTCTTTTAGTTATTTAGCTGTTTTAGCTGGTTTAGCTGTGCTCATTGCACTGTTGTTGTGTTGCCATATGGTTCTGTTGCTGGGCCTGCTGGTTCAATTTTGGGTATGTGCTCATGGGTCTATGCTGCACATGGTTCTCTCATATTCATGTTTGCTGTGCTGTTTTTGGTTGGGGTTATTGGTTTGGAGCCTATTCAGATTGGCTGCAGTCAGTGGTTATCTAGTTGCATTCTATGGTCCTTCGCGATCTGTTGCTGGCATTTTTGCTGATGGCTGCGTGACCTGCTGCTGGCTTCTCGGCAGCTGTTGGATTCTGCTGGCTGTTTCCTATCTGGTGTGGTAGAGCATCTGCTGACTTCGCCTAAAGTTCGCCAATGTCTGGTGTTCCTCTGCTGGTATGCTGGTTTGCTGCTTCTGTTTGGTGTTCTGCTAGTATGCTGGTTTTTTATCAGGTGCAGCAGTTGTGTTGGTGGGTCTTGGTCCTTCTTGGTACAGCTCCATGCTGCTACTGTCTGCTGGGTCTTGGTCCTTCTTGGTGCTGCTGGCTGCTCCTTGTCTAGCTGTGGTTTGATGTAGCTGCTAGCTGCTTTTTGTCCGGCTGCTAGCTGTTGTTGGCCGCTGGGTATAATGCTGATGGCTGTTTTTTTCTGGTGTGGTAGTGGTCTTGAGCAGCTGCCGTGCTTCTCGCTACATGTGGTGCTTGGTTCTGCTGTGCCTCTGTGTGTTTGAGCTGTTTCTTCTGCATGCACCTGTATGGGTTGGTTGTTGCCCCTGTATGGGTTATATGTTCTTCATCTTTGGTTTGATGCAGTTTGTATTGACTGTTTCAAGCCAGTTCATTGGTTTTTATTGTGGTTGTTTGTTCCATATTGAATCCTAGTTTGATAGTGACTAGCTTGGGTTTACTACTGGCATCATAGGGCATGTCCTATGATGCCAATGGTATACTGCTTGGGGTTTGACCCTGTACTTTGTACCTATTCTTTCTTTTATTTCAGTCTAAATTTAGCAAAAAAAAAATCACATTAACTGATTACACTGACAAAAATTATGTGTTAGACTAATCCTCATATTAAGTGGGTAATACTTAGATAATAAGGGAGCCAACACATTTTACTAAGTGCACATAAAAATGAAGTTACTATTAGTTCAGAAACTAGGTTTGCATGGATGCCTGCCTTTTCATAAATAATTCATATTTCATATTCCTATATCAGAGTCAGATGCTTCCATTCAGGACTTTTCTCCAAATCCAAGAACAGTCATTAGAGAGTCCTCTTGGCACTTACCGTCCTCAAATCATAATGACTTTATTGTCTTCAGAGATTCCTTTGACCTTCTCAGGCATTGTGACTCTACTAGGACTGATGAAATTTGCTGGGAAGACACTAAATCCAAGGAGGTAAAAGCCTCTACCTTCTGGTGTTCTATTCGGCAGGTGGGTGTTGCTGTTACCTGGGACAAGTTAGTGTGGAATAAGGTTTTGATCCCAAGATTCTCTTTCATTCTCTGGCTGGCTTTTCATCGAGGATTGCGTACTATGGATAAGCTGCTCAATTTTGGGATGCAAGTTAATCCTACATGTGTGCTTTGTTCTACTCAGGCGGAAACTTTTGATCACTTGTTCTTTCACTGTGATTACTCGTTTAGAGTTCTTCTTTCTGTCCTTAGACATTGTGGGTGGAGGGGTTTTAGTAGGAGTTGGATTTCCTTAACAGAATATCTAATTCACTACTCTAATCGTAGCTTTCATCATAGCTTGCTTCACCTGGGTTTTGGGGCTGTGGTCTATCGTATTTGGAATGAGCGAAATGCAAGAATTTTTAGTAATAAATCTTGCCCGGTTCGTAGCCTTGTTGCTGATATTCTCCATATGCTTAAATGCAAGCTTCACACAAATTCTAAATTCCAGAAATTGAAGAATAGGTCTGGGCTTCGACAGTTTATTTTAACAAATATTTAACTATCTAGTTGTTGAACTTCCTAGTCTCTGAGTGGGCTTTCTGGTCTGATATGGGTCTGGGACAAATGATATGATCTGTCATCTGGTGGTTGATTTGGTCCTAGCTTCTTTCTCCTGTTCTTCTGCTGGGGTTTCTGCTCTCTTTTGCAGCTCTACCTGGGTATTTTTGCTGCTGATCTTGTTTGCAGTATCACAGGGTCATGGTGTCTTGGCCTGCTTCCAGTCATGGTTTTTGCTTCTTATTGTTGCTGCAGTTGGGCTTGATTCGTTTCAGGTGGCTTCTAGCTGTGAGATGGGTGGTTGCTGCAGATGGTTCCATTATTGCTCAGTCGGTCTGTTCACTACAGTCTGTTGCTTACTGCAGACTTTCTGTAGTATGTGGTCTGATTGCTTTTTTTTTTTTTTTTTTTTTGCTAAATTTAGACTGAATAAAAGAAAGAATAATTACAAAGTAAAAGGGTCAAAACCCCAAGTAGTATACCATAGCCATCATAGGACATGCCCTATGATGGCTATAGTAGACCAAACTAGATACTAGCAAACAGGGATATAACAAGGAACATAAAACAACAAAACAACCAACAATATGCTAGAACTAACTGCGAAGACAGATAGCATTCACCAGACCAACACCAAGCTGCAACAGCACATAGAATAGACGGCAACTGCTCAAGACCCTGAGCAAATCAGCTAAAACCTGCTGAACCATGAGCAAAAACACATCCCTCCCTAGCACAAACTAAGGATAGACTGCAGCTTCTCAAGACCCAACCAGCGCCGAAACAGCAAGTAGCCAGATTAGACCACACCTGCCTAACCAAAGTCCAAGCTGCCTAACCAGACCAGTAGCATCCAGAGCAGAAATTAGGCACAAAAAATCCCAGCAATACAGCAGCCCAGTCCAGCAGTACTAACCAGCCAAGGGCAGCTATGCACAACTAGACTAGCATAGAGAATCAACACATGCCAAGCTTCTGAATACAGCCAAGTTGGCAGCCAAGGGTAGCTAAACCAGCACAGCACAGCAGAAGCTAAACCAGCACAACAACACGGACCAGATAACTAGCCCATCATAATTAGCCCCAGTAAGAACTAGCAGAACCCATCCGACAATCAGCAGAATCTGCAGCAGAACCCAGCAGCAGAAATAGCAAGGCAGCTGCAGACTGCAGAGCCCAACCCTGCAGAGCAGACCCACAACAGTAGCTCTAAACCAAACACAGCTGCACCCATGCGACTAACCCACAGACTGTAGAGCCCAACCCTGCAGCAGAAGCAGAAAGCAGACCCCAGAAAGGGACTCATGAAAAGGCAGACCCACAGCAGTAGCAGAAAACAATAGCATAAACCAACACAGCAAGCAGCTGCACCAAAACAAGCTCCAACCAAAGCTCCAAACCAGACCAGCAGCAAGCAGCTAGCAGGGGATTGAAGAAATCATATGACTAACAGAACCAAATCAGCAACACAGCAGCAGCAGTCCTTTGCACATAGAAGAACTACTCATAACAGTCCAGAGCATATAGCAGCAGCAGCCAACACACAGATATCCCAGGGCAGCTGCCGAGAGTAACAACAGAATCTGCCGAGATACCAGTAACCCAGAAAGCTGCCAAGAATAGCAGATAATGCCCAACGAAAACCAGCCAAACAGAAATTACAGACCCATCAGCAGAAAGCATAGCAACTCATCTGCAGCATCAAATGCAGCCAGTAGCAGCTAGCAGAGATGCATAGCAAACAGGACACCAGCAACAAGGAGCACAGCAGAACCAAGCACCACACGACCAACCATAACCCAGCACAGCCAACATGAAAATGAGAACCATGTGAAGCACAGACCCATAATCAGAAGGCCATCTACAACAAAGCAAACGCCTCACAAAATATAACCAAAGGAAGACCAGCAGGCCCAACAACAGAACCAAAGGCAACACAACAACAGATCAATGAACACAGCTAAACCAGCTAAAACAGGCTGCGAATAACAGCAGAGCCTATTAAGTATTGTTTAAAACAAGTTGCCTAAGACCATATCTTGTCTTAACTTTTTGGAATCTAGCATTTGTATGAAGTTTACACTTGAGCACATGGAGTATGTCGGTAACAAGATTACGAACTGTGCAGGATTTAAGATTGAAAATTCGCGCATTCCGCTCATTCCAAATACGGTATACCACAGCTGCGAAACCAAGATGAAGTAAACTGTGGTGGAAAGAAGGATTTGAATAATGAATGAGGTAGCCCGTAATGGAGCTCCAAGCCCGACTAGAACCCCTCCACCCACAGTGACGAAGAACAGAAAGCAGGACCCTAAAAGAGTAGTCACATTGGAAGAATAAGTGGTCAAAGGTTTCCAGTTTGGAGGAGCAAAGAACACACGAGGGGTTTACAGACATTCCAAAACTGACCAATTTGTCCAAAGTACGAAGCCCTTGATGGAAAGCCAACCAGAGGGTAAAAGAGTACCGAGGGATTAGGATCTTAGGCCACACTAATTTGTCCCAAAGAACAACAACTCCCACCTGTCTAATAGTACGCCAAAGAGTAGAAGCTTTTACCTCATTAGAATTCAAAGAACCCCATAGTATCTCATCCGGTTTAGTAGAGTCACAAACCCTATTGAGGTCAAAGGAATCCCGAAAGACAATAAAATCATTATGGTTAGAAGAGGGAAGATGCCAGGCAGAATCGCGAATAATATCACTAACATTAGCATTTGGACTCAAACCAGAATTCATGATCAAAGGGGAATGAGAGCTTGTAGCTAGAGGGTTCGCATTAAGCCAAGGATCGAACCACAGACTAGTACTTTCCCCATTACCAATCCGGAACCGAATATGGGTCAAAGCAAGAGGTCTTAACTGCAGAATCTTTCTCCATATCCATGAGCAGTCATTTGGGGTCTTCAAAACCCAAAAGTGTTTAGAGCTTAGATGATACATTCTAACCCAGGAAGCCCAAAGAGACGGAGAATTAGGATTAACTACTCTCCAAAGCTGAAGTAAGATTAGAGCTTTATTCCAGTCCTCCAGATGCTTTATAGCTAGACCTCCTTCAGAATAGGGAAGCGAAATTTTACTCCAGGCAACTTTGGCTCCATACTTCAACAAAGAGGGGCCCTTCCATAAGAATCTGCTCATAGTGGACTTAAGATCTTTAAGGACAGACGCAGGGAGAATGAAGTGGGCAGACCAATAAGATTGGATGGCAAAGATAACCGATTTAATAAGCTGAAGGCGACCAGCATAGGAAAGGAATCTATTAGTCCAAGAAGAGATTTTGGATTTAACCTTTTCTAATAGAGGATGACAATCAGCAAGGCTGAGCTTCGAGGAGATCAGAGGGACTCCAAGGAATTTAGCAGGGAACCGACCCACTTGAAACCCAAGAGAATTGTATATAATCTCAGCATGACCAGGAGAAACATTGGAAAGAAAACACATACTCTTCGAATCATTTACATGTAAACCCGAGAGAGACGAGAAGTGGTCTAAACAGATTTTGATGACTCGGACCGAGTTCACATCACCATGGCAAAATATGAGCAGATCATCAGCAAAGCACAAATGGGATAAGGAGATAGATTTTGTTTTCCAATGATGCTTGAAGGAGAGGGACCTGGTTTCCTTTAAGAGAATAAGAGAAAGGATTTCCATAGCAATAACAAATAGATAAGGAGAAAGAGGATCTCCTTGGCGCAAGCCCTTTGATCCTTTGAAATACCCACAAAGGGCACCATTCACTCTGACAGAGTAGAAGGTAGAACAAATACAAGCCTTTATCCAGTAGATGAACTTGGGAGGGAATTTGAAAAGGCGCAGAGCGGCAAGCATGAAATTCCAAGACACCGAATCAAAGGCCTTACGGAGATCAATTTTCATAGCACAACGAGGCTGGCCAGAGGACCTATGATAGTTTCTGAATAACTCTTGAGCCAGTAAAATATTATCACCAATCCTCCTACCCGGAATAAAAGCAGATGGTCTGATTGCTTTGTTTGATGCAGATGTCTGTAGTCTGTAGTCTGTGGTCTGTTTTGAGATGGGTGTCTGTCTGTCTGTGGTCTGTTTCGCTGCAGTCTGTGATCTATTCAGTCGATGCCTTTCTGGTTTAGTTGGTCTGTTGCTTGATTGCTGCAGTTTGTCTGCAGTCTGTCCGTCTATAGTCTGTGGCTGGGAAGGTTTTCGGTCTGCAGTTTTTCTCCTGTGCTTGTCTAGTCATTGGATCGGTTCATTGCTTGGTTGGTTCTTGCGGACTGGCTTTTGGTGTTGTTGCAGCTTTTCTCTGAGTCTGAAGTCTGCTGAAATTTTAGTTGATGAGCTTTTTGCTCTCTTTATGCTATCTTAGTATTAATGATAATCTTATACTCCATTTTGGAATTGATAGGTTCTGTAATTGCTTGTGGGGCAAAATGCTTGTAATCTTTTATAGTCATGACATCATATGGGGTTGTCCTATGAGGTCTATGCTATATTCTGATTGGGTTTTCCCATGAGGTTTGTATTTTTTCTTTTTTAATACAGTTTAAATTTAGCAAAAATGCTTCCATTCAGAAAATAATTACTGTACCTTATATGTATACATATTATGTACATGTTGATCCTGTAATAGTCATCAATTTCATGATCTCATACACTCCATATTGCAATTACAAATTAAGTATCAGCTGAATCATCCTTAACTCATGGGTTAGTTTCTCTCTCTAGATTTTGTTATCCCTTCTCACTAGGATTTTAGACCACTTTTCCCGTCCATTTTCTCTTTCTCTCTTTACCGTTAACTTCCTTTTTCTTTCCTTTTTTAATCTCCCGCTCAACCTCACCTACCTCTCCATCCTCACCAAACATTTTTGTTTACCCATTCTGGTTTCCTACTCCTCCATTCTCCAGCTACCGTTCCCTCCCTTCCAGCCTTCTCTCTTCCGTCGTCTACCCCCTCGCTTCCATGGTTAGCCATTCTCATCTCTCTGCTGAAAACTCCCTGAGCTCTGTTTCTAGGGATTTTTTTTGCTGAATTTGGTGTCTCAAACCCAAACTTTCCTTCTCTTTCCTCTCCTCTGGTGCTCACCAGTGCTGATATGGCTGTCTCCGCTGACCTATCCCTCAACGTGGGACTTGACTGGATTGCAATGATAGAATCAGACCCAAATCCTGTTGCTATTGACCTAAGCTCTGAAGACTCTACTTCATTAGCAAATGAGTTAGAAAGCAACTTGGGTCAAGCTCTTGAATCTAATGTTTCTGAGATTTTTAAAGCTGCACAACACTTCTCTCAAAAGGATCGAGAGGAAGTTTTATTTGAAAGAAACAAAAATGCAAATCTTATGGACTGCTTGTTGGCTCATGGACTCTCTGCTAGCGATATAAACGCTTTTGTTTCTGATGGGAAACTAGCAAATATAGGTCAGGCCCACAAGATGTCTGTTGAAAGTCCACAAAGAACTTCTGATGCACTTATGCTGGCGCCTTGCTCTGTTTCTGACCAGTCTATCCTTGGCAAACCTCTGGACCCTATTCCATGTGTGGGTGAGGTTTCTGGAACGAAACTTGTGGTCCAATCTGCTATAGCTGCTGTTCAGCCTGCTGTATCTCCGGTTGAGCAAGGTGAAAACCCTCTTTTGAACCCTGGTCCACCTAAATCCTGGTGTGTTGTGGTCTCTACTAGCTCGGGAAAATCTTTCCGCTCTCTTTCCTACCACCCTCCCTTATCTGAGGATGGTCAGATTCTATTTAAACCTCCCACTGATGTGCTCAAACGTGGAAATCAGCTCTGGTCTTCCAACCTTGTGGGTTATTTCTTGCACTCAAACATCCCCTTCAAGGTTGTTGAACCCATTGCCAAACGCCTTTGGGGAAACATGGGTCTCACAAGTGTCTTTCTCCATAGCAAAGGCTACTATATTTTCAAATTCAAATCTGTCTCTGATAGAGACAATGTCCTTACCTCGGGTCCTTGGCACTTCGCCTCAAAAGTGATTGTCCTACAACCTTGGAAAGAAGGAGTTAAATTTTCAAAATCTGATCAGTTCAAAATTCCCATTTGGGTAAAGCTTAGCCAAATTCCTCTTTCCTACTGGTCTGATGAGGGTATTAGCTACCTTGCTAGTGCCATAGGTAAGCCTCTGTTTACTGATGAAATGACTTCCAAGCATGACTTAATGCACTTTGCCAGAGTCTGCATTGAAGTCCAAGCTTCATTCTCCTTTCCTTCCTCTATCAATGTTGTTGTTCTTAACGAATAAACTTCTGACGACATTATTGTCCCGGTTAATGTTGAATACCAAAGTAGGCCACCTTTATGCCCCACCTGCAAAGTATTTGGCCATTCTCCTTTGAAATGCCCCAAATCCAATTTTAAATGGGTGCCCAAAACAAATGCTCAATCTAAATCTACTCCTAAACCTGCTGATGGCATTTCGGCCCCTGATGCTGATGCTGTCAAAAATCCACATGCTGATACTCATGAAAATAACTAGGTAACTGTCTCCCGAGGTGCCAAAGTTGGGAATAATCCGACTCCTTCTCTTCCTATCTTGGCCTCACCCAACTCTTTCTCCCCCATTGCAAATGCTATTGTCACTGATGCTCTCACTCCCTCTGATCTGGATTCACCCCCTGTAAACTGCCCTATACTGAACAAGCTAATTGCTATAGATAAGAAGGAGGGCAAGGACCTGAAGCATAAGCAAAGATCTGGGATGGAACCTTCTTAAGATGCTAAGCGTAGGAACAAAGGCAAGGGTCGTGGGGGTAAATCCTCCTGCTAATCACTACTCCCCCTATTTTTCTATGTTAATGTTAGCGACATATAATATTAGAGGTCTGAATAATAAGCCAAAACAGGCTTATGTTAAACAGTTAATTTTAGATTATCTCCCTCATTGGTCTTTTGGAAACCAGAGTCAAGCAGCATAATGCTAGTAGAATCTCCAATAATATTTGTAGGAACTGGACTTGGTTTTATAATTATGATTACCACTATAATGGCAGAATTTGGGTTGGATGGAACCCCAATATTTGGCAAGTGGATATCCTTTTTGTATCCTCCCAAGTTATTCATTGCAACATCAAGCATTTAGCTAATGATTGTACTTTTTTGGGTTCATTTGTTTATGGTTTGAATTCTATATCTGATAGGAAAGACTTATGGGCTGAATTGTCCTCTCTTAGTTCCTCTCTCAACTGGTGTGTCTTGGATGACTTCAATGCTATCAGAAACCTTAATGAAACTGACAGGAATGATATCGAATGGGACTCTGGTATGGAGGATTTCAAAGAGTGCCTTCAGAACCTTGAAATGGATGACATTAGGGGCATTGGTCCCTTCTACACTTGGTGGAACTGTCAAACTGAAAATCCAATCCATAAAAAGCGTGATAGAGATTTGGGAAATGCCTCATAGCTCAGCTCATTTCCCCTTGCTCAAGCTACCTTTGCTCCTAGAGGAATGTCTGACCACTCTTCTGTCATGCTTAACCTTGGCATTCCTTCTACAAGGTCAAGGAAACCTTTCCAGTTCTTCAACCACATGATCCTCTTGGATGGCTTTCATGACTGTGTATCTTCTGCCTGGCTGCAACCCGACCTAGGTAACCCCTTTCATATCCTGACTGCCAAGCTCAAGAGAACTAAAAGAGCCTTAACTACCCTCAACAAATCCATTGGGAACCTATCATCTTCAGTTAAGGAAGCAACTTCAAATCTTCACCGAGCTCAATCCTTGCTTTCCAACAGCCCACTTGATTCGGATCTCATCTCTCAGGAGCAGAGCTGCCTTCATGCTCTTTGGAATTCATTGGCTCTAGAGGAAACTCTTCTCCACCAGAAATCTAGAGCTACCTGGCTTGCTACAGGGGATAGAAACACCAAATTTTTCTCCAATCTGGTGAAAAGCAGGTGGAACACAAACAAAATCCTTTCTATTTATAACTCTTCCGGTGAACTGGTTCAGGGGCAGGAGGAGGTTGAAAATGTGGCTGTGAATTATTTTAAAGATTTGTTCAACTACCAGCCCCTACCTCCTTCAGCTGACTTTGAAAATTATGGAGTTCTCCCTACCAAACACATAACTGTTTCTCAAGCTGCCATCCTTTCGACTCCTATCACAGCTACTGAGGTATTCAAAGCTCTTACTGGTATTAAGTGAAACAAGAGTCCAGGCCCGGATGGTTTTAACGTGAACTTTTTCACTCACTGTTGGGACATTGTTGGTGAAGACTTCACAAAAGCCGTTCTATTCTTCTTTTCTTCCTACCGAATGCCACGAGGTATAAATTCAACTGCCATTGCTCTTATCCTAAAGTGCTCAAATCCCTCTCTCATGTCTGATTTCAGACCAATATCATGTTACAATACAATCTACAAGTGCATCTCAAAAATTCTTGCTGACAGACTCAAATTGGTCCTCCCCTCTATCATTGATAAGGCATAGTCTGCTTTCATCAAAGGAAGAAGTATAAGCGACAACATCTTCCTTGCCCAGGAGCTATTTCGAAACTATCACCGGAAATCTGGTCCTCCTAGATGTGCCTTGAAAATTGATTTAAGGAAAGCGTTTGACACGGTAAATTGGGACTTCTTAATGGTCACCCTTAAATCATTCCATTTTCCCTCTCAATTCCTAGACTAGATTTATCCCTGCATTTCCACTGCTATGTTTTCAGTCAAGGTCAATGGCTCCCTTGCTGGATTCTTTGGTAGTACTCGAGGCCTAAGGCAGGTGATCCCCTCTCCCCTTACTTGTTTGTGCTAGTAATGGAAATACTCTCCCTTAAACTCAACTGGGGTTCAAAACAATCTGGGTATCTTCACCACTGTCGCACTAAAGCTAGCGACATCTCTCATCTCCTTTTCGCTGATGACATCTTAATTTTCTGCCATGCTAACCTCCAAACCATTTCCATAATACATTCATGTATCCATTCCTTCTCTCTCTTCTCTGGTCTCATTCCTAATATTCAAAAGAGCCAATGTTTTCTAGCCTGCGAAGACCCCGAAACAAAAGCATCCATCCTATCTTTCCTAGGCTTCACTCATGGTACTTTTCCCACCAGATTTTTGGGTGTCCCCCTCATCTCTTCTAAGCTTTCATACCAGGATTGTATTCCTCTTATCCATACAATCACACAAAGAGTCTCTTCATGGACTGCTACTGCCCTTGCTTATTCTGGTAGGGTCCAACTCATAAAATCTGTGCTTTTCGCAATACAATCGTATTGGAGTAATCATTTCCTACTGCCTAAAGCAGTCATTAGAGCTATTCAATCTATTCTTTGTCGATTCCTCTGGAAGGGAACCTCTCTTACTCCCTATGGTGCTAAGGTTGCATGGCATAACATCTCACTCCCTACCGAGGAAGGGGATCTGGGCATTAAAAGTCTCTTGGACTGGAATAAAGCCCTACTTTTACTACACCTAACCCATGTATTGCAGATTAACACTAAATCGCTATGGGCTAAGTGGGTGCAGACCACTGTTCTTCTTGGGAAATCTGTTTGGCAGATAGAAATACCCACCGATTGTTCATGGATTTGGAGACAACTACTAAAGCTCAGGCCTATTGCTCTTCAGCACCTTGAATACGTTGTTGGCTCTGGAGAAAACTTCAATCTCTGGTACGATCCCTGGCTCAATGGTTCTGCCATCAACCCCAGCAGTACCTTGCTCTCAAATTCAGGCCTAACCGTCTCAGCCACAGTCAGGGACATTATGAATAACACCTCCTGGCACCTCCCCCTATCCAACCATCAAGAGGTAATTCTCTTCCGGCAACTAGTACAATTTGCTCCCTTTCCCTCTGCATCAATGGACTGTATTTTTTGGGACTCAATGGATATCAACTACACTAAAGCAAGACACATTTGGGAAAGCATCAGGATCAGGAAACAGGTTGTTCAGTGGCACACAATTCTTTGGCATAAACTGCATGTGCCGAGATACTCTTTCATGCTCTGGCTTGGATTTCATGGAAAGCTCCAAACTAACGACATCACTCGAGCCTATACAGGAAGGACCCTCAATTGTCAGCTATGCAACAAGCACCCTGAAACTTTTTCACATCTTTTCTTCATCTGTGAATACTCCACTGTTATTATAAAAGAGACATTCCAACTGGGGTGGATGGCTCTCATTACCCCTGGACTGGACTGGACTCACTGACTTTATCTCATCTTTCCAAGGGAGTAAATTATCAAAACATATCTTCAGCCTCTCTCTGGCCGTTTCTTTTCTATAAGATATGGGAAGCAAGAAACAAAAAGCTACACAATGGGACACTCATTCCTCCAAGATGTCTTGCTACTGATGTAATTAGTATCATTAAATCTAGATTATCTACTAGTCCATCCTTTCTCAAAGCTACCAACTATTTCCAATACTACTGTAATTGGCTTAGGACAATGGTCTGATGCATGTCTGGTGTTCTGGCTGGTTTGGTTGGAATGGACTTGGGTTTGCTATGTTGGCTGTTGCTGTGTTGCTGCCTTATGTTGTATGGTTGGTTGCTGCAGAAGTTGGTTGGCGCTGTTTTGCTTCTGCTTGGTCTACTGGTGCTGTTGCAGTCTGCTGTCTGAGTTATCGGTTGTGTTGTTGCAGTTTGTTGCTAGACTGCTGCATGCATGCCTGCTGCACGCATCTAGGATTCAACTGGTTTTGGCTTGGCAGAGCAGGTCTGGTTCTAAATGATTCGGCCTCATGGTTCGACTCTTTGGTCAGTTTGAAAGTTGGGGGGTTCTGGTCTGGTTGGTTTAACCTTGTTCGGCTTCTTGGCACACACAGCATTTACAGTTCGGCTTCTTTTTTGTTGGCAATTTAGCTTCCATGGCAGTTCGGCAGTTCGGCTTCCATGGCAGTTCGGCCTCTTCAGCGGTTTGGTTCAGCTATTGCTTCTGTTCGTTATGGGTTCAGTAGCATCTTCAGTCCGATACTGGGTTCGGCTTTTTGGCCAGTAAAGGACTGGGCTGACATCTGGGCTTGGCATCTTGGTTCGGCTTCGGGGTTCAGCCTCTTGTCTTCGGGACGCTGGGGGTTGCTGGTTTCGGCTTCGGCTTCGGCTTCCTATGCTTCAGCATCCTCTTCGGCTACTGCAGTGCAGTTCAGTTCAGTCTTCAGCTCCATTCATTTAGCTGCTAGGTTTCAACTGATTGGTTGTTTAAGTTGTTTAAGTTTTCATGCTTGTATTTACTATTGTCCTGCTTAGTAATGCTCCTTGTTTTTTCATTTGGCTTGGTTGTTAGTCTTTTGTTGTCCATTTTGGGGGTTGTCTCATGTGGTTCTATCAAAAGCTTCTGGGGTATGCCCTTAGCGATTGTTTTATCTCTATTCCTTTTCAATATACAAACAAACTTAGCAAAAAAAAAATTACAAATTAAGACTATATTAACAGATCTGACTAATCAAACGACATAATAAATTCCTAAAATAGATTGTAAACACCACAATAAAATAGATCATAATCCGTAACAAAGTAATTATTTGTATTAAAAAAAAGTCCAATAATTACCTTTTTGTGATACAATTTTTGTTGAATATAATCCCACAATCTTCTTCTCAAATTTTCTTTTTATTTCACAACCTTCTCTTCCGCCACTTTTTCGTTTCTCGCTGCGTCAAAACCCTCTCCTTTTGTTTAAGCGATTAATGTCAGTATATGAATTAAGAATGAATTTAACCTAATATATTAATATTAATATTACTCCTATTCCAATTTCGTTTTTAAACCCATCACCTTAATTTGGGCTCAAATAGTTTTACAAGCCCAAACTTAAATACTTAAAAATTAGTTTGACCCAATTAGTATAACATGCCCAAATTAATATAACCACATACTTATGATAGTCAACATAAATTAAATACAATTTGACCAAAACTGCCAAACATAAAAAAATCCAATTTTACTAAGTTAATTATTCATGACTTATTAATACTTATTAGGCCAAATTAATTAAATAACAAGTTTTAGTCAAATAAAAGACAAAGTCCAAACAATATGTCTTAAGAAATAATATTTTTTTTTCTGGTTATTACATCCTACACAGGCTTGTCTTAACAACTTCCTGGCCTGCATCATCGTCAAACAACTTGCTTGTCTAGGCGACTTGCTACCATAAAACACAACCTTTGATGGAGTAATAAGATTAATACGCTTCTTCTGGCAATCAATTACCGCCCCATAATTGGATAACCAGTCCATACCCAAGATAACGTCGAATTCTCCAAGTCGAATAGGGATAAGATCGTACTTAACATGGATTATTTCTCTATTCGCAATTTCTATGTTCATGGGGTATTCTAACTCGTCCTTAAGCAATTCTAAGTTCTTAGCAAAGTCATCAGATATAAATGAACAAGTAGCACCCGAATCAAATAATATATAAGCATTAACTTTATTGATCGGAATGATACCTGACACCACATCACGAGACTGCACTGCATCCTGTACTATCATGTTGAATGTTCTAGCGGTCGGTCGGTTGGTTGTCGTTGGTCCTGCGATAGTCAGAGTGCTTCCGCATCTGTTTCCTCTATTCCCTCCTGATTTTGTCCCTCCAGATCCCTTCTTAGGACAATCCCTTGCAAGATGATCCTTTGAGCCACAAGTGAAGCATGCCACAAGTAATCCCCTATACAGGGTTGTTCATCTCAGTTTGACAGTAGAGTCCGCACCAAAGGAAGTTTGGTTTGGATAACTCAACAAGGGTTCTGAAATTTAGAACGTTCATCAACTATGGACTAGTCGAATCATTAAGGGTTCACTAGTCTAACAAGGTTCAACAGTAACTGATATTTAAAATCGAACAACAATCTCAAGAGATGTACAATAGAATAAGCATTGTATAACAGAATCATACTTTAAAAGATTAATAAACTTTATATGACTTGATCAATAATAACGAGAATTTGCTCGATGTAAAGAGATAAACTTTTAAACTCATGTAATGATAACGAGTAGGGTTAGGAAACTTGCCTCGTGCGTAGATTACACGTTAATTTACACACGTTCCTTGATTTAATCCTACATACCATTTACATTCACAATACCAGTCAATTATAATGTAACTAGTCATCACAAGTTCATTCTATTTGTCTAACTTTGATTATGACCATACTTAATCAAATTACTACATTCATTGACGCATAATTTACACTTTATGAATAATAAGCTAACTATGTGTTCAATAATTCAATTCACACATACTTGAGTTATTAATATGTTAAGAATTTATCTTAACATCTCGTTATACGTCTAACATAGTTTTATGTTCCTTGGATCTGGTTACTATCACATTTCTAGACTTGAACGCTTAGAAAAATTTCATTTCTGGATAATCTGCTAAGTGGCAATGCGGCGCCACTGTCAGGCTTACTCTTGGCACTACGGCGCGGTGGCGTTGAGGCTTAGGCTCTGGCGCTGTGGCACGGTGGCACTGCGGCGCAATACTTCTTAAGGCATGGAGTTGGCATCGCGGCGCGAAACTCCAGTTTTTGAATTCAAGTTAGCGAATAACACAGAATCAGGCGAAATTATCATTTCATGGTCATTAATTCATTAAATTAAACATACCCACATACTAGAATTCGTACATAATCATTACCCAACCTTTATAGAGTTATTTTAAAAAATTAAAACACATAATTACATAATCAAACATGTAAATTCATTGTTCTTGATGTTCTTGAAGGTTTTGAACACAAAACATAAAATTTAACATCACGGGTTCGTTATAACACCAAATCCGTCTATTCGAAGTTTGTTTTTTCTTCGTTTTAACATACATAATTATATACATGTGTGAAATTTATGAGATAATATATGCTTGACATATTAAATTTATGTATAAGGGCCATATGGCCATATTTCTATACTCTGTAATTTTGTAGCAACAATATACGACATAACTTATGCAACTGATGTTATGGAACCATACAATATATAATAAAAACATGTTATGTTAGCATATCATTACATATATATACCCATATAATCAATAGCATTTCTAGTTATAGATATTTATCAGAACTTGCAAGCCATTTTCATGGAAATTTCAATGACGTAAATTAAATTGAATTTAAGGGTTTACCCTTGATTACTCTGCTTGGATTACACAAGGTGATAACAACTCCCAATTTCCCACACTTTTTCTCCTTTAATCTCACTGATTCTCAAAATTCTATCTCTGATTTATTTTTCCAGACTTAGCAAATAAAAGAAAGAAGACGTATATAATAAAGGAACTAACGCTGCGTGGTCAGTTAATCCTATTATGGGTTAACTGCCATCAACCCCCACTAAGGCCATGTTTGGCTAGCCTTAAAAGGCTTATACTCATTTTATTTAATTAATCCTTTATAATATAATTTAATAATGTCACACCCCTTTATAAAATAAATCCAATATCTTATTTAATTTATTTTAAATCTAATAATTTCTCATTAATTCACATAGACACATAATTAAATTTCTCATTTGTTAATTATGTCCAATTTATTAATTCTCTAATTAATTATTAAATTAATTAAAATATTATTAGGCTTATTAAATATTTCTTTTAAATCAATAAGCTCACATATTTACGTAAATCAATTCTCCACATTAATTTAATAAATAAAACACATACAATTAAATTAGTCTATCACAACTTCATCAATTAATTATTTAATCTAATAATTAAATCATCAAAAAATATTTATTTAATCCAATAAATATTAAAATTAAATTATAAAATCTTGGTTGTCACAGTAATCATATAAGCATGCCTTGAACTTTAGATCAAAATCGGAAACTATTCATGACTGCATGATGGCGCAACTGTAACATTCCAGAATTTTTATTGTTATAATAAATAATTTATTGAATTATTTATGTATTTAATGGATGTGTTTGTTGTTGAATAAATAATTTTTCAAATTTGATTTGATGTGGTTAATTATTTGTTAAATAAATAATTAAGGAAATTAATTATTTTGCTAATTTAATTTAATTATTAAGTTAGAGAATTTTGATTAATTGAATTACTATTCTTTTATTGGAATTTGTAAATTTAAAAGGATGTGTTGGTTGATTAAATAAAGTTATAATTATATAGAAATTATAATTTTGGTGGTATTGATTTATGTGTTAAAGTGATTTGATAAATTATTTTTAGAATTAATTTAATCAAGTTAATGTGTGACAAATAACCTTGTTATAAAGGAGTTACTAAAATAAATTAAAGGAGTTTTAATTCAGTTTTGCCAAACAGGCCTATTGCTTATTAAGTCTTTATTCTAATTGTGTTTTACCAAATAAGGCATAAGGATTAATTGATTATATTTTAGTGTTTAGCCAAACAAGCCTTATGGCTTTTGATTTCAAAAATTTTAACTGATGTCAGTAAATTAGAGTTATGTTATATAATTAATATATATATTATATGCTATATACGTTAGTTTGTTAGTACGCTCTAGAGTTAGGAAGAAAAAAAACACAGAGGAAGAAGAAGAGAAGAAGAAAAGAAGGGAAGAAAGAAGGCTAGAGAATTGAGAAAAGAATTGGGGAAAAGAAGTTTGGGATAACCATCATCTTCTACAATCAAGATATTCTCCTATTTCCTTTAGCTTTCTCTTCTCCTATTTTTCTCTGTGAAATTATTGTGATAGGATAATTGTTTATTTTATGTGTGTTTATATGATAAACAATTGTTGTAAAGTTATTTTCATAGGTTATATATGATTATAATCAACGAATTGATGATATGTATATAATTGTGGAGAAAAGTATTTTACAGAGAGTTTTATATATATATATATATATATATATATATATATATGTTTAATTAAAATAGAAATTATGAGTTGTTTAGTTGTTTTATTGATAAAATGGCTATTCAATTTGTTAGAGTATATATAAACTTTGATAAAATGCTTTGAATTAGTGGTTTTGGTTGAGAAACAAAATCATAGTGTTTATTTTCAACAAAAATATCAAAAAGTGAGTTTTAGCCAAAATTAGTGAAGTTGGGTGTGTTAATTTTGTTGTTTATGTTGTTGTATGGGTAGAAACATGTTAGAAATTCTTGAATTATGTTTACATGAAGTTTTTATATGAATTGCATGTGTATCAATCTGTTAGAATCGAGCTTGTAGGCCAAATTTGGCTTTTTCTGTGATGTTGCCGAGGCTGTCTGCCGAGGTCTGCAATTCGGCGTCGCGGCGTGGACTTGCAGTACCTTTGTGGCACCGCAGCCCCATGCTCACGCCGCAGTGCGACCTTGTAGCCTTGATCTCTACGCCGCGGCGCCATGCACACGCCGTAGCGCGTCCCACAACGTAAACTGTGGCGCCGCGGCGCGAGTTAGCAGAATGGTCTGACAGTGTACTTTTTGTACACGAAATTTTAAGAAACGTTATGTGATGATTGAAAGACTGCTAAATGTTGATTTTAGAATTTCTATACTATGAATAAGCATGTTATTAACAATTAACTTGTGTTATAACTCGATTATGTGATTAAAAATCCAATTTTAAATGATGAACGTACTTAGTTATGTTTGTAAGATGGTAATGACTAATTATGTCATAATGACATATGTTTATAGGATATTATGATTCGTATTGATTTG
The DNA here is from genome assembly GCA_020205505.1 of Panax japonicus. Lineage (NCBI taxonomy): Eukaryota > Viridiplantae > Streptophyta > Magnoliopsida > Apiales > Araliaceae > Panax > Panax japonicus. The sequence continues at coordinate 21,370,652 of CM035102.1, read as the reverse complement.
GTTTAGCCTACGAGCAAGGCAAGTTTTCTAAACTTTCTTTTTACATTGAGCAAGTTCTTTAACTCTACTTTCAGAATTGTGCAATCGCTTAAATTTTCTTAGAGCAAGTTTTTCTAATCCTTTATCTTGTTGAACTAATTATGGTTTTCAATTCGATTATGATATAATGATGTAAGTTATTCTTGAGCAAGTTATTCTTGTATTTAACTTGTCGTTTAGCATGCAAATTTATATATTCTAATGTTGAACATTTTTATCGATCAAATTTTTATGCATGCTTAGTATTCAATTCTAATTAACCTTCGCTTAGTATTGTTCAAGCAAGGTGTTATAGTTATTCAAATTGTATGCTCTTAGATTATTCCTAAAACATGACTTTAGTTTACTATGATTGATTCAATCACGATTATTATATAGTGAAATATTCTTGGTTTCATTCAACTAATTCTTAGTTGATGTTCGTTGAATTCCAAATTTCCCTGCAAGCTTATCCAAACCAAACTTCCTTTGGTGCGGACTTGTACTCTAAATACTGAGATGAACAACCCTAATGTTATGATTAGGGGTTAACTTACGCGTAGCGTTAAATGTTTGTGCACAATACATGGTACGAAGGGCTGATCCCCCTAAGTACGAAGAGTCCTTATAGTATTATGACTATTAAAGTTGGAGTTGAAAGATTGCTCGCAACTGTGGACATAGTTCATGGTCTTATGACCCTCAGTTATATTTATTCCGCATTTTGGATTTCAGTATCTGATTATAGATGATAGAGTTCTATTCATTGTTGATGAGCCTATTATTGGCAGTTATTATTACTATACTCCTGTTGATTTCATATTGTATCCAGTGAGCAATTGTTTTGCTCACTCTTGCATATTTTAAAACTCATTGCAGCTAAAGAAGAGAAGGTAGATGAACCTTCGTCTAGCAAAGGAAAGGGAAAAATGTGCAAGTGATGAAGACTTGTAATTTTACTTTGATTGAGATGGTAGATTTTTATTATGATGATCTTAGACTTGGTTTTAATGAAGTTTATTTAATTTTCGCATTTGAATGATTGTAATTAAAGGTTAGATAACATGGGAGATTTTATTATGTAACCCTTTAATGGGAAAGGTTTTATTTATCCGGTTTTATTGTGATTGGGTAGTTGGATATGAATGTTTGATTAAGTGACCACCAGATCCTGTGGGAATGAAGTACCTGGATTTGGGGGTGTCACAGGTTAGTATTAGAGCCTTATGTTATGAACCTTAGGTGGGGGAAAAGCCTTAGGAAGTAACCTTCGAAAAGATAGTAATGAACTCTTATCGAGTTTCAAGGAGAAAGTAATAAAACAGTGCTTATGTGTTTACAACTTATGTGCTCGTGAGAGTCGAGTAGTAATGATTAATAACTAAAACTTAAAAATCTTGTTGTCAGGATGACTAATGTTGGAGAATCCAGTCAGGCTAGGGAAGAAAGACCTCAGATGACTAGAGAGGAGGAATCTTGTGATATTCAAGTGGTTTGGGAACAACTGCTTCCACGAGAGTCAGCTCCTTTGCTCACAATGGTCGAAGATGATGATGATGATGTAGAAACAGATGAGGAAGAACCCGTGGAGCTGTCGCAGATGGATGAAGAGGACGAGGAGGAAAGGATTCCACTTAACTCGATAGCTGGCCGTATATACGATGAGGTACATGACTGCAACGTGGAACTTCAAGATACTGTTGAGGAATTGCAAGAGATAGTAGCTGAACAACAGACTTCGTTGGTACAGAAGGACGACGAGATTCAAGATCGAGAAGAAGGACTGAACAATGTTGAAGAGAAGCTAGTTCACACTGAAGAAAATAATGATCAAATGAGAGCAGAGGTTGCAGAGTTGAAGAGCAAGTTGAGAGAAGAATCTGCAAAAAGGGCAAGAGCCGAAGACGCGTACAGTGAAGCTTATCAACAAGCCGAAATAGCAAATGGAGACGTACAAAGTAAAGAGAAGGAAGATGGAAGAAATAGATAATGTGTTTAACACCGCGATCAATCGAGCTCAAGATAGGGTCATGGGTTATCCAATTCAGTTTGAGATGCTACCTTCGTTCATACTGGACCGTCGGACCATGTTCCGAGTTTTGGAAGAAGAGCGTCATAAGGCCTTGCAATATCTTAATAGGATAGTAGGGAGTGTACTTGAGTTATGTTGTGATAAATAACTTGTTAATCCCAAGTGTTATGCAACCTATGGGATATGATGATGATTTCCTGAAACTTTAGTAGTTCAGGAAAATAATGTAAATAGCAGTGATGCTATTGATATGATGTTTTCAAAGAAGTTTTGAATAAAAGATATTATTTTCTTTATCCAAAGTGTTATGTGTTATGGAATGATTACTTTCATGCGGGCAAGCTAAGTAGAAATTACTTGAAAAGAGTTGAGTAATAATCTAATGAGTGTATTTTTTTAACAGAAAATGCCTCCAAGACGTCAACCACCTCGTCAGAGAACCACCGAGGGAACCAACAACGATAATGCTAAAACTAACTCCGTTCAACAGTTGGTAACGCTATTAGCAGGTGCAATGCAAAATCAACCGCAGAATCAATCTCAGAACCATGGTGCTACGTTTAAGGACTTCAAGGCGGTTGGACCACCAGAATTCCGTGGATCCATGAACCCAGTTGAAGCACAGACTTGGATTATGGAAATCGAGAAGGTTTTTGATGTTGCTAGGGTAGAGGAGAATCAGAAGACTGCTTTTGAAATGTTTATGTTGAAGGAGGAAGCTAGCTATTGGTGGCAGGCCAACAAGACTCGGGAAGGACCAGGAGTAATGACCTGGGATAGGTTTAAGGAGCTGTTCTTCGAGACTTATTTCCTTGAGAGTTCGAAGAGTCAGCTAGAGGTCCAATTTTTGGAGTTGAAGCAAGGAACAATGTCGGTGTAGGAGTATGCCGCGAAGTTCAACGAGTTGGTGAGGTTTGCGCCATTTCAGGTCAGCACAAATGAGCGCAATGCGAAGAGGTTTGAGCAGGGACTGAAACCCTGGTTGTACAGGGTTTCCCTGTTCCAATTGAAGACATTTACAGAAGTGATGGAGAAGGCGATTCTGGCTGGAAGTGGAGGCGAGGCAGTAACAAAGCATAATCAATAGCAGAGAAAGAAGAAAAGTGAAGGTGAAGCTAAGAGTAGTGGTAACGGTAGTAATGGCAACAACCTGAAGAGGAAGTGGAATGGGAATGGAGGAGCTGTAAATCAGCAAAGAAACCAGCAAAATAATAAGTTCAAACTATGTACTATGTGTGGAAAGTTTCATAAGGGAGTGTGTCTGCTGGGGAAACGAGTATGCTTCAATTGTGGCCAGGAGGGTCACATCGCCCCAAATTGCACTCAAGCTAAGAAGAATGTGTGCTTCACATGCGGATCTAAGGATCACTTTTTTCGTGAATGCCCTAAGAAGAGAACTGGTGAGCAAATGGGAGCAAGGGAAATGCTAGTGGAGGTGCGTTGGCTATTGCGGGACCAACAACAATAAATAAGCCCACAGCCAGAACCTTCAACATGACTGTGCAAGATTATGTGCAATCAAAGTATGTGGTGTTAGGTATTATCCCGATCAATGATATTGATGCTTATGTATTATTTGATTCAGGTGCTACTTGCTCATTTATATATGATGAATTTGCTATGAGATTAGGATTGCCTAGTGAAGAATTGAATTTCCCCTTAAATATAGAAATTGCGAATAAGGAAGTGGTTCCTGTTAGGTTCGTATACAAGAACAGTAGGGAAATATTTTTATGGTAGATTTGATTCCGATTAGGCTAGGAGAGTTTGACGTTATTTTGGGAATGGATTGGTTGTTCAATTATAGAGCGATAATTTACTGCCAAAAGAAATGTGTAAACCTTATGACTCCGTCAAAGGTAGTATTTAATGGTAGCAAATCGCCTAGACAAATGAGATGTCTGACGATTATACAGGCTAAAAGGTTGTTGAATCAGGGCTGTGTGGGTTATTTAGCTTACATAGTCGATACTCAGAAGAAGGGTGCGAAACTAGAAGAAATACCAGTGGTTAGGGAATTTGTGGACGTGTTTTCAGAGGATTTGCCAGGACTTCTGCCTGACAGAGAAATCGAGTTCGTGATCGACTTAGTGCCAGGAACCGCTCAGATATCGAAAGCCCCGTACAGAATGGCTCCGGTGGAGATGAAAAAACTGATGGTACAACTACAGGAGCTGTTGGACAAGAAATACATTCAGCCGAGTGTGTCACCGTGGAGAGCACCGGTGTTATTTGTAAAGAATAAGGATGGGTCAATGCGTCTTTGCATTGTTTATAGGGAGTTAAACAAAGTCACTATTAAGAATAAATATCCATTGCCGAGAATAGATGACTTGTTTGATCAATTGAAGTGTGCTAGATATTTCTAAAAATAGATTTGAGAAGTGGGTACCATCAACTGAAGGTAAGAAAGGAGGATGTACTGAAGACGGCATTCTGAACTCGGTATGGACATTACTAATTTTTGGTGATGTCTTTTGGTTTGACAAACGCCCCTGCAGCGTTCATAGATTTGATGAACAGGGTGTTTAAACCATTTTTGGACAAGTTTGTGGTGGTGTTTATCGACGATATTTTGGTGTACTCTAAAACTCAAGAGGAACTTGTGAAACATTTACGTCTAACGCTGGAGACGCTAAGAAAAGAAAAGTTGTATGCAAAATTCACTAAATGTGAATTTTGGCTGGAACGTGTACAATTTCTTGAGCACGTAATTGACAAGGATGGAATTTCAGTGGATCCATCAAAGGTTGAAGCTGTGATAAATTGGGAACAACCGAGAACTCCATTAGAAGTGAGAAGTTTCTTGGGATTAGCAGGGTATTACAGACGGTTTATTCAGGATTTTTCCAAGATTGCTACTCCGTTAACAAATTTAACAAGGAAATCTGTAAAATTTGTTTGGACGGAGAAGTGCGAAGAAAGTTTCCAGGAATTGAAAAAGAAGCTAGGTATGGCACCTGTGTTGTCATTACCAGATAATACAGGAAATTTTGTGGTATATAGTGATGCTTCACATAAAGGGTTGGGTTGTGTCCTTATGCAGAACGGCAAAGTCATTGTGTATGCATCAAGACAATTGAAAGATTACGAAAAAGGGTATCCGACTCATGATTTAGAGTTGGCGGTGGTTGTGTTTGCGCAGCGGTAAGTTTCCACCTGGGGTGAACCGTAAACTCGGGCATCCTGGGATCGATCCCCGCCTGCAACAAGTGTGAGGGCCAATTAAAACTGGTCCGTGTGGCCACGGATCGCACATTTCTGGGCGGAGCCATGTCTTAGGCCGAGCCTGTGCGCAAAGCCTGGTCCGGGGTGGGGAGACTTAGTCCGACTGCGGTTGGGAAACTCCACATTATCAAAAAAAAAAAAAAAATATATGAGATCTACACAGACCATAACAGTCTGAAGTATATTTTCACACAGAAAGACCTGAACATGCATCAAAGAAGATGGATGGAACCGATAAAAGATTATGATTGTGAGATCTTTTATCATCCAGGCAAAACAAACGTGGTTGCAGATGCCTTGAGTAGGAAAGGCAGGAAAAAGTTGATGTTGTTAACTGATAAGGAAGAGCTTATTACAGCAATGTCAAGGTTAGAGTTGGAAATCAAATTTCCAAGAGAATCCAATAAAAGATGTTACCAGATGGAAGCCAATCCAACTTTGGTGGACAAAGTGAAGAACGCTCAACTGCAGGATGAAGAATGCAGAAAAATCAGAGAAAGTGTGGTTTAGGGAAAAGAGGTGAAATAAAAGATTGATACCGATGGAATGCTGAGATTTGAAGGACGAATATGGGTTCCAGCAGTACCAGAGATTAAAAAAGAAATTTTGACCGAAGCTCATAACTCGAGATATTCGATTCATCCAGGAAGTACGAAAAAATGTATCAAGATTTGCGGCGACATTTTTGGTGGCCAAATATGAAAAGAGACGTTGCAGAATGCGTAGCAAAGTGCTTGACATGTCAGAGAGTCAAGGCCGAGCATCAAAGACCAAGCGGGTTACTTCAACCGTTAGAGATACCAGAATGGAAATGGGAACATATCACAATGGATTTTGTGGTAGGTCTTCCAACAACTCAGAAAGGATACGATGAGATTTGGGTGATAGTTGACAAATTGACAAAATCTGCACACTTTTTGCCAATAAAGATTAGATTCAATCTTGATCAGCTGGCGAAGTTATATGTTAAAGAGATCGTGTCGAGACATAGAGTTCCAGTAACGATTGTGTCAGATAGAGATCTGAGGTTCACATCAAACTTCTGGAAGAGACTACAAGAATGTATGGGAACTCAGTTGCGAATGAGTACTGCATATCATCCGCAAACAGATGGCCAAAGCGAACGAACGATTCAGACATTGGAAGATATGTTGAGAGCATGCGTCATGGATTTCAAAGGAAGCTGGGATGAACAATTGCCATTGGTAAAATTTGCCTACAATAATAGTTACCACACTAGCATCGGCATGCCGCCCTACAAAGCATTATACGGCAGGAAGTGCAGAACTCCACTGTACTGGGTTGAAGTCGGAGAATGTCAACTATTAAGACCAGAACTGGTACAACAAACTGCTGAGGTTGTCTAACTTATCAGAACAAGATTGATAGCTGCTCAAGACAGATAAAAGAAATATGCTGATCAACACAAACAAGATCATGTATTCGACATAGGATATTTTGTATTCCTAAAGGTTTCTCCTTGGAAGGGAAAAATTCGATTTGGTAAGAAGAGGAAACTAAATCTGAGATTTATTGGACCCTTCGAAGTGCTGCGAAAGGTTGGAGAGGTGGCTTACGAGGTAGCTCTACCTCCAGAATTGCAAAACATTCATAATGTTTTTCACGTGTAGGTGTTACGACCATACAAACCTTATTACAAGCACGTGATTGAGTACGACCCATTGCAGTTTGACAAAGATTTGTCCTATGAAGAGGGTCCTATCCAGATAGTCGACAGGAAAGAACAGGTGCTTAGGAATAAGGTGATACCTTCTGTAAAGGTAGTATGGAGGAACCACAATGTCGAAGAGGCCACGTGGGAACTCGAAGCTAAAATGATGAAGAATTATCCAGAGTTATTTGTTTAATCTGTGTCTTCGATTCTGGGGACAGAATCTTTGTAAGTAGGGGAGAATGTGACGAATGAATTGTTTGATTGTGATTCTGAGGACATAATCCTTGTAAGGAGGAAATGATGTAACATTCCAGAATTTTTATTGTTATAATAAATAATTTATTGAATTATTTATGTATTTAATGGATGTGTTTGTTGTTGAATAAATAATTATTCAAATTTGATTTGATGTGGTTAATTATTTGTCAAATAAATAATTAAGGAAATTAATTATTATTTGCTAATTTAATTTAATTATTAAGTTAGACAGTTTTGATTAATTGAATTACTATTCTTTTTATTTGGAATTATAATTAAAAGGAGGTGTTAGTTGATTAAATAAAGTTATAATTATATAGAAATTATAATTTTGGTGGTATTGATTTATGTGTTAAAGTGATTTGATAAATTATTTTTAGAATTAATTTAATCAAGTTAATGTGTGACAAATAACATTGTTATAAAGGAGTTACTAAAATAAATTAAAGGAGTTTTAATTCAGTTTTGCCAAACAAGGCCTATTGCTTATTAAGTCTTTATTCTAATTGTGTTTTACCAAATAAGGCATAAGAATTAATTGATTATATTTTAGTGTTTAGCCAAACAAGCCTTATGGCTTTTGATCTCAAAAATTTTAATTGATGTCAGTAAATTAGAGTTATGTTATATAATTAATATATATATTATAAGCTATATACGTTAGTTTGTTAGTACGCTCTAGAGTTAGGAAGAAAAACAAAAACACAGAGGAAGAAGAAGAAGAGAATAAGAAAAGAAGGGAAGAAGGAAGGCTAGAGAATTGAGAAAAGAATTGGGAAAAAGAAGTTTGGGATAGCCATCATCTTCTACAATCAAGGTATTCTCCTATTTCCTTTAGCTTTCTTTTCTCCTATTTTTCTCTGTGAAATTCTTGTGATAGGATAATTGTTGATTTTATGTGTGTTCATATGATAAACCATTGTTGTAAAGTTATTTTCATAGGTTATATATGATTATAATCAATGAATTGATGATATGTATGTAATTGTGGAGAAAAGTATTTTACAGAGAGTTTATATATATATATATATATATATATATATATATATATATATATATATATATATATTGTTTAATTAAATTAGAAATTGTGAGTTGTTTATTTGTTTTATTGATAAATTGGCTATTCAATTTGTTAGAGTATGTATAAACTTTGATAAAAAGCTTTGAATTAGTGGTTTTGGTTGAGAAACAAAATCATAGTGTTTATTTTCATCAAAAATATCAAAAAGTGAGGTTTAGCCAAAATTAGTGAATTTGGGTGTGTTAATTTTGTTGTTTATGTTGTTGTATGGGTAGAAACTTGTTAGGAATTCTTGAATTATGTTTACATGAAGTTTTTATATGAATTGCATGTGTATCAGTCTGTTAGAATTGAGCTTGTAGGCCAAATTTGGCTTTTCCTATGATGTTGTCGAGGCTGTCTGCCGAGGTCTGCAATTCGGCGCCGCGACGCGGACTTGTAGTACCTTTGTGGCGCCGCAGCGCCATGCTCACGCCGCAACGTGGCCTTGTAGCCTTGATCTCCGCGCCGCAGCGCCATGCCCACGCTGCAGCGCGACCCAAAGTGTAAACTGTGGCGCCGCGACGCGAGTTAGCTGAATGGTCTGACAGTGTACTTTTTGTACACGAAATTTTAAGAAAAGTTATGTGATTATAGTAGGACTGCTAAATGTTGATTTTATTATTTCTATACTATGAATAAGTATGTTATTAACAATTAACTTGTGTTATAACTCGATTATGTGATTAAAAATCCAATTTTAAATGATGAACGTACTTAGTTATGTTTGTAAGATGGTAATGACTAATTATGTCATGATGACATATGTTTATTGGATATAGTGATTCGTATTGATTTGGTTTAGCCTACGAGCAAGACAAGTTTTCTAAACTTTCTTTTTTCATTGAGCAAGTTCTTTAACTCTACTTTTAGAATTGTGCAATCGCTTAAATTTTCTTAGAGCAAGATTTTCTAATCCTTTATCTTGTTGAACTAATTATGGTTGTCAATTCGATTATGATATAATGATGTAAGTTATTCTTGAGCAAGTTATTCTTGTATTTTTTTTAATTTTTTTTTGTTAATGTGGAGTTTCCCAACCGCAGTCGGACTAAGTCTCCCCACCCCGGACCAAGCTTTGCGCACAGGCTCGGCCTAAGACATGGCTCCGCCCAAAAATGTGCGATCCGTGGCCACATGGACCAGTTTTTAATTGGCCCTCACACTTGTTGCAGGCGGGAATCGATCCCAGGATGCCCGGGTTTACGGTTCACCACAGGTCGAAGCTTACCGCAAATTTATATATTCTAATGTTGAACAATTTTATCGATCAAATTGTTATGCATGCTTAGTATTCAATTCTAATTAACCTTGGCTTAGTATTGTTCAAGCAAGGTGTTATAGTTATTCAAATTGTATGCTCTTAGATTATTCCTAAAGATTGACTTTAGTTTACTATGATTGATTAAATCACGATTATCCTATAGTGAAATGTTCTTGGTTTCATTCAACTAATCCTTAGTTGATGTTCGTTGAATTCCAAATTATCCTGAAAGCTTATCTAAACCAAACTTCCTTTGGTGCGGACTTGCACTCTAAATACTGAGATGAACAACCCTAATGTTATGATTAGGGGTTAACTTACGCGTAGCATTAAATTTTTGTGCACAATACATGGTACGAAGGGCTGATCGCCCTAAGTACGAGGAGTCCTTATAGTCTTATGGCTGTTAAAGTTGGAGTTGAAAGATTGTTCGCAACTGTGGACATAGTTCATGGTCTTATGACCCTCAGTTATATTTATTCCGTATTTTGGATTTCAGTTTCTGATTATAGATAGAGTACTATTCATTGTTGATGAGACTATTATTGGGAGTTATTATTATTATTATTATTATTTTTTTGCTAAATTTAAACTATATAAAAAAAAATAAACGAGTTACAAGGGACATTGGAGGACACCAATAGGATATAGTATAGACATCATAGGACATGCCCTATGATGTCATGACTATAAAAAGTAGGCCCGAAAACAAAGCCAACACGAAGGAACAAAACCACAAGGGAACAACAACCCTATAGCACAGCAACACTAAGACCGAACGACAAAAGCAACTAGATCAAAACAAACTATGGCCCAACCACGACGGCCCAACCAGTCAAGAACTGAAACAGAAATAGCCCGAAGCCTAACATCCATCCTTCCCGAAGCCGTCCTCGCCGAAGAGAGAAGAGAAAATAGCCAGAAGCCGAAGCCTAACACAGCTTGCCGAAGCCGAACATCCATCCTTCCCGAAGCCGTCCTCCTCGAAGCAACTAACACAGCTTGCCGAAGAGAGAAAGAGAAAATAGCCAGAAGCCAGTAACCGAAGCCATCCTACCTGCAGAGGTGTGACGACATACCACCCGAAGCGAAAGGGAGCAACAAGATGAAGTCCAGATCCACCAGACCAATAGCCATCTTACCCGAAGTTGGGAAGCCGAAGCCGGATATCACCCAAAACCAGACCGAGGAACTGAGACACCGAGACCGAAATACCGAGCACATCAAGCATATCTGCTCGCCCGAGACCTAAAGTACCGAGCACATCTGCTCGCCCAAAAGCTCCTAATCTCATGAGGTGCAGTGTAACGCCTCGCCCATCTCAGCCTCGCCTAGTCCACCTCGCCCAATATGCATGAAGACCCACAAAGTCCCACCCGAGGCACCCTAGCAGACCCAAAATGCAACCCGTCTGCACCCAAAAGACTAGCAGACCCATCTCCTCAGCAACCCACATATACCACATATACCACCTCAATCTTTCCACACAGCTGACACTTACCATCTTATGCTGAACACATGCACATCTGCTCATCACAGAACACTTGCTCGCCCAAACACCTTGTCATTTCATTGTGCTCCCCGCCCACTCCACAGCATACACCGAAGATGATGAGGAAGCAACCAAGTCCAAAGCTATATGGCCCACTGGCACCAACTCTCTCCCAAGCCGAGCACTTCGCCCATAAGCCCATCACTACGAGACTCAAGCACTAGAAGTAAGACTCAAGCAGTCAAACCCAGGTTAGCAAGAAGTATCATCAAAACCAAGTCATAGTAACCAGTTGCAGTAATAAGGAGAGGAATGAGTTGCTTTGATAAAGAGAGAGTAAGAGGACAGCCTTGATTTAATGATATTGGTAATGTCCTTTGCAACAATCGATGGGGGGTGAGCTGATCAGAATGAGTCTTTTTGTTTCTCGCTTCCCAAATCTTGTAAAAAGTAGCAGCAAAGGTAAGATAGAGGATAAGCTTTGAGAGTTTCCTACCTTGGAAGGAGATGATGAACGTAGAGACACCAGTCCAGTCTATGGGGACGTTAGACCAATCACCCAATGCAAGAGTTTTTTGCAGAATGGAGGAGTATGTGCATTCGAAAAATAGATGGTCAAAACTTTCATCATGGCGCTGACAAAGGGGGCAAGGGGAAATTCTGCCAGATAGGTAGTGCCTAGTGATATCATTAGTAGGAAGTTTTCTAAGAAATCCCAACCACAAGATAAAGGAAAACCGGGGGACAAACCACAACACTTGGCGCAGCGGTAAGTTTCCACCTGGGGTGAACCGTAAACTCGGGCATCCTGGGATCGATCCCCGCCTGCAACAAGTGTGAGGGCCAATTAAAAACTGGTCCGTGTGGCCACGGATCGCACATTTCTGGGCGGAGCCATGTCTTAGGACGAGCCTGTGCGCAAAGCCTGGTCCGGGGTGGGGAGACTTAGTCCGACTGCGGTTGAGAAACTCCACATTATCAAAAAAAAAAAAAAAAAAAAAAAAACCGGGGGACATATAGCTTGTTCCAGACAACTTTATGCCAATTAGGACTAGACTTTTTAGTTCTAATGCAATCCCAGACGTGTCTAGCTTTGAGATTCGAAATAGAGAGACCATTCCATTCAATGCGGTCATTAGAGAGAGGATGGATAGGTTGAGTCTCAATAAGACGTCTAAGTGCAATCATCTCATGGTGATAACTCGGAGGAAGGAACCAAGAGGAATTAAAAATGATATCGGCTACAGTTGCCTTGGCTGAAAGCCCAGAGTTGGTCAGCAGAGTCTGACTAGGATTAATGGGGTTACCATTTATCCAGGGGTCAAACCATAAACTTGTGTTAGAGCCATTACCAACAATGTAGGAAACATGATTTCTAGCCGTTTGTCTGAGCTTGAGGACTTGTTTCCAGATCCAAGAGCAATCTGAGGGGGCCTGATAATTCCATATGTTTTTCCCTTTCAAGACTGTGGTGCGAATCCAATTGGCCCATAATGAGGACGAATCCACTCGGAAGATGTTAAGAAAGTGCATCATAACCAGAGATTTATTCCATTCAATGATGTTTTTTAACCCTAATCCCCCCTCAGAGACGGGGAGACAAAGCTTATGCCATGCAACACGCGCACCAAATTTCCCCAAAGAGGGGCCTTTCCAAAGGAACCTGCATAAAATGGATTGAATAGCTCTGGATACCGCTTTGGGAAAAATAAAGTGAGCACTCCAGAAGGATTGAATGGAGAATAAGACAGATTTTATGAGTTGAAGACGACCAGAATAGGCCAAGGCAATGGAAGTCCAAGATGTAACTCTAGAAGTGATACGGTGGATAAGAGGAATACAGTCCATGTAAGAAAGCTTAGATGAAATAAGAGGGACCCCGAGGAATTTGATAGGAAGGGTACCCACTTGAAATCCAAGCAGAGATAGGATAGTAGTGGATGTCATCTGATCCGAGTTAGCCAGAAAGCATTGGCTTTTGTGGACATTAGGGATGAGGCCAGAGAAAAGAGAGAATGATTGAATGCATGAAATAATAATGCTCACAGATTTGATGCTAGCATGACAAAAGACAAGGATATCATCCGCAAAGAAGAGATGAGTGAGATTGCACTCTTTAGTTCGCCAGTGAAACTTGAAATCCGGGAGCATGGTACCCTCAGAGAGCTTAGAAGACAGCATTTCCATGACAATTACAAATAAGTAAGGGGATAGTGGATCACCTTGCCTAAGACCCCTGGAACTCCCAAAATAACCCGCAAGGGAACCGTTGACCTTGATGGAGAACATAGCTGTAGAAATGCAAGCGTGAATCCACCTAATGAAAATTGGGGGAAACCGAAACAGTTGCAAGGAGGATAGGAGGAAATCCCAATTAACAGTATCAAATGCCTTTCGAAGGTCAATTTTAAGAGCACAACGAGGCGGGCCAGACGATCTATGATAGTTCCTTAACAAATCTTGAGCGAGAAGAATGTTGTCACTGATATTCCTGCCCTTAATAAAAGCAGATTGAGACTTGTTAATGATTGTGGGCAGGACGACCTTTAGGCGGCATGCGAGGATCTTGGAGATGCATTTATAGATAGTGTTGCAGCATGAAATGGGTCGGAACTCAGACATTTCGGATGGATTTCCACACTTGGGAATGAGAGCAATGGCCGTAGAGTTAATACCCTTAGGCATGTACCCCGTATTGAAAAAATGCTTGACAAGATTTGAGAAGTCTTTCCCAACAAAATCCCAGCAATGAGAAAAGAAGTTTACATTAAACCCATCCGGACCCGGGGACTTATTCTTCTTCATAGATTTAAGGGTGGAGAATATTTCCTCATCTGTGATGGGGGCAATGAGGAGAGCAGCTTGCCCAGGACTAAGGAATTTAGAAGGAGAGAATTCCATAGTCGGTAGAGCAGAGGGGCCAGGATCAGGGTTGAAAAGTTCCTGGAAATACTTAGTGGCAACCAATTCCACATCACGTTGGCCATGGACAATCACCCCATCTTCATTTTTGATCGAGAGAATCTTATTAGAATTCCATCTACTCTTTACCATATTGGAGAAGAATTTTGTATTGCGGTCTCCAGTAGCGAGCCAAGTAACTCTAGACTTTTGGTGCATCAAAGCCTCCTCCCTTTCAAGGGCCTGCCAGAGAGTTTGGAGACAGATTTTTTCTGAGTCTATAAGAGCCACATCCTGAGGATTACCATGAAGAAGAATCTGAGAATGATGGAGGGCATCCGTAGCAATCTTGACAGAAGAGGTAACATTTCCTGAGAGTCTGTTCAGAGAGATCAAGGCTTTCTTTGTCAATTTTAATTTCTCAGAAAAAATGAAGAAGGGGTTACCATGCAGGGGACGGTTCCAGACAGCAGCAACACATTCCAGAAAACCATCAAGTTTGGCGAGGTGATTAAAGAATTGGAAGGGCTTCCTGGGTTTGACAATAGGGGATCCGGTATTGAGAATAACAGGAGAGTGGTCAGAGATACCTCTAGGCCCAAACGTAACCAGAGCATTTGGAAAGGATGTGAACCAGTCTTCATTGCCGATGGCCCTATCTAATTTCCTATGGATAGGGTGTTCGACTTGATTATTCCACCAAGTGAAAAAAGGGCCAACCCCTCTAATGTCCTCAGCCCCAATTTGTTCCATACAATCTCTTAGGTCCTCCATCCCACAGTTCCAAGAATCATCCACCTTGTCAGATTCGGAAAGATCTCTAATGGCATTATAGTCGCCCAAAATACACCAACAATGATTACTATTAAAAGAAGATAAGGAATGCCATAGGTCTCTTCTCTCAACAATAGAGTTCAACCCATACACAATAGAAATAAAAAAAACTATTGGAATTACAATTGAGTTGCTTGATTTTACAATGAATTAATTGGGAGGAAACAAAAAGGATATCCACATTCCAAATTTTTGGATTCCATCCTACCCAAATGCGACCATTAGCATGGTGGTCATAGTTGCTAACCCAAGTCCAGTTCCTATATATATAATTAGAAATTCTGGAATAGTTCTGCTTCTTGACTCTAGTTTCAAGCAACCCAACAAAAGAAATGTCATTGTCAGATATCATTTGACGAACATAAGCCTGCTTTGGCTTTTTATTTAGACCTCTGACATTATATGTAGCTAACATAATTTAGGTTGGAGCTGGAGATACTCCCAGGCCTTTGATTTTCTTTTTGGCCGATTTTGAGAGTTCTTTACCAGCTCTAGCTTTTTGTCGCATATCCTTACAATCCTTCTCATCCACCAATTTAAGCTTGTCAACAAGAGGGTTGTGGGCAATAGGGGATTCAATGTCAGATTGGGCTTGAGCACTGCATGCCTGGCCTGCAAGAGGGGAGAAGGGGTTAACAGTTGCCTTAGATCCAAGAGGGGAAGAGTTTACGGCCAAGGCTGAGGGCTTGCCCCCTTTAGAGACTGTAACCCACTTCGAGTCATCAGGTACCGGCACGCCCGAAGGCCTGTGATCGGCAGGGGCAGGAGGAGCAGCTTTGGGGATCCATTGGAAGTTAGATTTTGGGCATTTCAAGGAGGAGTGACCAAAAACCTTGCAAGTTTGGCATGCAGGGGGTCTGCTCTGGTATTCAACAACCACAGGAAGTACCACTTCCTCATTTAACTCCTCATTAAAGACAACAACTTTGATGGAGCTTGGGAAGGAGAAACTAGCGTCCACCTCAATGCAGATTCTGGCAAAGCTCATAGGATCTAACTTTGCAGTCATCTCATCGGCAAAAAGAGGCTTTCCAACATTGCTTGCAATGTAGCTGATACCTTCAGCAGACCAGTATGGATAAGGGACCTGACTTAACTTTTCCCAGATGGGAATTTTAGAGCACTCAGCTTTTGAAACTTCAACTCCAGCCTTCCAAGGTTGGAGAATAAGCACCTTAGAAGCAAAATGCCAAGGGCCAGAGGCCAAAACATTATCCCTATCTGAGACCGATTTGAACTTGAAGATGTAGTATCCTTTATCATGAAGGAAGACTTTGAGAAGCCCAAGATTACCCCAGAGACGGTTAGCTATAGGCTCCACAACCTTGTAAGGGAGCTTTGAGTGTAGGAAATACCCCACTAAGCTAGATGACCACATTTTGTTGCCCCGAAGAAGAACGTCAACCGGTGGTTTGACCAGGATGCTGCCATCATCAGCGATTGGCGATGGGTTGAAAAAGGATAAGTCTAGAGAGGACTTTGGAGGATTTGAACTAACAATGTCGCACCACTTTTTTGAAATGCCTTGACAGGGGACCTCTCCCTCCTCTGAGGGAGCAGGAGGGTTGGGCTTGACAAAACCAGAGGCCGAAAGTGGGCTAGACCGTGAAGAGGGGGAAGTAGGCAAGGAATTTCCATGACCGAGCTGTGGAGTAGAAGTCTCACCAACACAAAAGGTTTGAATTAAAGGGCGATAGCTAGCCACTGGAGGAACAGGGGATGCAGAGGGGCATATCTTTGAAGAACTTTGTCCAAACACAGGACATTCATCAAGTATCTTGCGTGCATTGACTAAAGCAGCAAAGGTCCCTATGGTAGACAAGTTATTTACATCATCAAGAGGAAGACCCAAAGTAGAGATGTAATCCATAAGCTTAGCATTCTTCCTCCTTTCAGCAATTGCTTCTTCTCGATCATTCCTAGAGAAGTGATGGGCGGCTTTAAAAATCTCTTGAACAGCTGAGGGGGATGCCGGACCCTCGCCCAACAGGACGTCGAATGCTGTAGAGTCGCCAGAGCTCACAGATATGTTTGAGGGGATAGCCTCAGATTCCACCATTTCAACAGAATTTAGGGGAGAGTTTGGGTTTGAGACCCCATAGTCAGCAGATAGATCACGGGATTGACTGCTCAAAGAGTTACCCGCAGACAAATGAGAGTGGTCAACCATGGCTCCAGGAAAGGACGGAAGGGAGGAGAGGAGAAAGATAGGCGGAGGAACCCAAGAATACCGAAGAAAACCGAGAAGAGGACAAAGAAGAAAAGGAGGAGGGAGAGAGGGAAGGAACGTGAAATTTTGGCGGAAGCCGGAGAAGGTCGCCGGGAAAGAATGAGGAACGGAAGCTGGGGGATGGAGATGAGAGAAGCTAAATGGGTAAACAGAAAAGTTGGTGGAGATGAAAAAAGTAGGTGGGAATGGGCGGGAGGCTGAATAAGGAAATTAGGAGGTAACGGTAAAAGGGATGGATTAAAGGGATAGGGGAGTAATAGGAGCTGATTCAAAACGAGAAAACTAGGATCCTAGTGAGAAGGGAGAGCACATTTCTAGAGAGAGAACCTACCCCATCTTCGCGCTGTCCGGGGAGTTATTATTACTATACTCCTGTTGATTTCATATTGTATCCAGTGAGCAATTGTTTTGCTCACTCTTGCATATTTTAAAACTCATTGCAGCTAAAGAAGAGAAGGTAGATGAACCTTCGTCTAGCAAAGGAAAGAGAAAAATGTGCAAGTGATGAAGACTTGTAATTTTACTTTGATTGAGATGTTAGATTTTTATTATGATGATCTTAGACTTGGTTTTAATGAAGTTTATTTAATTTCTGCATTTGAATGATTGTAATTAAAGGTTAGATAACCTGGGAGATTTTATTATATAACCCTTTAATGGGAAAGGTTTTATTTATTCGGTTTTATTGTGATTGGGTAGTTAGATATGAATGTTTGATTAAGTGAACACCAGATCCTGTGGGAATGAAGTACCTGGATTTGGGGGTGTCACAGCAGCTGCGCATGGTCTAGGCTTAGGACGACGCAATTGCACTGTCCCCTGGCCAGAGCAGGGTTGAGCTTTGAAATCCTGTTTTCAAATCAAACTTTAACACACTTAGACACTTACACCTCTCATGCATACATGCTAGAGGTCTTTACAAAAGTGTATAACCATTCTTGAGTTTATTTTTACAAGCTTTTTATTTATGTCTTTCCATGGAATTAAAGCATAAAAGGGTCATGTAATAATAAGCCTTATAACTTGGCCATAGGTTTACCTAGAGAGGTCACACAATTTGTTAACGCTAATGCTCATGGTGTTCATATTGTTTATTCACAACTAGCATCGTTTAATACTTCGAAACATGCTTTAAGCTTTTGTTTGATTAAATTATATTTATATCCATCATATAGGAATCGTGTAGACATAATAAACATAAACATATCATCTTAACCCTTTTTTTTTTTGCTAAATTTAAACTATAAACCAAAAAACGTGTTACAAGGGACATTGGAGGACACCAATAGGATATAGTATAGACATCATAGGACATGCCCTATGATGTCATGACTATAAAAAGTAGGCCCGAAACAAAGCCAACACGAAGGAACAAACCACAAGGGAACAACAACCCTATATCACAGTAACACTAAGACCGAACGACAAAAGCAACTAGATCAATACAAACTATCCGAACCCGAAACAAAGCATCCGACCAGACCCAGAGACCGAACCCCTTCCTTAGGTGAACCAATCTGAGAAAGTAGACCCAACCATGAGGGCCCAACCAATCAAGAAGCTGAAACAGAAATAGCCCGAAGCCTAACCTAGTTAACCAACATCCACCCTTCCCGAAGCCGTCCTACGCGAAGCAACTAACACAGCTTGCCGAAGAGAGAAGAGAAAAAAGCCAGAAGCCAGGAACCGAAGCCATCCTACCAGCAGAAGTGTGACGACATACCACCCGAAGCGAAAGGGAGCAAAAAGCTGAAGTCCAGATCCACCAGACCAATAGCCATCTTGCCCGAAGTTGGAAAGCCGAAGCCGGATGCCACCCCCAGTTGCATAGATGCAGCCAAGGCACGCAACAAAAAACCCACCCAAAACCAGACCGAGGTACTGATACACCGAGACCGAAATACCGAGGACATCAAGCATATCTGCTCGCCCGAGACCGAAAGAACCGAGCACATCTGCTCGCCCAAAATGACACATCAGCTCGCTCGAGACTGAAGTACCGAGCACATCTGCTCGCCCAATATGATCCCTCCATCTCACTGCTGTCCCACCCGGCCCAAAATGCCTTTTTAAAACAGAGAGTGCACAACCTAACTAGACAACCGAAACTCTAGCTAAATGGTTGCAGAGATCACCAACTAAAGCTAAGTGGTTAGCCCAGCCGTTAGGAGTAATAGAGCAGGAGGTCATGACTGCTGTTAAGGTGAGCCCAGCACAGTAGCACAATAACCCAGCACCGAAGCTCCTAATCTCATGAGGTACAGTGTAACGCCTCGCCCATCTCAGCCTCGCCTAGTCCACGTCGCCCAAAATGCAAGAGGACCCATAAATTCCCACCCGAGGCATCCAAGCAGACCCAAAATGCAACCCGTCTGCACTCAACAGGCTAGCAGACCCATCTCCTCAGCAACCCACATATACCACATATACCAAAATACACCGAAGATGATGAGAAAGCAACCAAGTCCAAAGCTATATGGCCCACTGGCACCAACTATCTCCCAAGCCGAGCACTTCGCCCATAAGCCCATTCACTACTAGACTCAAGCACTAGAAGTAAGACTCAAGCAGTCAAACCCAGGCTAGCAAGAAGTATCATCAAACCAAGTCATAGTAACCAGTTGCAGTAATAAGGAGAGGAATGAGTTGCTTTGATAAAGAGAGAGTAAGAGGACAGCCTTGATTTAATGATATGGGTAATGTCCTTTGCAACAATCGATGGGGGGGTGAGCTGATCAGAATGTGTCTTTTTGTTTCTCGCTTCCCAAATCTTGTAAAAGGTAGCAGCAAAGGTAAGATAAAGGATAAGCTTTGAGAGTTTCCTACCTTGGAAGGAGATGATGAACGAAGAGACACCAGTCCAGTCCATGGGGACGTTAGACCAATCACCCAATGCAAGAGTATGTGCATTCAAAAAATAGATGGTCAAAACTTTCATCATGGCGCTGACAGAGGGGGCAAGGGGAAGTTCTGCCAGACAGGTAGTGCCTAGTGATATCATTAATAGGAAGTTTTCTAAGAAATCCCAACCACAAGATAAAGGAGAACCGGGGGACATATAGCTTGTTCCAGACAACTTTATGCCAATTAGGAATAGACTTTTTAGTTCTAATGCAATCCCAGACGTGTCTAGCTTTGAGATTTGAAATAGAGAGACCATTCCATTCAATGCGGTCATTAGATAGAGGATGGATAGGTTGAGTCTCAATAAGACGTCTAAGTTCAATCATCTCATGGTGATAACTCGGAGGAAGGAACCAAGAGGAATTAAAAATGATATCAGCTACAGTTGCCTTGGCTGAAAGCCCAGAGTTGGCCAGCAGAGTCTGACTAGGATTAATGGGGTTACCGTTTATCCAGGGGTCAAACCATAAACTTGTGTTAGAGCCATTGCCAACAATGTAGGAAACATGATTTCTAGCCGTTTGTCTGAGCTTGAGGACTTGTTTCCAGATCCAAGAGCAATCTGAGGGGGCCTGATAATTCCATATGTTTCTCCCTTTCAAGACAGTGGTGCGAATCCAATTGGCCCATAATGAGGACGAATCCACTCGTAAGATGTTAAGCAAGTGCATCATAACCAGAGATTTATTCCATTCAATAATGTTTTTTAACCCTAATCCCCCCTCAGAGACGGGGAGACATAGCTTATGCCATGCAACACGCGCACCAAATTTCCCCAAAGAGGGGCCTTTCCAAAGGAACCTGCATAAAATGGATTGAATAGCTCTGGATACCGCTTTGGGAAAAATAAAGTGAGCACTCCAGAAGGATTGAATGGAGAATAAGACAGATTTTATGAGTTGAAGACGACCAGAATAGGCCAAGGCAATGGAAGTCCAAGATGTAACTCTAGAAGTGATACGGTGGATAAGAGGAATACAGTCCATGTAAGAAAGCTTAGATGAAATAAGAGGGACCCCGAGGAATTTGATAGGAAGGGTACCCACTTGAAATCCAAGCAGAGATAGGATAGTAGTGGATGTCATCTGATCCGAGTTAGCCAGAAAGCATTGGCTTTTGTGGACATTAGGGATGAGGCCAGAGAAAAGAGAGAAAGATTGAATGCATGAAATAATAATGCTCACAGATTTGATGCTAGCATGACAAAAGACAAGGATATCATCCGCAAAGAAGAGATGAGTGAGATTGCACTCTTTAGTTCGCCAGTGAAACTTGAAGTCCGGGAGCATGGCACCCTCAGAGAGCTTAGAAGACAGCATTTCCATGACAATTACAAATAAGTAAGGGGATAGGGGATCACCTTGCCTAAGACCCCTGGAACTCCCAAAATAACCCGCAAGGGAACCGTTGACCTTGATGGAGAACATAGCTGTAGAAATGCAAGCGCGAATCCACATAATGAAAATTGGTGGAAACCGAAAAAGTTGCAAGGAGGATAAGAGGAAATCCCAATTAATAGTATCAAATGCCTTTCGAATGTCAATTTTAAGAGCACAACGAGGCGGGCCAGACGATCTATGATAGTTCCTTAGCAAATCTTGAGCGAGAAGAATATTGTCACTGATATTCCTGCCCTTAATAAAAGCAGATTAAGACTTGGTAATGATTGTGGGCAGGACGACCTTTAAACGGCAGGCGAGGATCTTGGAGATGCATTTATAGATAGTGTTGCAGCATGAAATGGGTCGAAACTTAGACATTTCGGATGGATTTCCACACTTGGGAATGAGAGCAATGGCCGTAGAGTTAATACCCTTAGGAATGTACCCTGTATTGAAAAAATGCTTGACAAGATTTGAGAAGTCTTTCCCAACAAAATCCCAGCAATGAGAAAAGAAGTTTACATTAAACCCATCCGGACCCGGGGACTTATTCTTCTTCATAGATTTAAGGGTGGAGAATATTTCCTCATCTGTGATGGGGGCAATGAGGAGAGCAGCTTGCCCAGGACTAAAGAATTTAGAAGGAGAGAATTCCATAGTCGGTAGAGCAGAGGGGCCATGATCAGGATTGAAGAGTTCCTGGAAATACTTAGTGGCAACCAATTCCACATCACGTTGGCCATGGACCAGCACCCCATCTTCATTTTTGATCGAGAGAATTTTATTAGAATTCCATCTACTCTTTACCATATTGGAGAAGAATTTTGTATTGCGGTCTCCAGTAGCGAGCCAAGTAACTCTAGACTTTTGGTGCATCAAAGCCTCCTCCATTTCAAGGGCCTGCCAGAGAGTTTGGAGACAGATTTTTTCCGAGTCTATAAGAGCTACATCCTGAGAATTGCCATGAAGAAGAATTTGAGAATGATGGAGGGCATCCGTAGCAATTTTGACAGAAGAAGTAACATTTCCTGAGAGTCTGTTCAGAGAGATCAAGGCTTTCTTTGTCAATTTTAATTTCTCAGAAAAAATGAAGAAGGGGTTACCATGCAGGGGACGGTTCCAGACAGCAGCAACACAATTCAGAAAACCATCAAGTTTGGCGAGGTGATTAAAGAATTGGAAGGGCTTCTTGGGTTTGACTGTAGGGGATCCGGTATTGAGAATAACAGGAGAGTGGTCAGAGATACCTCTAGGCCCAAACGTAACTAGAGCATTTGGAAAGGATGTGAACCAGTCTTCATTGCCGATGGCCCTATCTAATTTCCTATGGATAGGGTGTTCGACTTTTTTTTTTGCTAAGTTTGTTTGTATATAAAAAGGACCAAATACAAAGGTCAAGGGGCATACCCCAGAATATAGTAACATCATCTAAGTTGTATAGATGATGATACGATACACGGAAGAGAACCCAACAAAACAAGTTAAACTAACAACCAATTTCAAATTGATTACATTTGAGAGCAACCGACCCCCCGACCTAGATCCCCCACGCCCAAATGCCAAAACCTGGGCTCATACCTTCATGGTCGCCCACCTCATGCTCGCAGCCCGAAGCCACATGCCCGCCCGAAGCCATGCTCGCCCGAAGGCCATTGCCTGGACACACCCACCACCTCGGCCGAAAACCATAACTTGGGCTCGCCCACTTCATGGTCGCCCGTAGCCATGCTCGCCTGAAACCATGCTCATCCGAAGCTATGCTCGCCCACCCCGAAGCCTCATGCTCGTCCAAGTGCGCCCATAACAAACCAACACCTCACCCCAGAATATAGTAACATCATCTAAGGATCAAAGATGAGGATACGATACATGGAAGTGAACCCGACCATTCTAGGAAGTTATCAACCAATTACAATAGTGATTACAAGTAGTAGCCTTAATAAAAGATTTACTAGAAGAGAGTCTAGACTTTATGAGATTAATAGTGTCTTTGGCTAGAGACCGAGGTGGTATAATGATACCCTTGTGCATCTTAGAGTTTCTGGCCTCCCAAACTTTATAGAAGCATGTGGCTACCGTTAGACTTAGAATGTTCTTGGTCAGATTTGTGCCTTGGTAGTTGGTTAGGAATCCAATGAGATCATTCCATGCTATTGGAATGGCAGTCCAATTCCCTAAGTTAAGTGCCCTCTGTAAAATAACCGAAGAGTAGTTACATTCGAAGAACATGTGCTCAAAGGTTTCTGGGTGTTGGTTGCACAGAAGACAATTCCATGATCTACCAGAGTAGCGAATGGTTCGGTCATTTGTAGAAAGCTTCCGTAGCAGCCCCAGCCACATCATAAAGGAGTATCTTGGCACATGGAGTTTATGCCAAAGGATAGAGCTCCAAGATACCTGAGGTTCTCTAACCCGGATAGAATCCCAAATTTGGTTAGCCTTAATGGTATTTATAGTGTGTATGTCCCACAAAATCTGGTCTGCCTGAAAAGGAGGAATAGGAAATTGCAGAACTTGTTGCCGGAAAAGAATTACTTCATGATGGTTGCTAACTGGGAGAATCCAGTGTGAGTCTGTGATGATATGACTGACCTTGGCAGAGACAGGAAGTCCGGAGTTGGCCAAAAGAGAGGCAGAGGGGTTAATAGGTACAGCATTCAACCAAGGATCATACCAAAGGGAAGTATGATGTCCATCACCAATAATATATTTCAGATGTTGTAAAGCAACGGGACGAAGTTTGAGGAGTTGTTTCCAAGTCCAAGAGCAGTCTTGGCGAACCTGTACCTGCCAGATTGACTTATCTTTCAATATAGTGGCTTTAATCCAATGAGCCCAAAGAGACTTTGTGTCACGATTGATAACTTGAATGAAGTGTTGCAGCAATAGGGTGTTCGACTTGATTATTCCACCAAGTGAAAAGAGGGCCAACCCCTCTAATGTCCTCAGCCCCAATTTGTTCCATACAATCTCTTAGGTCCTCCATCCCACAGTTCCAAGAATCATCCACCTTGTCAGATTCGGAAAGATCTCTAATGGCATTATAGTCGCCCAAAATACACCAACAATGATTACTATTAAAAGAAGATAAGGAATGCCATAGGTCTCTCCTCTCAACAATAGAGTTCAACCCATACACAATAGAAATAAAAAAAAACTATTGGAATTACAATTGAGTTGTTTGATTTTACAATGAATTAATCGGGAGGAAACAAAAAGGATATCCACATTCCAAATGTTGGGATTCCATCCTACCCAAATGCGACCATTAGCATGGTGGTCATAGTTGCTAACCCAAGTCCAGTTCCTACAGACATAATTAGAAATTCTGGAGTAGTTCTGCTTCTTGACTCTAGTTTCAAGCAACCCAACAAAAGAAATGTCATAGTCAGATATCATTTGACGAACATAAGCCTGCTTTGGCTTTTTATTTAGACCTCTGACATTATATGTAGCTAACATAATTTAGGTTGGAGCTGGAGATACTCCCAGGCCTTTGATTTTCTTTTTGGCCGACTTTGAGAGTTCTTTACCAGCTCTAGCTTTTTGTCGCAAATCCTTACAATCCTTCTCATCCACCAATTTAAGCTTGTCAACAAGAGGGTTATGGGCAATAGGGGATTCAATGTCAGATTGGGCTTGAGCAAAGCATGCTTGGCCTGCAAGAGGGGAGAAGGGGTTAACAGTTGCCTTAGATCCAAGAGGGGAAGAGTTTACGGCCGAGGCAGAGGGCTTGCCCCCTTTAGAGACTGTAACCCACTTCGAATCATCAGGTACCGGCACTCCCGAAGGCCTGTGATCAGCAGGGGCAGGAGGAGCAGCTTTGGGGATCCATTGGAAGTTAGATTTTGGGCATTTCAAGGAGGAGTGACCAAAAACCTTGCAAGCTTGGCATGCAGGGGGTCTGCTCTGGTATTCAACAACAACAGGAAGTACCACTTCCGCATTTAACTCCTCATTAATGACAACAACTTTGATGGAGCTTGGGAAAGAGAAGCTAGCGTCCACCTCAATGCAGATTCTGGCAAAGCTCATAGGATCTAACTTTGCAGTCATCTCATCGGCAAAAAGAGGCTTTCCAATATTGCTGGCAATGTAGCTGATACCTTCAGCAGACCAGTATGGATAAGGGACCTGACTTAACTTTACCCAGATGGGAATTTTAGAGCACTCAGCTTTTGAAACTTCAACTCCAGCCTTCCAAGGTTGGAGAATAAGCACCTTAGAAGCAAAATGCCAAGGGCCAGAGGCCAAAACATTATCCCTATCTGAGACCGATTTGAACTTGAAGATGTAGTATCCTTTATCATGAAGGAAGACTTTAAGAAGCCCAAGATTACCCCAGAGACGGTTAGCTATAGGCTCCACAACCTTGTAAGGGAGCTTTGAGTGTAGGAAATACCCCACTAAACTAGATGACCACATTTTGTTGCCTCGAAGAAGAACGTCAACCGGTGGTTTGACCAGGATGCTGCCATCATCGGTGATGGGCGATGGGTTGAAAAAGGATAAGTCCAGTGAGGACTTTGGAGGATTTGAACTAACAATGTCGCACCACTTTTTTGAAATGCCTTGACAGGGGATCTCTCCCTCCTCCGAGGGAGCAGGAGGGTTGGGCTTGACAAAACCAGAGGCCGAAAGTGGGCTAGACCGTGAAGAGGGGGGGTAGGCAAGGAATTTCCATAAGGGCCGAGACCGAGCTGTGGAGTAGAAGTCTCACCAACACAAAAGGTTTGAATTAAAGGGCGAAAGCCAGCCACTGGAGCAACAGGGGATGCAGAGGAGCATATCTTTGAAGAGCTTTGTCCAAACACAGGACATTCATCAAGTATCTTGCGTGCATTGACTAGAACAGCAAAGGTCCCTATGGTAGACAAGTTATTTACATCATCAAGAGGAAGACCCAAAGTAGAGATGTAATCCATAAGCTTAGCATTCTTCCTCCTTTCAGCAAGGGCTTCTTCTCGATCATTTCTAGAGAAGTGATGGGCGGCTTTAAAAATCTCTTGAACAGCTGAAGGGGATGTCGGACCCTCGCCCAACAGGACGTCGAATGGTGTAGAGTCGCCGGAGCTCACAGATATGTTTGAGGGGATAGCCTCAGATTCCACCATTTCAACAGAATTTAGGGGAGGGTTTGGGTTTGAGACCCCATATTCAGCAGAAAGGTCACGGGATTGACTGCTCAAAGAGTTACCCGCAGACAAATGGGAATGGTCAACCATGGCTCCAGGAACAAGGACGGTAGGGAGGAGAGGAGAAGATAGGCGGAGGAACCCAAGAAAACCGAGAAGAGGACAGAGAAGAAGAAAGCGGAGGGAGAGAGGGAAGGAACGTGAAATTTTTTGGCGGAAGCCGGAGGAGGTCGCCGGGAAAGAATGAGGAACGGAAGCTGGGGAAAGCTAAATGGGTAAACAGAAAAGTTGGTGGAGATGGAAAAAGTAGGTGGGAATGGGCGGGAGGCTGAATAAGGAAATTAGGAGGTAACAGTAAAAGGGATGGAGTAAAGGGATAGGGGAGTAAAAGGAGCTGATTCAAAACGAGAAAACTAGGATCCTAGTGAGAAGGGAGAGCACATTTCTAGAGAGAGAAACTACCCCATGATTTGTTTATGCAAAACTTCCTTTTTCATCTTAACCCTTTAGAATCTAGATACTCATTTGATGAAACTAGATTTTGAAAATATGTTCAAGGTTGCCTTTGAAATCACTTTATAATGAATGGTGCAAGATAACACATATAAGACAACTTTAAAACTCTTATTATGAATAACTAAATCATGATAACTTCTTTTTAAGATCAGAAACTACACCTTGTAGAATTTATGTTCATTAGCTTTATTATACTAAGCTTTCCTTTTAAAATAATTTCTCTAACACAAAGCTAACAAGTTTAATCATGATAAAGACACTGTCTATCATGCTCATTTAGGTTTAGAATCAGTCATGTGTATAACAAACTAAGTCCAGAACTTGTAGATCAAGTATTACTTCAAAGTTTGTTTTTAAACTTTAGGTTTTAATTATCAATCTCTCACTAACTAATGTTGATTACTTCATACTACATAAGAAAGCTTTGTAAAACATGTTATACATCTTTTCCACACACACACACACACACACAGATATATATATATACTATATATATATATATATATATATATATATATATATATATATATATATCAGAGAATCAAGTTAGCAAAAACTTAACACAACAGAAACCAGAATCTGGTTCTGGGGTCCGGCACAGCTGCGCTGCACCCTAGTACAAATAGGGCGCAGCTGCGCTATGTCTGGAATAGAAGCAGTAACTTACTATGTTTTGCAGAGCATCAACTATAACCGATTCTCCTTGATTTAAGCATGTTTAATTCCATTATTTAAGAGTTCGTATATGTAAGCCTACTTCCTAAACATATTATAGCATGATAATTCACATTAATTGACATGGAATTTTAAGAAATTTCAAGAATTTAGCAAAACCCAATTCAAGAACATAAGTTAGAATTTATACCTCTATGAAGCTTAATTTGCTTAATTACTCCCTTCTGAGATTGCTAGACTCTTCTTTGACAACAACTCACTCACTCTCAAGTTATCAATGTTTCAACAGACCAAAACAAACAACGTAAAGCTAAAAATTTGGTCTGCTATTTATAGAAGAAGCTTGGACTGAGCATTGACTTTACATCAAAGTTGGAATCCATGGTGCATTAGAATGAAACATTGGTTAATAAAGAGTGGTTTAACTACCCACCATCCAGCCATTGCCATAGCCAATGATTGCAGACTTGGAAGTTACGTAAATAGGTGATAGGTTACTGTTCATTGTACTGTGGTGTAACTGATGAACCAAATTTTTCCAGCAACGTGATTTAATTTGATCAGTTATTACTTTAACCCCCAAATGAAATTTTAACGTACAATTGCAACCATATAAGGAAAAAGTAAGGATTATTTATGTACTCACATCATATAATCCATGTACATTAAATACACGTAATAAAATAACATAATTAGGTACTATTGTCCGAGTATCTCCATAATCATGTTTTACTACTCACATAACCACATTATCATATTATTCAATATCAATTGTCCCGTTTAAATACGTATTTCCCTTCCAATTTCTGGAATACATAAATATTTAATTATTTTTGTATTAAAATTACTTATAATTTTATTGCACTACTTGATACTTTATATCATTAGAATGTATTCTTATCATATAATTTTATTCATGTCACACCTTACATTAATGTTCCATTTCATTTCTACAGTAGAAACTAACTTTTCCCAGATTCACCACTAGCGCAACTGCGCAATTTTGTACTGCTCGGAGGGCGCAACTGCGCCGATCTCTGGCAGTGCCAAAACTGTTTAGCTTCAAGCCACTTCCAATTTCTATCACCACACAAGTTTTACATGATATAATTTAACTTTTATAGTGGTGATATTACTAGTTCAAGAATGTATTTATCCCATAATTATACTCAATTATTAATTTAATTACCCATAATTGAAATGAATCAATATGTTCAAATCCTTCAACCATATTCAAATAAATTGAATATTTAATTATTAAAAAAAATCCTATGAATTCTTTAATATTAAAAATCTTAGTGTTAGTCCACTAATTTAAATAAACTATTAATGACTCCCTTTTATCATTTCATAAATTTATATAACCATATAAGGTTTAAATAGACTCACAAAACTAACTCATTTAAAATTAAATCACATATTTATATAATAAGGAGTTTAAAATTCGCGGTCATTACATAGAATCTAGATGTATAAATTTTGTAAATTATAATATATATCTTTGTTAACTTTTTCTTATTTATTATTTGATTCACCAGAAAACTTGTCTGGGATTCTTATTTTTTATAATTGGAAGTTTGAAGTGGAAGAAAATATGCTCAAAATCCAGGTTTTATTATTCTTTGTTAATTAGTTGATAATTTATTTTTTTTGTTTAATTTGTATAAAGGGACACACTTGAGAAAATTTTCCCTGAGCCTTAAAAAACCCAAGACTGACTCTGACAATACATTTCCTCCAATAAATGATTCATGTTGACATAACCAATCCTTATGAGGTATCTGTTAACGTCAAGATCCGTCTACGCACTCTAATCACCAAAGCGTGTCCAATCCTGCGCACAAATGGGTAAACACCCAAATCTTGAAGGTTTGGGCTCCGAGGGATAGCTCCGGTTTGAGAATAAGTACATGCTGAATAAGGTTAACAATGGAGGTTTAATGCTCTAGAGCTAGAAAATAATAATTGTGTGTACCTTAAAATCAGAGTAAAGTTTCGTATTTATAGTAATCTCACCACTTCCTAGAATCCTTCCCCGCATAGAATAGGAACTCCTCATTAGGTTAGATGCCTTAATGGGAATAAATATAATTCCCTTAAGGAAATGAAGTCAATTTAAAACCTGACACTTTCCTTATGGATTAGAAACCAAATATAATTAGGAATCTTTGATTCCTTAAATTCCTCAACTTCCAAATAGAATCCAACATGGTTTAAAATAACTCCACGTGGACCATGGCCCATCATATGATTTAGGCCCATGTAACCATGTCCTAACATTACCTCCCAGTCTTCAGTTGAATGGAACATTTAATTGAAGAGTGCTTAAATCAAAGCTCAAAGTTACAACAACAATCAAGGTCCAACATTCCTTATCAATTCCTGTAACAGGGCCCCCATATTACGCCCATAACCACCATCATCACAGCAGCATTAGGTGCGCATATTCACATAACCGAGAAAAATTGAAAAAACACTCATTCAAAATAATCCTTTTCATCAGAATAACTGCCCTTTCTCATTCCTCGCACTCCTTCACCCAAAAAACTATGTAAATTGCTATCCCTATTAACAAGTCACTCCAGCAAAATCCCCACCTACAACAATGGCTACCCCAAACAATTCCACACCAACTGCCCGCAATCAACCATACACACTAACGACCTTCTCTCAGTTGAAGTTCCAATTGCAACGATTATCTGAACCCCTGGGTTCAAAGAAATTCCATCATCCTCAACTCCTAGCTCAGACACCATGGCTGCCCATGATACCCCCGAAGCACAGATCTGAAAGGTATACGAATCCTCCAAAGCTTATACTCAATACTCCATTCAAGATGATCAACTAGATTCTATTCGCAAACAATACCAGATACCTCTAGAATATTCCATTCGAGCTCCTCTCCTGAATGAAAAGATGTACTGGTGCCCACATGGAGAATGGATCGTCATACCACTCCGACAACCTCTTCCCAAATTCATCACTTCTTTTCTAGGGCTGATTGGCACCGAATTTTCCCAACTAATGCCAAATTCTTACATTTACCTAATGTTATGCCCCAAAAATAGGTCCACACAACCCATTCTGAGTCGCCAAATACACGATACAGAAATTAAATACAAACTTCATTAATACAATTATCGTGTAAAATATGACAACATATGTGCTATGAGTTTTAGTACAAATATTGTCTTATAGGTAATATCCAAACTCAAATGAAGTCCTCATTGCACTTATTTATACATTATTTTACAAAATAGTGAGGATTACTATAATAACTGTCTTGAACACCAACTATATTCTCGCCTCCTAAGAAGAAAAATAGAACAAAAAGGAAAATGATGAGCTCAACTAGCCCAGTAAAGAATATTATGACCAAGATAATGAAAAACAAATTATCGTTAGCATTCAATAAATCAGATAAGATATAATGGACAAAAAATGTTAGATCAATATTTGCAGTGAAAATAACAATTCATTAGAAGAGTTAAGTAGAGAATGAAGTCTACTATCTTCTACGATTTAAAAGTCTCTATCATCAATATTTTATCCCTATGACATCAATCAATAATTATCTCAAATCAAATATTCATCTTTGCACTATGGGCCAAATATATTCATTTGTATCACCAATTGGTCATGTTCATCTCAACACCTGTCCATCTTTGCACTACGGACCAAATATATTCATCAGGTAATCATTCATCTTTGCACTACAGATCATCAGGTAATCATTCATCTTTGCACTATAGACAAAAAAATATTCATCTAGTAATCATTCATCTTTGCACTACAGGCCAAAGATATTTAGTTATATCACCATTTAGGACTGGGGATGATAATTTTTTTTTAAAGAAAATGAATCCAGTGAGATAAAAGAACAAAGATTTGGGATTCATACTTTAGTTTATCCAAGTTAAAGAATATTCCATAATAATCAATTGTGGAGCAAAATTCAAGAATGAAGAACAAAACATAGATACAATCAAACATAGTAACCATAATAGACAACTTAGATAAAGAAAAGAAAATTTAATTTTTCTGTGAATGCGTATTCGTGAATAGTGTCGTATACGTGAATAGTACCGTATACGTGAATAATAACCCTGACACAAAAAAGGTAAAAGTTTTATATTAATATTTTGGTATAATGATATTAAAAGAAATAACATCATTTATAAAAAAATAACATCCCTTACCTCAAAAGACAAATACTTCTGACTGAAATATCGGATATAATGCTGAAGAAAACTTGCACTGCTTATCAACTCTAAAAGTATCTAAATACTCACAAAAATACACTCGATATTATAGAGAGAGAAAAATTCTGATTCTGGTATGATTTCAATTCTAACTTAAGCATCCTATTTATAGGAAAATGCTTAGAACGCCAAAGCAGAAAGTTTAATAAAATATTATTAAAAAAAATTTCTTACGCACACCACATCACAATCTCAGCACTCCATAAGTGGAGCCCGCCAAATTCAGCAAAATCAAGAGGTAAAAAGGATAAGTGGGTCACAACCCTTGTTTATAATTTAAACAATATTCAGAAACTTCAGTAATTCATAATATATAGCCATTTTATCAGAAAAATACGAACATTATGTCCATTCCATATGAAATTTAATTCTCTACAACTTTGTATAAGAAAATTTTTCTAAATTCCGAACGAAAAATAATCTAAATTTACATACAGATGAAATCGCATAGCATTCCATCCTTGAAAATTTACTTGCGGATCAAATTCACCGCACACCCACTTTGGCCAACAAAATCAACTTATTTCACACACAAGTGGGGCCCACTCAATTAGAATAATCCTCAACCAAATATTTTACACGTTTTAATCCTCAAAAATAACATCTAGACACAATTTGCACTCTACCTCCTTATTTTATTCATATAATGTAAATTTAGTGTAAAAGTATTACCATTATTATATTATTATGTTATCACATTATACATTTATAATGTAATATAATAATATATTTGAATGAATTATTTTATCAGAAAAGATAAAATATCAATTTTTAACAATTGTCACTTTTCTAAAAATTCCTCCATTTATATCCACATTAAATAAATATTTCCTTATCATATAAATCAAAAATTAATTATTCACAAATAATAGTATAGAACTACAATATTGACAATCAGGTCTTTCCCAGGAAAGAGGGGGCTTTCTGGTAAGAATTTCTCCTTACTGGCGCGCAATTAAATGAGATCTCCTAGACAGAACTTCCTTAGACATTGTCAATAATACTATCTAATAATATTATTCAAATAATATATAATTATTGATCTGATAATTTGAAATTCTGCGCAATGACAATTATTGAATTAATAATATAAAATTTTAACGTAGCAATTATTGAATCAATAAAATAAAATATTAAACAATAATTTCTATAACAATTATTGAGTAGTGATTTCTTACGTAAGAATCAATAATTAGAATTATTATGCAATACCGTGTGCTACTATGCAACACCGCATATTATTATATTTTAACCATCGGGTATTTTAATAGTTTAACAGGAACAGTTACGCCGTTATTATTAAAAAAACTCATTCGTGTCGTTTTCTTCATCCGACAGTTTTCCGTTATGGGGCCCACAAATGGTTGCGCCGTCGTACGAATATTCCCCGACAACAAGAATATTCCACGATTAAACGGATATTCCCCGACAAAATGAATATTTTATGACCACTTGCTTACTTAAAATATTTACGCATTTTACCCACAACTAACCACATTAATCAAATCAACCCCTTACTATTTCAAAATAATAAATAGAGGAAATTCCATTTTATTCATAAAAGTTGGGGTCTTTCAACCTCCCATCCTTATGAAATTTCATCCTCAAAATTGACGTGCGTAGCTGGTGTTTTGAAAAGGTGAGGATACTTTGCTTTCATTTTCGATTCCAACTCTGAGGTAATTTCCTCAATAGTATGGTTCCTCCACAAAACTTTGACTTGTGGTATAACCTTTGTGCGTACATGCTCCTTCATATCTAAGATCTTGACTGGTACTTCCTCGTACGTTAAATCTTCGACAATCTCATCTGATTCTAATTCAATAATTTGATTCGGGTCCTTTACATATTTACACAGGACGTATATGTGAAAAATGTTATGAACACGAGACATACTTAGCGGTAAAGCGATTCTATATGTCACAGTTCCTACTCGGTTAAGACTCTCAAATGTACCAATAAATCGAAGGTTGAAATTTCCTCTCTTCATCAACTCTTACTTCTAGAATAACATATTCTTATACTTTCTTCTTTATAGTCATCAGCTTCGAGTCTATAACTTGAGCAGCCTTAACTTTATCGATTAAAGTTGGTTCTACCCATATAATTGACATCATCACGTGGATCCCTAGAGTCTTTAACTCTATCTCCATCATTTGTCAGTCATATGAAATGGGTCTTTGTGTTCGACAATATTGCACTCGTACCTGCAGATGATCTTTTACTCAACGCAACAGCTACCATGTTCACTTTTCCAGGATGGTATTGAATAATATGGTTAGAAAAAGTGCTGAAATGAGTTTTCTCTTGAGTTCTTGGAAGCTCTTCTCACATTCCTCGCTCCATCCGAATTTATATCTTTATGAGTCTGCTGAGTTAATGGAGTGGCGATTCGAGAAAATCCTTCCATAAATCTCCGATAATAACCAAGCTAAGCCTAGAAAGCTTCGTATTTCGATTACTGACTTAGGTTGCTCTCAACTGTGACTTATATCCCAATCTTGGTTAGCACGTCACAATGGCGCCTATCAGTTTACCACCACACGAATATGGCGTCCCCTACGGAGAGTCTGGCTTCGGTGCATTCCACAAAGGAAGTCACCAGATAGAGGCTCGGGTACCAGCTCCTGTAGTTGGTTTTTTAAATCCTGAAGTTCAATAGGAGCCATTTGATATGGAGTTTTGAAAATGGGTTTTCTACCGGGTTCAAGGTCAATACAAAATTCGATATCACGCTCTAGGGTAGGCCAGGAAGTTCTTCAGTAAATACGTCAGGAAATTCATTAACAATAAAAATATTATTCAAACCTGGCGTATTTTTGTTCAAGTCCATGACATGGGCTAAGAAAGCTTAACATCCATTTTTCAATAAACTAATGGCTTTATGGCTTGATATGACAATGATTGAATTTAGTGGTTTGGTTGCTTGAATTTGCATAACAGGTTGGTTAGGAATATGAAAACTAACGATGTGACGCCCCCGAATTCGGGTACTTAAAACCCGAACTCGGTGCTTCACGATACCATTTCTATGAGCGGAATAATACTAATAATAATAACAATAATATAAATATCAAACTTAATTTACATATATCAGAGTCTAATCTCAGTTTCTCAACCTTTACTGCATTACATTACATGATAATTATAAATATTGTTGTCTTAATATAGTGTAACTATTACATAAGATACCATAGAGTATTCTGCTAGCTTTCCCTTTCCTTTGTTCTTGACTGAACCTTTAGGTTGATCACGCTTAGCTAAAAACATTTACATTTAAATCAAGAATGAGCATTTGGGTGCCCAACAAGTAATAGAAGACAATAAACGTTAGCTGAAAGAAGTAAATATTTTCTGTGAAAGGCACTTCTACAATGAATCAACAGTTGTGAAGTAAACTGAAACAATTTTAATCAATATATCAAATCTATTTCAAATTTTGAAACTATGTACTGACTATAATAGTTGAGCAGCCGATAGACTACAAACTTTGTTTTAGATTTTTGATATTCAATTGAATAACAATAATTAATATACGTAATAACAAAGTGGAATATTTTCCAAAGTTTATGCTGAGTGATCCCTAAGGATCTTGAACTTCTCTTCTCGAGTAACTATCAAAAATTTACTTTGATATACCCAGGTGTATCAGATAATCATAAAGATTAAGTCATACCCCTCTGCAAGTATAATAAGTGATCAACTTAATTATACCCTATATTATGCATAATACTTAAAATGCACGTAATGTCCGAATATACGACCAAAAATCTCCCCTTTTATATTAAAAGGTTGTTCTTCTTAGTCTTATAACCAAAATTTGAATTATAACAACGAAATACTATGATTTCAAAAATCTAATTGCTTTTTCGATCTAGCCGAAACAATTGGCTTCGATCTGTTAATAATAATTGAGCTATATTCTCGAACCTATCAAGTTCTAGTCAAATGTTCGTCTAGCCAGAATAATTAGCTAAGACATATCTCAACGCTATTTTTAAATCTATGTCTAGCTGAGTCAAATAGCTTAAACAGCTTCTAAGTCAATGTATACATACTGGAAACCAAAAGTATGTATCAATATGTGATTAAATACAATAAATTATCCAAGTGAGGAAACTTGTATAATAATATGTAGAAGTTAACGAATAGAATATATATATATATTTGAATCATAGGGTAATACTGTTATCGACGTCGAGATTTTTAGTTGTCCCTTTTCATTACTTGTTATTCGGTGTTCTCATGTTAGGTGAGATTTGTTTGAAAATACAAGTGAAAAAGGTTCGACATGTGTAATGTCGAAGATTTAACTATAAGAGTCTCTAGTTGGTGTTTTTAACTGATTGCACCAATGCAACCGAGAAAAGGTTTGCACATTAACCCAGTGATGAGACACTGCTAAACGGGTCTATGAAACCGAGATTTATTTCGGTTCGGGGGCTTGATTATGCGGAGGGAAGGTGTTAGGCACCCGCCGACATCCGTGTTGCCACGGTGACCACCACTTTTCAAGAAACTATTATATGAGTGTATGTGTGTGTGTGTGGATCAATGTGCAATTATTTGAAAGTAGTGCGAGGCCTCGTTCGCACCTATATACAAAGGGTTTAAATTTATACAAAAAAATCAGTTTTAAACAGAATACAACAATGAAGTTTTGTAAAAGAGGTTTTTCAAACCCTGTGCTCAATAGGAATTGAGACCTTTTCATACTTCCATTTTATTATTAAATGTTCGGCTTATTTTATTTTATTTTCGAGATGCGAGGCATCTTCGAGAAAATAATATACAGCAATGCCGAACTCCTCATGGGCATGACAACCATCCAAGGAAATTCAGAGAACGTAAATAATGTACAAGCTGCTTACAGCTGAAAATGTCCATCACGGGAACCGAATCTAGATTTAGTGGGCTTAATTTGTGATCACATGATTCCTAAGGTCACATGATATCGCAATTTATATGAAAAGCAGTAAGTAGTTATATATAAAAGCCGTAAATATATATATATATATATAGACATGATAAACCACCACAAAGCACCTCAGTGGGGGATCGGAAATATAAATATATAAAAGCGGTATATATATATATATATATATATATATATATATATATATATATATATATATATATATGGACGTGATCAACCACCACGAAGCAAGTACATGGTGGATCAGAAAAGTAAATAAAGCAGTAAATGCGATCAACCGCCACGAATTAAATTCCATGCGGGACTAAATGTAAATAAAGCAGTAAAGACGATCAACCGCCACGAAGTAAACTCCACGCGGGACTAAATGTAAATAAAGCAGTAAAAGGCCTCGAAGTAAACTCCAAGCCCGACAGCAATATATATATATATTTAAGTAATTTAAATAGTAATTTACTTTTCAATTTTCTATTTAAGTAACTCAAAGTGTTAACTACTTACGCTTAATTCAGTATCATTAGATCAACAGGTATGTGTTTACACAAGGCAAGAATGGTTTGAGTTTAACAGGAATGATCAAAGAAAGAATTTTTGTTTAAACAGTTAACAAATACGTCTTCTGTTTAGATCGATTTCACTGATAGATCAGGACCAATCGGGTGATCCTTTGTTTCAGATTTCAGTCTGATTTGTTTTTAAACAAAAATCTTTTACAAAACCTAAAAGTTTTGAAGATCTGACCAATTTTTCGGTGAAAAAATTTTCTCCTCCTTCTTTTGTAAACTTAATTTTTGGGGGTGAAAGGGGTTAACTTCCTGGATATTTTTTTGAGGCCGATTTGTTTACTGGTCCGTCTCCTTTGGTCGCCGGTAGGTGCTGTTGATCGTCTTCTCCGACGAGTCACCATCCCCATACTACCATTTGGGGGACGGAAGCAGATATACAAATGAATAGATTTGAAAGAGATGCAAAAGAGATGCATAAAGGGAATCACAACGCAATTACTAAATTAAAATTATACTTTTATTGAAATCAAAGACAGAATACAGAATAAATTAACTTACAATTTAAAACATTTAACTAGAGAAGTAGAGAAGAGGGGTTAAGTAGGTTATTCAGAGGTAGAAACTAAAGATTAGTCTGAGAGAGAGAGCTCAGAGTCTTTCCAAGTTTCGAAATCTGAAGAACCAAATGAGCTCTGCGTCCTTTTATAGAATAAGGATGGAGAACTATTACATTAACTGGGGTAATAATTATTACAATCACTGGGGTAAAGAAAAGACATGTTACTTAAGTGAAAACATGTTACTTAAGTAAAAGTAAAAGTAAAAGTAAAATTGATTGATTACAGGCAACTTTTACTATTGATGAACAGTGCTACAGTGCTGACTTTTTTACTATTCATGGACGCTTTCGGCAACTTTTGACGAAGAGGCCGACAACTTTTGACTTAGCAGATGCTTTTCGGTGGAAAGGAAAGAGCATCTTCTGGAATAATTGACTGCAGAGGCAAGTGCATGTGACTGGGGCTACTTTTGGTGGAAAAGTAGATTCTTTTGACTGAATGGCTGCCGGAGCAGGTGCTGGATTTACTGTGGATTTCAGGCGAATGGATCCTGAGCATCCTGGAGGTTGACTGTGCCGTAAGGATCATAATCGCCATCATCTTCGGCGAACTGGCTGACAGAATCACCCTGGGAAGAATGAGTAGAAGCCTCTTCATGTAAAGCTTCGTCAATTCTTTTATTGAGGACCTGGGCAATCTTTAATAATTCTTTACTGGTACAATCTTTAAAATCTGAAATGCTACGGGAACATGATGATCCAGTAGGACTGACTTTGGATATTGACTTGTTTGAGACTGACTCTGACTCTTTTTCAATTTTGGCTATGGAACAAGCCTTGACTGGAATAGCTGGGATAGGAGCAACAGGAAATTCTTGCTGGACCTGACTAACTATTCGATCAATATTGAATTTATCCCACCACTTGATATAAAAGAGGCGAGATACTCGGGGAAGTGGATCATTAGGAGTATTACTGACTGGAGTACCCGGAGGTGAGAGTGCATACTCCCATTTCAGAATCCATGGAATTTTGTATTTACTGATGAACAAAAGAGTAGGTGGAACTCCTTCATTCAACGGGATTGGTTTAAAGTGATTATGAAAATGGTTTAACTGGACCTTTAATGGGTCAGGAAGAAGGTCATAACAAGAACCTTACCTATACCACCAAAGGACGAACCAATAAGGAAATGGACTCTTGAATTTATGGTCAAATTGTATGAACCATGAGTGACTGAGTAATTCATTCTGGTGAAGGAGGACCTTATACCAGGCATCCATGTAGTCATAATAACAAAACTGGTGATCTTGACTGGAAAGATTTAAGAGATCGGAGGGATGTTTTCCCCAATCAGAGATTTGAATAAATTGTTTAATATACATAGAATGATAGAGAACTTTTGACTTATCATTCTGTGCATAAATGGGTTTGATGTTTACTGACTCTGTTTCCAGAAGGATATCCTTATAGTACACAAGGGACTTATAAGGAGCAATAGGTTGGAAATGCCATCCAGGGGGAAAAAACTGGGCAGCAAGTTTACTGGGATCATTTTTGGGTTTCATACTGGGCTCAATATGAAATAAATAACTTTCCCATCTGAGCATATACTCAGCAGGAGGATGACTAGGAGCAGAGGACGAAGCCTTAGTAAGATTACTGAAAGGATCAATTGGAACAAGTTGACTGGCGAAAACCTAACTGTAAGGCTTAGGCATGGTGCCAAGAACATTGAATTTATTACTGGTCTGAACAGTTGGGTTAACTGGGTGAGGAACCATGGCTCCTCTGGGTTGATTAAGTGGGCCAGAAGGGCGACCCGGACCTCTTGAGGACGATGCTCCTCTGGTGCTCATTGAATAGTACCTGTATTAATAAATTCTCGAGTGAGGAAATCAGGAACTGAATTGTTACTTCCTTTAATATATTCAATTTCAAAATCAAAAATGCTTAATAGAGCTTGCCATCTAGCGAAAGAATGCTTAGAGGCTAGATTTTGAACATCTTTTTCTAATATATATTTTGCTGATTTGCAATCAATGCGAACTAAGAATTTTTGATTTAATAAATCACTTTGAAATTTAGTAATACATAAAACTAAAGAAAGTATTTCTTTTTTAATAGTACTGTAATTTAATTGTGTAGTATTCCATGCACCGGAATGAAATCGGACAATTTGTTCTGGGGAATTAGGTGTTAACTTTTGTTTAAGAATGCCTCCGAATCCAATATCTGAGGCGTCAGTTTCAACAATTTTAAATGCGGAATCATTGGAAATGCCAAGACAGGGCAATGCCTTGACGTATTTTTTAACTTGTTGGACGACAGCAGTATGATTGTCAGTCCATGGAAGAGGGTTGTCTTGCAAACGCTGAAAAAGAGGTTTGCAGATCTTCCTGAGATTCTTGTAAAACTTGCCTATATAATTAAGCGAGCCAAGAAATCTCTGCAGTTGGGTTTTATTGGTTATCTTATCGGGAAACTTGTCAGCGAATTGAATAGCTCGTTCAATGGGCTGAACTTGTCCTCTAAAGATATTAAGACCAAGAAACCGTATTCTGACCTGAAACAGGCTGCATTTGGAAGGTGAAAGGACTAGACCATTGTCTTTAACTGTCTTGAAGAATGATTTCAAGTGTTTAACGTGTTCTTCAATGGTCATTGAAAAAACAAGGATAGTCATCAATATAGACGACAATAAAATGACTGAAGGGGTTTAATATGTCATTAAGGATGTTTTGAAATTCACTGGGAGCATTTTTCAGACCAAACGCCTGAACATTCCATTCATAATGACCAAATGGAGTGGTGAATGCTGTTTTGTAACTATCATCTGGATGAATGGCAATTTGCCAGAAACCGGATTTGAGGTCGAATTTACTGAATATTGTTGCCTGACTTAATCTGTTAACAAGGTCGTCTTTATTAGGAAGGGGATATCTAATCCATTCTAAGACCTTATTCAATGGTTTATAATTGATAACTAGACGAGGAACTCCACGCTCCTTTTCTGCTTCATTATTTACATAGAAAGCAGGGCAAGACCAAGGGGATTTACTAGGTTTAATTAGTCCTTTGCTTAGGAGATCATTAATTTCCTTTTTACATAACTCCATCTGTTCATGATTCATTTGAATAGGCCTGGCCTTAGTAGGAATTAAATGTTCTTTAAATTCCTTAGCATAAGGGAGCCTAACCATATGCTTCTTCCTGTACCAAAAGGCATTGGGAGAATCTGAACAAAGGTTATCTCTTAGGTATGCTTTTAATTCTTCAATTTGTTGTTGAACTCTTTTACTCTCAAGCTGTTCTTCAATGCGTTTATAATTAATTTCTTCTTTTAAAAATTTTAAATGTGTTGATTTACAGTTAAGTAAATTTAATGAGTTAGAGATAGATTCTTCTTGAATGAATTTTAAATCTCTTTCTTTGGGTTTAATAAGAAATTTAAATGTTATTTTCTTTCCTAAGTGCCTACAGCTTAGACCTTCATTACTAGTAGTAAATGGATAGAGTAAATAAATAAATGGCAATCCTAAAATGACTTTATCTGTAAGATTGCGAATTAAAACAAATGACGTTTTAAAACACATATTGTCTTGACAGTTATGAACTTTAGGCAATTTATATTTAATTTCCATTTGACTACCATTAGCTGAATTTAATCTTTCACTGGTTTTCCTAAAATACTTGGTTGGGATTAGACCTTCTTGTATACAGTTTAGATCTGCACCTGTATCAACAAGAGCAGAAAGCCGTATAGAGAAGCTTTTATCAACAACCAGGTTAACTGAAATATACCATTTCTGAATGGTAATGTCTTTAATTCTTTTAAGTGTAAGTCCTTGTATAACTTGATCTGATTCTTCTTTAACATTAGATGATTCTGGTTCATCAGGATTTTCATCACTAGATGTAGAATCATTAATTTGAAGATCGGATCTTTTATCATTGAATTCTTTCTTTAAATTGGAAACTTCTAATTTTAAATTTGTAATTTCCTTTTTTAGTTTATTAACTTCTAGATTTAATTCTGGAAGAGTGATTTCTCTAATAGGAGACTTAAATCTTTCTAATGTTTTATTAAGGCTAAAAATTGGTTTTTCTTTGGCTTTAATAAATTTTTCATTATTATCTCTTGTTAATAAATCTTTTAACTGTTTAGTGTACTGGGCTTTTAGCTTCAGATCAGTAATTTTACTAATTAATTCTATTAACAAAGAGCTTTCTTCATCATTTTTGTTAAGTACATTAATGTTTTTAGTGCAACATTTGTCATTGCAGTTATCTGCACAAATTGTGACTTCTTCATTACTGCTTGACTCGTTATTACTGATAGTATTGGAAGAACTGGAGGAAATTGAACCATCATCATTACTGATGTCGTTCTCAATTCTCATGAGTTCCAATATTTGATCAGTATCTTCACTAGAAATATTTAATTGATTTAATTTCTGTTTGATTTTACACTCATTTTTATAGTGACCCTTTTACCCGCAATTGTGGCAAGTAATGTTACTCTTATCGTATTTTTTGGACTTAGATTTTTTACTATGTCTTTTATTTGTGGTGGTTTTAGGCTTATTATAATAATTGTCTTGATTTTTATCTTTGTGGTAACTCTGTTTTCTTCTATGGTGTTTAGTGTTTTTGCGAGATTCAATATGTTTATGCCTATGCTTTCTTCTAGAGGGGGCAATAGGAGGTAAGCCATATTGTTCACAAAAAGTGCCTAATTCATATTTAGCTTTTTTCTTGTCTTTACTAGCTTGCTTAGCTAATTTAAAATCTATGCACATTTTTAATCCTATTTTTTGAATATGGCTTATTATATCACCGTAGGTTAAATTATCATAATCAATGTACCCTAGATTTTTACCCAATTCTTCTCTAACTTTATGAGCAAATAGAGAAGGCAAACCATTAATAAATTTTTCTTTCCAGAAAGGTTTATTACTGTCGTTGCGTAACATAACTCTAGATGTAAAGACATCTTTGTACCACCTAAAATCACTAAGGGTGGGACAAGTAAGATTGCTTAATTGGTCGTGAATTCTTTCGGTAATATTACTGGGAGTGCCAATAAAATGTTTTATTATGGTAAATATAAGTGTATTAACTCCATCAGGTGGACCAACCCCAAGCTCTTCGTTGAAGATAGGGTTGCCATCATCATCTAATTCGGACAGCATGGATTATTGATATTCTAGTATCTTCAGTGAGATGTTTTTCCCACCAAGACCTGAGGATACCAGTGAATCCACTAACGATTAATTCAACAATATCTGGTTGAGATAGATTATTAAATTTAGTTATGTAACTATTTGCTACCATAGACATATGATTCAGTTTATTTAAAACTTCTTGTTCACTGAACCCATCAATATTCCATTCATAAATTTTATTAGACGAGACTGAGAATTGTTTATCTAGATTTCTTTCTTCAAATTGTAAATCTGGAGGAGTAGGTCTAGAGTACCAATTCCTAGTTTTACTGGTGTTTTTAACTGTTAATTTGTTTAGTTGATCATTGAAATCTGGTAATGAATCAGAGTCATCTGACTGACCACTGCTTTCATTATCAGTTTCAGCTTGATCAATAGTGGCAATAGTACCACTAGTTCCGGGTTCATTTTTCAATTTTTTAAATAACTTATCAATGGATTTGACTAGTTTATCATCATCAGATGGTAAACCCAATTTATATCTATTTTCAGGTAATTTTATTAAAGGTTGTTCATTTTTTAAGCTAGGATTTTTAATAATAGATTCTTCAATTTTTCTTCTATTCTATCCAGCTGTTTTCCAACTGTTGCTAGGTATTGATTGCTAAAGTTTAGTTGTTCTATTATCTTTTTATCATTGTTATTAGTATCGTGAATTTTAAACGGACTAGCTATAACTGAAAGCATTTTTTACTGAGATTAGAACTGTTTCTAAAGGAGGATGACTAGAGGAAATTTTTGACTTGTCTTCTTTTATCCATTGAGTTTTGGTAATTACATTACATTTACTTTGAAATTGTTCATACCA
Source organism: Panax japonicus (assembly GCA_020205505.1). Lineage (NCBI taxonomy): Eukaryota > Viridiplantae > Streptophyta > Magnoliopsida > Apiales > Araliaceae > Panax > Panax japonicus. The sequence goes on along the minus strand of CM035102.1, from coordinate 21,326,746 downwards.
ATCATAAAATGAAATATTCATGTTCTCATTTTTAATAAATTTTTTCCATTGATTAACTATTTTATCACGCTCTTTCTCAGTTGGATGATTAGATCTAAATAAATGTCTTTTAGCTTTATTAGACTTGGAATTAAAATCTTTTACTAGATTTTCCCAATCTAAGACGAATTCTTTTTTAATGACTCTTAGTTGATTATGAATAGGGATATCAAAATCTGACTGCGTGGGCATCACAGAAGAAGTGGGAGAAGAAGAACCTGTTTCTTCTACTAAATCTTTGTGAGCATAACAAGGATGACTTGTTTGTCCTTGATTAAGGATACCCTTTAATTTAGTATCTGTAATTGAAGGAGCACTGAGTACTTCAGTGTCTCTTCGAGTAAAGGACGAAGGTACTGAAGAGCTAGTGAAATCCTCTATAATAACTGGTCTTCTGGTACGTTCAAAACTTATTTTGATCGTTCCATTGGAGAATTGTCTAACATTTTCTATGTTTAACAAATTATTAATGATAGGCTGTTGAAGTATTTCATTAGGTAAAGTCCACTGACTGGGAAGCGTAATATCCTTCCAGAGAATTGTTCTTGGAACTTGAATATTAGCATCAGTAGTAGAACTTTGAATTAATACAGTTAAGTCTTTAGGACTCTTATTTAATGCATGTACATTTAAGTTTGTTTTCATCGTTTTATAATAAATTCTGTAGATTAGTGCAATAGGCTGAGAACCCTCAATCATATGAGTGATTTCGCCCGAAGTTTTAATGTTTAATGTTAAGGCTTTTAGTAGATGCTGGTCACTAAGGCTCAAAGTAAAATCAGGAAAGCAATTAAAATGGACAGGTCCATTGTGCAAGCTTGATTCCATTGCGCCTATTATACTGGGGTGATAATTCAAGAATCTAGCATCTCTGAGACAGAGATAGATGCATGAATTAATTCCCTTAATGTTTAATGGTTTTACTGCAACTTGAACTAAACCAATATGAATAAAATTGTAACCCCTTTTCTTATGTTTTTTAATGACATCTGGGTCAAGGAGACTACAATTCTCATATTCTTTATTAATAGCATAGACCTTTTCAACTGTTTTAACATTATAATCAGTTTTAAAATTATCTAAAAATGTTGACTGATAAATTTCTTTAGGGGAGACCCTAGGTATGTTCCAATTATGTAAATTTTGATTGATATCTTCATAACTGTGAGTTTCTTGGTTAACTATGTCTGGTACAGACGGCAAAGTTGACCGGTGACTAGCTGACGAATTGGATCTAAATAATCTATTCATTATACTGATTTCAAAACGAAGTTTCACTCTTTATCTTCCATACATACCCTCTTACCTTGAGTAGACTCATACCCTAAACCAAATACCCGACACTGCTCACACGCGAGACTTACAAGGGTAGACACGAAGAAGGGTGGACTACAGTAAGTTAGGTGATTTTAGATACAGAATAAAGAAGAAGTTTTGAAAATAGTATGAATGATAGGTTACTTAAATCTTACCGGCAACTAGAAAATAGCACACATGGCTTTGATACCATTTGGGGGCGGAAGCAGATATACAAATGAATAGATTTGAAAGAGATGCAAAAGAGATGCATAAAGGAAATCAAATTAGTTTCAGATTTCAGTCTGATTTGTTTTTAAACAAAAATCTTTTACAAAACCTAAAAGTTTTGAAGATCTGACCAATTTTTCGGTGAAAAAATTTTCTCCTCCTTTTTGTAAACTTAATTTTTGGGGGTGAAAGGGGTTAACTTCCTGGATATTTTTTTTGAGGCCGAAGAGTATGGGGATGGTCACTCGTCGGAGAAGACGATGAACAGCACCATCGGCGACCAAAGGAGACGGACCAGTCAACGAAGAAGACGCCAGAGGCATCTTCCAGTCACCGACAGGTGATGGCCCACGCCATCATCTCAGCTTTTGCTTTAATCAATAAAGCAAAAGTCTTTTGTCTTTTACTTTAAGTAAAAATATAAAAGTAAAAGTAAAAGAATATAACTTTTGCTTTTACTTAAGTTAAATGTTTTTAACTTAGTTAAATGTTTCTTACATTTACCAATGTAAAAGTAAATATAAAATGTTTCTTACGTTTTACTTTTACTTAAGTAAATTACTTTTACTTCAGTCAATGTAATAATGAATCCTGCGAGATTCAATAGTAATTTACTTTTCAGTTTTCTATTTAAAGAAACTCAAGTGTAAGAGTTTCTTTAGGCTTAATTCAGTAAAGCCTCAGAGCTTCTCTCTCTAGAATGCTCTTCCGAGGTCCTCTCCCTTCTCTCTAGTTAGCCGGAGACGAAGCTTTCAGCTTCGATCTTCTTAGTTAGAAGATGAAGACGAAGTCCTTAATACTTCGTTCTTCCCTCAAACATTTAGTCTAGGATATACTGTAATCCTTCCTCAAATGTTTATAAATAAAAGAAAGAGATTACTTTACCGATTAACCGGTCATCTTCTTAATCTTTTCTTTTCTGTTAAAGTTTTTTTTTAAAAACTTATCGTCGCTGTCATATGGTATCAGAGCCATTCTTTTGGTTCTTGATGTTATCGGTGGTTTTCGGTCAAAAACAGTTTGATTTGTGAACTTAAATGTTTTTTCAAACTTTTTCTTCTTTGGCTCCTAGATCATTCACCTGACTTGCCGTAAATCACCTATGATCGTCGTAAGGCCCGTTACGCCGTTGTAAGACTCCAGTGTGGGAGCAGTTTAGGCTAAGGGTATCATTAGATCAACAGGTATGTGTTTACACAAGGCAAGAATGGTTTGAGTTTAACAGGAATGATCAAAGAAAGAATTTTTGTTTAAACAGTTAACGAATACGTCTTCTGTTTAGATCGATTTCACTGATAGATCAGGACCAATCGGGTGATCCTTAGTTTCAGATTTCAGTCTGATTTGTTTTTAAACAAAAATCTTTTACAAAACCTAAAAGTTTTGAAGATCTGACCAATTTTTCGGTGAAAAAATTTTCTCCTCCTTCTTTTTGTAAACTTAATTTTTGGGGGGGAAAGGGGTTAACTTCCTGGATATTTTTTTGAGGCCGAAGAGTATGGGGATGGTCACTCGTCGGAGAAGACGATGAACAGCACCACCGGCGACCAAAGGAGACGGACCAGTCAACGAAGAAGACGCCAGAGGCATCTTCCAGTCACCGACAGGTGATGGCCCACGCCATCATCTCAGCTTTTGCTTTAATCAATAAAGCAAAAGTCTTTTGTCTTTTACTTTAAGTAAAAATGTAAAAGTAAAAGTAAAAGAATATAACTTTTTCTTTTACTTAAGTTAAATGTTTTTAACTTAGTTAAATGTTTCTTACATTTACCAATGTAAAAGTAAATGTAAAATGTTTCTTACGTTTTACTTTTACTTAAGTAAATTACTTTTACTTCAGTCAATGTAATAGTGAATCCTGCGTGATTCAATAGTAATTTACTTTTCAGTTTTCTATTTAAAGAAACTCAAGTGTTAGAGTTTCTTTAGGCTTAATTCAGTAAAGCCTCAGAGCTTCTCTCTCTAGAACGCTCTTCCGAGGTCCTCTCCCTTCTCTCTAGTTAGCCGGAGACGAAGCTTTCAGCTTCGATCTTCTTAGTTAGAAGATGAAGACGAAGTCCTTAATACTTCGTTCTTCCCTCAAACATTTAGTCTAGGATATACTGTAATCCTTCCTCAAATGTTTATAAATAAAAGAAAGAGATTACTTTACCGATTAACCGGTCATCTTCTTAATCTTTTCTTTTCTGTTAAAGTTTTTTTAAAAAAACTTATCGTCGCTGTCATATGGTATCAGAGCCATTCTTTTGGTTCTTGATGTTATCGGTGGTTTTCGATCAAAAACAGTTTGATTTGTGAACTTAAATGTTTTTTCAAACTTTTTCTTCTTTGGCTCCTAGATCATTCGCCTGACTTGCCGTAAATCACCTATGATCGTCGTAAGGCCCGTTACGCCGTTGTAAGACTCCAGTGTGGGAGCAGTTTAGGCTAAGGGTATCATTAGATCAACAGGTATGTGTTTACACAAAGCAAGAATGGTTTGAGTTTAACATGAATGATCAAAGAAAGAATTTTTGTTTAAACAGTTAACGAATACGTCTTCTGTTTAGATCGATTTCACTGATAGATCAGGACCAATCAGGTGATCCTTAGTTTCAGATTTCAGTCTGATTTGTTTTTAAACAAAAATCTTTTACAAAACCTAAAAGTTTTGAAGATCTGACCAATTTTTCGGTGAAAAAATTTTCTCCTCCTTCTTTTTGTAAACTTAATTTTTGGGGGTGAAAGGGGTTAACTTCCTGGATATTTTTTTTGAGGCCGAAGAGTATGGGGATGATCACTCGTCGGAGAAGACGATGAACAGCACCACCGGCGACCAAAGGAGACGGACCAGTCAACGAAGAAGACGCCAGAGGCATCTTCCAGTCACCGACAGGTGATGGCCCACGCCATCATCTCAGCTTTTGCTTTAATCAATAAAGCAAAAGTCTTTTGTCTTTTACTTTAAGTAAAAATGTAAAAGTAAAAGTAAAAGAATATAACTTTTGCTTTTACTTAAGTTAAATGTTTTTAACTTAGTTAAATGTTTCTTACATTTACCAATGTAAAAGTAAATGTAAAATGTTTCTTACGTTTTACTTTTACTTAAGTAAATTACTTTTACTTCAGTCAATGTAATAGTGAATCCTGCGTGATTCAATAGTAATTTACTTTTCAGTTTTCTATTTAAAGAAACTCAAGTGTTAGAGTTTCTTTAGGCTTAATTCAGTAAAGCCTCAGAGCTTCTCTCTCTAGAACGCTCTTCCGAGGTCCTCTCCCTTCTCTCTAGTTAGCCGGAGACGAAGCTTTCAGCTTCGATCTTCTTAGTCAGAAGATGAAGACGAAGTCCTTCAATACTTCGTTCTTCCCTCACAAACATTTAGATCTAGGATATACTGTAATCCTTCCTCAAATGTTTATAAATAAAAGAAAGAGATTACTTTTACCGATTCACCGGTCATCTTCTTAATCTTTTCTTTTCTGTTAAAGTTTTTCTTTTAAAAACTTAATCGTCGCTGTCATATGGTATCAGAGCCACACGGTTGGTTCTTGATGCTGTTGGTGGTTTTCGATTGAAAACAGTTTGATTTGTTTACTTAAATGTTTATTCAAACTTTTTCTTCTTTGGCTCCTAGATCATTCGCCTGACTTGCCGTAAAACACCTATGATCGTCGTAAGGCCCGTTACGCCGTTGTAAGACTCCAGTGTGGGAGCAGTTTAGGCTAAGGGTATCATTAGATCAACAGGTATGTGTTTACACAAGGCAAGAATGGTTTGAGTTTAACAGGAATGATCAAAGAAAGAATTTTTGTTTAAACAGTTAACAAATACGTCTTCTGTTTAGATCGATTTCACTGATAGATCAGGACCAATCGGGTGATCCTTTGTTTCAGATTTCAGTCTGATTTGTTTTTAAACAAAAATCTTTTACAAAACCTAAAAGTTTTGAAGATCTGACCAATTTTTCGGTGAAAAAATTTTCTCCTCCTTTTTGTAAACTTAATTTTTGGGGGTGAAAGGGGTTAACTTCCTGGATATTTTTTTTGAGGCCGAAGAGTATGGGTATGGTCACTCGTCGGAGAAGACGATCAACAGCACCACCGGCGACCAAAGGAGACGGACCAGTCAACGAAGAAGACGCCAGAGGCATCTTCCAGTCACCGACAGGTGATGGCCCACGCCATCATCTCAGCTTTTGCTTTAATCAATAAAGCAAAAGTCTTTTGTCTTTTACTTTAAATAAAAATGTAAAAGTAAAAGTAAAAGAATATAACTTTTGCTTTTACTTAAGTTAAATGTTTTTAACTTAGTTAAATGTTTTTTACATTTACCAATGTAAAAGTAAATGTAAAATGTTTCTTACGTTTTACTTTTACTTAAGTAAATTACTTTTACTTCAATCAATGTAATAGTGAATCCTGCGTGATTCAATACTAATTTACTTTTCAGTTTTCTATTTAAAGAAACTCAAGTGTTAGAGTTTCTTTAGGCTTAATTCAGAAAAGCCTCAGAGCTTCTCTCTCTAGAAGCTCTTCCGAGGTCCTCTCCCTTCTCTCTAGTTAGCCGGAGACGAAGCTTTCAGCTTCGATCTTCTTAGTTAGAAGATGAAGACGAAGTCCTTAATACTTAGATCTTCCCTCAAACATTTAGATCTAGGATATACTTGTAATCCTTCCCAAATGTTTATAAATAAAAGAAAGAGATTACTTTACCGATTCACCGGTCGTTCTTCTTAATCTTTTCTTTTCTGTTAAGTTTTTTCTTTTAAAAACTTATCGTCGCTGTCATATGGTATCAGAGCCATTCTATTGGTTCTTGATGTTATCGGTGGTTTTCGGTCAAAAACAGTTTGATTTGTGAACTTAAATGTTTTTTCAAACTTTTTCTTCTTTGGCTCCTAGATCATTCGCCTGACTTGCCGTAAATCACCTATGATCGTCGTAAGGCCCGTTACGCCGTTGTAAGACTCCAGTGTGGGAGCAGTTTAGGCTAAGGGTATCATTAGATCAACAGGTATGTGTTTACACACGGCAAGAATGGTTTGAGTTTAACAGGAATGATCAAAGAAAGAATTTTTGTTTAAACAGTTAACGAATACGACTTCTGTTTAGATCGATTTCACTGATAGATCAGGACCAATCGGGTGATCCTTTGTTTCAGATTTCAGTCTGATTTGTTTTTAAACAAAAATCTTTTACAAAACCTAAAAGTTTTGAAGATCTGACCATTTTTTCGGTGAAAAAATTTTCTCCTCCTTCTTTTTGTAAACTTAATTTTTGGGGGTAAAAGACGATCAACAGCACCTACCGGCGACCAAATGAGACGGACCAGTAAACAAAGAAGACGCCAGAGGAGTCTTCAGTCAACCGACAGTGATGGCCCACGCCATCATCAGCTTTTGCTTTAATCAATAAAAGCAAAAGTCTTTTACTTTAGTAAATGTAAAAGTAAAAGTAAAAGAATAAAACTTTTGCTTTTACTCAAGTTAAATGTTTTTAACTTTCACCAATGTAAAAGTAAATGTAAAATGTTTCTTACGTTTTACTTTTACTTAAGTAAATTACTTTTACTTCAGTTAATGTAATAGTGAATCCTGCGTGATTCAATAGTAATTTACTTTTCAGTTTTCTATTTAAAGAAACTCAAGTGTTAGAGTTTCTTTAGGCTTAATTCAGAAAAGCCTCAGAGCTTCTCTCTCTAGAAGCTCTTCCGAGGTCCTCTCCCTTCTCTCTAGTTAGCCGAAGACGAAGCTTTCAGCTTCGATCTTCTTAGTTAGAAGATGAAGACGAAGTCCTTAATACTTCGATCTTCCCTCAAACATTTAGATCTAGGATATACTTGTAATCCTTCCCAAATGTTTATAAATAAAAGAAAGAGATTACTTTACCGATTCACCGGTCGTTCTTCTTAATCTTTTCTTTTCTGTTAAGTTTTTTCTTTTAAAAACTTATCGTCGCTGTCATATGCTATCAGAGCCATTCTTTTGGTTTTTGATGTTATCGGTGGTTTTCGGTCAAAAACAGTTTGATTTGTGAACTTAAATGTTTTTTCAAACTTTTTCTTCTTTGGCTCCTAGATCATTCGCCTGACTTGCCGTAAATCACCTATGATCGTCGTAAGGCCCATTACGCCGTTGTAAGACTCCAGTGTGGGAGCCGTTTAGGCTAAGGGTATCATTAGATCAACAGGTATGTGTTTACACAAGGCAAGAACGGTTTGAGTTTAACAGGAATGATCAAAGAAAGAATTTTTGTTTAAACAGTTAACGAATACGTCTTCTGTTTAGATCGATTTCACTGATAGATCAGGACCAATCGAGTGATCCTTTGTTTCAGATTTCAGTCTGATTTGTTTTTAAACAAAAATCTTTAACAAAACTTAAAAAGTTTTGAAGATCTGACCATTTTTTCGGTGAAAAAATTTTCTCCTCCTTCTTTTTGTAAACTTAATTTTTGGGGGTAAAAGGGGTTAACTTCCTGGATATTTTTTTTGAGGCCGAAGAGTATGGGGATGGTCACTCGTCGGAGAAGACGATGAACAGCACCACCGGCGACCAAAGGAGACGGACCAGTCAACGAAGAAGACGCCAGAGGCATCTTCCAGTCACCGACAGGTGATGGCCCACGCCATCATCTCAGCTTTTGCTTTAATCAATAAAGCAAAAGTCTTTTGTCTTTTACTTTAAGTAAAAATGTAAAAGTAAAAGTAAAAGAATATAACTTTTGCTTTTACTTAAGTTAAATGTTTTTAACTTAGTTAAATGTTTCTTACATTTACCAATGTAAAAGTAAATGTAAAATGTTTCTTACGTTTTACTTTTACTTAAGTAAATTACTTTTACTTCAGTCAATGTAATAGTGAATCCTGCGTGATTCAATAGTAATTTACTTTTCAGTTTTCTATTTAAAGAAACTCAAGTGTTAGAGTTTCTTTAGGCTTAATTAAGTAAAGCCTCAGAGCTTCTCTCTCTAGAAGCTCTTCCGAGGTCCTCTCCCTTCTCTCTAGTTAGCCGGAGACGAAGCTTTCAGCTTCGATCTTCTTAGTTAGAAGATGAAGACGAAGTCCTTAATACTTCGTTCTTCCCTCTCAAACATTTAGTCTAGGATATACATGTAATCCCTTCCTGGACCATCACTGTCGGTTGACTGAAGACTCCTCTGGCGTCTTCTTTGTTTACTGGTCCGTCTCCTTTGGTCGCCGGTGGTGCTGTTCATCATCTTCTCCGACGAGACCATCCCCATACTAGTATGGGGATGGTGACTCGTCGGAGAAGACGATCAACAGCACCTACCGGCGTCCAAAGGAGACGGACCAGTAAACAAAGAAGACGCCAGAGGAGTCTTCAGTCAACCGACAGTGATGGCCCACGCCATCATCAGCTTTTGCTTTAATCAATAAAAGCAAAAGTCTTTTACTTTAGTAAATGTAAAAGTAAAAGTAAAAGAATAAAACTTTTGCTTTTACTCAAGTTAAATATTTTTAACTTTCACCAATGTAAAAGTAAATGTAAAATGTTTCTTACGTTTTACTTTTACTTAAGTAAATTACTTTTACTTCAGTTAATGTAATAGTGAATCCTGCGTGATTCAATAGTAATTTACTTTTCAGTTTTCTATTTAAAGAAACTCAAGTGTTAGAGTTTCTTTAGGCTTAATTCAATGTAAAGCCTCAGAGCTTCTCTCTCTAGATGCTCTTCTGAGGTCCTCTCCCTTCTCTCTCGAAGTTAGCCGGAGACGAAGCTTTCAGCTTCGATCTTCTTAGTTAGAAGATGAAGACGAAGTCCTTAATACTTCGTTCTTCCCTCTCAAACATTTAGTCTAGGATATACTTGTAATCCTTCCTCAAATGTTTATAAATAAAAGAAAGAGATTACTTTTACCGATTCACCGGTCATCTTCTTAATCTTTTCTTTTCTGTTAAAGTTTTTCTTTTAAAAACTTAATCGTCGCTGTCATATGGTATCAGAGCCACACGGTTGGTTCTTGATGCTGTTGGTGGTTTTCGATTGAAAACAGTTTGATTTGTTTACTTAAATGTTTATTCAAACTTTTTCTTCTTTGGCTCCTAGATCATTCGCCTGACTTGCCGTAAAACACCTATGATCGTCGTAAGGCCCGTTACGCCGTTGTAAGACTCCAGTGTGGGAGCAGTTTAGGCTAAGGGTATCATTAGATCAACATGTATGTGTTTACACAAGGCACTCTCGGCAGATTCTGTTGTTTCTCTCGGCAGCTGCCCTGGGTTCTCTCGGCAGCTGCACTAGTTAAAATTCACCCAGGATGTTTGTGGCTTATGGGCATTTGTTGGCCTGGGCACTGCTTAATAGTCCTGGCTGATAGTCTTCTCGGCAGCAGCTGGGCTAGCTCTTTGCCTTTTGCTGTCTGCTGCTACTCTGTGTTCTGCTGGGCTATTGCTGCTGCTTTGTGTTATGGCCTGTGTGTTGGCTGCAGCTGCTATGTGCTATGGACTGTTATGAGTAGTTCTGCTATATGCAAAGGACTGCTGCTGCTGCGTTGCTGAACTGATTTGGTTCTGTTCAGTCATGTGGTTTTTACAATTTTGGTTGTTACAATTGCTTTAGTTGATTCCATTCCAATTGTTGGTTGTGTTCGGTTGTTGCCTTATTTCTTGTTGAATCCTTGTTTGCTAGGGCCTAGTTTTGGTTTACTACAGCCATCGTAGGGCATGTCCTATGATGGCTAGGGTATATTTCTTGGGGTTTGACCCGTGTACTTTGTACCTATTTTTTATTTTAATTCAGTCTAAATTTAACAAAAAAAAAAAAAAGGAATGTTCAAAGAAAGAATTTTTGTTTAAACAGTTAACGAATACGTCTTCTGTTTAGATCGATTTCACTGATAGATCAGGACCAATCGAGTGATCCTTTGTTTCAGATTTCAGTCTGATTTGTTTTTAAACAAAAATCTTTTACAAAACCTAAAAGTTTTGAAGATCTGACCAATTTTTCGGTGAAAAAATTTTCTCCTCTTCTTTTTGTAAACTTAATTTTTGGGGGTGAAAGGGGTTAACTTCCTGGATATTTTTTTTTGAGGCCGAAGAGTATGGGGATGGTCACTCGTCGGAGAAGACGATGAACAGCACCACCGGCGACCAAAGGAGACGGACCAGTCAACGAAGAAGATGCCAGAGGCATCTTCCAGTCACCGACAGGTGATGGCCCACGCCATCATCTCAGCTTTTGCTTTAATCAATAAAGCAAAAGTCTTTTGTCTTTTACTTTAAGTAAAAATGTAAAAGTAAAAGTAAAAGAATATAACTTTTGCTTTTACTTAAGTTAAATGTTTTTAACTTAGTTAAATGTTTATTACATTTACCAATGTAAAAGTAAATGTAAAATGTTTCTTACGTTTTACTTTTACTTAAGTAAATTACTTTTACTTCAGTCAATGTAATAGTGAATCCTGCGTGATTCAATAGTAATTTACTTTTCAGTTTTCTATTTAAAGAAACTCAAGTGTTAGAGTTTCTTTAGGCTTAATTCAGTAAAGCCTCAGAGCTTCTCTCTCTAGAACGCTCTTCCGAGGTCCTCTCCCTTCTCTCTAGTTAGCCGGAGACGAAGCTTTCAGCTTCGATCTTCTTAGTCAGAAGATGAAGACGAAGTCCTTCAATACTTCGTTCTTCCCTCACAAACATTTAGATCTAGGATATACTGTAATCCTTCCTCAAATGTTTATAAATAAAAGAAAGAGATTACTTTTACCGATTCACCGGTCATCTTCTTAATCTTTTCTTTTCTGTTAAAGTTTTTCTTTTAAAAACTTAATCGTCGCTGTCATATGGTATCAGAGCCATTCTTTTGGTTCTTGATGTTATCGGTGGTTTTCGGTCAAAAACAGTTTGACTTGTGAACTTAAATGTTTATTCAAACTTTTTCTTCTTTGGCTCCTAGATCATTCGCCTGACTTGCCGTAAAACACCTATGAACGTCGTAAGGCCCGTTACGCCGTTGTAAGACTCCAGTGTGGGAGCAGTTTAGGCTAAGGGTATCATTAGATCAACAGGTATGTGTTTACACAAGGCAAGAATGGTTTGAGTTTAACTGGAATGATCAAAGAAAGAATTTTTGTTTAAACAGTTAACAAATACGTCTTCTGTTTAGATCGATTTCACTGATAGATCAGGACCAATCGGGTGATCCTTTGTTTTAGATTTCAGTCTGATTTGTTTTTAAACAAAAATCTTTTACAAAACCTAAAAGTTTTGAAGATCTGACCAATTTTTCGGTGAAAAAATTTTCTCCTTCTTTTTGTAAACTTAATTTTTGGGGGTGAAAGGGGTCAACTTCCTGGATATTTTTTTTTGAGGCCGAAGAGTATGGGGATGGTCACTCGTCGGAGAAGACGATGAACAGCACCACCGGCGACCAAAGGAGACGGACCAGTCAACGAAGAAGATGCCAGAGGCATCTTCCAGTCACCGACAGGTGATGGCCCACGCCATCATCTCAGCTTTTGCTTTAATCAATAAAGCAAAAGTCTTTTGTCTTTTACTTTAAGTAAAAATGTAAAAGTAAAAGTAAAAGAATATAACTTTTGCTTTTACTTAAGTTAAATGTTTTTAACTTAGTTAAATGTTTCTTACATTTACCAATGTAAAAGTAAATGTAAAATGTTTCTTACGTTTTACTTTTACTTAAGTAAATTACTTTTACTTCAGTCAATGTAATAGTGAATCCTGCGTGATTCAATAGTAATTTACTTTTCAGTTTTCTATTTAAAGAAACTCAAGTGTTAGAGTTTCTTTAGGCTTAATTTAGTAAAGCCTCAGAGCTTCTCTCTCTAGAAGCTCTTCCGAGGTCCTCTCCCTTCTCTCTAGTTAGCCGGAGACGAAGCTTTCAGCTTCGATCTTCTTAGTCAGAAGATGAAGACGAAGTCCTTCAATACTTCGTTCTTCCCTCACAAACATTTAGATCTAGGATATACTGTAATCCTTCCTCAAATGTTTATAAATAAAAGAAAGAGATTACTTTTACCGATTCACCGGTCATCTTCTTAATCTTTTCTTTTCTGTTAAAGTTTTTCTTTTAAAAACTTAATCGTCGCTGTCATATGGTATCAGAGCCACACGGTTGGTTCTTGATGCTGTTGGTTGTTTTCGATTGAAAACAGTTTGATTTGTTTACTTAAATGTGTATTCAAACTTTTTCTTCTTTGGCTCCTAGATCATTCGCCTGACTTGCCGTAAAACACCTATGATCGTCGTAAGGCCCGTTACGCCGTTGTAAGACTCCAGTGTGGGAGCAGTTTAGGCTAAGGGTATCATTAGATCAACAGGTATGTGTTTACACAAGGCAAGAACGGTTTGAGTTTAACAGGAATGATCAAAGAAAGAATTTTTGTTTAAACAGTTAACGAATACGTCTTCTGTTTAGATCGATTTCACTGATAGATCAGGACCAATCAAGTGATCCTTTGTTTCAGATTTCAGTCTGATTTGTTTTTAAACAAAAATCTTTTACAAAACCTAAAAGTTTTGAAGATCTGACCAATTTTTCGGTGAAAATTTTTTCTCCTCCTTCTTTTTGTAAACTTAATTTTTGGGGGTGAAAGGGGTTAACTTCCTGGATATTTTTTTTTGAGGCCGAAGAGTATGGGGATGGTCACTCGTCGGAGAAGACGATGAACAGCACCACCGGCGACCAAAGGAGACGGACCAGTCAAGAAGAAGACGCCAGAGGCATCTTCCAGTCACCGACAGGTGATGGCCCACGCCATCATCTCAGCTTTTGCTTTAATCAATAAAGCAAAAGTCTTTTGTCTTTTACTTTAAGTAAAAATGTAAAAGTAAAAGTAAAAGAATATAACTTTTGCTTTTACTTAAGTTAAATGTTTTTAACTTAGTTAAATGTTTCTTACATTTACCAATGTAAAAGTAAATGTAAAATGTTTCTTACGTTTTACTTTTACTTAAGTAAATTACTTTTACTTCAGTCAATGTAATAGTGAATCCTGCGTGATTCAATAGTAATTTACTTTTCAGTTTTCTATTTAAAGAAACTCAAGTGTTAGAGTTTCTTTAGGCTTAATTCAGTAAAGCCTCAGAGCTTTTCTCTAGTTAGCCGGAGACGAAGCTTTCAGCTTCGATCTTCTTAGTCAGAAGATGAAGACGAAGTCCTTCAATACTTCGTTCTTCCCTCACAAACATTTAGATCTAGGATATACTGTAATCCTTCCTCAAATGTTTATAAATAAAAGAAAGAGATTACTTTTACCGATTCACCGGTCATCTTCTTAATCTTTTCTTTTCTGTTAAAGTTTTTCTTTTAAAAACTTAATCGCCGCTGTCATATGGTATCAGAGCCACACGGTTGGTTCTTGATGCTGTTGGTGGTTTTCGATTGAAAACAGTTTGATTTGTTTACTTAAATGTTTATTCAAACTTTTTCTTCTTTGGCTCCTAGATCATTCGCCTGACTTGCCGTAAAACACCTATGATCGTCGTAAGGCCCGTTACGCCGTTGTAAGACTCCAGTGTGGGAGCAGTTTAGGCTAAGGGTATCATTAGATCAACAGGTATGTGTTTACACAAGGCAAGAAAGGTTTGAGTTTAACAGGAATGATCAAAGAAAGAATTTTTGTTTAAACAGTTAACGAATACGTCTTCTGTTTAGATCGATTTCACTGATAGATCAGGACCAATCGAGTGATCCTTTGTTTCAGATTTCAGTCTGATTTGTTTTTAAACAAAAATCTTTTACAAAACCTAAAAGTTTTGAAGATCTGACCAATTTTTCGGTGAAAAAATTTTCTCCTCCTTCTTTTTGTAAACTTAATTTTTGGGGGTGAAAGGGGTTAACTTCCTGGATATTTTTTTTGAGGCCGAAGAGTATGGGGATGGTCACTCGTCGGAGAAGACGATGAACAGCACCACCGGCGACCAAAGGAGACGGACCAGTCAAGAAGAAGACGCCAGAGGCATCTTCCAGTCACCGACAGGTGATGGCCCACGCCATCATCTCAGCTTTTGCTTTAATCAATAAAGCAAAAGTCTTTTGTCTTTTACTTTAAGTAAAAATGTAAAAGTAAAAGTAAAAGAATATAACTTTTGCTTTTACTTAAGTTAAATGTTTTTAACTTAGTTAAATTTTTCTTACATTTACCAATGTAAAAGTAAATGTAAAATGTTTCTTACGTTTTACTTTTACTTAAGTAAATTACTTTTACTTCAGTCAATGTAATAGTGAATCCTGCGTGATTCAATAGTAATTTACTTTGGGATAAGTTTTTAAAAGAAAAAACTTAAACAGAAAAGAAAAGATTAAGAAGATGACCGGTTAATCGGTAAACGTAATCTCTTTCTTTTATTTATAAACATTTAGGAAGGGATTACATGTATATCCTAGACTAAATGTTTGAGAGGGAAGAACGAAGGATTGAAGGACTTCGTCTTCATCTTCTAACTAAGAAGATCGAAGCTGAAAGCTTCGTCTCCGGCTAACTTCTAGAGAGAAGGGAGAGCGAACCTCAGAAGAGCTTCTAGAGAGAGAAGCTCTGAGGCTTTACTGAACTAAGCCTAAAGAAACTCTAACACTTGAGTTTCTTTAAATAGAAAACTGAAAAGTAAATTACTATTTGAATCACGCAGGATTCACTATTACATTAACTGAAGTAAAAGTAATTTACTTAAGTAAAAGTAATATTAAATTTGGTTATGTAACTATTTGCTACCATAGACATATGATTCAGTTTATTTAAAACTTCTTGTTCACTGAACCCATCAATATTCCATTCATAAATTTTATTAGACGAGACTGAGAATTGTTTATCTAGATTTCTTTCTTCAAATTGTAAATCTGGAGGAGTAGGTCTAGAGTACCAATTCCTAGTTATACTGGTGTTTTTAACTGTTAATTTGTTTAGTTGATCATTGAAATCTGGTAATGAATCAGAGTCGTCTGACTGACCACTGCTTTCATTATCAGTTTCAGCTTGATCAATAGTGGCAATAGTACCACTAGTTCCGGGTTCATTTTTCAATTTTTTAAATAACTTATCAATGGATTTGACTAGTTTATCATCATCAGATGGTAAACCCAATTTATATCTATTTTCAGGTAATTTTATTAAAGGTTGTTCATTTTTTAAGCTAGGATTTTTAATAATAGATTCTTCAAATTTTTCTTCTATTCTATCCAGCTGTTTTCCAACTGTTGCTGTAATTGAAGGAGCACTGAGTACTTCAGTGTCTCTTCGAGTAAAGGACGAAGGTACTGAAGAGCTAGTGAAATCCTCTATAATAACTGGTCTTCTGGTACGTTCAAAACTTATTTTGACCGTTCCATCGGAGAATTGTCTAACATTTTCTATGTTTAACAAATTATTAATGATAGGCTGTTGAGGTATTTCATTAGGTAAAGTCCACTGACTGGGAAGCGTAATATCCTTCCAGAGAATTGTTCTTGGAACTTGAATATTAGCATCAGTAGTAGAACTTTGAATTAATACAGTTAAGTCTTTAGGACTCTTATTTAATGCATGTACATTTAAGTTTGTTTTCATCGTTTTATATGCTTCTTCCTGTACCAAAAGGCATTGGGAGAATCTGAACAAAGGTTATCTCTTAGGTAATGTAAAGCTTCGTCAATTCTTTTATTGAGGACCTGGGCAATCTTTAATAATTCTTTACTGGTACAATCTTTAAAATCTGAAATGCTACGGGAACATGATGATCCAGTAAGTATGGGGATGGTCACTCGCCGGAGAAGACGATGAACAGCACCACCGGCGACCAAAGGAGACGGACCAGTCAACGAAGAAGACGCCAGAGGCATCTTCCAGTCACCGACAGGTGATGGCCCACGCCATCATCTCAGCTTTTGCTTTAATCAATAAAGCAAAAGTCTTTTGTCTTTTACTTTAAGTAAAAATGTAAAAGTAAAAGTAAAAGAATATTAAAGCCTCAGAGCTTCTCTCTCTAGGAAGCTCTTCCGAGGTCCTCTCCCTTCTCTCTAGAGTTAGCCGGAGACGAAGCTTTCAGCTTCGATCTTCTTAGTTAGAAGATGAAGACGAAGTCCGTCAATACTTCGTTCTTCCCTCTCAAACATTTAGATCTAGGATATACTGTAATCCTTTCCTCAAATGTTTATAATTAAAAAGAAAGAGATTACGTTTACCGATTAACCGGTCATCTTCTTAATCTTTTCTTTTCTGTTAAAGTTTTTTTTAAAAACTTATCGCCGCTGTTATATGGTATCAGAGCCACACGGTTGGTTCTTGATGCTATCGGCGATTTCGATTAAAAACAGTTTGATTTGTGAACTTAAATGTTTATTCAAACTTTTTCTTCTTTGGCTCCTAGATCATTCGCCTGACTTGCTGTAAGTCACCTATGATCGTCGTAAGGCCCGTTACGCCGTTGTAAGACTCCAGTGTGGGAGCAGTTTAGGCTAAGTGTATCATTAGATCAACAGGTATGTGTTTACACAAGGCAAGAATGGTTTGAGTTTAACAGGAATGATCAAAGAAAGAATTTTTGTTTAAACAGTTAACAAATACGTCTTCTGTTTAGATCGATTTCACTGATAGATCAGGACCAATCGGGTGATCTTTTGTTTCAGATTTCAGTCTGATTTGTTTTTAAACAAAAATCTTTTACAAAACCTAAAAGTTTTGAAGATATGACCAATTTTTCGGTGAAAAAATTTTCTCCTCCTTCTTTTTGTAAACTTAATTTTTGGGGGTGAAAGGGGTTAACTTCCTGGATATTTTTTTGAGGCCGAAGAGTATGGGGATGGTCACTCGTCGAAGAAGACGATGAACAGCACCACCGACGACCAAAGGAGACGGACCAGTCAACGAAGAAGACGCCAGAGGCATCTTCCAGTCACCGACAGGTGATGGCCCACGCCATCATCTCAGCTTTTGCTTTAATCAATAAAGCAAAAGTCTTTTGTCTTTTACTTTAAGTAAAAATGTAAAAGTAAAAGTAAAAGAATATAACTTTTGCTTTTACTTAAGTTAAATGTTTTTAACTTAGTTAAATGTTTCTTACATTTACCAATGTAAAAGTAAATGTAAAATGTTTCTTACGTTTTACTTTTACTTAAGTAAATTACTTTTACTTCAGTCAATGTAATAGTGAATCCTGCGTGATTCAATAGTAATTTACTTTTCAGTTTTCTATTTAAAGAAACTCAAGTGTTAGAGTTTCTTTAGGCTTAATTCAGTAAAGCCTCAGAGCTTCTCTCTCTAGAACGCTCTTCCGAGGTCCTCTCCCTTCTCTCTAGTTAGCCGGAGACGAAGCTTTCAGCTTCGATCTTCTTAGTCAGAAGATGAAGACGAAGTCCTTCAATACTTCGTTCTTCCCTCACAAACATTTAGATCTAGGATATACTGTAATCCTTCCTCAAATGTTTATAAATAAAAGAAAGAGATTACTTTTACCGATTCACCGGTCATCTTCTTAATCTTTTCTTTTCTGTTAAAGTTTTTCTTTTAAAAACTTAATCGTCGCTGTCATATGGTATCAGAGCCATTCTTTTGGTTCTTGATGTTATCGGTGGTTTTCGGTCAAAAACAGTTTGACTTGTGAACTTAAATGTTTATTCAAACTTTTTCTTCTTTGGCTCCTAGATCATTCGCCTGACTTGCCGTAAAACACCTATGATCGTCGTAAGGCCCGTTACGCCGTTGTAAGACTCCAGTGTGGGAGCAGTTTAGGCTAAGGGTATCATTAGATCAACAGGTATGTGTTTACACAAGGCAAGAATGGTTTGAGTTTAACAGGAATGATCAAAGAAAGAATTTTTGTTTAAACAGTTAACAAATACGTCTTCTGTTTAGATCGATTTCACTGATAGATCAGGACCAATCGGGTGATCCTTTGTTTTAGATTTCAGTCTGATTTGTTTTTAAACAAAAATCTTTTACAAAACCTAAAAGTTTTGAAGATCTGACCAATTTTTCGGTGAAAAAATTTTCTCCTCCTTCTTTTTGTAAACTTAATTTTTGGGGGTGAAAGGGGTTAACTTCCTGGATATTTTTTTTTGAGGCCGAAGAGTATGGGGATGGTCACTCGTCGGAGAAGACGATGAACAGCACCACCGGCGACCAAAGGAGACGGACCAGTCAACGAAGAAGATGCCAGAGGCATCTTCCAGTCACCGACAGGTGATGGCCCACGCCATCATCTCAGCTTTTGCTTTAATCAATAAAGCAAAAGTCTTTTGTCTTTTACTTTAAGTAAAAATGTAAAAGTAAAAGTAAAAGAATATAACTTTTGCTTTTACTTAAGTTAAATGTTTTTAACTTAGTTAAATGTTTCTTACATTTACCAATGTAAAAGTAAATGTAAAATGTTTCTTACGTTTTACTTTTACTTAAGTAAATTACTTTTACTTCAGTCAATGTAATAGTGAATCCTGCGTGATTCAATAGTAATTTACTTTTCAGTTTTCTATTTAAAGAAACTCAAGTGTTAGAGTTTCTTTAGGCTTAATTCAGTAAAGCCTCAGAGCTTCTCTCTCTAGAACGCTCTTCCGAGGTCCTCTCCCTTCTCTCTAGTTAGCCGGAGACGAAGCTTTCAGCTTCGATCTTCTTAGTCAGAAGATGAAGACGAAGTCCTTCAATACTTCGTTCTTCCCTCACAAACATTTAGATCTAGGATATACTGTAATCCTTCCTCAAATGTTTATAAATATAAGAAAGAGATTACTTTTACCGATTCACCGGTCATCTTCTTAATCTTTTCTTTTCTGTTAAAGTTTTTCTTTTAAAAACTTAATCGTCGCTGTCATATGGTATCAGAGCCATTCTTTTGGTTCTTGATGTTATCGGTGGTTTTCGGTCAAAAACAGTTTGACTTGTGAACTTAAATGTTTATTCAAACTTTTTCTTCTTTGGCTCCTAGATCATTCGCCTGACTTGCCGTAAAACACCTATGATCGTCGTAAGGCCCGTTACGCCGTTGTAAGACTCCAGTGTGGGAGCAGTTTAGGCTAAGGGTATCATTAGATCAACAGGTATGTGTTTACACAAGGCAAGAATGGTTTGAATTTAACAGGAATGATCAAAGAAAGAATTTTTGTTTAAACAGTTAACAAATACGTCTTCTGTTTAGATCGATTTCACTGATAGATCAGGACCAATCGGGTGATCCTTTGTTTTAGATTTCAGTCTGATTTGTTTTTAAACAAAAATCTTTTACAAAACCTAAAAGTTTTGAAGATCTGACCAATTTTTCGGTGAAAAAATTTTCTCCTCCTTCTTTTTGTAAACTTAATTTTTGGGGGTGAAAGGGGTTAACTTCCTGGATATTTTTTTTTGAGGCCGAAGAGTATGGGGATGGTCACTCGTCGGAGAAGACGATGAACAGCACCACCGGCGACCAAAGGAGACGGACCAGTCAACGAAGAAGATGCCAGAGGCATCTTCCAGTCACCGACAGGTGATGGCCCACGCCATCATCTCAGCTTTTGCTTTAATCAATAAAGCAAAAGTCTTTTGTCTTTTTTTTTTTTTTTTTTTTTTTTTTTTGTTACCATGGGTTTCCGACCCGCAGGTCGACTAATCCCCCGAACCCGGTACCAGAGCGGTTTGCTACCCGACTTGCGCCAGGGGTACCGTGGCCACACGAATTAAAGAATTCTCACACTTGAGCGGTCTTTTGTCTTTTACTTTAAGTAAAAATGTAAAAGTAAAAGTAAAAGAATATAACTTTTGCTTTTACTTAAGTTAAATGTTTTTAACTTAGTTAAATGTTTCTTACATTTACCAATGTAAAAGTAAATGTAAAATGTTTCTTACGTTTTACTTTTACTTAAGTAAATTACTTTTACTTCAGTCAATGTAATAGTGAATCCTGCGTGATTCAATAGTAATTTACTTTTCAGTTTTCTATTTAAAGAAACTCAAGTGTTAGAGTTTCTTTAGGCTTAATTCAGTAAAGCCTCAGAGCTTCTCTCTCTAGAACGCTCTTCCGAGGTCCTCTCCCTTCTCTCTAGTTAGCCGGAGACGAAGCTTTCAGCTTCGATCTTCTTAGTCAGAAGATGAAGACGAAGTCCTTCAATACTTCGTTCTTCCCTCACAAACATTTAGATCTAGGATATACTGTAATCCTTCCTCAAATGTTTATAAATATAAGAAAGAGATTACTTTTACCGATTCACCGGTCATCTTCTTAATCTTTTCTTTTCTGTTAAAGTTTTTCTTTTAAAAACTTAATCGTCGCTGTCATATGGTATCAGAGCCATTCTTTTGGTTCTTGATGTTATCGGTGGTTTTCGGTCAAAAACAGTTTGACTTGTGAACTTAAATGTTTATTCAAACTTTTTCTTCTTTGGCTCCTAGATCATTCGCCTGACTTGCCGTAAAACACCTATGATCGTCGTAAGGCCCGTTACGCCGTTGTAAGACTCCAGTGTGGGAGCAGTTTAGGCTAAGGGTATCATTAGATCAACAGGTATGTGTTTACACAAGGCAAGAATGGTTTGAGTTTAACAGGAATGATCAAAGAAAGAATTTTTGTTTAAACAGTTAACAAATACGTCTTCTGTTTAGATCGATTTCACTGATAGATCAGGACCAATCGGGTGATCCTTTGTTTTAGATTTCAGTCTGATTTGTTTTTAAACAAAAATCTTTTACAAAACCTAAAAGTTTTGAAGATCTGACCAATTTTTCGGTGAAAAAATTTTCTCCTCCTTCTTTTTGTAAACTTAATTTTTGGGGGTGAAAGGGGTAACTTCCTGGATATTTTTTTTTGAGGCCGAAGAGTATGGGGATGGTCACTCGTCGGAGAAGACGATGAACAGCACCACCGGCGACCAAAGGAGACGGACCAGTCAACGAAGAAGATGCCAGAGGCATCTTCCAGTCACCGACAGGTGATGGCCCACGCCATCATCTCAGCTTTTGCTTTAATCAATAAAGCAAAAGTCTTTTGTCTTTTACTTTAAGTAAAAATGTAAAAGTAAAAGTAAAAGAATATAACTTTTGCTTTTACTTAAGTTAAATGTTTTTAACTTATTTAAATGTTTCTTACATTTACCAATGTAAAAGTAAATGTAAAATGTTTCTTACGTTTTACTTTTACTTAAGTAAATTACTTTTACTTTAGTCAATGTAATAGTGAATCCTGCGTGATTCAATAGTAATTTACTTTTCAGTTTTCTATTTAAAGAAACTCAAGTGTTAGAGTTTCTTTAGGCTTAATTCAGTAAAGCCTCAGAGCTTCTCTCTCTAGAACGCTCTTCCGAGGTCCTCTCCCTTCTCTCTAGTTAGCCGGAGACGAAGCTTTCAGCTTCGATCTTCTTAGTCAGAAGATGAAGACGAAGTCCTTCAATACTTCGTTCTTCCCTCACAAACATTTAGATCTAGGATATACTGTAATCCTTCCTCAAATGTTTATAAATAAAAGAAAGAGATTACTTTTACCGATTCACCGGTCATCTTCTTAATCTTTTCTTTTCTGTTAAAGTTTTTCTTTTAAAAACTTAATCGTCGCTGTCATATGGTATCAGAGCCATTCTTTTGGTTCTTGATGTTATCGGTGGTTTTCGGTCAAAAACAGTTTGACTTGTGAACTTAAATGTTTATTCAAACTTTTTCTTCTTTGGCTCCTAGATCATTCGCCTGACTTGCCGTAAAACACCTATGATCGTCGTAAGGCCCGTTACGCCGTTGTAAGACTCCAGTGTGGGAGCAGTTTAGGCTAAGGGTATCATTAGATCAACAGGTACGTGTTTACACAAGGCAAGAATGGTTTGAGTTTAACAGGAATGATCAAAGAAAGAATTTTTGTTTAAACAGTTAACAAATACGTCTTCTGTTTAGATCGATTTCACTGATAGATCAGGACCAATCGGGTGATCCTTTGTTTTAGATTTCAGTCTGATTTGTTTTTAAACAAAAATCTTTTACAAAACCTAAAAGTTTTGAAGATCTGACCAATTTTTCGGTGAAAAATTTTTCTCCTCCTTTTTGTAAACTTAATTTTTGGGGGTGAAAGGGGTTAACTTCCTGGATATTTTTTTTGAGGCCGAAGAGTATGGGGATGGTCACTCGTCGGAGAAGACGATGAACAGCACCACCGGCGACCAAAGGAGACGGACCAGTCAACGAAGAAGATGCCAGAGGCATCTTCCAGTCACCGACAGGTGATGGCCCACGCCATCATCTCAGCTTTTGCTTTAATCAATAAAGCAAAAGTCTTTTGTCTTTTACTTTAAGTAAAAATGTTAAAGTAAAAGTAAAAGAATATAACTTTTGCTTTTACTTAAGTTAAATGTTTTTAACTTAGTTAAATGTTTCTTACATTTACCAATGTAAAAGTAAATGTAAAATGTTTCTTACGTTTTACTTTTACTTAAGTAAATTACTTTTACTTCAGTCAATGTAATAGTGAATCCTGCGTGATTCAATAGTAATTTACTTTTCAGGTTTCTATTTAAAGAAACTCAAGTGTTAGAGTTTCTTTAGGCTTAATTCAGTAAAGCCTCAGAGCTTCTCTCTCTAGAACGCTCTTCCGAGGTCCTCTCCCTTCTCTCTAGTTAGCCGGAGACGAAGCTTTCAGCTTCGATCTTCTTAGTCAGAAGATGAAGACGAAGTCCTTCAATACTTCGTTCTTCCCTCACAAACATTTAGATCTAGGATATACTGTAATCCTTCCTCAAATGTTTATAAATAAAAGAAAGAGATTACTTTTACCGATTCACCGGTCATCTTCTTAATCTTTTCTTTTCTGTTAAAGTTTTTCTTTTAAAAACTTAATCGTCGCTGTCATATGGTATCAGAGCCATTCTTTTGGTTCTTGATGTTATCGGTGGTTTTCGGTCAAAAACAGTTTGACTTGTGAACTTAAATGTTTATTCAAACTTTTTCTTCTTTGGCTCCTAGATCATTCGCCTGACTTGCCGTAAAACACCTATGATCGTCGTAAGGCCCGTTACGCCGTTGTAAGACTCCAGTGTGGGAACAGTTTAGGCTAAGGGTATCATTAGATCAACAGGTACGTGTTTACACAAGGCAAGAATGGTTTGAGTTTAACAGGAATGATCAAAGAAAGAATTTTTGTTTAAACAGTTAACAAATACGTCTTCTGTTTAGATCGATTTCACTGATAGATCAGGACCAATCGGGTGATCCTTTGTTTCAGATTTCAGTCTGATTTGTTTTTAAACAAAAATCTTTTACAAAACCTAAAAGTTTTGAAGATCTGACCAATTTTTCGGTGAAAAAATTTTCTCCTCCTTCTTTTTGTAAACTTAATTTTTGGGGGTGAAAGGGGTTAACTTCCTGGATATTTTTTTTGAGGCCGAAGAGTATGGGGATGGTCACTCGTCGGAGAAGACGATGAACAGCACCACCGGCGACCAAAGGAGACGGACCAGTCAACGAAGAAGATGCCAGAGGCATCTTCCAGTCACCGACAGGTGATGGCCCACGCCATCATCTCAGCTTTTGCTTTAATCAATAAAGCAAAAGACTTTTGTCTTTTACTTTAAGTAAAAATGTAAAAGTAAAAGTAAAAGAATATAACTTTTGCTTTTACTTAAGTTAAATGTTTTTAACTTAGTTAAATGTTTCTTACATTTACCAATGTAAAAGTAAATGTAAAATGTTTCTTACGTTTTACTTTTACTTAAGTAAATTACTTTTACTTCAGTCAATGTAATAGTGAATCCTGCGTGATTCAATAGTAATTTACTTTTCAGTTTTCTATTTAAAGAAACTCAAGTGTTAGAGTTTCTTTAGGCTTAATTCAGTAAAGCCTCAGAGCTTCTCTCTCTAGAACGCTCTTCCGAGGTCCTCTCCCTTCTCTCTAGTTAGCCGGAGACGAAGCTTTCAGCTTCGATCTTCTTAGTCAGAAGATGAAGACGAAGTCCTTCAATACTTCGTTCTTCCCTCACAAACATTTAGATCTAGGATATACTGTAATCCTTCCTCAAATGTTTATAAATAAAAGAAAGAGATTACTTTTACCGATTCACCGGTCATCTTCTTAATCTTTTCTTTTCTGTTAAAGTTTTTCTTTTAAAAACTTAATCGTCGCTGTCATATGGTATCAGAGCCATTCTTTTGGTTCTTGATGTTATCGGTGGTTTTCGGTCAAAAACAGTTTGACTTGTGAACTTAAATGTTTATTCAAACTTTTTCTTCTTTGGCTCCTAGATCATTCGCCTGACTTGCCGTAAAACACCTATGATCGTCGTAAGGCCCGTTACGCCGTTGTAAGACTCCAGTGTGGGAGCAGTTTAGGCTAAGGGTATCATTAGATCAACAGGTATGTGTTTACACAAGGCAAGAATGGTTTGAGTTTAACAGGAATGATCAAAGAAAGAATTTTTGTTTAAACAGTTAACAAATACGTCTTCTGTTTAGATCGATTTCACTGATAGATCAGGACCAATCGGGTGATCCTTTGTTTTAGATTTCAGTCTGATTTGTTTTTAAACAAAAATCTTTTACAAAAGCTAAAAGTTTTGAAGATCTGACCAATTTTTCGGTGAAAAATTTTTCTCCTCCTTTTTGTAAACTTAATTTTTGGGGGTGAAAGGGGTTAACTTCCTGGATATTTTTTTTGAGGCCGAAGAGTATGGGGATGGTCACTCGTCGGAGAAGACGATGAACAGCACCACCGGCGACCAAAGGAGACGGACCAGTCAACGAAGAAGATGCCAGAGGCATCTTCCAGTCACCGACAGGTGATGGCCCACGCCATCATCTCAGCTTTTGCTTTAATCAATAAAGCAAAAGTCTTTTGTCTTTTACTTTAAGTAAAAATGTAAAAGTAAAAGTAAAAGAATATAACTTTTGCTTTTACTTAAGTTAAATGTTTTTAACTTAGTTAAATGTTTCTTACATTTACCAATGTAAAAGTAAATGTAAAATGTTTCTTACGTTTTACTTTTACTTAAGTAAATTACTTTTACTTCAGTCAATGTAATAGTGAATCCTGCGTGATTCAATAGTAATTTACTTTTCAGTTTTCTATTTAAAGAAACTCAAGTGTTAGAGTTTCTTTAGGCTTAATTCAGTAAAGCCTCAGAGCTTCTCTCTCTAGAACGCTCTTCCGAGGTCCTCTCCCTTCTCTCTAGTTAGCCGGAGACGAAGCTTTCAGCTTCGATCTTCTTAGTCAGAAGATGAAGACGAAGTCCTTCAATACTTCGTTCTTCCCTCACAAACATTTAGATCTAGGATATACTGTAATCCTTCCTCAAATGTTTATAAATAAAAGAAAGAGATTACTTTTACCGATTCACCGGTCATCTTCTTAATCTTTTCTTTTCTGTTAAAGTTTTTCTTTTAAAAACTTAATCGTCGCTGTCATATGGTATCAGAGCCATTCTTTTGGTTCTTGATGTTATCGGTGGTTTTCGGTCAAAACAGTTTGACTTGTGAACTTAAATGTTTATTCAAACTTTTTCTTCTTTGGCTCCTAGATCATTCGCCTGACTTGCCGTAAAACACCTATGATCGTCGTAAGGCCCGTTACGCCGTTGTAAGACTCCAGTGTGGGAGCAGTTTAGGCTAAGGGTATCATTAGATCAACAGGTATGTGTTTACACAAGGCAAGAATGGTTTGAGTTTAACAGGAATGATCAAAGAAAGAATTTTTGTTTAAACAGTTAACAAATACGTCTTCTGTTTAGATCGATTTCACTGATAGATCAGGACCAATCGGGTGATCCTTTGTTTTAGATTTCAGTCTGATTTGTTTTTAAACAAAAATCTTTTACAAAAGCTAAAAGTTTTGAAGATCTGACCAATTTTTCGGTGAAAAATTTTTCTCCTCCTTTTTGTAAACTTAATTTTTGGGGGTGAAAGGGGTTAACTTCCTGGATATTTTTTTTTGAGGCCGAAGAGTATGGGGATGGTCACTCGTCGGAGAAGACGATGAACAGCACCACCGGCGACCAAAGGAGACGGACCAGTCAACGAAGAAGACGCCAGAGGCATCTTCCAGTCACCGACAGGTGATGGCCCACGCCATCATCTCAGCTTTTGCTTTAATCAATAAAGCAAAAGTCTTTTGTCTTTTACTTTAAGTAAAAATGTAAAAGTAAAAGTAAAAGAATATAACTTTTGCTTTTACTTAAGTTAAATGTTTTTAACTTAGTTAAATGTTTCTTACATTTACCAATGTAAAAGTAAATGTAAAATGTTTCTTACGTTTTACTTTTACTTAAGTAAATTACTTTTACTTCAGTCAATGTAATAGTGAATCCTGCGTGATTCAATAGTAATTTACTTTTCAGTTTTCTATTTAAAGAAACTCAAGTGTTAGAGTTTCTTTAGGCTTAATTCAGTAAAGCCTCAGAGCTTCTCTCTCTAGAACGCTCTTCCGAGGTCCTCTCCCTTCTCTCTAGTTAGCCGGAGACGAAGCTTTCAGCTTCGATCTTCTTAGTCAGAAGATGAAGACGAAGTCCTTCAATACTTCGTTCTTCCCTCACAAACATTTAGATCTAGGATATACTGTAATCCTTCCTCAAATGTTTATAAATAAAAGAAAGAGATTACTTTTACCGATTCACTGGTCATCTTCTTAATCTTTTCTTTTCTGTTAAAGTTTTTCTTTTAAAAACTTAATCGTCGCTGTCATATGGTATCAGAGCCATTCTTTTGGTTCTTGATGTTATCGGTGGTTTTCGGTCAAAAACAGTTTGACTTGTGAACTTAAATGTTTATTCAAACTTTTTCTTCTTTGGCTCCTAGATCATTCGCCTGACTTGCCGTAAAACACCTATGATCGTCGTAAGGCCCGTTACGCCGTTGTAAGACTCCAGTGTGGGAGCAGTTTAGGCTAAGGGTATCATTAGATCAACAGGTATGTGTTTACACAAGGCAAGAATGGTTTGAGTTTAACAGGAATGATCAAAGAAAGAATTTTTGTTTAAACAGTTAACAAATACGTCTTCTGTTTAGATCGATTTCACTGATAGATCAGGACCAATCGGGTGATCCTTTGTTTTAGATTTCAGTCTGATTTGTTTTTAAACAAAAATCTTTTACAAAACCTAAAAGTTTTGAAGATCTGACCAATTTTTCGGTGAAAAAATTTTCTCCTCCTTCTTTTTGTAAACTTAATTTTTGGGGGTGAAAGGGGTTAACTTCCTGGATATTTTTTTTTGAGGCCGAAGAGTATGGGGATGGTCACTCGTCGGAGAAGACGATGAACAGCACCACCGGCGACCAAAGGAGACGGACCAGTCAACGAAGAAGATGCCAGAGGCATCTTCCAGTCACCGACAGGTGATGGCCCACGCCATCATCTCAGCTTTTGCTTTAATCAATAAATCAAAAGTCTTTTGTCTTTTACTTTAAGTAAAAATGTAAAAGTAAAAGTAAAAGAATATAACTTTTGCTTTTACTTAAGTTAAATGTTTTTAACTTAGTTAAATGTTTAGTAAATGTAAAATGTTTCTTACGTTTTACTTTTACTTAAGTAAATTACTTTTACTTCAGTCAATGTAATAGTGAATCCTGCGTGATTCAATAGTAATTTACTTTTTAGTTTTCTATTTAAAGAAACTTAAGTGTTAGAGTTTCTTTAGGCTTAATTCAGTAAAGCCTCAGAGCTTCTCTCTCTAGAACGCTCTTCCGAGGTCCTCTCCCTTCTCTCTAGTTAGCCGGAGACGAAGCTTTCAGCTTCGATCTTTTTAGTCAGAAGATGAAGACGAAGTCCTTCAATACTTCGTTCTTCCCTCACAAACATTTAGATCTAGGATATACTGTAATCCTTCCTCAAATGTTTATAAATAAAAGAAAGAGATTACTTTTACCGATTCACCGGTCATCTTCTTAATCTTTTCTTTTCTGTTAAAGTTTTTCTTTTAAAAACTTAATCGTCGCTGTCATATGGTATCAGAGCCATTCTTTTGGTTCTTGATGTTATCGGTGGTTTTCGTTCAAAAACAGTTTGACTTGTGAACTTAAATGTTTATTCAAACTTTTTCTTCTTTGGCTCCTAGATCATTCGCCTGACTTGCCGTAAAACACCTATGATCGTCGTAAGGCCCGTTACGCCGTTGTAAGACTCCAGTGTGGGAGCAGTTTAGGCTAAGGGTATCATTAGATCAACAGGTATGTGTTTACACAAGGCAAGAATGGTTTGAGTTTAACAGGAATGATCAAAGAAAGAATTTTTGTTTAAACAGTTAACAAATACGTCTTCTGTTTAGATCGATTTCACTGATAGATCAGGACCAATCGGGTGATCCTTTGTTTTAGATTTCAGTCTGATTGTTTTTAAACAAAAATCTTTTACAAAACCTAAAAGTTTTGAAGATCTGACCAATTTTTCGGTGAAAAAATTTTCTCCTCCTTCTTTTTGTAAACTTAATTTTTGGGGGTGAAAGGGGTTAACTTCCTGGATATTTTTTTTGAGGCCGAAGAGTATGGGGATGGTCACTCGTCGGAGAAGACGATGAACAGCACCACCGGCGACCAAAGGAGACGGACCAGTCAACGAAGAAGATGCCAGAGGCATCTTCCAGTCACCGACAGGTGATGGCCCACGCCATCATCTCAGCTTTTGCTTTAATCAATAAATCAAAAGTCTTTTGTCTTTTACTTTAAGTAAAAATGTAAAAGTAAAAGTAAAAGAATATAACTTTTGCTTTTACTTAAGTTAAATGTTTTTAACTTAGTTAAATGTTTAGTAAATGTAAAATGTTTCTTACGTTTTACTTTTACTTAAGTAAATTACTTTTACTTCAGTCAATGTAATAGTGAATCCTGCGTGATTCAATAGTAATTTACTTTTTAGTTTTCTATTTAAAGAAACTTAAGTGTTAGAGTTTCTTTAGGCTTAATTCAGTAAAGCCTCAGAGCTTCTCTCTCTAGAACGCTCTTCCGAGGTCCTCTCCCTTCTCTCTAGTTAGCCGGAGACGAAGCTTTCAGCTTCGATCTTTTTAGTCAGAAGATGAAGACGAAGTCCTTCAATACTTCGTTCTTCCCTCACAAACATTTAGATCTAGGATATACTGTAATCCTTCCTCAAATGTTTATAAATAAAAGAAAGAGATTACTTTTACCGATTCACCGGTCATCTTCTTAATCTTTTCTTTTCTGTTAAAGTTTTTCTTTTAAAAACTTAATCGTCGCTGTCATATGGTATCAGAGCCATTCTTTTGGTTCTTGATGTTATCGGTGGTTTTCGGTCAAAAACAGTTTGACTTGTGAACTTAAATGTTTATTCAAACTTTTTCTTCTTTGGCACCTAGATCATTCGCCTGACTTGCCATAAAACACCTATGATCGTCGTAAGGCCCGTTACGCCGTTGTAAGACTCCAGTGTGGGAGCAGTTTAGGCTAAGGGTATCATTAGATCAACAGGTATGTGTTTACACAAGGCAAGAATGGTTTGAGTTTAACAGGAATGATCAAAGAAAGAATTTTTGTTTAAACAGTTAACAAATACGTCTTCTGTTTAGATCGATTTCACTGATAGATCAGGACCAATCGGGTGATCCTTTGTTTCAAATTTCAGTCTGATTTATTTTTAAACAAAAATCTTTTACAAAACCTAAAAGTTTTGAAGATCTGACCAATTTTTCGGTGAAAAATTTTTCTCCTCCTTCTTTTTGTAAACTTAATTTTTGGGGGTGAAAGGGGTTAACTTCCTGGATATTTTTTTTGAGGCCGAAGAGTATGGGGATGGTCACTCGTCGGAGAAGACGATGAACAGCACCACCGGCGACCAAAGGAGACGGACCAGTCAACGAAGAAGACGCCAGAGGCATCTTCCAGTCACCGACAGGTGATGGCCCACGCCATCATCTCAGCTTTTGCTTTAATCAATAAAGCAAAAGTCTTTTGTCTTTTACTTTAAGTAAAAATATAAAAGTAAAAGTAAAAGAATATAACTTTTGCTTTTACTTAAGTTAAATGTTTTTAACTTAGTTAAATGTTTCTTACATTTACCAATGTAAAAGTAAATGTAAAATGTTTCTTACGTTTTACTTTTACTTAAGTAAATTACTTTTACTTCAGTCAATGTAATAGTGAATCCTGCGTGATTCAATAGTAATTTACTTTTCAGTTTTCTATTTAAAGAAACTCAAGTGTTAGAGTTTCTTTAGGCTTAATTCAGTAAAGCCTCAGAGCTTCTCTCTCTAGAAGCTCTTCCGAGGTCCTCTCCCTTCTCTCTAGTTAGCCGGAGACGAAGTCCTTCAATACTTCGTTCTTCCCTCACAAACATTTAGATCTAGGATATACTGTAATCCTTCCTCAAATGTTTATAAATAAAAGAAAGAGATTACTTTTACCGATTCACCGGTCATCTTCTTAATCTTTTCTTTTCTGTTAAAGTTTTTCTTTTAAAAACTTAATCGTCGCTGTCATATGGTATCATACCATTTGGGGGCGGAAGCAGATATACAAATGAATAGATTTGAAAGAGATGCAAAAGAGATGCATAAAGGAAATCACAACGCAATTACTAAATTAAAATTATACTTTTATTGAAATCAAAGACAGAATACAGAATAAATTAACTTACAATTTAAAACATTTAACTGGAGAAGTAGAGAAGAGGGGTTAAGTAGGTTATTCAGAGGTAGAAACTAAAGATTAGTCTGAGAGAGAGAGCTCAGAGTCTTTCCAAGTTTCGAAATCTGAAGAACCAAATGAGCTCTGCGTCCTTTTATAGAATAAGGATGGAGAACTATTACATTAACTGGGGTAATAATTATTACAATCACTGGGGTAAAGAAAAGACATGTTACTTAAGTGAAATCAGGTTACTTAAGTAAAAGTAAAAGTAAAAGTAAAAGTAAAATTGATTGATTACAGGCAACTTTTACTATTGATGAACAGTGCTACAGTGCTGACTTTTTTACTATTCATGGATGCTTTCGGCAACTTTTGACGAAGAGGCCGACAACTTTTGACTTAGCAGATGCTTTTCGGTGGAAAGGAAAGAGCATCTTCTGGAATAATTGACTGCAGAGGCAAGTGCATGTGACTGGGACTACTTTTGGTGGAAAAGTAGATTCTTCTGACTGAATGGCTGCCGGAGCAGGTGCTGGATTTACTGTGGATTTCAGGCGAATGGATCCTGAGCATCCTGGAGGTTGACTGTGACGTAAGGATCATAATCGTCATCATCTTCGGCGAACTGGCTGACAGAATCACCCTGGGAAGAATGAGTAGAAGCCTCTTCATGTAAAGCTTCGTCAATTCTTTTATTGAGGACCTGGGCAATCTTTAATAATTCTTTACTGGTATAATCTTTAAAATCTGAAATGCTACGGGAACATGATGATCCAGTAGGACTGACTTTGGATATTGACTTGTTTGAGACTGACTCTGACTCTTTTTCAATTTTGGCTATGGAACAAGCCTTGACTGGAATAGCTGGGATAGGAGCAACAGGAAATTCTTGCTGGACCTGACTAACTATTCGATCAATATTGAATTTATCCCATCACTTGATATAAAAGAGGCGAGATACTCGGGGAAGTGGATCATTAGGAGTATTACTGACTGGAGTACCCGGAGGTGAGAGTGCATACTCCCATTTCAGAATCCATGGAATTTTGTATTTACTGACGAACAAAAGAGTAGGTGGAACTCCTTCATTCAACGGGATTGGTTTAAAGTGATTATGAAAATGGTTTAACTGGACCTTTAATGGGTCAGGAAGAAGGTCATAACAAGAACCTAACCTATACCACCAAAGGACGAACCAATAACGAAATGGACTCTTGAATTTATGGTCAAATTGTATGAACCATGAGTGACTGAGTAATTCATTCTGGTGAAGGAGGACCTTATACCAGGCATCCATGTAGTCATAATAACAAAACTGGTGATCTTGACTGGAAAGATTTAAGAGATCGGAGGGATGTTTTCCCCAATCAGAGATTTGAATAAATTGTTTAATATACATAGAATGATAGAGAACTTTTGACTTATCATTCTGTGCATAAATGGGTTTGATGTTTACTGACTCTGTTTCCAGAAGGATATCCTTATAGTACACAATGGACTTATAAGGAGCAATAGGTTGGAAATGCCATCCAGGGGGAAAAACTGGGCAGCAAGTTTACTGGGATCATTTTTGGGTTTCATACTGGGCTCAATATGAAATAAATAACTTTCCCATCTGAGCATATACTCAGCAGGAGGATGACTAGGAGCAGAGGACGAAGCCTTAGTAAGATTACTGAAAGGATCAATTGGAAAAGGTTGACTGGCCAAAGCCGAACTGTAAGGCTTAGGCATGGTGCCAAGAACAGTGAATTTATTACTGGTCTGAACAGTTGGGTTAACTGGGTGAGGAACCATGGCTCCTCTGGGTTGATTAAGTGGGCCAGAAGGGCGACCCGGACCTCTTGAGGACGATGCTCCTCTGGTGCTCATTGAATAGTACCTGTATTAATAAATTCTCGAGTGAGGAAATCAGGAACTGAATTGTTACTTCCTTTAATATATTCAATTTCAAAATCAAAAATGCTTAATAGAGCTTGCCATCTAGCGAAAGAATGCTTAGAGGCTAGATTTTGAACATCTTTTTCTAATATATATTTTGCTGATTTGCAATCAATGCGAACTAAGAATTTTTGATTTAATAAATCACTTTGAAATTTAGTAATACATAAAACTAAAGAAAGTAACTCAATCGAGGCATAACTCGATAATGTTAGTGCATAAATATATACATATATAAGTATATATATACAGACAGAAATAAAAACCACGAACCAAAGTTTGGGCATACACACACAACACGACTCTCAATGTGAAGAATATTGTGTGCAAAGATGAAGAGAAAGGCTTTATAGAGTGTGAGAGGCTTACAGTGGGTTGCAAATGTGAGACCCCAAAGTTTATGAATAAAGATTTAAATTTCTCAAAATATTTTTTTATTATTATGGTGTGGATATGAAATAATGTTATAGTTGTGGGTCATATTTATAAATTTTGTAAAGTACGCAAGTTGTTATATAATATTCGATTGGTCGAGGAATATTTGTTTTAACAGGAAATATTTGTACGACAGCCAAATCATTAGTGGACCCCACAACGGAAATATTGTCGAATTGAGAAAACGACAAAAATATATTATTAAAAATTACAGCGGAAGTTTTACCGTTAATACTGTTGAACTACTCGGTAGTAAAAGTACAGTAATATGCGTGGTTGCATAGTAGCACACGGTATTGATTATTGATGCTTACGTGAAAAATAACTCAGTTTTGTTCAATTATTTTTTTCTGTAGCTTATTTGAATTCCGAGGACGGAATTATTTTTAAGGGGTGAAAAATGTAATAACCTATTTTTTTATATAATTAAAAATTAATTGATTTTATCTTATACAATTGTGTTTAAATGAGAAAAGGTAAATGATTTTGTTTCATTTTTTTCTTCCTTGTTTTGTTTGGAAAATTAAATTCTTTTAGTAGATAATTAAATAACTGATTAAATTAAAATTTGAGGAAGATAATTCCTTTTGTTAAAGTCATGTGGTAAAATTATTCGGAGCGGGAAGCTACTTGGGAGATAGAGGAGTCTATTCGAGTGGAGTATCTGCATCTTTTTGATAATTAGGTATTTTTCATTCTTTTAATTCCGGGGACGGAATCCTTTTTAAGGGGGAGGTAATGTAATATCCCGAAAAAAATAATAAAATAATATTAAATTTATATTCTTAAAATATATTGTTTGGAACTTGTCATTTATTTGGGTCAAACTAGTTATTTAAATTATGTGGGCTAATAAATATTAATAAGTGATAGATAATATTATGTGGTTAAAATTTGGTCCTTAATATTAATTTAACCCAAATAGAAGTTTATTAGGGCAAACCTAATTAATAAATAGCTAAACCTAATATTACTTCATTATACAAACTGAATAAGAAGAGGTGGCTACTTTGGAGAGCTATAAAGGGGGCTCAGGTGAAGAAAGACTAGAGATTTTGATCACTAGTGGGGAAATTTCATCAGTAATAAGTAAGTATATTATACATTATATAAAGTGGGGATAAATCATGTGGTTCCATATTAAATTATTAAATTTAGTATGTTGTTTTTTTCATCATGAGCAAGTACTTTTGTAATTCAAGAACTAAGAGCGATCTTTAAAGATGGGAGAGTTTATTTATTAATGTAACACTTATACGGATGTACTTATTATTATTATCACTTTATTCCAATCAGATTGAACAGAGGGAGTAGTCTGTGATTAATTTTGGAGATCCTAAAATAATAAATTGATGATTTTTTTAAATAAAAAAATATATATAGCAGTAGTAATTAAAAGTTTACGAAAACTTGCATAATTTGCAAGAGATGTTATACAAATAAATATGTAAGATTATATGGAATGAATTAAATCTTAATATTATAAGTAATTATATTTTATAGTCGTACCAAATAGAAGTGTTCATATTTTTATAAATGTACTTACATTTAGTATTATTAATTCGTGTAATTAGTTCGGACGGAAGGAACTTAAAGAGTTATATTTGGAATATAAATTTTGGAGTATTAATAATTGATATAAGACGATGATTAAAGGCATATTAAATAGATTATGAATTATTTTGGAATTATTGAATTGGATTATATTTAATTTGAGGTGAATATGTTTAGGTGATGAATAACGTTTCGTATTTGATATCGTTGGCATTTGAGGGTAAGATTTTGTGGAGTGTGCTATAAATGGTTTGAAAGTATCAGGTACGGATTCCGTACTCTTTCAGCGACAGTCTTGTTAAATTTGATTTGTTCGTTAATTTGTTTCCTTATTTCGAATTGTGTTATGATTTCACATAATTATTTCATGTGAAATAAATATATTAGTTTCATTTTGGAGTTGAACACATGACTCGTATTTGTACTCTTTGAATTAGGATATCATGTTTATTATTTATTTTTGATAATTGTAGAGCGGTACATGTTGCTACCTTCTTTTAGAGACCTTGTGACTATAATTTGATTTGGTTCAACATGTACATATAGAACCCTTTTGTTGGTATTTTGTCGCATGTGTTGTGACATGATATTTTTGTTAGAATATACTGTAGGGTATACCTGAGTTATAACCACCTGTGGGGGTACCACAGGCATGTCGTCTTGGTACGAGAGACATGACACTTTTCGTGGCGGTGTGATTAGTCCACGGCGTCTCCGTTTTGGGCTCCGGAGTAAGTGGGCCATTTGGTGTTTTGTTGTGGGAGGCGTATGGGTTAACCCTAGTTTTCTTGTTCTGCGAATTGGTGATGTTGTGCCAAACACACCTATCCGATTTGCATACATTTGGATTCGCGGTCCAAAGTGTGATTGCCTGTGTGGCATTGTTTCGATGTGCCTGTGTGGCATGGTTTTGACTTGCCTATGTGGCATCATTTGACTTGCCTGTGTGGCATTATTTTGACTTGCCTGTGTGGCATTGTTTTGACTTGCCTTTGTGGCAAGGTATATTTCTAAGCTCAATCGGTATGAAATAACCCCAGCCATTCGTTTCAGCCTATTATTTTATTGTATTAGTTGTTGGCTTCTGTTCAGTTCAATTCATCGGATTAGTTACTTCAGTTCGTTATTTCTTTAATATTCTGTTTGTTTCATTAATTCTGTTGGTTCAAATATATTCTATTCAAATATTCAGAGATTTTATTTTTGTTAGAGGCAATATTTGGTCTCAGTTGATTTTGTATTTTAGTTGTATACCTTTTGTATCTTTACATCCGTACTGGGCAATTGACTCATGCTGTGTTTTTCTTCCGGCAGGTTTGCAGGGGTGATTCAGGGCTAGGGTGATGAAATTTTTGTCTTTGACCATTTAGGTTGATTCGAATTTTAAGTTTTGATTATTTTGACTCAGTTTGGGGAATTGTACTTATTACATTATTAATGAATCACCACTATTAATATTTTGAGGTTGTTAGTGCTCTGTTTATTTATTTTGAGGTTTGTTGTGCTTTACACGTGACCTCCCTTTCCTTTTCGGGAAGGTGGTGTTACAGAGATGGTATCAAAGCTTAGGTTCTTTCTTGTAGAAAACCTATTTAGGTTTGACCTATGAGTTGTGGGTAAATCACTGGGTAGACATAGGAGTTTGAATTGATTTTGTTCTCTGTTTGGTTGGTCTTATTTCTGACCAAGTGTTTTTTTAGTTCTTTGAGTTATAGTTGATTTGAGAAAGGCGAGATAATTTGTTAAGATTATTATTGTTATGCGTTGGAATAATAATATTAGTTAAGGATCGTGATTTGATTATTAAGGAGAATAATATTATATTTTT
Organism: Panax japonicus; assembly: GCA_020205505.1. Lineage (NCBI taxonomy): Eukaryota > Viridiplantae > Streptophyta > Magnoliopsida > Apiales > Araliaceae > Panax > Panax japonicus. The sequence continues at coordinate 21,289,989 of CM035102.1, read as the reverse complement.
TTCAGTTAAGAAATGATTATACGATTATGATATGAGCATTTGTATCAGCAAGTTTTGATATGGGATTTTATTTGGGTTAGATTTTGATTTTTGTTAAGTTGTGAATAATTTGAGGTATGTGAATCGGTGGTATAATATGATAAAGTGAAAACTATTAAGTACAAAGGATCTCTTGTAATTTTGAGTTGTTGTAAAGATTCGAGGTAATTAGATTAATTTTTTGGAGTAAATGAATTTTGCGATTATTTCCTAGTAGAATATTGGAGTTATCTTATATGAAATTTTGAGTGATAGTATGAGGAGATTTTGGAATTTGTTGGGTTAAGATTTGCTCTAAGAGAATGATTGATTTATTAAATGATTAGATATTAAGTGATGAATCTTTAAGAGATTTTGAAAGCTATCGTTTGTTTATTCAGATAGTAGGATATATGATTTGGAGTTTGGTATGGTGATGGAGAGATCTTAATAGTAGTATATTTTTTGGTGTAATAATATTTGAGAACTAATTTGATTGGAGGTTATGATATTTTGAAACTCTTAAGGACTTAGGAAAGTTGGTGATAAAGAGATAATAGTAGTATATTCTTTGGTGTAATATTATTTGTTGAATAGTTCAAATTAAGGATGAGATATTTTGAAGCTCTTGAGGACTTAGGGAGAGTTAGTAATATGATTTGCATAATTGTTTTGGTTATCTGATGTCTTTAGAGTTTTGCGTGAATTTATGTAAAATTAAATAAAAATAATTTGTTAGATCTTTGTCATGTGTGGATTATAAACATTTTAACGAGTTAAAAATAATTTTAAATATTTTGGTTACTTGAATCGTATTTAGATGAAGAAAAATGTTTGTGATTTCGAATTATGTTCCGAAGAGTACATACGCTTGCAAGAATGAAACTCAAAGATATTAACGGGGGGCTCGCACCAATAGTGAATCATGTGATTTAACACGAAGAACCTTACCAAGACTTGACACGGTAGCTGACGAATCTTTTACAAGTACATTGATAATTACGTGAACCGATGACTTATCCACGTTGATCGTTACAAATGGCGACGCTACGTCGTAACTAAATTTTTTTTTTTCTGTAGCTTATTTGAATTCCGAGGACGGAATTATTTTTAAGGGGTGAAAAATGTAATAACCTATTTTTTTATATAATTAAATATTAATTGATTTTATCTTATACAATTGTGTTTAAATGAGAAAAGGTAAATGATTTTGTTTCCTTCTTTTCTTCCTTGTTTTATTTGGAAAATTAAATTCTTTTAGTAGATAATTAAATAACTGATTAAATTAAAATTTGAGGAAGATAATTCCTTTTGTTAAAGTCTTGTGGTAAAATTATTCGGAGCGGGAAGCTACTTGGGAGATAGATGAGTCTATTCGAGTGGAGTATCTGCATCTTTTTGATAATTAGGTATTTTTCATTCTTTTAATTCCGGGGACGGAATCCTTTTTAAGGGGGAGGTAATGTAATATCCAGAAAAAAATAATAAAATAATATTAAATTTATATTCTTAAAATATATTGTTTGGAACTTGTCATTTATTTGGGTCAAACTAGTTATTTAAATTATGTGGGCTAATAAATATTAATAAGTGATAGATAATATTATGTGGTTAAAATTTGGTCCTTAATATTAATTTAACCCAAATAGAAGTTTATTAGGGCAAACCTAATTAATAAATAGCTAAACCTAATATTACTTCATTATACAAACTGAATAAGAAGAGGTGGCTACTTTGGAGAGCTACAAAGTGGGCTCAGGTGAAGAAAGACTAGAGATTTTGATCACTAGTGGGGAAATTTCATCAGTAATAAGTAACTTATATTATACATTATATAAAGTGGGGATAAATCACGTGGTTTCATATTAAATTATTAAATTTAGTATGTTATTTTTTTCATGATGAGCAAGTACTTTTGTAATTCAAGAACTAAGAGCGATCTTTAAAGATGGGAGAGTTTATTTATTAATGTAACACTTATACGGATGTACTTATTATTATTATCACTTTATTCCAATTAGATTGAACGGAGGGAGTAGTCTGTGATTGATTTTGGAGATCCTAAAATAATAAATTGATGATTTTTTAAATAAAAAAATATATATAGCAGTAGTAATTAAAGTTTACGAAAACTTGCATAATTTGCAAGAGATGTTATACAAATAAATATGTAAGATTATATGGAATGAATTAAATCTTAATATTATAAGTAATTATATTTTATAGTCGTGCCAAATAGAAGTGTTCATATTTTTATAAATGTACTTACATTTAGTATTATTAATTCGTGTAATTAGTTCGGACGGAAGGAACTTAAAGAGTTATATTTGGAATATAAATTTTGGAGTATTAATAATTGATATAAGACGATGATTAAAGGCATATTAAATAGATTATGAATTATTTTGGAATTATTGAATTGGATTATATTTAATTTGAGGTGAATATGTTTAGGTGATGAATAACGTTTCGTATTTGATATCGTTGGCATTTGAGGGTAAGATTTTGTGGAGTGTGCTATAAATGGTTTGAAAGTATCAGGTACGGATTCCGTACTCTTTCAGCGACAGTCTTGTTAAATTTGATTTGTTCGTTAATTTGTTTCCTTATTTCGAATTGTGTTATGATTTCACATAATTATTTCATGTGAAATAAATATATTAGTTTCATTTTGGAGTTGAACACATGACTCGTATTTGTACTCTTTGAATTAGGATATCATGTTTATTATTTATTTTTGATAATTGTAGAGCGGTACATGTTGCTACCTTCTTTTTGAGACCTTGTGACTATAATTTGATTTGGTTCAACATGTACATATAGAACCCTTTTGTTGGTATTTTGTCGCATGTGTTGTGACATGATATTTTTGTTAGAATATACTGTAGGGTATACCTGAGCTATAACCACCTGTGGGGGTACCACAGGCATGTCGTCTTGGCACGAGAGACATGACACTTTCCGTGGCGGTGTGATTAGTCCACGGCATCTCCGTTTTGGGCTCCGGAGTAAGTGGGCCATTTGGTGTTTTGTTGTGGGAGGCGTATGGGTTAACCCTAGTTTTCTGTTCTGCAGATTGGTGATGTTGTGCCAAACACACCTATCCGATTTGCATACATTTGGATTCGCGGTCCAATGTGTGATTGCCTGTGTGGCATTGTTTCGATGTGCCTGTGTGGCATGGTTTTGACTTGCCTATGTGGCATCATTTGACTTGCCTGTGTGGCATGGTTTGACTTGCCTGTGTGGCATTATTTTGACTTGCCTGTGTGACATTGTTTTGACTTGCCTATGTGGCAAGGTATATTTCTAAGCTCAATCGGTATGAAATAACCCCAGCCATTCGTTTCAGCCTATTATTTTATTGTATTAGTTGTTGGCTTCTGTTCAGTTCAATTCATCGGATTAGTTACTTCAGTTCGTTATTTCTTTAATATTCTGCATGTTTCATTAATTCTGTTGGTTCAAATATATTCTATTCAAATCTTCAGAGATTTTATTTTTGTTAGAGGCAATATTTGGTCTCAGTTGATTTTGTATTTTAGTTGTATATCTTTTGTATCTTTACATCCGTACTGGGCAATTGGCTCATATTGTGTTTTTCTTCCGGCAGGTTTGCAGGGGTGATTCAGGGCTGGGTGATGAGATTTTTGCCTTTGACCATTTAGGTTGATTCGAATTTTAAGTTTTGATTATTTTGACTCAGTTTGGAGAATTGTACATATTACATTATTAATGAATCACCACTATTAATATTTTGAGGTTGTTAGTGCTCTGTTTATTTATTTTGAGGTTTGTTGTGCTTTACACGTGACCTCCCTTTCCTTTTCGGGAAGGGGGTGTTACATGTAAAGTACCGCATACATGGTGAAATTCTTCTGTTATTCTATTCTTTATTATTATGTTGGAATAACCTGTATATGCGAAGTACCGCATACATGGTGAAATTCTTCTATTATTCCATTCTTTATTATCCTATCAGAATATCTTGTCTGTGCGTTTACGCATGACCTGGTTCCATTATTTATTATTCTGTTGGAATAACCTGTCTATGCAGTCTATCGCATGCATGGTGAATTCTATTGTTATAACATTCTTTATTATTCTGTCGGAATATCCTGTTTGTGCGTTTACGCATGACCTGGTTCCATTATTTATTATTCTGTTGGAATAACATGTCCTGTGCGGTCTATCGCATGCATGGTAAATTCTGTTGTTATTCCATTCTTTATTATTCTGTCGGAATATCCTGTCTGTACGTTTACGCATGACCTGGTTCCGTTATTTATTATTCTGTTGGAACATCCTGTAGGTGCGAATTTCGCCTGACCTGGTTCTGTTATTTATTATTATGTTGGAATATCCTGTCTGTACATTTACGCATGACCTGGTTTCATGATTTATTATTATGTTGGAATAACCTATCTGTGCGGTCTATCACATGCCTGGTGATTTCTTTTGTTATTCCATTCTTTATTATACTCAGTTGGTAAAAGTTTTGACTTCTATACTCCATGAAATTAGTGGAATATTCTTGATATTTGTGCTCCATCTAGTATCTTTTCATGAAAATATTCTTCTGAGCATTCTTGAATTTTACTCTACAAAGAAGTATCATGTTGATAATTTGGACGTTATTAGTTCCTGGATAAATTAATTCTTGAACTTGTTTTATTGAATTATTATGTCATTGTCATCATCCTCATGTTTATATTATGTTGAACGTCATCTGTGGCATGTAGTGCATAGATGGACTTGGTATGATTATGACCAGGGATTATTCAGTATAATCATGACCGTAATGTTACAAATGATGTGGAAAAAGTCCTCATTGGCCCGTAGTGCATTGATGGACAATTTTTGGTATGATTATGACTATGGCATGATCAAGATCGTTGATGAATACACAAATATCCTTGGCCCATAGTGCATGGATAATTTGTGGTCGTGATACTAATGAATATCCTTAGCCGTAGTGAAGGGATGATGTGGATTATTTATTAACCTAAGTCTCGGCGATAAAAGTGATGAAAAACCTTTATAAATCATAAAAGATAGTAGATTTTATTCTCTACTTGACTCTTTTAATGGATTGCTTGTTCTGTTGCATTTAAACTTGATGTCTACTGTATTTTATCAGTTTAACATTGTTGAAGACTAATGATAATTTATTTTGTATTATCTTAGTCATAATATTTCTTACTGGGCTAGTTGAGCTCACCCTTTCCTTCACTGTTCTCTTCAGGAAATGAGAATATAGCTGGGACGAGTCGGGGAACGGATTGATAGTCCAAAAGATAGCATTGGTAGTCCTCACTATTCTATAAAATAGTGTGATAATAAATGTAATGAGGACTCCTTTGAGTTTGTATACTATCTAGATGATAATATACATATTAAATCTCTTAGATTATGTTTCGTCGTATTTTACACGACTGTTGTATAACTAAATTTGTATTTGATTTATGTACCATGTATCTGGCGACTCAAGATGGGTGATGTATACCTGTTTTGGGGGCATCACGGCCAAGGCAGGCTTCTATGACTCTAAATGGAGGAACACTCGGCTCTCGCTGGTAAAAATATGACAGACTACAATCTCACAAGTGTTTAAAAAGAACAAGCACTCAATTTATAATGTGTACAAAGCAAATTGGACATGGCTTCCTCGCCTTTTTCTCTTGCAAATATGGCCACCCCAAGCCTTCCTATTATAGAGGGGGTGGCGTAGGTGTACCTGCAGCTGCCCGGGGTGCCCCGGTCAGTGTGGGTCCCGTTATCTCAAAGTACGTGCACTCAGACAACGCGTTGTTCGCTCGAACCTTCATAACTTTCAATCCGGGAGTCCGATGGAAGTGTGTTGTACCATTCTAGAAAGCTCTTTCCAAGAGCTATGCAATGACATAGGATTTGCTTTTTTTTTTGCTAAGTTTGTTTGTTTGTATAAAAGGACCAAAAACAATGGTTAAGGGGCATACCCCAGAATATAATATCATCATCTAAGAAGTATAGATGATGATATGAAACACGGAAGAGATCCCAAAAAAAAAGTTAAACTAACAACCAATTACAGTAATTTGAACAAATTGAGAGCAGCCGAAAACTAGTCGTCCCAGCTCGTCCACCACTCGAAACGCAGCAGCTACTCGCCCGAAGCCTCAAGCTTGCCAAGCTCGCTCGAAACCACATGCTCGCCCGAAACCATAATTTGGGCTTACCATAGACCACCACATGCTCTCCCGAAACTATATGCTGGACCGAAGCCATACCTTGGGCTTACCATCGACCACCACATGCTTGCCCGAAGCTAAGCTCGCCTGAATCCTAGCTCGCTCCAAGCCTTGCTCATCCGAAGCCATGCTCGCCTGAAGCCAAGCTCGCCCGAAGCCTTGCTCCAAGCCTTGCTCGCCCGAAGCCATGCTCGCCCGAAGCCAGCTCGTCCGAAGCACCCATCCAACCTAAATCATTGCAACTGTAGGAGAGCTGGAGATTGCACATATCTAGCTACCCACTAGCTAAAATAGCTAAACTAACAACCAATTACAGAAATGATTACAATTTGTGGCCTTGATAAAAGAGTTACATTTAGAAAGTCTAGACTTAATGAGATGGATAACATCTTTGGCTAGGATCCTAGGAGGAATGATGGAGCCATTATGGATCATGTTATTCCGAGCCTCCCAGACTTTATAGAAGCAAGTGGCCACAGTTAAGCATAGGATATTCTTGGGCAGGTGCGAGCCTTGGTATGAAATCAGGTAAGCAATAATAGCATCCCAAGAGAATGGAAAAGTGGTCCAATTTCCTAAAGTCACGGCACATTGGAGAATGGTTGAAGAGTAATCACATTCAAAAAACAAATGGTTAAAGGATTCTAATTGTTGATTGCAGAGAGGACAGTTCCATGCTCTGCCAGTGTAGTGTTTGGTCCGGTCGTTTGTGGAGAGTTTTTGAAGGAGCCCAAGCCAGAGAATGAAGGAAAAGCGAGGAACATGAAACTTATTCCAAAGGATAGAGCTCCAAGGAACCTTGGGAGATCTTGCTCGGAATGATTCCCAAATCTGTTTGGCCTTAACAGTCTTAATATCACAAGTTCCCCAAAAAACTTGGTCAGGCCTAGGAGATGGGATGGGAAGGTGGCGGATTTGCTGTCGGAGGAGAATGACTTCATGGTGGTTGCTGACTGGGAGGGCCCAGGAGTTGCCGGAGAGGAGAAAGCTAACTGTGGCAAGTGGGAGAAGTCCAGTATTGGAAAGGAGAGAATGAGAAGGGTTAATAGTTGCCCCATTCAACCAAGGATCATACCATAAGCTTATGTGTTGTCCATCCCCCACAATTTACTTTAGATGTTGAAGAGCGAGGGGGCGTAACTTGAGGAATTGCTTCCATATCCAGGAGCAACCGGGGGATATAGTAACTTGCCAAATAGTCTTAAATTTTAAGATAGTGGCTTTCATCCAGTTTGCCCAGAGAGAGTGGGATTGATAGCTGATAAGGTGGAGGAAATGTTGCAACAGCAGAGCTTTATTCCAATCTAACAGATTTTTTAGTCCCAACCCTCCCTCATCTTTGGGTAATGTGAGATTAGCCCAGGCAACCTTTGCACCATATTTACACAAAGTTGGGCCCCTCCACAAGAATCTGCCTAGTAATGCTTGAATTTCTCTTAAGACTACTTTCGGGAGCATGAAATGAGTGCACCAGTAGACTTGTAAGGAGAAGAGAATGGAATGGATCAATTGTAACCTCCCAGAGAAGGCAAGGACCTTAGATGTCCAAGAAGTGGCCCGATTGGTAATCCGTTGAATAAGAGGTACGCAGTCCGTGTAAGAGAGCTTTTTGGATAATAAGGGTACTCCTAGGAATTTAGCAGGTAAAGATCCTAATTGAAACCCAAGAAGGGAGAGAATGTTGTGAGTAGAGGTTGCATCAGTGTTGGCTAGGTAACAGTGACTCTTGTGGGTATTTGGAATAAGACCAGAGACCACAGAGAAAGATAGGATGCAAGAATTGACAATAGCAATGGAGGGTAGGCTTGCATGGATGAAAATAATGATATCATCGGCAAAAAGGAGGTGAGTAAGTTTGCAAGCCTCTGTCTTCCAATGATAGGTGAAATCAGTGGCGGAGGTAGCTTTGTTAAGATGAAGGGAAAGCATCTCCATAACTATGACAAACAAGAAAGGGGACAGAGGGTCTCCTTGGCGAAGCCCACGAGAGCTATTAAAGAATCCTGCAAGAGTTCCATTCAATTTAATAGAGAACATGGCTGATGTAGTTCAAGCTTTGATCCATTCTATGAAGATGGCTGGGAACTGAAATGCTTTGAGGGTATCAAACAGAAAATCCCAACGAACCGTATCAAAAGCTTTCCTAAGATCAATCTTGAGTGCACATCTAGAAGGTCCTGTCGTCCTGGTGTACCCTTGGAACAGTTCTTGAGCAATTAGAATATTGTCACTAATACTCCTACCTTTTACAAAGGCTGATTGTGCTGTGTCAATAATATGGGGCAGCACTTCCTTGATCTGTTAGAGATGATCTTTGCAATACATTTGTAAATGGTGTTGCAGCGGGAAATAGGCCGAAAGTCTGCCATCGATGAAGGGTTGAGGCATTTGGGGATCAAGGCTACAGCTATGGAGTTAATCCCTTTGGTGAGCCGGCTAGCCGAGAAGAAGAAATGGACAGCTTTTAAGAAATCAGGTCCAACAATATCCCAGCAGCTAAGGAAAAAATTGACATTAAAACCATCCGGTCTAGGACTCTTGTTGCGTTTCATGGAGTTTAGAACCTTAAAGATCTCACAGTTAGAAACAGGAGCAATGAGTTGCGAAGCTTGGAGAGGGCTCACCAGATTCGTGGGGAATACACCAAAAGTGTCAAACCCAGCATAAGGAGTGTCCGAGGCATTAAATAAGGATTTGAAATAGTCAACAGCTACAGCTTCAACATTGTCCTTGCCATGCACCATAACTCCATCATCATTAAGGATAGAAAATATTTTATTGGAGTTCCATCTGCTCTTCATCATATTAGCAAAATAGGCGGTGTTCTGGTCACCCAAAGTTAACCAGTTTGCTCTCGATTTCTGTTGCATTAGGACTTCCTCCCTATCAATGGCCTGGAAAAGCCGTTGGGTGCAGTATTTCTCCAAGAATAGGTTAGCCGGGTCCGAGGGGTGGTCATGTAGGAGAGATTGTATCGAATGCAGATCGTCTCTAGCTAACTTTACTAAAGAAGTGAGATTTCCAGTAGTGAGATTAAGAGAGGATAAAGCATGTTTGGTGCGTTTCAACTTTTCAGAGAAGACATAAAAGGGGTTCCCATGTATGGGGGTGTTCCATGCAGAACCCACAGCCCCCTTAAAGCCCTCAAGGAGAGCCATGTGATTAAAGAATTGAAAATGCCTTCTTGGTTTGGAGAACTTAATGCCAGTATTAAGAAGAACAAGTGAGTGATCCGAGAGGCCACGATGGGCAAAGGTGGCAAGAGAGAGATCAAAGTTGGAGAACCAAGCCGAATTACCCATTACTCGGTCAAGCTTTTTATGTACAGGCCTAAATAATTGGTTATTCCACCAAGTAAATAAAGGGCCAATGCCTCTGAGATCATCAATGCCAATAGAGGAGGTGCATTCTTTGAAATCATTTTTCCCGATGTCCCATATATCATTAGGTTGGTTAGTCTCAGAAAGATCTTTGATAATATTGAAATCACCCATTAAGCACCAACTTCCAGAGGGAGACACTGCACCCAGCTCGTTCCATAAATCTCTTCTTTCGATATAGGAGTTCAGCCCATAAACAAAGGAGATAAAAAAAGAAGTACTAGTAAAATCTAAAGATTGCACCTTGCAATGTATGACTTGGGAGGAGGTCAACAAAACATCCAAATTCCAGATATTAGGATTCCAACCCACCCAAATTCTACCATTGCCATGAAAATCATAGTTGAAAGCCCATTCCCAGATGGGACACAGCTTTCGGGAAATTTTCTTGGCATTAGTATGCTTGACTCTCGTTTCCATCAAACCAACAATGGATAAATTATAATCAGCAATAATTTGCTTTACATAGGCCTGTTTAGGCTGTTTATTGAGACCACGAATGTTGTAGGTTGCCAGTATAAATTAAACTGATGTGGGGGGGGGGGTGTTGCCTGTTTTACCCTTGCCTTTCCTCTTTTTTACAGCTTTGGGGGTTCTCCATACCACCAATCTGTTTGTTTTTCAAGTCTTTGCCTTCCTTTTCATCAACAACCTTTAGTCTATTAACTAGGGGATTTGTGGCAGCTGCGGATTCCGAGTCAGACCCAAGGATGGGATGAGGTTGGTCAATTGGATCAAAAGTATTGGACACTAGTGTGAAAGGATTTGGGGTGGCGTTATCCGAATTAAATTTGGTCCCCCTAGCCACTGTCACCCACTCATGAGGGGGGGGGGGGGGTTCTCATTTCCTATTGAGAAAGATGTAACCTTTGGTGAAGGGACAACCAACTTCGTATGGCTAACCATTACAGTATCTGTGGCTCTAGAAGGGGGTGCCGGTGTACTTTTAGATACCCATTTGAAGTTGGCTTTAGGCCATTTGACTTGGGAGTGGCCAAATACTTTGTAGAATGGGCAGACAGGTGGTCTACTTTGATACTCAACATCAACCGGAACAAAGGTCTTTTCGGATTTCTCAGAGTGCATAACAGCAACTTTGATGGAGGAAGGGAAAGAGGATGTGGCAGATACTTCAATGCACACTCGTGCAAAATTTAGGAAGTCATTATTAGTTCTCATCTCATCGGTGAAGAGAGGCTTACCAAGGGCACTAGCTATATAGCTGATCCCCTCATCAGACCAATATGAGAGAGGGATTTGGCTAAGCTTAACCCAGATGGGGATTTTGTCACAGTCAGACTTAGTGAATTCCACACCTTCTTGCCATTTCTACAGAACAATCACTTTGGAGGCAAAATGCCATGGACCAGATGCAAGGATATTGTCACGATCAGTGGAGGATTTGAACTTGAATATATATAGTAACTCTTGTTGTGCAGAAAAACTTTGGTAAGACCCAGGTTCCCCCACAACCGTTTAGCAATAGGTTCAACGACCTTAAAGGGAAGATTAGAGTGTAGGAAATAGCCAACCAAACTGGTCGACCATATAAGGTTTCCCCTCGTTAGCATGTCATCAGGAGGCTTTCCCCTCGCTAGCATTTTCGGGTTTCCGTCAGACAATCTGTTGAGCCATTTTGTGTAGTTTGTGCTCGAAAGTTAAGATATGGTTCTTGTGGGAAAATGACCATTTTGCCCTTCCCAGGGTTATCTTCAGTTTTCGCACAGTTGTAGCAGTCTTTTCTCAAGGTTATCTTTGAGATTGTCATTATGTTGACTCTAAATGTCCTCAGGGTTATCTCTGAGGTTGGCTTGACCTCCCAGGGTTGACTCTGGGCTTTGTACTTGATCTCCCAGGGTTATTTCTGTGGTTAGAACTAACATTCTCGGGGTTATTTTTGGGGTTGGCAACTGATTTCCCGGGATTATCTTTGGGGTTGGAAAATCTATTTCTCGGGCTATCTCCGGGGTTAGAATGTATGTTGTGGTCCTCCAAGGTTATCTCTAGAGTGTGAAAAAGATGCTTTTGGCCTCCTGCATAGTTAGCAATAGGAAAAGAAAATTTCGAGTGTCTACAATGCCCCACTTTATCATGTTCATGCAATGAAATGCAATGGACATGATAAAGATTAGTAGACACTTGAAATATGACATGGTATTTTTAATGATGCAAATCGCAATGTAATGAATGTTATGATGAATGTTAAAATGTTTTCGCAAATCGCAGTTCGCAAATTGCACTTCGCACTTCGCTTTTGGTCAATCGCACTTCATAAATCGCACATCGCATTTTGCATATCACATATCGCAAATCGCAATGTAATAAATGGCATGATGCATGTTTAAAATATTTTTGCAAATCATTTTACCTTTACTTGGGATTAATGATGCCTATGCTGGTGTTGACTACAACGGTTTGGCTTTTTCTCGGTGTCGATGATGCCTGTTTGATGAAGAGAAATTGAGATGTTTTCTACATCTCTACGGGGATGACGTTCTGAGATCATTGGACCCTCCCGATGTATACACTGGTAGTTTACAATGGTGCCTACCCTGATGGTAGTTTGACAACGGATCCTACCCTACTGGTAGTTGAATATGCTAACATGGCCAAACTATTTCAGTTCCCACTCAAACGGTGGTATACAAAGCTTTCATCGTTGAACTGTCTTGATGTTATGCTGAATTGATGCCAATGGTTTCCAATACTGGATCTTCTGATACCTTAACCGAAGTAAGATGCAAAGGTTTGCTTCACCAGACTTTGCCTGATGTTATGCTTGATAGAGATGTACATTGATGTAGCATATTTGCACATGTGCAGATCATGAATGATGTGATGATCTAGATTTTCTTAGGATTCTATCTTCCTAGGTTGATGTAGATTGTAATTTGTATAGAGTAGAATTTTTTCTCACCCTTTATGAGGTGATTTGGAGTTTTCTTTCACTGTTGGGTGCTTGTGCCCCATTTCCTTGAGCGTGTTATTCACAACCCGTCTGAACTGATGATCTGAATGCCGCTAATATCCATAGAAGGTGCAACTCATTCTTTCGCTGCCCATATTTGAATGTTAGTGTAGTGGCCTCAACTTTTGAGGATTTGACGCAGGTTAACATGTTTGATGGTGTAGATTTCATTCGCCAAACCTTTTGTCATTGGGCCTTTACTTTTGAGTTAAGTACTTTTTTGAGAACTTTCCCCTTTTCCTGTAGGGGCAAACTTATATCGCCGTGATAGGAGTTCTCCCCTTTCTTTTGATGAGAGGCTTGATCCTGCCTTAAACTCCTTCCCTTTCTTGGAATTAGAAAATGCCCCAGTCCTTTAGCAGGTTGATGTCGGGTATTCATATGAGAAACTCTCTTTGTTGACCAAATCGCGAGTGAGCAATATCCGAATTTCCAGTGAGATGATATGAGGGAAGCTCTGATGATGATGTACCATGTTGATGGTGCTAACTGGTGCATTTTCCTCTTTAGGATGGTTGATAAATGCCCCAGTGTTGAGTTATCGCAGTTTCTAAGATTTCCCCAGTCTTGTTGTAAGGGTCCCAATATCGGGTTGTCGCCAATGTTGAAATTGCTTTAGCCTTGCTTGTTGTCTAGGATAGTTGCTTTACTAGAATGCTAAGATCTCAAGAGGCTTTTACCTTTATATCAGATGGTGAACAGGTAGTGGATTTGGGTTTTGATGCCCTCAATCATTGGTCCTGACTTGTTCACGCAATCGACTTTGATGATTTTCTTCTAATTTGATGAAGACTTGTGATTGAGGGTGTCAGCTCTTTGAAGGTCCCCGCTGCTGGTTGTCTTAGTGTATCGCTGTTTCTTCCTTTCTGGGATTTCTGCCAAAATTGATGGAATGAAATTAAAGTGTTGCTGGGTCTTCTCCACATGGGTCGCTGACTTGGAGGGTTGTTCTTGGGCGTAGACTTGGGATTGATGTTTGGGTTTAGATGTTTCTTTTGAGGTTCAGACTGCACCACTGATGGTTGCCTACGTACTCCTGTATGTGAGGGAGATCAAGTCTGCGTAGTTCCTGCTTGATAAGATAAATGGTTTGAGAAATGTTTGTTTGGGTTTTTGTTTGGTTTGACTGCACCATAAATGGTTGTCTACGTACTCCTATTGGAGAGGATATCAGGTCTTTCGTAGTTCAGGCTTGATAAAACATGAATGATTTGATTTTTGATTTCTTTTCTTTTTTTTTTCTATTTTCTCTTTTTTTTTATTTTTTTTCTTTCTTTTCTTTTCTTTTGCTTTTTTTTCTTTTTTATTTTTTTTTCAATATTTACATGCATGGAAAATAAAAGGCATACTACGAAGAAAGTGATACCGACCCAACATCTTCTGGAACTCGCAACCTTATCCCCCGAATCTACATCTTCTTGGCTAGTTAAAGCCTGATAGTCCAGTTGTTAGTAGTTATGTTACCTTCAAGGCTCGCGATAGAGGTTACTTCTTGGTTCTGAATGTCTTCACTTATGGCCATAACTTGATGAGTTCCTAATTTAGTATATTCCTTAGAGATGCTTGAACTGATCCCTCGCAAACAGGGATGAAATCTGGATTCTTTGAGGGGTTGGTTTCCTTGATAACCTCACCACATTTTCCTTCATCTTTTCCTTTGCATTTTTTCTGGGCTTGAAAGGATTCGACTATGAAATCTCCCTCAAACTGTGGTTGTATTTCTTGCAGGGAACTTTTCTTTTTGGCTTTTTCTTCCTTGGAAAGGATTAGTATTTCCTCCGCATCATCCAAGGTTATAAAATCAGGAACGTGGATGCTATCTTTGGACCAGAAGATGCTTGATGTTGGCGAAGGTGTATCCTTTGGGGATTCTCGTGTCTCCTCTGTCATTCGATGCATTAGGATCAGTCCATCTTGCGTTCTGCCAAGATTATCGCTCGTAGCCTTCACGTCATCTGAACTGCATGTCTCGAGTGGACATCTTAAGCTTTTTATTTCTTTTTCGTCTTTTTTGGTCACGGGGAATTCTATCTCCAGCTCTCCATTTTCAATGAGATCTTGTATTTTATGTCGCAAAGACCAGCATTCCTCAGTCGCATGTCCAAGTGAGTTAGAATGGTAGAGACATATTCTGGCGGAATCATAACTCTTTATCTTTGGATTTATAGGAGGCAGCAACTCAGTAATCCTTCCTTCGCTAATTAGAAAGTATAGCATTTCTTCATTGGATTTGCTTAGAGGAGTGAATTTTCGGACTCTTGTGGAGGTTGTTTGATCTTTCTTTTTTGAGAATTCGCATTCCCCTGAGCGATTTTTTCGTTGGCGATGTCTTCTAGTAATTTTATCATCCCATTTTTCTAGGCATTCTGATAGTTGAGTGAAAAACTGCCTCGTATCCTGATGTGGCGCACTATCAGCTTAGATAGTAGATTTACTTGATTCTGGATTATCTCTAATTTTTTCATTACTATGATACCCTCTTCCGAGTTTTCCCACTTTAAGGCATTTGTTCTGTGCATTTGGGGGTAGTCCTCTATCCTTCGTATGCACTTACGAATTGGATATATTTCAGCGCTTCCTGACCCGATCATGTTTACTTCCCTCATATCATGCTGTAACTTGACATTTTGTTGATTAGGTTGTTGGTCCATAATACTGCCACTCTCGATCAGATTTTAAATTTTATGCTTTAAAGACCAACAATCTTGTGTATCGTGTCCTGGAGACCCCGAGTGGTAAGCACATCTCTGGCTTGGATTGTATCTTTTGCTCCCCGGTTCCAAAGGTGGATCCAGTTCGGTAATTTGCTTATGATCCATCAATATCGCCAATACATTTTCAAGAGAATCGACTAGTGGAGTGAACACCCGATTTTCCGTTCTTTCAAATTTTCTTTTCCTGTCTGGGCATTGGTTGAATGCAGCCTGTTGTTGAGATGGCAGATTATCTTGCATTTTCTAAATGGGGGGATTATAGGTTGGTCTCCTAGCTTTCCCCTATACAACAAGGGATACATTTTCAATGCCTTTATCGGGTACACCCTTGGGATCACTCGCATATTTTCCAGTCTGTATATGCTTGACAACTGCTTCCATGGCAGTGAAGTCTTTAATCTTGTCTGCCTTTAGGCCCATTTCTGTAATTTCGCCGTGTTTGATCATTTTCGAGAATGGCTTTCCTATGCCTGCTAGGATCCTCTCATAGTAAGGCACCTCTTGAATGTCAATAAACGTCATTACCATCTTAGTTTCCGTCATTAATGGAATGACTTGCGCTGCGAGATGTCGGAGACCTTTGGGCATATTCTCGGAAAGATTCAGTACTTTGCTTTTTGACTTTAGTCACTTGGTATCGATCCGGTGCAATTTCTGACTAAAAATTGTAATGATTTAGAAAGGTGTGGGCCAATTTTTCCTAGTTGTGGATTTTGGCATTGTCATGTCGGGCATACCAGACTTTAGCCTCTCCGGTGAGACTCTTTTGAAAAATTTGCATTCTGAGGCTTTCATCTTCAGCATAAGACCCCAATTCGCCAATATACACTTTCAGATGTGTATAGGGATCGCCTGCCCCATTGTACGTTTCAGTCTCTGGGACTTTGAATTTGGCAGGATATCGAGCCCCTGGGAATATGCAGAGATCTGAATAGGTGACACTCCCATAGTTTCCAGTCCCTTTGATTGACCGAATGGTCTCCTCCATTTGTTGGACTTTCTTTCTTATATCCCCAGTTTCTCGATCATCCCTAAGATTTGTGATATCTTTATTGGAATAAGGTTTAGGTATCTGGGTTTCCATCTTTTTGCCAATACCCTGACTGCCCCCTGGTGTGGATGACTCAGGTTGAATAGGCATTGTTGTTGCCTCTTTTTTAGTTCTAACAAAAGAGCTCTAACTCATGCAAGCATACATGTGTCAACAAGTAATACAGAGTAAGTAGAGTATCGTCCCACAGAGAAAGTTGCTAAATCAAATTATTATGCATCAACTAAATAACTATTTTTATATGCTTAAACTAATAAATATGATTATGATTTAAAACTACTTTAAAATCAAATAACAACTAAAATAAGAATAGTAGTGAAATATATCAAATGTGGAAATAATGGGATCCTAACTTCATTTAATACTTCATCTAATTACCACCATCATGCAAGATCGTTCACATATCACAGGAAAGTAGCCAAGAGCACTAATATAGACATAACCATTTTTTAATGCATTATGACCCACTTACACATCATCCACATGCAATAGACACCATGTAACCAACAATATAACCAAAATCACTATATGTCTATGTGAAATTGCAACTATATTGAATTTAAGCACAAGCCCTTATTTTAACTCATACGGTGACACAATATATGTCTATCTGATTCACGAAATACAAAGCTACACAAAACAGCCCCATATACGCATGATATCATGATTACAATCCATACTCGCATGTTGTTTTTCAATTCCATACAAGTAACTAAATCGAATGGTGATCAATCATTCATGCATGCAAATCAACCATGATAGAAATTCCTTATTAACCACAACACTTGGCGCAGCGGTAAGTTTCCACCTGGGGTGAACCGTAAACTCGGGCATCCTGGGATCGATCCCCGCCTGCAACAAGTGTGAGGGCCAATTAAAACTGGTCCGTGTGGCCACGGATCGCACATTTCTGGGCGGAGCCATGTCTTAGGCCGAGCCTGTGCGCAAAGCCTGGTCCGGGGTGGGGAGACTTAGTCCGACTGCGGTTGGGAAACTCCACATTATCAAAAAAAAAAAAAAAAAAAAAAAGAAATTCCTTATGATATGTAAAACAGACCAGCATTCAAGCATGCAATTAAACTACATATTAAAATTCGTTAGAATCCCATAATGGAGTTTAGTTCATGACTGAACCAAAAGCAATCATGGGATCAAAGCTAAAAATGGATGATAAGCAAACAATTGAAAGAGAAGGATAGAAACGATCAAACCCAATTGCTGATTATAATCCAATAGTAATGTTCAATTCCTCATTAAAATCCAGCAAAAGAAACAATAGTGTTCCACCGTGATTGAAATCCAATGGAAGAAATAGAAAATATGGAGTTTTGGCTTCGTTCTACGTTGGAATTTTTCTCCAAGTGTAAACCCTAGTTCCCAATATGAAAATACGTAAAAACTAATTAATGAATCATCCCTCTGACACCAGTTAGAATTGTTTTTAATTAATTACCACTCTCAAAAATAAAAATTAAATCAAAACAACTCAGCAGCTTCAATCATTGCGCGCGGGCGCGCGTGTGTAAGCCTATATAGCCACGCGGCCGCGCGGCTTCTGCAACTTCAGTTCTGGTTCTACTACTGCTACTGATTTGTTCTACTGCTCATTCCTTTCATGCTGCTCATTCTTCTGTCCATCCATGCTTAGTTTCCTTGCTCCACTTGATCCTCACGCCATGCATCCATCAGCCTCATGCCATCTAACATCACCAAATTATGCCATATCCTGCACTTTTACACTAAAGGAATTTTAAGTATATGCAATGCAAAATAACATGAAATGCAACTAAAAACACACTAAATTGTACTTGAGATGGGCATAGTTCGCTTGAATCGATATCATTAAGTAGGTGTAAAACCCACTTATCAAATACCCCCAAACTTGAACTGTTGCTTGCCCTCAAGCAATGCATACTAAAACAAAGCAATGAAAATGCAACTACACTACTATGCAACTAACTTATGATGTAAACTAGTCTCACATTGTTCCAGCTCTAACAGAATTTCAGTCCAAAATGCCTCAGCGAATTATCCAGATTCAAGAATATAAATTCAAACCAAACTATAGGCATAATATCATACACTCAGATTAATTCATAAATGCTATAGAGATGTTGTGTGTGTGTGTGTGTGTTGGGTTCACCCAAAACTTGATTTAATCAACCACAGCACTTGGCGCAGCGGTAAGCTTCGACCTGGGGTGAGCCGTGAACCCGGACATCCTGGGATCGATTCCCGCCTGCAACAAGTGTGAGAATTCTTTAATTCGTGTGGCCACGGACCTGGGCCGGGCTTAGACCCGGAACAACCCACGAAAGCCTTGTTCGGGGTGGGGGGATTAGTCGGACTGCGGACCGGAAACCCCACATTATCAAAAAAAAAAAAAAAAAAAAAAAAACTTGATTTAATCAAAGAATACACATGTTAAACTGCTCAAAACAGAAAATTATAGTCTAAATTAAGACTCATGTATACTTGTGCAATGAAGACTGTTTCAACACATCAAAACAAACTGAGGTTCTACAACGTGTTTAACTGCTTTATTGCTACACATGAGGGCGATTTTCGCTCTTTTCCGCGGTGTTTATTGCTATTTTTTTCTCAGCGAGTGCTTTTTAAGCTCCATCTCGCTCCCTCCAAAGAGTCTATCATTTTGCTCAAGAAGGTTTCAAGATAGCTTTAACTTTTCTTTTTTTATACATAGCATACCCATGTGTTCCCACAGTTTGATTATCATGTTTTATACAGTCTAAGTTCACTTTCTACAAATTTCTCTTTTTTTAAAACCACATTTTCTATTAAGCAATGCAACACATTATTCTTAAGCCTACAAGTAATTGTGAACACGTCCGTGTAAACTGAAAGCATTTAAACAGCAACATGAATTTCATCGTGTAAAACATTATAACTAGGTTCATGTTATCTAACATACTCAAAAATCTTTCAAAATTCACTATCATCAATGGCTAGACAAGATTTCCATAAAGCTCGACTTTGTGAGACATACAAACTAAAAAAAATAAAATTTCTAACACATAAACAAATAAATTATCAAACTAAACATACAACATGCAAATAAACATGCAAAAATTTAAACTAATCATGCAACTATACTACTAGATATCAACTCTATTCTAATCTTCAAGATGGGTTAGTTTCTCTCTCTAGATTTTGCTCTCCCTTCTCACTAGGATTTTAGGCGACCTCTCCCGTCCATTCTCTCCCCCGTTACGTTAACTTCCATTTTTCTTTCCTTTTTTAATCTCCCGCCCACCCTCACCTACCTCTCCATCCTTACCAAAATTTTCTGTTTACCATTTCTGGTCCTCTACTCTTCCATCCTCCTGCTACCGTTCCCTCCCCTCCGGCCTTCTCTCCTCCGTCGTCTACCACCTCACTTCCATGGTTAGCCATTCTCATCTCTCTGCTGGAAACTCCCTGAGCTCTGTCTTTAGGGATTTCTTTGCTGAATTTGGTGTCTCAAACCCAAACTCTCCCTCTCTTTCCTCTCCTTTGGTGCTCAGCAGTGCTGACATGGCTGTCTCCGCTGACCTATCCCTCAACGTGGACTCATTTGCAATGCTTGAATCAGACCCAAATCCTGTTGCTGCTGATCAAAGCTCTGAAGACTCTACCTCATTTGCAAATGAGATAGGAAGCAACTTGGGTCAAGCTCTTACATCTAATGTTTCTGAGATCTTCAAAGCTGCACAACACTTCTCTCACAAGGATCGAGAGGAAGTTTTTATTGAAAGAAAGAAAAATGCAGATCTTATGGAATGCTTGTTGGCGCATGGTCTATCTGTTAACGATATCAACGCTTTTGTTTCTGATGGGACACTAGCAAATATTGGTCAGGCCCTCAAGATGCCTATTGGAAGTACTCAAAAAACTTCTGCTGCACTTCTGCTGGCGCCTTGCTCTGTTTCTGGCCAGTCTATCCTTGGCAAATCTCTGGACCCTATTCCCTCTGCTATAGCTGCTATCAAACCTGCTGCATCTCCGGTTGAGCAAGGCGAAATTCCTCTTTTAAACCCTGGCCCACCCAAATCCTGGTGTGAGGTGGTCTCTCCTAACTCCGGAAAACCTTCCCGCTCTCTTTCCTACCACCCTCCCTTAACCGAAGATGGTCCGATTCTAGTTAAACCTCCCACCGATGTGCTCAAACGTGGAAATTTGCTCTGGTCTTCCAGCCTTGTGGGTTACTTCTTACACTCAAACATCCCCTTCAAGGTTGTAGAACCCATTGCCAAACGCCTCTGGGGCAACATGGGTCTCACAAGTGTTTTTCTCCATAGCAAAGGCTACTATATTTTCAAATTCAAATCTGTCTCTGCTAGAGACAATGTCCTTGCCTCGGGTCCTTGGCACTTCGCCTCAAAAGTGATTGTCCTACAACCTTGGAAAGAAGGAGTTGAATTTTCAAAATCTGATCAGCTCAAAATTCCCATTTGGGTAAAGCTTAGCCAAATCCCTCTTTCTTACTGGTCTGATGAGGGTATTAGCTACCTTGCTAGTGCCATAGGTAGGCCTTTGTTTACAGATGAAATGACTTCTAAGCATGACTTAATGCACTTTGCCAGAGTCTGCATTGAAGTCCAAGCTTCATTCTCCTTTCCTTCCTCTATTAATGTTGTTGTTCTTAACGAAGAAACTTCTGAAGACATTATTGTCCCGGTTAGTGTTGAATACCAGAGTAAGCCACCATCATGCCCCTCCTGCAAAGTTTTTGGCCATTCTCCTTTGAAATGCCCCAAATCCAATTTTAAATGGGTGCCCAGAACAAATGCTCAACCTGAATCTGCTCCCAAACCCGCTGACGGCACTTCGGCCCCTGGCCCCTTACTCCCCACTCCTGCTCCTGATGTTGTCAAAAATCCACATGATGGTACTAATGCAAATGACTGGGTAACTGTCTCCCGAGGTGCCAAAGTTGGAACTAACCTGACTCCTTCTCTTCCTATCTTGGCCTCGCCTAACTCCTTCTCCCCCATTGCAAATGCTATTGTCTCTGATGCTCTCTCTCCCTCTGACCTGGATCCACCCCCCATTAACTGCCCTATATTGAACAAGCTAATTGCTATTGATGAGAAGGAGGGCAAGGACCTAAAGCATAAACAAAGATCTGGGCTGGACCCTTCTCAAGATGCTAAGCGTAGGAACAAAGGCAAGGGCCATGGGGGAAAAACCTCCTGCTAACCACTACCCCCTTATTTTTCTATGTTAATGTTAGCGACATATAATATTAGAGGTCTTAATAAAAAGCCAAAGCAGGCTTATGTTAAACAGTTAATCCTAGATAATAGTATCTCCCTCATTGGTCTGTTGGAAACCAGAGTCAAGCAGCATAAAGCAAGTAGAATCTCCAATAATATTTGTAGGAACTGGACTTGGTTTTATAACTATGATTACCACTATAATGGCAGAATTTGGGTTGGTTGGAACCCCAATATCTGGCAAGTGGATATCCTTTTTGTATCCTCCCAAGTTATTCATTGCAACATCAAGCACTTAGCCAATGACTGTACTTTTTTGGGTTCTTTTATCTATGGTTTGAATTCTATATCTGAAAGGAAGAACTTATGGGCTGATTTATCCTCTCTTAGTTCCCCTCTCAACTGGTGTGTCCTGGGTGACTTTAATGCTATCAGCAACCTTAGTGAAACTGACAGGACTGAAACCGATTGGGACTCTGGTATGGAGGATCTCAAAGAGTGCTTGCAGAACCTTGAAATGGTTGACATTAGGGGCATTGGTCCCTTCTATTCTTGGTGGAATTGCCAAATTGAAAATCCAATCCATAAAAAACTGGATAGAGCTTTGGGAAATGCATCATGGCTCAACTCATTTCCCCTTGCCCAAGCTACCTTTGCCCCCAGAGGAATGTCTGACCACTCTCCTGTCATGCTTAACCTTGGCATTCCGGCTTCAATGTCAAGGAAGCCTTTCCAGTTCTTCAACCACATGATTCTCTTGGATGGCTTTCATGAATGTGTGTCTTCTGCCTGGATGCAACCCGATCTAGGCAACCCCTTTCATATCCTAACTGCCAAGCTTAAGAGAACTAAAAGAGCCTTAGTTACCTTCAATAAATCCATTGGAAATCTATCATCTTCTGTTAAGGAAGCAACTTCAAACCTCCACAGAGTCCAATCCTTGCTCTCCAACAGGCCACTTGATCTGGATCTCATCTCCCAGGAGCAGAGCTGCCTTCGGGTTCTTTGGAATTCCTTGGCTCTAGAGGAAACTCTCATCCACCAAAAATCTAGAGCTACTTGGCTTGCTACAGGGGATAGAAACACCAAATTTTTCTCCAATCTGGTGAAAAGCAGGTGGAACACAAACAAAATCCTTTCTATTTATAGCTCTTCAGGCGATCTGGTTCAGGGGCAGGAGGAGGTTGAAAATGTGGCTATGAATTATTTCAAGGATTTGTTCAATTACCAGCACCTACCTCCTTCAGCTGTTTTTGAAGATTATGGAGTTCTCCCTACCAAACACATAACTGTCTCTCAAGCTGACATCCTTTCGGCTCCTATCACAGCTACTGAGGTATTCAAAGCTCTCAGTGGTATGAAGCGAAACAAAAGTCCAGGCCCGGATGGTTTTAACGTGAATTTTTTCACTCACTGCTGGGACATTGTTGGTGAAGACTTCACAAAAGCCGTTCTATTCTTCTTCTCTTCCTGCCGAATGCCTCGAGGTGTAAACTCAACTGCCATTGCTCTTATCCCAAAGTGCTCGAATCCCTCTCTCATGTCTGATTTCAGACCAATATCATGTTGCAATACAATCTACAAGTGCATATCAAAAATTCTTGCTGATAGACTCAAATTGGTCCTCCCCTCTATTATTGATAAGGCCCAGTCTGCTTTCATCAAAGGAAGAAGCATAAGCGACAACATATTCCTTGCCCAGGAGCTATTCCGAAACTACCACCGAAAATCTGGTCCTCCTCGCTGTGCCTTAAAAATTGACCTAAGGAAAGCGTTTGACACGCTAAATTGGGACTTCCTAATGGGCACCCTCAAATCCTTCCATTTTCCCTCTCAATTTCTAGACTGGATCTATCCCTGCATTTCCACTGCTATGTTTTCAGTCAAGGTCAATGGTTCCCTTGCTGGATACTTTGGTAGTACTTGAGGCCTAAGGCAAGGTGACCCCCTTTCCCCCTACTTGTTTGTGCTAGTAATGGAAATGTTCTCCCTTAAACTCAACTGGGGTTCAAAACAATCTGGGTATATTCACCACTGGCGCACTAAAACCAGCGACATATCTCATCTCCTTTTCGCTGATGACATCTTAATCTTCTGTCATGCCAACCTCCAAACCATTTCCATAATACATTCATGTATCCACTCTTTCTCCCTATTCTCCGGTCTCATTCCTAATATTCATAAGAGCCAATGTTTTCTAGCATGCGAAGACCCTAAAACAAAAGCTTCCATCCTATCTTTCCTGGGCTTCACTCATGGTACTTTCCCCACCAGATTTTTGGGTGTCCCCCTAATCTCTTCTAAGCTTTCATACCAGGATTGTATTCCTCTTATCCATACAATCACACAAAGAGTCTCTTCATGGACTGCTACTGCCCTTGCTTATTCTGGTAGGGTCCAACTCATAAAATCTGTGCTCTTCGCAATACAGTCGTATTGGAGTACTCATTTCCTACTGCCTAAAGCAGTCATTAGAGCCATTCAGTCTATTCTTTGTCGATTCCTCTGGAAGGGAACCTCCCTTACTCCCTATGGTGCTAAGGTTGCATGGCATAACATCTCACTCCCTACTGAGGAAGGGGGTCTGGGCATTAAAAGTCTCCTAGATTGGAATAAAGCCCTTCTTCTACTACATTTCACCCATGTATTGCAGATTAACACTAAATCACTATGGGCTAAGTGGGTGCAGACCACTGTTCTTCTTGGGAAATCTGTTTGGCAGATAGAAATCCCCACTGATTGTTCATGGATTTGGAGACAACTACTCAAGCTCAGGCCCATTGCTCTTCAGCATCTTAAATACGTTGTTGGCTCTGGAGAAACCTTCAATCTATGGTACGATCCCTGGCTCAATGGTTCTGCCATCAACCCGAGCAGTGCCTTGCTCTCAAATTCAGGCCTAACCGTCTCAGCCACAGTCAGGGACATTATGAATACTTCCTCCTGGCACCTTCCCCTATCCAACCATCATGAGTTAATTCTCCTCCGGCATCTAGTACAATCTGTTCCCTTCCCCTCTGCATCCATGGACTGTATCCTTTGGGACTCAATGGATATCAACTGCATTAAAGCAAGACATATTTGGGAAAGCATCAGGAACAGGAAACAGGCTGTTCAGTGGCACACAATTCTATGGCATAAACTGCATGTGCCGGGATACTCTTTCATGCTCTGGCTTGGATTTCATGGAAAGCTCCAAACTAATGACATCACTCGAGCCTATACAGGAAGGACCTTCAACTGTCAGCTTTGCAACAAGCACCCTGAAACCTTTTCACATCTTTTCTTCATCTGTGAATACTCCACTGTCATTATAAAGGCGACACTCCAACTGGGTGGATGGCTCTCATTACCCCTGGACTGGACTGGACTCACTAACTTTATCTCATCTTTCCAAGGGAGGAAATTATCAAAACATATCCTCAGCCTCTCTCTGGCTGTTTCTTTCTATAAGATATGGGAAGCAAGAAACAAAAAGCTTCACAATGGGACACTCATTCCTCCAAGATGTCTTGCTACTGATGTAATTAGTATCATTAAATCTAGATTATCTACTAATTCATCCTTCCTCAAAGCTACCAACTATTGCCAATACTACTGTAATTGGCTTAGGACAACGATCTAATGCGTATCAGATGTTATGTCTGGTTTGGCTTAACGGACTTGGGTCTGCTGTGTTGGCTGTTGCTGTGTTGCTGCCTTGTTTTTCAGTCCGTCATCGGGTTCGGCTATCTGCAAATAAAGGTCTGGGAAGACACCTGGGCTTAGCATCCTGGTTCGGTTCGGGGCTCGGCATCTTGTCCTCGGGACGCTGGGAATGTTGGTTTTGGCTTCGGGGTTCGGTTTATATGGGTCGGCCATTCGGGGTTCAGCCTCTTGTCTTCGGATGCTGGGGGTCGATGGTTTCGGCTTCGGGGTTGGGTTGAAAATTTAGCTTCCATGGCAGTTCGGCTTTCATGGCAGTTCGGCAGTTCGGCTTCCTTAGCGGTTTGGTTCAGTTACTGCTTCTGTTTCTTCGGGACGCTGAGGATGCGGGTTTCGGCTTCGGGGTTCGGTTATTATGGTTCGACCCTTCGGGGTTCAGCCTCTTGTCTTCGGGATGCTGGGGATGCTGTTTCCGGCTTCGGGGCTGGGTCTCCTATGCATCAGCATCCTCTTCTGCTCCTGCTCCAGTTCAACTCGGTCTTCGGCCACATTCTTTTGGCTGCCTGGTTCTAAAGTTGCTTAAGTTCCCATGCTTGTTTTTTCTATTGTCTTGCTTAGTACTGCTCCTTGTGCTTGGCTGTTTGCCTTTGTCTTTGTTGTCCACTTTGGGGGTTGTCCCGTGTGGTTATACCAAAGCTTCTGGGGTATGCCCTTAGTAATTGTATTATCTCTTTTCCTTTCTTATATACAAACAAATTTAGCAAAAAAAAACTATACTACTACCCCAATACTCTCAAACTTATAATATTCAATGTCCCAGTGAATAAAGGTAAAGGGTTAAAAGAGAACTCCCCTAATGATCGGTAGCACCATCCTCTTCGGGTGGTGAATCTGGTGGTGGATATGGCACAACTATCCCGAACTAAGACCACTCTAGCATCGTCCCATACTGTGCAAAAGCCTCGCCCAAGGCCCTCGTGAGACCCGTAGCAAATGCTCCGAAGTTATCGTACATGGCATCAACCTTACGCTCCAACCTTCAGAGCTGGCAATCAACATAGGCAGCAGGTGCTTGCATGGATGGGCACGCCTCATCTGTCTGAGAGGGTTGCTGTGATGGCTCTGGGAAAGTGGGCTGGAGGATAAATCCTCTTCCTCACGGGTGCAGTACGCCTCCTGCCCAATCCTCAAATTTCGCAATGGTGGCATGAGTGATGTCCTTGCTCGGGTTTTGCATTTTTTTTCATTTCCCCAGTTGCATCCCTGATGAGCACATAGCATAGCTACCACTGACGCGTGTGGAATGCTCCCAGTGGTGCTTCCCCGCAGATATCACAGCATATTCTGATGGATGAGATGACCCACATCAATATATTTTCTGGTGATTATGCCCCATAGAATGATTGCGCTCTCCGCTGTGATCTCTTGCTGATGAGACGAAGGCACTAGCTTGGCACATATGAACAAATTCCACGCCTTTGCATATCGATTCAGGGAAGCTGTTGGGAATATACGAGGCTAGTTCGTGTCGGCTTTGTAGGTCCACTTCGTTCCTGAAACGCACAATTCAGCAATAACTAGTTCCAAGTCTGTTTCCATATGTGCCCTTGTGACCCAATTAGCAGCCCCTGTTGGTAGTGTATCAGTGAGTCTAAAAATGGTTCTGATGGAAGGGGGTCTGTAGTCTATCTCAAAACCGCGAACCTTAGAGATACCGCTCATGGTGACTTTGGTATTAGCATAAAACTCTCGGACTATTCTCATTAGAATGGGCGTGGGAGTGGCAGTCAGTCCATCCCAGCCTCTTTCACGGATAATGTCACATAAGTGCCCATCTTGTCCTTCCGGCTTGAATCCCCTTTCTTTCACAAATGTCTTAGCTACAATTCGGTAGTACTCCTATTGGGCTTCCAAACACAGAAATTTGTTGTGATCGACAATATCCCCCCCTTGACTGCCAGATGAAGTTGATGAAGAAGAAACTGAGTGAGCTCGCTTAGGACACATTTGTAGTGGATAGAGAAGATGAAACTTTGCTTGAGACGTAGTGATAGCAGAAGCTTGGATTTTTCCCACACTGATTTCGCACAGCCCTCTCTTGAAACCCTAGTTTATATCAGTGGATGAGAGCGTGGGTCTGAGCTTTGAATGTGGAGAGAATCGTGGGTAGGTGATGAGAGATGTACGACTTCAATTTGCAACTGAAAGAGTGGGAGAGACGTATTTTATGGAGACTGAGATGATTGCGCTTCTGTTATAATTTCAAATGAGAGCCCAAATGGTTCCCAACACATTTTTAAAACTTAAAAAGAAAATTTCTCTGTCCGGTGTCGCGCGCAGCCGCGCGGTTGTTCAATGGGTTGCGTGCTCGGGCGTACGAGTGTGAGAGCTTAATCTGGACTTGTTTGTCTTTGTCCCTAGATAGTTCCCTTTCCGTAAAAGGGATCTTTTTTGATTTCTGATTCAGCATTCCCAGAGAATTGGGGGGGGGGTAGATAGGTCTTAATCAGCAACGGGAGATATTCATTTAAATATATGTGATATCTTTGGAATTCCTCCATTTGAAATTTTAGTTGAACTAAAGGTAGAGGGTTTAGAGGGTTATCAAATGATACATAGTGCGATACAGTCAAAACAAGGTATTATAGTAAGAAACGAATAGATACCTCGGATAGTGGTAAACTTATCCAAGAAATTCTATGACCCGGATAAGACTTTGTAATACCCTTTCAATTCACATATAATTAACATAGACCCAAGTTTTCTAGTCTACCTATACAGTAACGGTATTTAATTAACTTTGACCGGCATGCCGTGGTGGCGCGCACATTTATATTGGATTACTTGTGCGGCCGCGTGATCCTGATATCTGCACTGCTAATTTTCAATTCCAATCTGCATATCAGTGATGACTTCAATTGCAGATACCTACATAGACATTAATGCATACTGTTAAGGCATGAATTAATGACCAAATAAACTCTAACCTATTTCAAACATTCTCAATTCAATTCCTGCTACACACTCAATTATGCAAAACATACAAACTATTAAAAATGAAATAAAGATGAACTAACTAAAGCAACCTAAACTGAATAAATAAAGAGCAGATAGAGATAGACATAATGGGTTGCCTCCCATCAAGCTCTAAGTTATAGTCAATTAGCTTGACTGTCTCTGAATCTCACGTTGAAGAAAGAATTAAGGTGACTTTCTATCTGTCCACCTCACTCCTCACATTAATGACTTCAGCTTTTGTCAATGGCTCTACCTCCAACTCTGAATTTTCACCAGTTACACACTTCAATGGTTCATAATTCACCAAATTCTGTACCTCAAGCCGGGCTTAGTAACTTTAGCCTGTAACTCAAGTGAGGGCTGTAGGATGGTTGAAGGGCTGGTTTGGTCCAGATGGTTGGGGCCTAGTTTGGTTTAATGCTGGCCTGCCCATTTAAGTGAGGAGTTTAACCATGGGTTCTGAGCGAAGGCTTAGAGCTCTTGGTCACTATAGTGGAGGGTACTGCGCTAGGCTGGTTTCACAGAGCAGCGACCACTTCCCTCTCCTTTCGGTGAAGGATTACAGGCCGGTAATCAGCTACTCCCCATCAAATAACCTGATAGACCTCCCAAATCAACAACCATCTTTTAAAAAAACCCACGAAAGCCTTGTTCGGGGTGGGGGGATTAGTCGGACTGCGGACCGGAAACCCCACATTATCAAAAAAAAAAAAAAAAAAAAAAAAAATTCTGTACCTCAACATTTAGTCCCCGATCCACCAAATCAACCCGAAAACATTCTTCTTCATCTGTTGGGAACTTCATTGCCTTGAAGACATTTAAGGTAACCTCTTGATCATGTACACGCATCGTGAGTTCCCCTTTTTGCACATCTATCGAAGTCCTGTTTGTAGCTAAGAATGGTCTCCCCAGTATGATTGGTATGCTTTTATCTTCCTCATAATCCAAAATGATGAAATCAGCTGAAAAGATAAATTTGTCAACTTTCACCAACACATCTTCAACAATTCCCCATGGATACGTGATGGATCTGTCAGCTAGCTACAAAGAAATGTTTGTCAGCCTTGGAGCTGACAATCCCAATTGATTGAATACTGACAAGGGCATCAAATTTATACTTGCCCCAAGATCACACAAACACTTACTGAAGCTCATCTTCCCTATTGCGCACGGAATTGTGAAGCTTCCTGGATCGTTCAACTTTAGAGGTAATTTCTGCTGAAGCACTGCACTGCATTCCTCTGTCAAGGCTACCGTCTTAAACTCGTCTAATCTCTTCTTCCTTGACAATATACCCTTCATGAACTTTGCATAGCTTGGCATTTGTTCCAATGCCTCGGTGAAAGGTATGTTGATTTGCAGCTTTATAAAGACCTCCAAGAATTTGCTGAATTGCTTATCTTCCCTCTGCTTATGTAATCTTTACGGATACGGAACCCGAGGGTGAACTGGTGGTACTGTACTCTTAAGCTTTTCCTCTGAACTTGCTTTATCTTTCTCTTCATGTTTTACCTCAAAATTTTCCAGATTTTCTTTCTCAGCAGTCAACTGCTCTGCTTCGCGCAGCCGCGCAGCCTTCTGAGTATAACAAGGCACGGGCGCGCAACTCTCAGTACCTACAATGTTTTTCCCAGACCTCAAGGTGATCGCTTGACACTATTCCTTCTCGTCTCTTAGTGGATTTGTCTCTGTATTACTTGGCAAAGAACCTTGGGACCTGTTGTTAAGCATGCTCACCAATTGCCCCATTTGAGTCTCCAAATTTTTGATAGCCACTGCTTGGCTTTTGATCATCACCTCTATGTTTGCCATGTATTTCAACATCATATCCTCTATTTCTGATTTATTCTCTTACTGAGGTGTAGCTGGAGTGTGATGTTGTTGTTGTTGAGAAAATCCTGGCAAAAATGGTGGCTTTGGTGTAAACTGTGATGCGCTGGCTATGACTGAAATTGTTGATTCGGCTGAAATTGATTCTGCTGATTCCCTTGGTTATTTGACCAACTAAAGTTTGGATGATTGCAGTTGTTGGGGTTGTATGTGTTCTGAAACTGTCCTTGGTCTTTCCTGTAATTTCCCACATACTGTATCGACTCCGAGTTGATAGCACATTGATCCGTGGAGTGTGACCCTGCACAAATCTCACATACAAAGGCAACTATTTTCACTTTGCTCTCTGCTATTGTATCTATCTTCTTTGCCATAACTGCCACCTGTGTCGACAACTGCGTAATAGTATCCACCTCCAACAAACCTGCAACCTTGGGCTGTGGCATCCTAGATGTAGGATTCTGAAAGTCATTTGCTGCCATAGTCTCAATAAAGTTATAGGCCTCTTCACAGCTCTTTGCCCATAATGCCCCTCCTGCAGTTGCATCTACAATAGGCCTCGACTGCCATCCCAATCTGTTGTAAAATGTGTTGATCACCATCCAATCTGGCATACCATGATGCGGACACTTCCTTAGCATCTCTTTATATCTCTCCCATGCTTTATATAAGGACTCACCCTATTGTTGCTCAAACTGAGAGATATGTGTCCTCATCTTCGCATTAGCCATTGGGAAAAATTTTGCTAAGAATTTTTGTGTTAAGCCATGTAGTGATTGACCCTGACGGCAAAGAATGCAACCAACTTCTCACCTTATCCCTCAATGAGAATGGGAATAGCCTAAGTCTGATAGCATCCT
This sequence comes from Panax japonicus, assembly GCA_020205505.1. NCBI lineage: Eukaryota > Viridiplantae > Streptophyta > Magnoliopsida > Apiales > Araliaceae > Panax > Panax japonicus. The sequence goes on along the minus strand of CM035102.1, from coordinate 21,259,059 downwards.
CCGTCACATCGTTGTATCTGAATGTATCACAAATCTCAATAAAGCTCAACAGGTGTTCATTCGGATCATCCGTAGCAGCACCCCCAAACTATACCGAATTCTGCACCATCTGAATAGTGTCTGGTTTAATCTCAAAAGTATTTGTGCTATTACCGGTCTAACTATGCTAGACTGAAGTCCATTAATATTCGGCATGGAATAGTCCCTTAAAGCCTAGTGCTCTTCTCTTTGATCTACTCTTTATTCTTCTGCCATGTCAGATACAATATTCTCTAATTGTGCTTGCAAATTTCTCCGCACTCTTGCTTTCCAACCTTTTCCGTTAATATTATCTTGCGCTGGTATTAACTTGGAATTAGATGATCGCGTGTGCATAAAAATCTACAAGTACCTGCAACCACAAACAAAACAAAAATAGAAATGAGATAAGAATAGATATGTCTAAGTCACACAAAATAGCTTAAAATTGATGATAATTATTTAAATTTAAACGCCTTTTCCCGGTAACGGCGCCAAAAACTTGTTGCCTCTTTTTCAGTTCTAACAAAAGAGCTCTAACTTATGCAAGCATACATGTGTCAACAAGTAATACAGAGTAAGTAGAGTATCGTCCCACAGAGAAAGTTGCTAAATCAAATTATTATGCATCAACTAAATCACTATTTTTATATGCTTAAACTAATAAATATGATTATGATTTAGAACTACTTTAAAATCAAATAACAACTAAAGTAAGAATAGTAGTGAAATATATCAAATGTGGAAATAATGGGATCCTAACTTCATTTAATACTTCATCTAATTACCACCATCATGCAAGATCGTTCACATATCACAGGAAAGTAGCCAAGAGCACTAATGTAGACATAACCATTTTTTAATGCATTATGACCCACTTACACATCATCCACATGCAATAGACACCATGTAATCAACAATATAACCAAAATCACTATATGTCTATGTGAAATTGCAACTATATTGAATTTAAGCACAAGCCCTTATTTTAACTCATACGGTAAAACAGTATATGTCTATCTGATTCACGAAATACAAAGCTACACAAAACAGCCCCATATATGCATGCTATCATGATTACAATCCATACTCGCATGTTATTTTTCAATTCCATACAAGTAACTAAATCGAATGGTGATCAATCATTCATGAATGCAAATCAACCATGATAGAAATTCCTTATGATATGTAAAATAGACCAACATTCAAGCATGCAATTAAACTACATATTAAAATCCGTTAGAATCCCATAATAGAGTTTAGTTCATGACAGAACCAAAAGCCATCATCGGATCAAAGCTAAAAATGGATGATAAGCAAACAATTGAAAGAGAAGGATAGAAACGATCAAACCCAATTGCTGATTATAATCCAATAGTAACGTTCAATTTCGCATTAAAATCCAGTAAAAGAAACAATATTGTTCCACCGTGATTGAAATCCAATGAAAGAAATAGAAAATATGGACTTTTGGCTTTGTTCTACGTTGGAATTTTTCTCCTAGTGTAAACCCTAGTTCCAAATATGAAAATACTTAAAAACTAATGAATCATCCCTCTGACACCAGTCAGAATTGTTTTTAATTAATTACCACTCTCAAAAATAAAAATTAAAACAAAACAACTCAGCAGCTTCAGTCATCGCGCGCAGGCTTCCTTTGTAATCCTCGCGCGGGCGCGTGTATGTCAATTTTGGTCCAGCCGAGTGATCGCGCCGGCGCGCGTGTGTAAGCCTATATAGCCGCGTGGCCGCGCGGCTTCTGCAACTTGAGTTCTGGTTCTGCTACTGTTACTGATTTATTCTGCTGCTCATTCCTTTCATGCTGCCCATTCTTTTGTCCATCCATACTTAGTCTCCTTGCTCCACTTGATCCTCACGCCATGCATCCATCAGCCTCATGCATCTAACATTACCAAATTATGCCATATCCTGCACTTTTACACCAAAGGAGTTTTAAGTATATGCAATGCAAAATAACATGAAATACAACTAAAAACGCACTAAAATGTACTTGAGATGGGCATAGTTCGCGTGAATTGATATCAATAAGTAGGTGTAAAACCCACTTATCAATTGTTTGGCCCTGAATTCCTCCATGTGTAGAGGATTCTGTGTGGAGGGGTATTTGTGGACCCTGAGTAGATTTGTGTAGTTCTTTGAACATAACAGCCAACTCCGTAATTTGATAGCTTAATCTTTTGAACTCCTTGCGAGAGACAGGAGTAGTATTACGCTGGGCACATTTATCCATGTCTGATTGTAGGCTTAATGCCCTTTTGGACTTTGAACGGGAAATAGGATCAATTGCTTCCCTACAAAAAGACTTACGTAGTTTAGTCTTAGGGAATTTATAAATGTTACATGGTATGTGACGTATCCGTTTTAGGAATATTATCTTGTAAAACAGATGTAAGCTGTTTATAAGACAAGATAATGTATCAGGTTTTAATATGTATGTACACATATTCCTTCATATTTTCCATTACATTGAGATTGACAAGTAATTGAAATTACAAGTAATTTAAATGGGAAAGTATGCAGAGACTTCCCTTCGCGTTTGGTTTATCAGAGGCTGACCTATCTTAGGTTTACTCTCGTGGCTTTTTGGCATGAAGGTTCCTAGATCATCGTAATTTACTTGACGGAAAGTTAATCCGGTCTTTCAACTGGATCGAATCTGGGTGGTGCCTTTCCTAAGCCTCGTTGGAATTAGTCTCCCTACGAGTCCAATAATTAAACACCGACATGATGGCCTCCTGGTGGAGGAACCACACATCATACATTCACATACAACGTGTCTCACCGTTTACGAAAATGATGACATGTGCGAAGCACTAATATCACAGATAGATATTATGCAGTGCAGTAAGTAAATGCATTCGTACACATTTTTTTTTTTTTTGCTAAGTTTGTTTGTATATAAAAAGGACCAAATACAAAGGCTAAGGGGCATACCCCAGAATATAGTAACATCATCTAAGTTGTATAGATGATGATACGATACATGGAAGAGAACCCAACAAAACAAGTTAAACTAACGACCAATTTCAAATTGATTACATTTGAGATCAACCGACCCCCCCGACCTAGATCCCCCACGCCCAAAGGCCAAACCTGGGCTCATACCTTCATGGTCGCCCACCTCATGCTCGCAACCCGAAGCCACATGCCCGCCCGAAGCCATGCTCGCCCGAAGGCCATTGCCTGGACACACCCACCACCTCGCAGCCCGAAGCCACATGCCCGCCCGAAGCCATGCTCGCCCGAAGGCCATTGCCTGGACACACCCACCACCTCGGCCGAAAACCATAACTTGGGCGCGCCCACTTCATGGTCGCCCGTAGCCATGCTCGCCTGAAACCATGCTCATCCGAAGCTATGCTCGCCCACCACATGGTTGCTCACCTCATGGTCGCTCACCACATACTTGCCCGAAGCCTCATGCTCGTCTAAGTGCGCCCATAACAAACCAACACCTCACCCCAGAATATAGTAACATCATCTAAGGATCAAAGATGAGGATACGATACATGGAAGTGAACCCGACCATTCTAGGAAGTTATCAACCAATTACAATAGTGATTACAAGTAGTAGCCTTAATAAAAGATTTACTAGAAGAGAGTCTAGACTTTATGAGATTAATAGTGTCTTTGGCTAGAGACCGAGGTGGTATAATGATACCCTTGTGCATCTTAGAGTTTCTGGCCTCCCAAACTTTATAGAAGCATGTGGCTACCGTTAGACTTAGAATGTTCTTGGTCAGATTTGTGCCTTGGTAGTTGGTTAGGAATCCAATGAGATCATTCCATGCTATTGGAATGGCAGTCCAATTCCCTAAGTCAAGTGCACTCTGTAAAATAACCGAAGAGTAGTTACATTCGAAGAACATGTGCTCAAAGGTTTCTGGGTGTTGGTTGCACAAAAGACAATTCCATGATCTACCAGAGTAGCGAATGGTTCGGTCATTTGTAGAAAGCTTCCGTAGCAGCCCCAGCCACATCATAAAGGAGTATCTTGGCACATGGAGTTTATGCCAAAGGATAGAGCTCCAAGATACCTGAGGTTCTCTAGCCCGGATAGAATCCCAAATTTGGTTAGCCTTAATGGTATTAATAGCGTGTATGTCCCACAAAATATGGTCTGCCTGAAAAGGAGGAATAGGAAATTGCAGAACTTGTTGCCGGAAAAGAATTACTTCATGATGGTTGCTATCTGGGAGAATCCAGTGTGAGTCTGTGATGATATGACTGACCTTGGCAGAGACAGGAAGTCCGGAGTTGGCCAAAAGAGAGGCAGAGGGGTTAATAGGTACAGCCTTCAACCAAGGATCATACCAAAGGGAAGTATGATGTCCATCACCAATAATATATTTCAGATGTTGTAAAGCAACGGGACGAAGTTTGAGGAGTTGTTTCCAAGTCCAAGAGCAGTCTTGGCGAACCTGTACCTGCCAGATTGACTTATCTTTCAATATAGTTGCTTTAATCCAATGAGCCCAAAGAGACTTTGTGTCACGATTGATAACTTGAATGAAGTGTTGCAGCATTAGGGCAGTATTCCATTCAAGAAAGTTCTTGATACCTAAACCCCCTTCAATGGTAGGTAATGAGATCTGGGACCAGGCCACTTTAGCTCCAAATTTGCATAGAGATGGACCTTTCCACAGGAATCTGCCGAGGAGGGAATGCAATTCCCGTAGTATAGCCTTTGGAAGCATGAAGTGTTGACACCAATATGTTTGAAAGGAGCAGAGGATTGATTTTATCAACTGAAGCCGACCAGAATAGGCTAGAACCTTGGAAGTCCAGGAAGAGATTCTTGATGTAATCCTTTGTACAAGAGGAACACAGTCCGCCGAAGATAACTTTCGAGATAATAATGGAACTCCAAGAAATTTGGAGGGAAGAGTTCCTATCTGAAAACCCAGCAGCGATAGAATGCTGTTCACAGTAGAAATGTAAATGCAACATTCATACACAAGCATATAACAGTTTTGAAAAGCTTGTAGTAGCGGCTTAAGCCCTCTTACTGGAGTCCCCAGCAGAGTCGCCATATGTCGACGTCGAGATTTTTAGTTGTCCCTTTTCATTACTTGTTCTTTGGTGTTCTTATGTTAGGTGAGATTTGTCTGAAAAAACAAGTTAAAAAGGTCTGATATGTGTAATGTCGACGATTTGACTGTAAGAGTCGCCAGTTTATATTTTTAACTGGTTGCACCAACGCACCGAGAAAAAGTTTGCACATTGACCCAATGATGTGACACTGCTAAACGGGTCTATGAAACCGAGATTCATTTGGGTTCGGGGGCTTGATTATGTGGAGGAAAGGTGTTAGGCACCGCTCGACATCTGTGTTGCCACGGTGACCGCCACTTTTCAAGAAACTGTTAGATGAATGTGTGTGTAACGAATAAATTGTTTGAATTGTGATTCTGAGGACAGAATCCTTGTAAGGAGGGAATGATGTAACATTCCAGAATTTTTATTGTTATAATAAATAATTTATTGAATTATTTATGTATTTAATGGATGTGTTTGTTGTTGAATAAATAATTGTTCAAATTTGATTTGATGTGGTTAATTATTTGTTAAATAAATAATTAAGGAAATTAATTATTATTTGCTAATTTAATTTAATTATTAAGTTAGAAAGTTTTGATTAATTGAATTACTATTCTTTTTATTTGGAATTGTAATTAAAAGGAGGTGTTAGTTGATTAAATAACGTTATAATTATATAGAAATTATAATTTTGGTGGTATTGATTTATGTGTTAAAGTGATTTGATAAATTGTTTTTAGAATTAATTTAATCAAGTTAATGTCTGACAAATAACCTTGTTATAAAGGAGTTACTAAAATAAATTAAAGGAGTTTTAATTCAGTTTTGCCAAACGAGGCCTATTGCTTATTAAGTCTTTATTATAGCAGATAATCCAGGAAATTTTGTGGCAGTTATTATTACTATACTCCTGTTGATTTCATATTGTATCCAGTGAGCAATTATTTTGCTCACTCTTGCATATTTTAAAACTCATTGTAGCTAAAGAAGAGAAGGTAGATGAACCTTCGTCTAGCAAAGGAAAGGGAAAAATGTGCAAGTGATGAAGACTTGTAATTTTACTTTGATTGAGATGTTAGATTTTTATTATGATGATCTTAGACTTGGTTTTAATGAAATTTATTTAATTTCCGCATTTGAATGATTGTAATTAAAGGTTAGATAACCTGGGAGATTTTATTATGTAACCTTTTTTTTTTCTTTCTTTTTTTCTTTTTTTTTTTTGTTATCCGTGGGTTTCCGACCCGCAGGCCGACTAATCCCCCGAGCCCAGTACCAGAGCGGTTTGCTACCCGACTTGCGCCAGGGGTACCGTGGCCACCATGACCATTTCTGGCTTAACAAATGTTGCTAGTGGGGATCGAACTGAAGACGTCCGGGTTTACGGCTCGCCCCCAATCAATCGTTAACCACTGCGCCAAGTGCTGATGGTTATTATGTAACCTTTTAATGGGAAAGGTTTTATTTATCCAGTTTTTTGTGATTGGGTAGTTAGATATGAATGTTTGATTAAGTGAACACCAGATCCTGTGGGAATGAAGTACCTAGATTTGGGGGTGTCACAGGTTGGTATCAAAGCCTTAGGTTATGAACCTTAGGTGGGGGAAAAGCCTTAGGAAGTAACCTTCGAAAAGATAGTAATGAACTCTTATCGAGTTTCAAGGAGAAAGTAATAAAACACTTATTTGCTTATGTGTTTACAACTTATGTGCTCGTGAGAGTCGAGTAGTAATGATTAGTAATTAAAAAACTTAAAAATCTTGTTGTCAGGATGACTAATGTTGGAGAATCCAGTCAGACTAGGGAAGAAGGACCTCAGATGCCTAGAGAGGAGGAATCTCGTGATATTCAAGTGGTTTGGGAACAACTGCTTCCATGAGAGTCAGCTCCATTGCTCACAGTGGTCGAGGATGATGATGATGATGTCTATAACAGTTGAGGAAGAACCCGTGGAGCTACCGCAGACAGATGAGAGGACGAGGAGGAAAGGATTCCACTTAACTCGATAGCTAGCCGTATATACGATGAGGTGCATGACCGCAACGTGGAACTTTAATATACTGTTGAGGAATTTCAAGAGATAGTAGCTGAACAACAGACTTCGTTGGCACAGAGGGACGACGAGATTCAGGATCGAGAAGAACGACTGAACAATGTTGAAGAGAAGCTGGTTCACACTGAAGAAGCGAACGATCAAATGAGAGCAGAGGTTGCAGAGTTGAAGAGCAAGTTGAGAGAAGATTATGCAAAAAGGGCAAGAGCCGAAGACGCGTACAGTGAAGCTTATCAACAAGCCGAAATAGCAAAGGGAGATGCACAAGCAAAGAGAAGGGAGATGGAAGAAATGGATAACATGTTCAACACCGCGATCAATCGAGCTCAAGATCGGGTCATGGGTTACCCAATTCAGTTCGAGACGCTACCTTCGTTCATACTGGACCGTCGGACCATGTTCTGATTTTGGAAGAAGAGCGTCGTAAGGCCTTGCAATATCTTAATAGGACATCGTAGGGAGTGTACTTGAGTTATGTTATGATAAATAATTTGTTAATCCCAAGTGTTATGCAACCTATGGGATATGATGATGATGTTCTGAAACTTTAGTAGTTCAGGAAAATAATGTAAATAGCAGTGATGCTATTGATATGATGTTTTCAAAGAAGTTTTAATAAAAGATATTATTTTCTTTATCCAAAGTGTTATGTGTTATGGAATGATTACTTTCATGGGGGCAAGCTAAGTAGAAATTACTTGAAAAGAGTTGAGTAATAATCTAATGAGTGTATTTTTTTAACAGAAAATGCCTCCAAGACGTCAACCACCTTGTCAGAGAACCACCGAGGGAACCAACAACAATAATGTTGAAACTAACTCCGTTCAGCAGTTGGTGACGTTATTAACAGGTGCACTACAAAATCAACCGCAGAATCAACCTCGGAACCAAGGTGATACGTTTAAGGACTTCAAGGCTACGACCACCAGAATTCCGTGGATCCATGAACCCAGTTGAAGCACGGACTTGGATTATGGAAATTGAGAAGGTTTTTGATGTTGCTAGGGTAGAGGAGAATCAGAAGACTGCTTTTGCATCGTTAATGTTGAAGGAGGAGGCTAGCTATTGGTGGCAGGCCAACAAGACTCTGGAAGGACCAGGAGTAATGACCTGGGATAGGTTTAAGGAGCTGTTCTTCGAGACTTATTTCCCTGAGAGTTCGAAGAGCCAGCTAGAGGTCCAGTTTTTGGAGTTGAAGCAAGGAACAATGTCGGTGTCGGAGTATGCTGCGAAGTTCAACGAGTTGGCGAGGTTTGCGCCATATCAGGTCAGCACAGACGAGCGCAAGGCGAAGAGGTTTGAGCAGGGACTGAAACCCTGGTTGAACAGTAGGGTTTCCCTGTTCCAATTGAAGACATTTGCAGCAGCGATGGAGAAGGCGATTCTCGCTGAAAGTGGAGGCGAGGCGGTAACAAAGCATAATCAAGAGCAGAGAAAGAAGAAAAGTGAAGGTGATTACGAGTAGTGGTAACGGTAGTAATGGTAACAACCTGAAGAGGAAGTGGAATGGGAATGGAGGAGCTGAAAATCAGCAAAGAAACCAGAAAAATAATAAGTTCAAACCATGTGCTACGTGTGGAAAGTTTAATAAGGGAGTGTGTCTGCTGGGGAAACGAGTATGCTTCAATTGTGGCCAGGAGGGTCACATCGCCCCAAATTGCACTCAAGCTAAGAAGAATGTGTGCTTCACGTGCGGATCCAAGGATCACTTTGCTCGTAAATGCCCCAAAAAGAGATCTGGGGAGACAAATGGGAGCAAGGGAAATGCTAGTGGAGGTGCGTTGGCTATTGCGGGACCAACAACAACAAACAAGCCCACAACCAGAACCTTCAACATGACTGTGCAAGATGCTGCGCAATCAAAGGATGTGGTGTCAGGTATTATCCCGATCAATGATATTGATGCTTATGTATTATTTGATTTGGGTGCTAATTGCTCATTTATATCTGATGAATTTGCTATGAGATTAGGATTGCCTAGTGAAGAATTGAATTTTCCTTTAAACATAGAAATTGCGAATAAGGAAGTAGTTCCTGTTAGGTTCGTATACAAGAACTGTAGGGTGAACATTAAGGGAAATATTTTGATGGTAGATTTGATTCAGATCAGGCTAGGAGAGTTTGATGTTATTTTGGGAATGGATTGGTTGTTCAATTATGGAGCGATAATTGATTGCCAAAATAAATGTGTAAACTTTATGACTCCGTCAAAGGTAGTATTCAATGGTAGCAAATCTCCTAGACAAATGAGATGTCTGACAATTATTCAGGCCAAGAAGTTGTTGAGTCAAGGCTATGTGGGTTATTTAGCTTACATAGTCGATACTCAGAAGAAGGGTGCGAAACTGGAAGAAATACCAGTAGTTAGGGAGTTTGTGGACGTATTTTAGGAGGATTTGCCAGGACTTCCGCCTGACAGAGAAATCGAGTTCGTGATCGACTTAGAGCCAGAAACCGCTCCGATATCGAAAGCCTCGTGCAGAATGGCTCCGGTGGAGATGAAAGAACTGGTGGTACAACTACAGGAGCTGTTGGACAAGAAATACATTCAGCCGAGTGTGTCACCATGGGGAGCACCGGTGTTATTCGCAAAGAAGAAGGATGGGTCAATGCGTCTTTGCATTGATTATAGGGAGTTAAACAGAGTCACTATTAAGAATAAATATCCATTGCCGAGAATAGATGCCTTGTTTGATCAATTGAAGGGTGCTAAATATTTCTCGAAAATAGATTTGAGAAGTGGGTACCATCAACTGAAGGTATGAAAGGAGGATGTACCGAAGACGGCATTCCGAACTCGGTATGGACATTACAAATTTTTGGTGATGTCTTTTGGTTTGACAAACGCCCCTGCAGCGTTCATGGATTTGATGAACAGCGTGTTTAAACCATTTTTGGACAAGTTTGTGGTGGTGTTTATCGACGATATTCTGCTGTACTCTAAAACTCAAGAGGAACATGTGGAACATTTACGTCTAACGCTGGAGACACTAAGAAAAGAAAAGTTGTATGCAAAATTCTCTAAATGTGATTTTTGGCTGGAACGTGTACAATTTCTTGGGCACGTAATTGACAAGGATGGAATTTCAGTGAATCCATCAAATGTTAAAGCTGTGATAAATTGGGAACAACCGAGAACTCCATCAGAAGTGAGAAGTTTCTTGGGATTAGCAGGGTATTACAGACGGTTTATCAAGGATTTTTCCAAGATTGCCACTCCGTTAACAAATTTAACGAGGAAATCTGTAAAATTTGTTTGGACGGAGAAGTGTGAAGAAAGTTTTTAGGAATTGAAAAAGAATCTAAGTACGGCACTTGTGTTCTCGTTACCAGATAATATAGGAAATTTTGTGGTGTATAGTGATGCTTCACACAAGGGAAGAGAAGGTATTATAGCAAATAATACAGGAAATTTTGTGGCAGTTATTATTACTATACTCCTGTTGATTTCATATTGTATCCAGTGAGCAATTGTTTTGCTCACTCTTGCATATTTTAAAACTCATTGCAGCTAAAGAAGAGAAGGTAGATGAACCTTCGTCTAGCAAAGGAAAGGGAAAAATGTGCAAGTGATGAAGACTTGTAATTTTACTTTGATTGAGATGTTAGATTTTTATTATGATGATATTAGACTTGGTTTTAATGAAGTTTATTTAATTTCCGCATTTGAATGATTGTAATTAAAGGTTAGATAACCTGGGGAGATTTTATTATGTAACCCTTTAATGGGAAAGGTTTTATTTATCTAGTTTTTTATGATTGGGTAGTTAGATATGAATGTTTGATTAAGTGAACACCAGATCCTGTGGGAATGAAGTACCTGGATTTGGGGGTATCACAGTGCGTGTGTGTGTGTGGATCAATGTGCAATTATTTGAAAGTAGTGTGAGGACTCGTCCGCACCTATATACAAAGGGTTTTAATTTATAGAAAAATTCAGTTTTAAACAGAATACATCAATGAAGTTTTGTAAAAGATGTTTTTCAAACCATGTGCTCAATAGGAATTGAGAACTTTTCATACTTCCATTTTATTATTAAATGTTTGGCTTATTTGCTTTTATTTTCGAGATGCGAGGCATCTTCGAGAAAATAATATACATTAGTGCCGAACTCCTAATGGGCATGATAGCCATCCAAGGAAATTCAGACACCGTAAATAATGTACAAGCCGCTTAGAGCTGAAAATGTCCATCACGGGAACCAAATCTAGATTCAGTAGATTGAATCTATGATCACATGATTCCTAGGCTCACATTATGCCGCAATTTATATGAAAAGCAGTAAGCAGTTATATATATAAAAGCTGTAAATATATATATATATATATATATATATATATATATATATATATATATATATATATATATATATATGATCAACCACCACGAAGCATCTCAATGGGGGATCAAAAATGTAAATATATAAAAGCGATAAATGTATATATATTGACATGATCAACCACAACGAAGCAACTCCATGAGTGATCAGAAAAGTAAATAAAGCAGTAAATGCGATCAACCGCCACGAAGTAAACTCCAAGCGGGACTAAATGTAAATAAAGCAGTAAAGACGATCAACAGCCACAAAGTAAACTCCAGGCGGTACTAAATGTAAATAAAGCGGTAAAAGGCCTCGAAGTAAACTCCAGGCCTGACAGAAATATATATATATATATATATATATATATATATATATATATATATATATATATATATATATAAGCAGTAAATGCACCGGATATAAAATCCAGGCTCATCAGATAGAGTCTGATAACAGTTTATATATATATATATATATATATATATATATATATATATATATATAAGCAAGTAAACGCTCCAGACATAAGTCTAGGCTCAATCGAGGCATAACTCGATAATGTTAGTCTATATATAAATATATACATATATAAGTATTTATATACAGACAGAAATAAAAACCACGGACCGAAGTCCAGGCATAAACACACAACACGACTCTCAATGTGAAGAATAGTGTGTGCAAAGATGAAGATAAAGGCTTTATAGAGTGTGAGAGGCTTACAGTAGTTTGCCAAGGCAGGCTTCTATGACTCTAAATGGATGAACAATTGGCTCCCGCTGGTACAAATACGACAGACTACAATCTCACAAGTGTTTAAAAAGAGTAAGCACTAAATTTATAATGTGTACAAAGCAAATTGGACAGGGCTTCCTCACCATTTCTCTTTCAAAAATGGCCACCCTAAGCCCTCTATTTATAGGGGGGGTGCTGTAGGTGTACCTGCGGCAGTAGCAGGTGTAACTGCGACTGCCCGGGGTGCCCCAGGCAGTGTGGGTCCCGTTGTCTCGAAGTACGTACACTCGGACAATGCGTTGTTCGCTCGAACCTTCATAACATTCAATCCGGGAGTCCGATGGAAGCGTGCCATACCATTCTGGAAAGCTCTTTCCGAGAGCTATGCAATGACATAGGATATGCCATTTTTTGATTTTGGGAAGATGGGTCCATGACCGAAATGGCATTTTCAGGTTTCCATTAGGCAGTCCGTTGAGTCATTTTGCGTAGTTTGTGCTCGAAAGTTAAGATATGAATCTTATGGGACTTCTTTTGAAGCAATATGATTTGGAATGAGTTTATTTGATTTGAGTTAAATTTGAGTTAGCAAAATGACCATTTTGCCCCTCTCAGGGTTATCTCCAGTTTTTGCACAGTTATAGCAGTCTTTTCTCAGGGTTATCTTTGATATTGTCATTTTGTTGACTCTAAATGTCCTCAGAGTTATCTCTGAGGTTGGCTTGACCTCCCGGGGTTGACTCTGGGCTTTGCACTTAATCTCTCGGGGTTATTTCTGTGGTTAGAACTAACTTTCCCAGGGTTATTTCTGGGGTTGGCAACTGATTTCCCGGAGTTATCTCCGGGGTTGGAAAATCTATTTCTCGGGCTATCTCCGGAGTTGAATGGATGTTGTGGTCCTCCAGGGTTATCTCTAGAGTGTGAAAAAGACTCTTTTGCCCTCCTGTATAGTTAGTAACAGGAAAAGAAAATTTTGAGTGTCTAGAACTGTATTGACAAACAATGATTGAATTGAATCAAAAACTGGCATGATTACAAGAGTATAGATACATGAACAATAACAATAACAATAGAGTTCTGAATATGACTTACACATGTCCATTGCATAAAGTAAATGCAAATGTTAGATACTTGTCTGATCTGTTGTTTACAATTACATAACTTAATTTTATCTTTTATATCGAGACCTATCAGTAATAAAATCATTCTATTGATTAAAATGACATATCATAACACACTACTACTATTTACAATCAGCACATAACCTAAACACATTATCACATAAGTTTAATAGTCATTAAATCACAAACAAACACGTATACAAACAATTATATAAGCCCAAATCAATTTTTGAAACATGTCGGTGTACCGACGACTTTATCTGGTATTTATCGAGTCTAAGACTCTATACCGAAGTTTAATATAACTCAAACATTGGTCAAATTATTTTTAAATGACTTATAATAATTATTAAACAATTATTATAATTTATCATGATTTTTCAAACATTGAAATCATTATTAAATAATTTAAATATTAAATAATTCTATTATCATTGATATTTAAATAATATTAAAATATTAATGAAACCATTGCCAAAATATTAAAGTTATTTATAATAACTTAAAATATTTTTAAAGTATTAATATTACCCTTAAATGATTTTTAAAACAATTAAAATTATTTTTAAATAATTACCATTAAAATTTAAATATTAATACAATATTTAACAAAATATTAAAAGTTATTTATTATTACTTAAAATATTTTTAAATTACTTATATCCTTTTTAAATCAATAAAATCATTTTAAAACTATTTATTGAATATAATTATTAAAAAAATCTAATATCATTAATATTAATTTATTAATGAAACTTACCTTTAAATATTAAAAGTTATATTTTATAACTTAAAATACTTTTATAATACATAAATAATTTTTAAATCATTAATTCTATTTTTAATAATTTATTTAATACATTTATTAAATAAATTAATTATCATTAATATCAATTAATTAATGAAATTTATCACATAATATTAAAAGTCATTAAAAATAACTTAAAATATTTTCTTATACCATAATATGATTTTTAAGTATTAAAATCATTTTAAGTAATTTATTTAATATTATAATTAAATAAATTAAATACCATTAATATTCCAAAAATATTAAATATTAATGAAATATATTCAAAATTATTAAAAACCCATTTTTAGGCTTTAAAATAATTTTTAGCAATTTATTATGTATTTTTAATAATTTAAAACTATTTTTCTCTATTTATTTAATAAAATAATAATTTTCAGAAATTAAGTGTCGCTAAAGGTGCTATAGGCGACAAAACCGTCGTTGGAAGTGTTCTTGAGTGCTCTTGAGGAAACCCAGAAATGCATGTCAGTGAGCAACGTGTCACGTTTGACCATTCATTTTCTCCATGATCCTAAGGTATTTTGGCCAGCCTTAAGTGTTTAGATTGTAGTATAAATGTAATACTATCATCATCAATCAAGTTTCATGGCCAACACATATCACATCTGAGAGATCTAAGCTCTCAAAAGCAGTTGTCAGACATGTTCTTCAATTTCTGGGTTTTCCAGAATTGAAGAACAGTCTTAGGTGCCCACTTTCGATCCTTGTAACTTCCACTATAGGTCTGCTTTGAACGATTTAAAGATTCATAATTGTAGAATACATGTCCAGGTACAATACCATATCATCCGATCATCATAACATCAACACATGCAAGAGATATTGGCCGGTCAAAGTAGTGGCCAGAAACTGCTTATGAAGATTTCTAGGTTACCTAGAAACTTCATCCGTCAGTTTCAGTCCACACACCTTTGACCACTGATTTCCTTGATTCTGAGAAGGATCTAAAGATTCTAGAGGCATGGTCATGTAGCCTACATTTGTCAGACAACAACATTAAAATAATAACATGGTCTAAAACATAAACATAAGCAAGATCAAGGCCCTACAAAATGACTGTCAGATTTTCTGGGCAAATCTGGGTTACCCAGAAAGAGCTAGTCAATGCCGGTCAACACACTTTGACCACTCATATCTTGAGTTCTAGACCTGATCTGACCTTGATTCAAGTTCCAGATCAAAGTCCTTATTGTAAACTACAAGTCCAAAACATAAAACACACAAAAGCATAAACAGAGAGAGATCTACAGCCTCTGACTTTTTCTTGTCAGACACAATATATATTTTTTCCCAGATTTTTGAAATCTTCAAATTTGAGCCTATAGATGTTATGGATCTAACATCTATCAACCCAATCTTAAAGATTTTTATAAAGCTAGGGTTTTATACCTTTAAAGCTCAAATGCTTGAATCTGATCTTAGATTTCTGTTCTTGACTTGTTATGAAGCTAACTTGTCCTAACTTTTGGACTAAGTTCCTCCCCACCCATGAAATTTAGAGAGAGAGAGAGAGTCTTGTATAAGTTAAGAAGTAAAGTAGCCTTTTTCTTACTTAAATCTTTTCTTTCAATTGATGCAATGAACTTGGTTGATATAGCTGTCAAATATTGGCTGATTGAAGTTGTTTTTAGGCACATGGTTAGGGCTAGGGTTGGTCACCCACTACAATTAGGGCATGATCTATACTCCATCACATTAAGAAAAATACAAAAAGGGTTCTTTAGTCTTTTAGCTAGCAAATTTAATGGTAAACTGGTCTTTTTGATCCAACCCTTAGGGTTTGACCCTTAAGGTTTAACCCTTAGATTCTATAATTTAGGTTTTCTAGGATTTTGTAATTTGGTTTAAATGAAAAATTAAATTTCCTAAATTGAAAATTAGGGTTTCCTTAAACTAATTTAGGTTTCTAATTACTTAGAATTTAAAAATGAAGTTTAAGAATTTACTAATTATAATTAAACTTGTTAATTTATCAATTAGAGTAAATAAATTGGCAATTAGGGTTCTAGCTTAGTAATTAGGGTTTCTAATTACTAATTAGTGTTTCAAATGAAATTAGGGTTTCTAATTAAGATTAAAATATACAATACATGTCATTAATCCCATTAACATAATTTCTGACCAATCATAAACTCAAGTTTGAGTTTCAAATTAGGGTTTCTCACAGTAATACTATGGTTTGTCATGATACACCATAATTGACTAACCATTATCGGTCTATACATACAATACATATTTATAACACTAAAATATAAATAATATAATATTATTATTCTCATTCCTTGATCAAAATCCAAAATTAGGGTTTGGATTCCATATCTGATTTATCTTGCACATATAGCATTATTAATTAAGTTAAAATAATTTACTTAACTAATTTGAATAAATTCATATAATAAAATAATAATTATAATAATTCCAATAATCATTTCATAAATTATTTAAATAATACAATAATCATATTTTCATGAAAAATAAATAATAAAAATATTTTTACCACAAAATTAATTATAAAAATATAATTTATAAAGATCAATAATTCTAAAAGAAATTATTTGCAATTATTCATGTAATAAATAAATTTTATTTATCGCATAAATACATATACATAACCTTGCACATATTCCCACCTTTAAAATAAATAAAAAATTTATACGAAAAATTTCTAATTTAATTATATAGAAAATTTCAGGCTTGTTACAAATGACCTTACGAAAATAATTAATTTTAGCACAATGAGTGGTTAACCAATCAATCCCTAAAATCACATCAAATGTAAGTATTTTTAAAGAGATGAGATCAACAGGTAATGTGATGGTGCCAACTTGAATCAAGCAAGATTTATAAACAGTGGATGTAATGAAAGTTTCTCCTAACGGAGTTTTAACAGATAAGTTAAAGTCTAATTTCTTAGGGTTCAAGTTCAAACGTTGAGCACAAGCAGGAAAAATAAAAAAATGGGTAGAACCGGTATCTAATAAAGTATAGACTTCGTAAGAGTTTATATTTAGCTTACCCGTGATAACTTCGTTCGGATTCCTCGCATTTTGGGATGTTACGGCAAACACTCTCCCTTGAACCACCGACTTTGTTTTGTCCGTAGTCGCCTTTGGTGCCACCGTCCCAGTTGAACTTGTCTTCGCTATAGAAAAAAATCGGACTATATGACCGTCTTTTCCACAACTGAAACACACCTTGGAATGTTGTGAACATTTTAGACTTATGTGTCCCTCCTCTCTGCATCTGTAGCATCTAACTGGCGGTATTTCTCCTCCACTAGAATTTGTTGCTGGTGCTGGTGCTACTACCGACGTCTTCCCGTCATTGTTGAATATTCTCTTTTTGAATTTTCCACTTGACACACCTTTCCTATTATCTTGTCCATGATTACCACCGAAGTGGTTACCATTTTGGCACGTTGTTTATCACTGCTTCGATGATTATCGCCACTGGTATGACTATTATCGTGGTGTCGGTTGCTGTCTTTTGGTTGAGCTGACTGATAATCTCGCTCCAATAATTGAGCTTTATTCAATACATCTGAATACAAGTAAAGTTTATGAGAGATAAGATGTTGGCGAATTTTGTGTTTCAAACCTCTAAGAAACATTCGCGCCATTCGCTCCTCGTTATCTACTAAATGAGATGCAAACCGGGATAGCTCCGTAAACTTGGCTTCGTATTGCAATACAGTCATATTGTTTTACTCCATTTTGATAAATTCCACCTCTTTCATGTGACGAATACTTTTTGGAAAGTACTTGTCGTTGAACAATTTTTGAAACTTCTTCCAAGACATCTTAAGTGCGGACGATTGGGTACGTTTTATAGATGTCCACCAGTATTCTGCCTCTCCGCGCAACATGAAGGTGGCGAAGGGAACCTTCTGCTCTTCAGTGCATCCCAAAATATCAAATATCTTGGTAATTTTCTTAATCCATGCCTCTGTCTTAAGTGGCTTAGGCTTTCCCAAAAACTCTGGCGATCCCAACTCCTTAAATTGTTTGGCAGTGACAAGCTGTGAGTTACCATTGTTTACACCTGCATTTTGAACCGGAGTCTCTCACAGTCTAGTTTTACATGAACTGGAAAAAGCTTCTAAACATCCCATCATCCATCGTTTGATCGGTGGTGTTGTTTACAGGAGGAATATTGCCTTCCTGATGCACATTATCCTGGTTGTTGATTGTCGGTGTCTCAACGGTCTCATTCACTCCATTGTTAACCTTTTCAGCTGTCATTCTCAAATACTGTCAAAAAACAAGGGTTAATTAAACAAATTAACATATCATATATTAACCCTATGCTCCGACTGACCCATTAAATACCAAATAAGCTTAGGTAGGGCACACTAGCGAAGGATTTACTTGTCTCTCCCCTCCTAGTTCTATTCCCCGATCTCTGCCAGAGACCATATCCTTCTGATACCAATTGTGACGCCCCCAAAATAGGTCTATATAACCCATTCTGAGTTGCCAAATACATGGTACAAAAACTAAATATAAACTTCATTAATACAATTGTCGTGAAAAATACGACAACACATGTGCTGTGAGTTTTAGTACAAATATTGTCTTGTAGACAATATCCAAACTCAAATAAAGTCTTCATTACAATTATTGATACACTATTTTACAAAATAGTGCGGACTGCTATAATAACTGTCTTGAACCATCACTCCACACCCGACTAGTACTAGCTATATTCTCGCATCCTCAGAAGAAAAATGGAACAAAAAGGAAAATGATGATCTCAACTAGCCCAGTAAAGAATATTATGAAAAAGATAATGAAAAACAAATTATCGTTAGCCTTCAATAAATTATATAAAATATAATGGACAACAAGCTTTAGATCAATATTCGCAACGAAAATAACAATTCATTAGAAGAGTTACGTAGAGAATGAAGTCTACTGTCTTCTATGATTTAAAAGTTCATCATCAATATTTTATCCTTGTGACATCAATCAATAATGATCTCAAATCAAATATTCATCTTTGCATTACGGGCCAAAGATATTCATTTGTATCACCAGTTGGTCATGTTCATCTCAACACCTGTCCATCTTTGCACTACGGGCCAAAGATATTCATCAGATAATCATTCATCTTTGCACTACAGGCCAAAGAAACTCATCAGGTAATCATTCATCTTTGCATTATAATCCAAAAGTATTCATCAAGTAATCATTCATCTTTGCACTACATGCCAAAGATATTCAGTTATATCACCATTTAGGACTGAGGATAATAAAAAATATTTTAAAGAAAACGAATCCAATGAGATAAAAGAACAAAGATTTGAGATTCATACTTTAGTTTATCCAAGTTCAAAAATACTCCATAACAATCAATTGTGGAGTAAAATTCAAGAATGAAGAACAAAACATGGATACAATCAAAGATAGTAACCATAATAGACAACTTGGACAAAGAAAAGAAAATTTATTTTTTTTGTGAATAGTATCGTATTTGTTAATAGTGTCATATACGTGAATAGTTACCCCGACACGAAAAGGTAAAAATTTCATATCAATATTTCGGTATAATGATATTAAAAGAAATAACATCATTTATAAAAAAAATAACATCCTTTACCTCAAAAAGACAAGTACTTCTAATTTAAATATCAGATATAATGCTGAAGAAAACTTGCACTGCTTATCAACTCTCAAAGTATCTAAATACTCACAAAAATACGCTTGATATTATAGAGAGAGAAAACTTCTGATTCTGGTGTGATTTTCAATTCTAACTTAAGTATCCTATTTCTAGAAAAATGCTTAGAACGTCAAATCAGAAAATTTAATAAAATATTATAATATTTATTTTTTTTCTTACGCCACACCACGTCACAATCTCAGTACTCCAAAAGTGGGGCCCACCAATTTTTTTTTTTGTTATTTGTGGGTTTCCGACCCGCAGGCCGACTAATCCCCCGAGCCCAGTACCAGAGCGGTTTGCTACCCGACTTGCGCCAGGGGTACCGTGGCCACCATGACCATTTCTGGATTAACATTTGTTCCCCCGAGCCCAGTCCCACCCCTTGTTTATAATTTAAACAATATTCAGAAACTTCAATAATTCATAATAAATAGCTATTTTATCAAAAAAAAATGAACCTTATGTCCATTCCATATGAAATTTAATTCTCTATAACTTTGTAGAAGAAAGTTTTTCTAAATTTCGAACAAAAAATGACCCGAATTTACATACGGATGAAATCTCATAGCATTCCATCCTTGAAAATTTACTTATGGATCAAATCCACCACACACACACTTTGGCCAACAAAATCAGCATATTTCACACACAAGTGGGGCCCACTCAATTAGAAAAATCCTCCACCAAATATTTTACACATTTTAATCCTCAAAAATACCATCCAGACCCAATTTGCGCTCTTCCTCCTCATTTTCTTCATATACTGTGAATTTAGTGTTAAAATATAACCATTATTATATTATCACATTATACATTTATAATGTAATATAATAATATATTTAAATGAATTATTTTATCAGAAAAGATAAAATATGAATTTTCAACAATTGTCACTTTTCTAAAAATTCCTCCATTTATATCCACATTAAATGAATATTTCCTTATCATATTAATCAATAATTAATTATTCATAAATAATATTACAGAACTTCAATATTAACAATCAGGTCGTTCTCAGGAAAGAGGGGGCCTTCTGGTAAGGATTTCTCCTTACTAACACGCAATTAAATAACCCCTCCTAGACAGAACTTCCTTAGATATTTCCAATAATGCTATCTAATAATATTATTCAAATAATATAAATTATTAATATGATAATTTTATATACTGTGCAATGACAATTATTGAATCAATAATATAAAATATCAACGTAGCAATTATTGAATCAATAAAATATTGAACAGTAATTACAGTAATAATTATTGAGTAGTGACTTCTTACGTAAGAATCAATAATTAGAATTATTGTGCAATACCGTGTACTACTGTGCAACACCGCGTATTACTGTATTTTAACCACCGGGTATTTTAACAGTTTAATGGTAACAGTTACGCCGTTATTATTAAAAAATGCATTCGTGTCATTTTCTTCATCCGACATTCCCCGACCAGAATATTCCCCGACAATGGTTGCTGCTGTCGTACGAATATTCCACGACCAAACGAATATTCCCTGACAAAATGAATATTTTATGACCACTTGCTTACTTAAAATATTTGCGTATTTTACCCATAACTAACCACATTAATCAAATTAGCCCCTTACTATTTCAAAATAATAAATAGAGGAAACTCTAATTTATTCATAAAAGTTGGAGTCATACACCTAACCTCTTTCTTTGCCTTCTGTCATGAATTGAAAGTTCCCCTAGGTTTAGACTTCTTATTCGCTCTATTCAACTTATCAAAAAGTGGGGAATTCGGCTTCCTCTACCCGGGCCTCCGCCCCTGGACCATCACCCCCATAAAACCCCCTCCCCAACAACAAAGGTTGGCACTTGCAGTGGATTTTCATCAAAGGAACAAACCTGAAACTCCTACCGCATTGGGCCTCTCCCAACGACCCCGTCCTCAAAGTTTTCACCTTCCTAAATAAGAAAATCAACTGCCTTTTGTACAGTCAAATGAAAGAAGACTGAATGGCCCATCAAAACATTATCCGACCGCACTTGGCTTTACCATCATGGATGTAAGTACCCGTTTACACATCTTTTACTTTCCAACTGAATACTGACCACTCACTAATACATTATACTTCTGCACATGTAGTAACAATGTTTAAACCTAGGGCCTCAAAGCTTCTAGCTTAGAACAACTTCGTATCCCTGTTAGTCAACACGACCCCATCACAGACAAAGATCCAGATGCCGAGACCATCTTTATAATAGAAATCCCAATCGACACGCCCCCCGAACGCCTCTCCTTTAGCCGAGACCTCTCTCAACAATGAATCGAACCTCTCCAACCCCCTTTTGATGATGAAACCAATCACTGCCATCCCCATGGCTCCCAAACTATGCACAAAAAAATCCACTAAACCAACAAGGTTTGACAAGCTGGTAATGATGTAGAAAAATTAAGGAACCACATCAAAGTAGTTGCCTCCCCCACAACATCATCCATCGCCCAAACCTTAACCAAAAAAGTTTCCCCCCAAAGTTCCAACCTCTCCACTTCAAAAACCACGACCACCACCCCACAAACGGAGGTGGAAACCTCAAAAGAACCTCCTCAAAAGAAAGCTTAAGCATAAGCGAATAAACAAAGCTCTGAAGAAGGTACACATATTCCACCTCCCCTAATCCATCTGGAAGAAACCACAAACAATGAAGACCCCCCGAAATGATTTCTGAATATAACCTGGTCTCGAGACCTTCCAGACAACTACCCCTATGAAAACTTCAATGCCTTCGTCCTTCCCGTTGATGAAAAAATGTATGAAGGTCTCGAGACCGAGGATCTCGTCATTGTAACTGTTGTTCCCATGGGTCGGGTAAGAACACCTTTATACTTCTAATCAAATTTATTATCTTCGAATCATAAGCGGGCCCAAAATGATTCCAATCTGTCACAATCCATGCCAGCAAGCTAGCCGCCGACATTAAATGATTATCCCTAGAACTAAAGGAGCAAAAGTGAAAGTACTCAGAACTCTCTGAGCAAAAAGAAAAACTCAGCCGGGACCGATCCGAGCTGAGAGAAGAACATGACAGACTTAAAAAATCCTACAATACTTTGGCTAAGGAATATGAGCAGACGTGCAACAAATCGAAAGCCATATTCACAATCGTTGCCGAGATGGAAAAGGAAATCAAACTTCTGAAAACCGAGAAGACTATTATCTTCAAAGCCAATAAATAAAAAATCTTCAAGGAATATCAAGAGTCTCCCAAGATGACTAACCATATTATCGCCCAATTCGCCGAAAGTTACCAAAGCCACAAAGAAAAGATCAAGGAGAAGATGCTGGTAGCCGGACTTGATATCAATATAATGAACTCTTTGGACAATAAGACTGATCCTCCACCAGAATAGCCATTTCCCTTTTGTACTTCTCATGCAACTATCATCATGTGCTTATTTTCCCTTATGAATGAAAACATTAACCTCTTCGAACAATTTTACACAACTTGTAACATAATAAATGATAAAGAATTCATTTAAAAGATAAATAAAAGAGCAAAGCAACTAAAGGGTTCGTCCGAAGGATTGAACACCTGTATAAAATAAACAAGCAAAACTAAACAATTAAAAAAAATATGGCTAAGTGTTCATTATTTTCCATAAAAAAGGTTATTCGTTCCCAGGAGCTGAAAATTCCACCGAACACCATAAAAAAGATGTTTGTTCATCGAACTAAACATAAACCACTGAACTCCATTTAAAAAATATTCTCGTTCACTGAATGGAACATAAACCACCGAACACCAATTAACCTGTTCGCCCCCAGAGGCTGATCATCCAACTGAACACCAATTAACATAGTGGCCCCATAAAAAAGGTTGTTCACTCCCATGAGCTGAAAAATTCCACCGAACACCATAAAAAAGATTTTCGTTCACTGAACTAAACATAAACCACTAGACTCCATTAAAAAATAAGTTCGTTCACTGAACTGAACATAAACCACCGAACACTAATTAACATGTTTGCCCCCAGAGGCTGAACATCAAACTGACACCAATTAATATGGTCGCCCCCAGGGGCTAAACATCTAACCAAACATCAATTATTATGTTCGCCCCAAAGGACTGAACATCTAACCGAACACCAAAAATAATGTTCGCCCCCAGGGGCTGAACAGATTCCAGCGAACACCAAAAATATTATTCGCCCCTAGGGGCTGAACGTATTCCACTGAATATAAAAAATACTTTTCGTCCCCAAGGGTTGAACAGATTCTTTCAAACACCAAAAATACTGGTCGCCTCTAGGGGCTGAACATATAATCAAATATCGAGAATAACATCATTTTTTGAAGAACTAAACACCCATTTTATTAATAGTCTTCGAAGAATAACATAATTAAACCTCAAACTCTACTGAAAATATTTTTGAAGTATGCCTGCGTGCTAGGTATTCTTGATTTACCACCCATCTATTGCCCGAAGCCGGTACATTTATGGTTTCAACACTTCAATTACCTCATAAGGGCTTTCCCAATTCGGCATCAGCTTCCCAAAGTTTTGAGGAATAGAGGTCTCCACCTCCCGAAGAACAAGTTCGCCAACTTCAAATCTTCTAACCTTAACCCTTTTGGTATAATGTCGCGCAACTCTTTTTTAATAGGCTGCCAATTTTATCACCGCCGCCTCTCTGACCTCTTCTAATAAATCCAAGTTGACATGAATACCATCCTCCTTATATAACTCTTTGAATTGTCTGACCCAAAGTGAAATATAGCAAATTTCCACAGGCACCAGGGTATCGGTACCATAGGCAAATCTGAATGGCTAGTCCCCCGTTGTAGTCAAATATAATATATAATAAAACAAATAACTTTATAAAAGTATTCTGTTTTATATAAATAGATTTTACTATACAAACACTATGCATAATAAAATATAATATATATTCTATTTATAATCTAATCAAACAAATAACTTTATAAAAGTATTCTATTTTATATAAAAAGATTTTTGTTTTATTATATTTATAATAATAATAAAACAAACATTATATATATATATATATATATACAGAACGGATCATGTAAGGGCTCCCTTACTTTGTTAAAATGCGGACTTTTTTTTTTTAAGGTTTTTTTTAAACAACTAAAAAAATATTTAATATTTTATGGAACTGAAATTTTTTCATAATATAATGTTTTGGGCGTGTTTTGAATACCTATACCAAAAAGTTGTAGTACAGTCTGCCCAGACTGTACATACATATTTTGTTATACGTACCCAAATCACATCCAAAACACTGTATTATGAAAAAATTTCAGTTCCATAAAATATTAAATATTTTTTTTAGTTGTTAAAAAAAACAAAAAAAAAAAAAAGTCCGCATTTTAACAAAGTAAGAGAGCCCTCACCTGATTCTGACCCTATATATATATATACACTTTTGTGACTCCAATTCCCTCAATATTTTTAACAACATTTATCATCATTACTATAATTCGCAATATTTAACAACCAGGTCGTTCTCATGAAAGAGGGGGCTTTCCAATAAGGATTTCTCTTTATTGGCACACAATTAGGTGATCAAACCTTCTCTTGACAGAACTTCTAGATATCGTCAATATTGCAATTAAAAATATGAATAACTTATCATCTCAATTATTGATTTAATAATATATAAAATATCGACAATAATTGAATTAAATAACGTGAGATACTATGCAGCAATTACTGTAGCAATAATTGAACAAAACTGAGTGACTTCTCACGCAAGCATCAATAATCAATACTGTGTGCTACTATTCAACCACGCGTATTACTGTACTTTTACTACTGGGTAGTTCAATAGTTTTAACAGTAAAACTTTCGCCGTTATTTTCATAAAAATATTTCTGTCGTTTTCTCATTCCGATAATAATTCCGTTGTGGGGTCCACCAATGATTGTGCCGTCGTACGAATATTCCCTGACACAAAAAGAATATTCCCCGACCAACGAATATTTTATAACAACTTGCATACTTTGAAAAATTTTCACATATCACCCTTAACTTTAACCTTTTATCAATTTAACTATTTACTAAATAGAATAATAATAGGAAAATTGAATACTTTCAATTCATAAAATTGAATACTTTCATTTCATAAAATTCGGGGTCCCTCATCAAAAATCTGCATATACCTTATATAGGATTTCCAAGCCATGAAATCCTATTTACCAATTTTTTAACTTCACATAACATATTTCATTCATATGTTCGTAACTAAACCATTTTTATGAAAAATAACAAATCAGTCCCAAATATTTTTCTTTTCTGGGATTTAGCAGAATATAGCCCCATATTGAAAATATATTTTTCTCAGAATTTTTAAAATTCATTTACTATTTTTCAGATGGCCAAAATTGCCGAATATTTAGACATTTATCATAAATTGTACTTTTGTCCAAAAATTCCAAAATTTACAGGGTATATTGCTATTATATATATGTACTCCTAATAAAAATTTTACCAATTTAACCACAGCACTTGGCGCAGCGGTAAGCTTCGACCTGGGGTGAACCGTAAACCCGGGCATCCTGGGATCGATTCCCGCCTGCAACAAGTGTGAGGGCCAATTAAAAACTGGTCCGTGTGGCCACGGATCGCACATTTCTGGGCGGAGCCATGTCTTAGGCCGAGCCTGTGCGTAAAGCCTGGTCCGGGGTGGGGAGACTTAGTCCGACTGCGGTTAGGAAACTCCACATTAACAAAAAAAAAAAAAAAAAAAAAAAAAAAAATTTACCAATTTTGGAGTTAACCACAAGGAGTTATAAGGGTTTACATTTAAAATAGTCTTTTCCTATAAAACCCATAACTCCTAATCTATTCATCCAAAAATCGCCATTTTTGGACACAATCTAGAAAACTCAACAATTATTATTTCCAATTTTTCTAGAATTTTTGAGGATCAGAAAAATTACGAAACTATAAATGGATTTTCACCCGTCATGCGGTAATCCACGTAGACAGATCATTTCCACAATTTAATAAAGAATTAATACAAGGGTCATTCACCATACATGTGATAATCCACATAGACAGGTTATTCCAACAGAATAATAAAGAATTGAATGAAAGAAGAATTCACCAGGCATGCGATAGACCGCACAGACAGGTTATTCCCAACAGAATAATAAAGAATAGAACCAGGTCATGCGTAATCCTCACAGACAGGATATTTTAATAGAATAATAAAGAATGGAACCAATTCATGCGTAATCCGCACAGACAAGATATTCCAATAGAATAATAAAGAATGAAATTAAAACAGAATTCACCAGACATGCGATAGACCACACAGACATGTTATTCCAACATAATAATAAAGAATGGAATAACAAAAAATTTTTACTATGTATGCGGTACTTCGCATAGACAGGTTATTCCAACATAATAATAAAAAATAGAATAACAACCCTTACGAGTATTGAAAGAAAATAACACTCTTCATGAATACGAAAGAATAATAGCCCTTACGAATACTACAAATAATATCCCTTACCTTAAGGAGAAAAGTATTCTGACGGGTAGGGCAAGGATATTCTTGAAGAAAACTTATACTGTTTTCTACGCTCAAAACTTCTTAAAACTCTAAAGAAATACGCTCAAGATTATAGAAGAAGAATTCTCTGAATTTCTAGTGTGATTTTTAATTCTAACTAAGCATCCTATTTATAGGAGAATGAAAAGGATACTATGCAATAAAATATAATATATGCAATATATATATATATATATATATATATATATATATATATATATATATATATTATTTAAAATCTAATAAAACAAATAACTTTATAAATGTATTATATTTTATATAAATAGATTTTACTATGCAAACACTATGCATGCACTATGCAAATACTATGCATAATAAAATATAATATATTCTATTTATAATATAATAAAACAAATAACTTTATAAAAGTATTCTGTTTTATATAAAAAGAATTCTATTTTATTATATTTATAATAATAATAATAAAACAAAATTTATATATATATAACCTTTTGTGACTCCAATTCCCTCAATATTTTTAACAACATTTATCATCATTACTATAATTCGCAATATTTAACAACCAGGTCGTTCTCATGAAAGAGGGGGCTTTCCAATAAGGATTTCTCTTTATTGGCACACAATTAGGTGATCAAACCTTCTCTTGACAGAACTTCTAGACATCGTCAATATTGCAATTAAAAATATGAATAACTTATCATCTCAATTATTGATTTAATAATATATAAAATATCGACAATAATTGAATTAAATAACGTGAGATACTATGCAGCAATTACTGTAGCAATAATTGAAAAAAACTGAATGACTTCTCACGTAAGCATCAATCATCAATACCGTGTGCTACTATGCAACCATGCATATTATTGTACTTTTACTACTGGGTAGTTCAACAGTTTTAACGGTAAAACTTCCGCCGTTATTTTCATAAAAATATTTCTGTCGTTTTCTCATTCCGACAATAATTCCATTGTGGGGTCCACCAATGATTGTGTCATTGTACGAATATTCCCCGACACAAAAAGAATATTCCCCGACCAACGAATATTTTATAACAACTTGCATACTTTGAAAAAATTTCACATATCACTCTTAACTTTAACCTTTTATCAATTTAACCATTTACTAAATAGAATAATTTTAGAAAAATTGAATACTTTCATTTCATAAAATTCGGGGACTCACAGAAATGGACCTAGTATGTCAATTCACCACATAATAAAAGGAATTGGAGACAGCACCGAATACAACTCCTCGGGGGGTTGGTGGACGATAGGGCTATTCATCTGGCATTTGGGACACTTTTTTACATATTCCATAGCCTTTCAAAAAAATTTAGGCTAATAATAGCCCTGACGAAGCACCTTAAAAGCCAACACCTTTGCAACCATATGATCTTTGTAAATCCCTTCATGAACCTCCTGAAGAATATACTCAGCTTCGGATGGAACAAAACACTTAAGAAATGGAGAAAAATATGCCTTTCGATATAAATCTCCATCTATAGCACAAAACTCAAACTCCTATGCTTAACCTTTTTTTGCCAACATCTGATCTGAGGGCAAGACACCCTCAGCTAAATAATCCAGATAGGGGGTCATCCAATAGTTACATTCTATAAATATGATATATGCATGTTAAAAACTTAGTTGATTCAAGACTTCTAAGTAGACCAATCCACTGAACGTACTCGCATCATTTGTAGCCAAACTCGCCAAAGCATCAGCTATGGAATTGTCAGATCAATTCACTCCCTAAAAAGCAAACGAGCTAAAGTACTGGAGCTGCAATATCCGAGATTATTATGTAATTTACTAATTAGAAATAAATGAATTTCTGTGAAACTCTTGTGTGATTTATATTTTTAGATGTATGTGTTATACATACATGTTTAATTTTAAGTTATGTGATGAGGTATGTATAAATGGTTGGTTTAGATGAATTTAACTATTTGAGTTAGTATGTAATTAAATTGATTAATTGCGCGGGAGGGGATTAAAACATGAGATTGATTTCAGAGTGGAATTTATAAATTTGGACTACATATTTGAGTCTAGAACGTCAAAATTAGTCAAGATAGACTGTAACCACAAAATGTGTCATGGTTGAAATTTTGGTCTAAGTCAACAGGTTGACTTTTTTGGGTAAAAAGTCAACCACAAATTTTGGAGGCTAAATTGACGAAACGGATAGTCCTATGACGTCTGGAACGTTGATTTTAGTAAGAATTGATATTGGTATCGAAACGTTTGGCTACAAAGGACAAAATGGTCAAAATAGTTTATTAAATGATTAAATTGATTATATTAATTCTTTAATAAGGGAGTACAGTAGCTGTGGGGCCCAAAGGTCAACCAAATTGGGATAAGAAAGGGAGTATTAGTATTATAATATAATGAGGGGGGAGGGAGTTACAAACCCTTTACAAATCCAAGACTCTTCCTTTCTCTAACCCCCACCCCATACTAAATTGAATTTATACAATATATTTAATACATATAACTTATATTGGAGATGTCTCACATAGGTAATAAATGAGCAGATTTGGTCTATCTATCGACAATGACCCAAATTCCATCTATGCCTTGAGAAACCTTGGGAAGACCAGTAACGAAATCTATGGTAATGTGCTCCCACTTCCGTTTTGGAATTTTAAGTGGTTTCAATGGACCTTTTGGCAATTGATGCTCTACCTTGATTCATTGACAAGTTAGACACCTTGAGATAAACTCCGTTATCTCTCTCTTCATATTGCTCCACCAAAATATATGTCAAAGATCACGATACATTTTGCTACTCCCAGGATGGATTGCAAACGGTGTGTTGTGCGCCTCCATTATGATTTTATACTTCAAGTCAGAGTTGTTAGGAACATAAAGTCTAGTGTTGACTTGAAGTATTCCTTCGTCGTCGATTCTTGCTTCCAAAATAGAACCTTCTTGCACTTTTTTAATCATACTCATCAGCTCCAGGTCTGTAGCTAGTGCAACTTTAACTTTATCGATTAAAGTCGGTTCTACTCGTATATTTGACATCATCACATAGGTCCCTGGAGTCTTTAACTCTATTTCCATCCTTTGTAAGTCATACCAAATGGGCCTTTACGTTGACAATATCGCACTCATACCCGCATATGATCTTCTACTCAACGCATCAGGTACCACGTTTAAATTTATAGGATGGTATTGAATTTTATTATCATAGTCTTTTAACATCTCGAGCCAACATCGTTACCCCATGTTGAGTTCCGTTTGGGTGAAGAAATATTTGAGTCTTTTATGATCTGTATAGATCTCCACTTTCTCCCCATATAGGTAATGTCTCTAGATCTTTAGTGCGAAAACAACTGTTGCCAACTCTAGATCATGAGTAGGATAATTCCTCTGATATTCTTTGAGTTATCGTGAGGCATAGGTTATGACTTTCCCATGTTGCATGAGAACACATCGTAGCCCTCTGCCTGAAGCCTCGCTGTAGATGACAAATCCCTCTGAACCAGAAGGTATTGTCAAAACAGGTGCTAAAATGAGTCTCCTCTTGAGTTCTTGAAAACTCTTCTCACATTCCTTGCTCTAACTAAATTTTGTATCTTTTTGAATCAGCTGAGTTAATGGATTAGCGATTCGAGAAAATCCTTCCACGAATCTCCGATAATAGACAGCTAAACCCAGAAAGTTACGTACTTCGGTCACTGACTTAGGTTGCTCCCAGCTTTGAATTGTTTCAATCTTTGTCGGGTCAATAGATATTCCATAATTTGATATCACGTGCCCAAGGAATGCTACTTCATCATGCCAGAACTCGGATTTCTTTAACTCGGCATATAACTTATTTTCACGAAGCTTTTGGAGTATCAGCCTCAAGTGTTGCTCATGATCTTCATGACTTTTGTAGTATATGAGGATGTCATCAATAAAGACGACTACAAAATGATCCAAATATTCCTTGAATACTCGGTTCATCATATCCATGAAGGCAACGGGAGCATTAGTCAATCCAAAAAATATAAATAGGAATTCATAATGCCCGTACTGAGTTCTAAAAGTAGTCTTTGGAATGTCATCAGTTTTAATCTTTAATTGATGATATCCGGAACAAAGATCGATCTTTGAAAATAATTTAGTGCTTTGCAACTGGTCAAATAGGTCATCAATGAGAGGCAACGGGTACCTATTTTTGATGATGACATGATTTAACTTCCGATAATTAATACAAAGTCGTATACTTTCATCTATCTTCTTTACGAATAGAATAGGAGCAGCCCAAGGAGACATAATAGGATGAATGAAACCAATGTCTAACAATTCTTGTAGTTGGGTTTTTAACGTCTGAAGTTCAATGTGAGCCATTCGATATGGGGCTTTATAAATGGGTTTTGTACTAGGTTCAAGGTCGATACAAAGTTCAATTTCACATTATGGTGATAGGCTAGGAAGTTCTTCATGGAATACGTCAGGAAATTTATTAACAAATACATATATCATTCAAATCTGACATATTTTTTTAAATCTGTGACATGGGCTAAGAAAGTTTGACATCCATTTTTTAATAAATGAATAGCTTTATGGCTTGATATGAAAGTGATTGACTTTAGTAATAGGTTGGTTAGGAATATGAAAGCTAGCAACCTTACGAAAGCAGTCAATTTTAGCATGATGAGTAGTTAACCAATAAATCCCTAAAACACCTAAAATGCAAGTATTTTCAAAGAGATAAGATCGACAGGTAATGTGCTATTGCAGATTTTAATCAAACAAGACTTATAAATAGTGGATGTAGTGAAGGTTTCTCCCAACGGAGTTTCAACAGATAAGTCCAAGTCTAATTTCTCCGTAGTTAAATTTAAACGTTGAGCGCAAGTAGGAGAAATAAAAGAATGGGTAGAATCGGTATCAAATAAGGTATAGACTTCGTAAGAGTTTATGATTACCTTACCCGTGATAACCTCGTTCGGGTTCCTCGCTTTTTGGGAGGTCATGACAAACGCTCTCCCTTGAACTACCGATTTTGTCTTATCTAGGATGACCTTTGGTGCCTCCATCCCAGCTGGACTTAACTTCTCTACACGACAAAATCGGGCTAGGTGACCTTCTCTTCTATAATTTAACATGCTTTGGATTGATGTGTCCTTCCCCTCCGCATTTAAAGCATACGATCGGTGGTCGTTCTCCATCTTTAAAAATGGGTACTGGTGCTGCTGTCCTTCTATCATTGTTGAACCTTCTCTTCTTAAAATTTCCACTTCTATTTTCTTGGCCATGATTACCACCGAAGTGGTTACCATTTCTAGCATGTTAATTCCCTCCACGTTTGTGGTCAATGAATATTCGATGACTGCAACCACTAGTATTATCATTTTTTCGGTTGCTCTGTATTAGTTGGGTTGACTCACTATCGCCCTCCAATAACTAAGCCCTATTCACAACATCTGAATACAAGAAAAGTTTTTGAGAAATGAGGTATTGACGTATTTCGGGTTTCAAACCTCGCAGAAATATTCACATCATTCTCTCCTCATTATCTATCAAATGGGATGCAAACCGGAATAACTCTACAAATTTAATTTCGTACTGCGATACAGTCATATTATTTTGCTCCAGCTTGATGAACTCCACTTCTTTCATGTGACAAATACTTTAGGGAAACTACTGGTCGTTGAAAAGTTCTTGGAACTTCTCCCAAGACGTCTTTAGTGCAGCAAGTTGAGTATGTTTTATATATTCCCACCAGTAATCTGCCGCTCCTCTCAACATGAAGGTGGCAAAGAGAACCTTTTGCTCCTTGGAGCATCCTAAGACATCAAATATCTTGGTGATTTACTTTATCCACGTCTCTACTTGAAGTGGTTCTGGCTTTCCCAAAAACTCTGGTGGTCCCAGCTCCTTGAACTGCTTAGCAGTGACCATCTGCGAGTTGCCAGTGTTTCCATCTGCATTTTAAACAGGAGTCTCTCTCACCTGATGTGACTCCCCCAAATCCGGGTATCTTCCAACCCGACAGATGGTGCTACATGGTACTACCATTCATACATTCATTCAATTAAAAAGTCTTAAAGAACTAATATATCTTCTATATATTAAAAATAATATTACATTTCCCAGGTTCTTTATAAACCAATCATTTTTCTTGTCATAATATTCAATATATTACACAAATTTACCTACACTATTACATAAGTAATCTAAGGGTTCGTCTTCACCTTGCCCTTATCTTTGTCGGAGCCTTTGGTCCGCTCGATCTTGGCTGTGTTCATATGGTTCAAGCAAGATTGAGCATGACAAGCTCAGCAAGTACTACAATTCTAATAAACAACATGCTTGAAACATAGAACTCATATATCTTTAGTAACTGAAAAATAGTTATGAATTACTATCGATAATTCAAAATAGCACTTCTTTTCATTTAAGACGTTTTTCAACAATAATATTCAGTAGAATATTAACTATGGCTCAAGACTATGACCAGTTCATAATTACTTTTGAAAAGGACAACCCGACACTAAGTCCGTAAGTCCGGCATAACTTATGAGCACTTCTGGGTGATCAGCCCATAATACTCTATGTTGATCAACACTACATTCATTAAATGTGTATACCTTTAAGTTGTGACAACCTCACGTGCCTGTCGTTAAACAATAAAAACATTTTAGCATACTCGGTATTCGATTGAAAACCACACCAATATAACTCGATAACATTAATCATGCTTGATAGAAACATAATATTAGTCTAGCCGAAAGAATTGGCTTTGACTTCATCATTCAAGACTTCATGTGAAAGAAAACATGAATTACAAAGCTTGCCCAGACTGAACTGAAACAAGGGTTAGAATACTTGCCTTTAGCGGCTGCTTACTAATTATCACACGTACACTTTAAGTCTCTAAGTCTCTACAATACATGCTCATATAACGTACCACATTAGGTCATATATAATCAAGTATGTATACTATTATATCTTACCCTTCATCTCAATCTAAATCCCAACTTAGATCTGTTATTATGGGTTTCAACTTTTCATTACGTCATTCACATTACATCATGATTACTTACTTATCCTTTAATCAACATACATAAGTGTCTAACAATGCCTTAACAATGTCATGTTAATGCCTTAGTTCATTACTAATGAGTTCTCTTCCATTTTATATCAGAAATCATTCATTAGTGTCTACATCCTGGGGTTGGCGCTGCGACGCCACCCAATGCTCTTTAAGTAGGTACAGACCGGACTCGGCGCTGCGGCGCGAGTCCTTAGTCTTCAGGTCGCGCTACGCCCCGACTTAGCAGTGTGCTTAGACACTGTGCCAGCGCTGCAGCGCCACACATTTGGACTTGGGTTGGCGCCGCGGCGCCAACTCTGTGCCTTAGAAAATTTGCAGCTTTTGTAAATTTGGTGAAACTCCCGGACGCCTAACTTCTTCGTTATAAGTCTGAATTGGCTCGTTCAAAAGCCTACGGTTCACAAATTACATACTCTATGTGTTCATGCAAGAATTATATCTATTTGACTTCGTTTTCTAAAATTTCACCTATAGTTCATTTTCAATGAAAATGATAAACGTCTGTAAACGTTCAACTGCTCGTTTCTTCGTTCCAAGTCAGAATTTGGTCATTTTCGAGTCTGTAACTCTATAATGCCAAATATGACTTGTCTCCATCGAAAATCCAATGTTTCTGACTTCAAACACAAAATACGACTTCCATTCCGAGAATTTAACGAATTCGACGATTATCGTCTAATCGTGTGAATTCCAGCAAAACTTCATTCCTAATGATTCTAAATGGATTTTAGTCAACACATGAACATTACAAGTTACTTATTACACCAACTTATTCACAAAGTAGGTTTTAACTTATTCAACTTATTAACTACAATTTCTTATGCTTATGACCTACTATGAACTTAAGTCCATCAATCAATGTTCTCATACCATATTGAACATACTAACCTCATATGACAAACATATGATAAGTTCTTCACAAGTTTATCAAATTATTAGAGTTCAACTTGCTTATTCAACTTATTCGGTTTAAGTTCATTCATCAAAGATTTCTTAGAGGTTCTTAGCATACCATCCCACTTTTCTACCAATCCTATCATGGTAGAGATAAAGAAATAATAGACAAGAGTAAGCCCTTGAAGACTATTACTTCACTTCTCTTTGGAAAACTAGCAAAGGTTGAATGACTTATAAGTGCTTATGTGAGCTTATTTTGTCTAACACTTAAGATACTTAACTTAAGAGGATTTGGATGAAATGAAACAACCAACAAATGAATTATGAAGCTTGGTATTTATATTCTTGGCTAAGTTAGGGTACTATGGATATTAGGACATCCCACCTCCTTAACTTCCACCTCCTTACTATTCATCACTTTACAATTAAGTAACTTAATTAGCACAACACTTGCTCATCACACAAAAAGCTTGCCATGAAGACTACCCACTTTACACTTGGTTTGTTCCATGGATCATGGCTTAATCACATTGTGCTTGCTAATTAATCTAGCTAATTTCTTATTGGGCTTGCATTACAAAAGGTTGGACTCATGACTTATCAAATGTAAGACCCCAACTTATTATTAATAAAATTGAATTTCCTCTAATTATTATTTTGAAATAGTAAGGGTTGATTTGATTAATGTGGTTAGTTATGGGTAAAGTGCACAAATATTTCAAATAAGCAAGTGGTTATAAAATATTCATTATTGATGGGGAATATTAGTTTGGTCGTGGAATATTCTTACTGTCTGGAAAAGCGATTGGATGAAGAAAACAACAAGTATAAGTTGTTTATAAATAACGGCGTAGTTGTTACCGTTAATACTGTTGGAACACCTGGTGGTTAAAACACAGTAGCACACGGTATTGCACCAATTATTGATTCTTATGTAAGAAGGCACTACTCAATAATTGTTACAGTACTTATTGTTCAATATTTTATTTTATTGATTCAATAATTGCTACGTTGATATTTTATATTTTTGTTGTTTTAATAATTGTCACTACACAGTATTTTCAATATCAGATCAATAATTCATATTATTTGAATAATAATATTAGATAACATTATTGGCAATGTCTAGAAAGTTCTGTTTAAGTAGAGGTTTGGTCACCTAATTGTGCGCCAATAAGGAAAAATCCTTATTGGAAAGCCCCCACTTTCCTGGGAACGGTCTGGTTGCCAGTATTGTGATTCTATAATATTATTTGTGAATAACTAATTATTGATTTATATGATAAGAAAAATATTCATTTTATGTGGATATAGATGAAGAAAATTTTAAAGTGACAATTGTTGAAAAATTAATATTTTATCTTTTATG
Source organism: Panax japonicus (assembly GCA_020205505.1). NCBI lineage: Eukaryota > Viridiplantae > Streptophyta > Magnoliopsida > Apiales > Araliaceae > Panax > Panax japonicus. The sequence goes on along the minus strand of CM035102.1, from coordinate 21,222,414 downwards.
ATAAATAATTCATTTAAATATATTATTATTTTTTAATAATATAATAATGGTGATATTTTTACAATGAATGTGGGATATATGAGTATATGAGGAGGAGTATTTTTGTTACTAAAAATATTTAAAACATGTTTTTCATGTTTGTGGACCCCATTTCTTGACTAAAAATTGATTATAGCCTGCAAAATCGTCCGTATGTGGATTTCGATCAATTTAGATAATGGAATTTCCTATGGAAAAGACATAAGGTTCGAATTTTTCTAATAAAAGGGCTATTTATTATGAATTACCGAAGTTTAGAAATTCCAAAATAATTGATTTTTGAAAGTTTTAATTATGTTTATTAAGAAAAACATTTTTTTTTGTTTTGTGGGCTACACTAGCATGTGCAAAATAAGATGAGATCAGTTGTCTAAGGTGGGCGTTAAAATTATATATATATATATATATATATATATATATATATATATATATATATATATTATTTTATTAAATTTTCTACTTTGGTGTTCTAAGCATTTTCCTACAAATAGGGTGCTTAAGTTAGAATTGAAAATCACATCAGAAACTGAAGTTTTTCTCTTTCTATATTATCGACCGTATTCTTGTGAGTATTTTGATACTTTGAGTGTTGCTATACGGTGTAAGTTCCTTCAGCGTTATATCTGATATTCCAGCCAGAAGTACTATTCTTTTCATGGTAAGGGAATATATTTTTTTATAAATGATATTATTTCCTTCAATATTATTATGATGGAATATTGGAAAGATTTTTCTTGTGAAATTTGTCTTTCAGTGTCGGGGTTACTATTCACGTATACGACACTATTCACGAATACGACACTATTCACAAAAAAATTAATTTTTCAATTTTTGTCCAAGATATCTATTATGTCTACTAGCTTTGATTGTATCCATGTTTTGATCATTCTTGAATTTTACTTCACTATGATTATTTGTAAAGTATTTTTGAACTCGGTTGTTTAAAGTACGAATCCTTAATGTTTGTTCTTTTGTTTCACTAGATTCATTTTCTTTAAAATATTTTTCATCATCCTTAATTCTAAATGATGATATTACTGAATATCTTTGGCCTGGAGTGCAAAGATTAATGATTTTCTTATGAATATCTTTGGCCCTGCAAAGATGAACATGTGCAGAGATGAACATGACCAACTGATGAATATCTTTGGCCTATAGTGCAAAGATGAATATTTGATTCAAGATGAATATTGATTGATGTTACAGGGATAAAATATTGATGATGAACTTTTAAATTCATAGATTATAGTATATTTCATTCTCTATGTAACTAATCTATGAATTATTATTTCTGTTGCAAATATTGATCTGAAACTTGTTGTCTATTGTATTTTATCAAATTTTTCCCTGTTGAAGACTAACGATAATTTGTTCTATATTATCTTAGTCATAATATTCTTTACTGGGCTAGTTGAGCTCACCTTTTTCTTTTTTTGTTCCATTTTTTCTTCTCAAGAGGTGAGAATGTAGCGAGTTCTGGTCGGGGTGTGGAATGATGGTTCTGCGGAGTTGTTTTAGTAGTCCTCACCATTTTTCTAAAATAATGTATCAATGCTTGTAATGAGGACTTATTTGAGTGTGGATATTGTCTAGCTGACAATATTTGTATTTAAACTCACAGTTTGTGTTGTATTAATTAAGTTGTAGTTGTTTCTGTACCATGTTTTTGACAACTCAAAATGGGTGATGTATACCTATTTTGGGGGCGTCACAGTTGGTATCAGAGCTTAGGGATATGATCTCTGGTGGAGATCGGGGAATAGAACCAGGAGGGGAGTGACGAGTAAAACCTTTGCTAGTGTGTCTTACCTAAGCTTATTTGTTGGTTGGTCAGTATATAGGGATATTATGTGATATGTTGATTTCTTTAATTAACCCTTATTTTATGGCAGTATTTGAGAATGGCGACTGAGAATGTTAACAGTGGAGTAAATGAGACTGTGGAGACACCTTACTCACCAGTGAGGAGAACTTGCAGCAAGACGGCAATGTTCCTCTTGTAAACAACACCACTGAGTAGACGATGAACGACGGGATGTTTAGAAGCTTTTTACAGTTCATACAAAATCAGGTGAGGGAGACTCGTGCACAAAATACATATGAAAATGATAACAACGCACGGTTTGTCACAGCCAAGCAGTTCAAAGTGTTGGGACCACCAAAATTCTGGGGAAAACTGGATCCAATTAAGGCAGAAATGTGGGACAAACAAATTACAAAGATATTCGATGTCTTGGGATGCACGGTGGAACATAAGGTTCCATTCGCCACCTTTATGTTCCGTAATAAGGCAGATTACTTGTGGGAATCTGTGAAGTGTACCCATCCAGCCGCACTCAACATGTCTTGGGAGACATTTCAGAAACTATTCAATGACAAGTACTTTCCTAAAAGTATTCATCATATGAAGGAAGTGAAGTTTATTAGATTGGAACAAAACAACATGACGGTGTCCCAGTACGAGGCGAAGTTTGGAGAGTTATCCAGGTTTGCACCTCATTTAGTGAAGAATGAGGAACGTATGACGCAGATGTTTCTGAGAGGTTTGAAACCCGGTATACGTTAATATCTCATTTCTCATAAATTTTCTCTCTATTCAGATGTTGTCAACATGGCTCAATTATTAGAGTGAGATAACGAGTACGTTCAACCGAGGGACCACAACCAGGATCATACCGGTGACAGCAGTCATCAGAACAATGATAACCAGCGGAGAAAGAAAAATACAGATAAAAGCGGTAACCGCTCTGGTGGTAATCATGGCCATGAAAATAGAAGAAGCGAGTCGGGAGGGGATTTTAAAAAGAAGAGATTCAAAACAATGACCATGTGAAGACGTCAACACTAGCAGCAACCGGTTCTAAGGGAGGAGAACGACCACCGGTCGTATGCTATAAATGCGGGAAAGAGGGACATATCAGCCCAAACTGCCCATAACTATTCAAGGTATGTTATAATTGTAGAAAGAAAGGACATATCGCTCGAGATTGTATAGTAATGAAACTAAGTCCAGCAGGGATGGTGACTCAAAAGACTGTTCCAGAAAAGTCAAAGTCGATGTTTCCTCGAAGAGCATTTGTCGTGACGGGTCAAAATGTGAGGAGCCCAAACAAGGTGATCACGGGTAAGCTAATCATAAATTCTTGCTAAGTTTATACCTTACTAGATACCGGTGCTACCCATTCATTTATCTCTCATGCTTGTGCTCAAAGTTAAAACTTGACTCCAGAGAAATTAGACTTTGATTCATCACATCCACTATTTATAAATCTTGTTTAATCCAAGTTGGCACCATCACATTACCTATTGACCTTATCTCTTTAAAGATACTTGCTTTTGATGTGATTTAAGGGATTGATTGGTTAACTACTCATCATGACAAAATTGATTTTTTTTCGTAAGGTTGTTAGTTTTCATATTCCTAACCAACATGTTGTACGAATTCAAGCAACTAAACCACTAAAATCAATCACTGTCATATCAAGTCATAAAGTTATTCGTATATTAAAAAACTGATGTCAAGCTTTCTTAGCCCATGTTATGGATTTGAATAAAGACAAGTCGGATTTGAATAATATTCCTATTGTTAGTAAATTTCCTGACGTATTTCCTGAAGAACTTCCTGGTCTACCCCCAGAACGTGAAGTTGAATTCTTTAATGATCTTGAACCTGGTACAAAGCCAATTTCTAAAACCCCGTATCAAATGGCTCCTATTGAACTTCAGGAGTTAAAGGTCCAACTACAGGAGTTGTTGGACATCAGTTTCATTCGTCCTAGTACATCTCCTTGGGGTGCTCCTATTTTATTTGTAAAGAAGAAAGACAGAAGTATGCGACTTTGTATTAACTATCGAGAATTAAACCATGTCACTATCAAGAATAGGTATCCGCTACCTCGTATTGATGACCTGTTTGACCAGTTGCAAGGAGCACAATTTTTTTCAAATATCGATCTTCGTTCTAGATATCATCAGCTGAAGATTAGAACTGAGGATATTCCAAAGACTGCCTTCAGAACTCGGTACGAGCATTATAAATTCTCAGTCATGTCTTTTGGATTGACCAATGCTTCTGCGGCGGTTGGGAGACTTAGTCCGACTGCGGTTGGGAAACTCCACATTATCAAAAAAAAAAGAAAAGAATATTCAAGGAATATTTGGATCAGTTCGTTGTTGTCTTTATTGATTACATCCTCATATATTCCAAAAGTCGTGAAGATCATGAGCACCATTTGAAACTGGTACTCCAAAAGCTTCGTGAAAACAAGCTATATGATAAGTTGAAGAAATGGGAGTTCTGGCTTAAGGAAGTAGCATTCCTTGGGCAAGTGGTGTCAAAACATGAAGTATCTATTGACCCGGCGAAGATTGAAGCAATATAAAGTTAGGAGCAACCGAAGTCGGTAACCGAAGTACGTAGCTTTCTGGGCTTAACTGGTTATTATCAGAGATTTATGGAAGGATTTTCTCAAATCTCTACACCATTCACTCAGCTGACTCAGAAAGATATAAAATTTGTATGGAGCGAGGAATTCGAAAAGAGTTTCCAAGAGCATAAGAGGATACTCATTTCGGCACCAGTTATGACAATACCATGTAGTTCGGATGGATTTGTTATCTACAGCGATGCTTCAGGCAAAGGGTTATGATGTGTTCTCATACAACATGGGAAAGTGGCCTATGCCTCGCGACAACTTAAAGTGTATGAGAGGAATAATCCTACTCATGATCTAGAGTTGGCAGCAGTCGTTTTTGCGCTAAAGATCTGGAGGCACTATCTATATGGGGAGAAACTGGAGATATATTCAGACCATAAAAGCCTCAAATATTTCTTCACCCAAAAGGAACTCAACATGCGGCAATGACATTGGCTCGAGCTATTAAAAGATTATGACCACACAATTCAATACCATCCTGGAAATGCAAACGTGGTAGCTGACGCGTTGAGTAGAAGATCATATGTAGGAACGAGTGCGATGATGTCAAGTATACGAATAGAACCAACTTTAATCGATAAAGTTAAAGTTGCTCAAGCCACAGACCCGGAGCTGATGCGTATGAAGAAGAAAGTAAAAGAAGGTGTTATCCCAGAGGCAAGAATTGATGAAGAAGGAATACTTCGAGTTTACTCCAAACTTTGTGTTCCTAACAATTCTGATTTGAAGCATAAGATCATGATGGAGGCACACAATACACCGTTTTCAATCCATCCAGAAAGTACCAAAATGTATCGTGATCTTTGACATACATTTTGGTGGAATAATATGAAGAGAGAGATCGCAAAGTTTATCTCGAGGTGTTTAACTTGTCAACGTGTAAAGGCGGAGCATCAAGTGCCTAAGGGTCCATTGCAACCACTTGAGATTCTGAAATAGAAGTGGGAACACATTACCATGGATTTTGTTACGGGTCTTCCCACGGTTTCTCAAGGCATAAATGCTATTTGGGTAATTATTGATAGATTAACCAAGTCTTCTCATTTCTTGCCTATATGGGAGACTTATTCCTTTGAACGTCTTGCTCATATGTATATAAATGAGATTGTGAGATTGCATGGCATGCCAGTATCCATAGTTTCGGATCGTGACCTAAGATTCACTTCACGATTTTGGGTTAGCTTGCAAAAAGCTACGGGCACGAATTTACGATTCAGTTCAACATATCATCATTAAACGGACGCACAATCAGAGAGGATTATTCAAACTCTTGAAGATCTATTAAGACTCTGTGTCCTAGACATCAAAGGGAGTTAGGATAAATATTTACCTTTGGTGGAATTCTCCTACAACAACAGTTATCAGGCAAGTATAGGTGTGGCTCCATTCGAAGCATTATCTGGACGTAAGTGTCGCTCTCTAGTATGTTGGGATGAGATTGGTGATGCAACATTATTGGGACCAGAGTTTGTGTGAAACCCCAAATTTTATGAATAAAGAATTAATTTTCTCGAAATAATTTTTTAATATTATAGTGTGAATTTGAGATAATATTATAGTTGTGGGTAGTATTTATAAATTTTGCAAAGTATGCAAGTTGTTATATTATATTCGATTGGTCAGGGAATATTCTTTGTGTCAAAAAATATTCGTACGACGGTACAATTATTGGTGGACCCCACAACGGAATTATTGTCGGATTGAGAAAACGACAAAAATATTTTATTGAAAATAACGGCGGAAGTTTTACCGTTGATACTGTTGAACTACTGGGTAGTAAAAGTACAGTAATACGCGTTGTTGCATAGTAGCACACGGTATTGATTATTGATATTTATGTGAGAAATCGCTTAGTTTGATTCAATTATTGTCGATTAATAATATGAATTATTATAGCGATGATGACGTTTTGTTTTATTCGTATTATTAACATAATAAAACAGAAACATCTATATTATAAAACAGAACCCAATTCAAATTTTATCATTTGACAAACCACAATAACGGCTAAGATTTGATCTCACTTGATCTAATGGCTCATGTTCTATCTTACACTAAAAAAACCGCCCAAATTTTCTCCTCTTTCTCTTTCTCTCTCCTCTTCTCCTTCTCTCTCATATGCTCCTTCCCCCTTTCTCTCCTCTCTCCCCCGCCTTCTCTCTGTTCCTCTCCTCCCTTTCTTTCTTTCTCTCTCCTCTCTCATCTTTCTCTCTTCTCTCTACCGTCTCTCTCTTCTCCTCTTCCTCTATTTACCTAATTAATTAGAATTTTAATATTTTATTTTAAATTATAATAATTTTTTGGAGTATGCATACATTTAAAATATATAATACATAAAAATATCAATAGTAAGAAAGCAATTACAAAATAATTACAAAATTAAAAAATTAATTTATCAAATAGAACAAGTATTAACAAATAAAAAAATTGGTTAATTGTTGGCATGATGTGATATCTAAAGTTAAAATACTAGATGTGACATATAAGATTCGCTTACAATTAGAAAATTGGTTAATTCTTATGTTTCGGAATTACAATATAATAATAATAATTACTACTACTATAATAATAATAATAATAATAATTACTACTATAATAATGATAATAATAATTACTACTACTACTACAACTATTATAATAATAATAATAATAATAATAATAATAGTAATATTTACTACAATAATATTAATAATAATAGTAGTAATAATTACTACTATAATAATAATAATAATTACTAATACTATAATAATAATAATAATAATTACTAATACTATAATAATAATAATTACTACTATAATAATAATAAATACTATTACTATAATAATAATAATTACTACTAATATAATAATCATAATAATACTACTACTATAACAATAATAATAATGATAATAATAATAATTACTACTACTATATAATAATAATAATAATAATAATATAATATAATAATAATAATAATTACTACTATAATAATAATAATAATAATAACAATAATTATTATATTATAACAATAATAATACTAATAATTATAATAATAATTACTACTACTATAATAATTATTATATTATACTACTACTATAATAATAATATAATGATAATAAAATATAATTACTATACTATAATAAAATAATAATAATAATAATAAAATACTAACTACTACTATAATAATAATAATAATTATTATTATATATTATTATTATTTTTATTATTATAGTAGTAGTATTATAATAATTATTATAATAGTACTAATAATATAATAACAATACTTATAATTATTAGTACTATTACTAATATTAATAATAACAATAATTATAATTATTAGTACTATTATTATTTTTATAATTATTATTACCATTATTATAATAATTATAATTATTAGTATTATAATTATTATCACTTTTACTATTATTATTACTATTATTGTTATAATTACTATTATAATAATTATTATTAATAATAATAACAATAATTATAATAGTAATAATAATTATAATAATTATTATTATTAGTATAACTTTAATAATAATAATAATTATTATTATTATTATTATTATTATTATGATAATAGTAACAATAATAATAACAATTATTAGTATAACTTTATAAGTTTTGTTGATAGGTTTAAATTTTTCTGGATATCTATTTTTAAAGAAAAATTAATTATTGTGGTGGTGTGGAGAATTTTGATAATTGTTATTTGTGATTGTAAGTTATTTTAGGTTGTAAAAAGCATTTAGGTAATGTAGTATTTTTTAAATTTTAATCTAATTTTTCGTTACGTCGTGCCTTCAGGCACGGGCAATTACTAGTATATTTATATTATGAGACATGCCTCTTTTTTCTAATCATCTTGTTCTTAATTTTTAGTTATCTTTTATAACAATTCAAATAATATTTTTTTAATAATACATAAATATTGATGGAAATAGTCAATAAATTACATCATTAATTTATGACGACATAAATAAAATTAAAAATAGATAGCTGAAATAGAAAAAATAATAATAATTTAAAACATCTAACATTGTCCTTCTACTTTTAAGATCGATAAAGGTTGTCAATTAAGCCTGTCATCTCACAACAAATTGGTCAAGTATGTAATAGGTTTCTTAAACTTAAAGGGAATTTTGTACCTTTAGGACCCACAATATGATTTTAATCTGAAAACAAACAGTTGAAAATTTAAAATTATAATGTAAATTTGATATTTAATATATACAGAACGGATTTAAAACACTCATTTTAAATAATATTATTTCTTAAATAATACTTTTTTATTAAAATTACGTAATTTTGAAGATTTTTTTAAAATATAAAATAATATTAAAATAGAGTGGTCCAATTTGTTTTATTTTTATTTATAAAAATATCACCCACCCACGATTTCACTTGTTTTTTAAAATAATTTTTAAAACGACGTAATTTTAATAAAATAATATTATTTAAGAGAGAATGCTAAATATTTTTAAAAAGAATTATTTTTACATTTTTTTAATATAAATATGTAATGAGTATTAAGTTTATGTGAGAATAACGATGTAAAAAATACACATGAAATTAGTGGTAAAAAAAGACAATTTCACCGGGTTCGCTCCAAATATAAATTCGGACTAAAAGTTTAAAAAATTTGTCCACTTTTGCTTTTGACCTTTTTCCCTCAAAAACAAATAAACTATAGCGACTCTCCCTGCAGGCTGCACCGCTGCATTCGAATATGGCGGAAAGCTCATCTCGTCTTTTTATATAAAACAGAATACTTTATTAAAGTTATTCTATAAATAGAATATATTATATTTTATTATACATAGTGTTGCATAGTGTTTTGCATAGTGTTGCATAGTATTTGCATAGTAAAAATCTTTTTATATAAATAGAATATATTATATTTTATTTAAAAGATTTTTCTTTAAATATAGACCGTCAGATTAAAGTAAATCAATCTGGACCGTTCATGGATTAGTTACTATGCATTCCATTTTCCTATAAATAGAAGCTCATTCCTTCATTATTTTCTTACGAATTCACTGAACTCTAGAGAGAGAAACTATAGAGAGATAGAAGAAAAGCTTTTTGCTACTTAACTTTTCTTTTCCTATATCCAGTTTCTGTTACGGTAAGGGGTGTTATTCTTTCTTATTCATGAAGAGAACTGTTGTTATTCAATTTCTTATTATCCTGTTGGAATAACCTGTATACGCAGTCTACCCTATACTTGGTGACATTCTTCTATTATTCTGTTGGAACATCCTGTCTGTGTGTTTTACACCGGACCTGGTTCCGTCTTTATTATTTTTCCGTTGGAACATCCTGTCTGTGTGTTTTACACCGGACCTGGTTCCGTCTTTATTATTATTCCGTTGGAACATCCTGTCTGTGTGTTTTATACCGGACCTGGTTCCGTCTTTATTATTTTGTTGGAACATCCTGTCGGTGCAAATTTTACCTGACCTGGTTCCGTTATTATTATTCTGTTGGAATAACCTGTCTATGCGAAGTACCGCATGCATGGTGATTTCTGTTGTTATTTCATTCTTTATTATACTAAGTTGGTTAAAGTTTTGACTTCTATACTCCATGAAATTAGTAGAATATCCTTGATATTTGCGCTTCATCCAGTATCTTTTCATGGAAATATTCTTTTGATCATTCTTGAATTTTATTCTACAAAGCAGTATCATGTGGACAATTTGGACATTAGTAGTTCTTGGACAAATTAATTCTTGAACTTGTTTTATTGAATTCTTATATCATTGTTATCATCCTCATGTTTATATTTTTTTGAAAGTCATCTGTGGCCTTAGTGCATGGATGGACTTGGTATGATTATGACCAGGGATTATTCGGTGTAATCATGACCGTAATGTTACAAATGATGCGGTAAAAGTCCTCATTGGCTCGTAGTGCATTGATGGACAGTTGTTGGCATAATCATGACCATTGATGAATACACAAATGTCCTTGGCCCGTAGTGCATGGAATTTGTGGTCGTGACCCTAATAAATATCCTTGGCCATAGTGCAGGGATGATGTGGTTTATTTATTAAGCTGAGTCTCAGCGATAAAAGTGATGAAAAACTTTTTAAATCATAAAAGATAGAAGATTCTATTCTCTACTTGACTCTTTTAATGGATTGCTTGATCCGCTGCTGTTAAACTTGATGTTGGTATATTTTATTAGTTTAATACTGTTGAAGGTTAACGATAATTTATTCTGCATTATCTTAGTCATAATATTTCTTACTGGGCTAGTTGAGCTCACCCTTTCTTTCACTGTTCTCTTCAGGAAATGAGAACATAGCAAGGACTAGTCGGGGAACGGAGTGACGGTCCAGAGGATAGCATTAGTAGTCCTCACTATTCTGTGAAATAGTGTATTAATAATTGTAATGAGGACTCTTTTTGAGTTTGTATAATCTCTAGTAAATAATAATTGTATTCAAACTCACAGTTATGTTTTGTCGTATTGTACACGACAGTTGTATTAGTAAGTTGTATTTGAATTATGTACCATGTATCTGACGACCCAAGATGGGTGATGTATACCTAATTTTGGGGGCGTCACAGTTTGTACGTATGACTACAGAAAAGATCCAAATGATTTGACAACATATACAATTGGCACATGATCGATAAAAGAGTTATGCGGATCTTCATCGAAAGGACGTGGAATTTAGTATTAGGGATCATGTATTGTTGCGTGTTGCTCCATGGAAGGGAGTGATAATATTTGGGAAGAGAGGAAAGCTCAATCAACGATTTATTGGTCCATTTCAGATTCTTGACCGAGTAGGAAATGTAGCCTATAGACTCGCGTTACCTCCAAGTATGTCTCGTGTTTATAATGTTTTTCATATATCTGTGCTACGTAAATGTGTGAAAGACCCAAACCACGTTATTGAGTTAGAACCAGATGAGATAGCTGAAGACTTAACGTACGAAGAGGTACCTGTCAAGATCTTGGATAGGAAGGAGCATGTCCTACGCACAAAGGTCATACCACAAGTCAAAGTTTTGTGGAGGAACTATGCTATAGAGGAAATGACTTGGGTGTTAGAAACAGAATTGAAAGCGAGGTATCCTCACCTTTTTGAAACACAGGTGCGTACATCAATTTCGAGGACTAAATTTCATAAGGAGGGGAGGTTGTAAGACCCCAACTTATTATTAATGAAATTAAATTTCCTCTATTTATTATTTTGAAATAGTAAGGGTTGATTTGATTAATGTGGTTAGTTATGGGTAAAGTGCACAAATATTTCAAATAAGCAAGTGGTTATAAAATATTCATTATTGTCGAAGAATATTAGTTTGGTCATGGAATATTCTTACTGTCGGGGAATATTCGTACGACGGCGCAGCCTTGTGTGGGCCCCATAACAAAAAGCAATTAAATGAAGAAAATGACAAGTAAAAGTTGTTTATAAATAACGGAGTAGTTGTTACTGTTAATACTATTGGAATACCTGGTGGTTAAAACACAGTAGCACACGGTATTACACCAATTTTTATTATTACGTAAGAAGGCACTACTCAATAATTGTTCCAGTAGTTACTATTTAATATTTTATTTTATTGATTCAATAATTGCTACGTTGATATTTTATATTATTATTGTTTCAATAATTGTCACTACACAATATTTTCATTATCAGATCAATAATTCATATTATTTGAATAATATTATTAGATAACATTATTGGTAATGTCTAGAAAGTTCTGTCTAAGGAGTGGTTTGGTCACCTAATTGCGCGCCAGTAAGGAGAAATCATTATTAGAAAGCCCCCTCTTTCCTAAGAATGGTCTGGTTGCCAGTATTGTGATTCTATAATATTATTTGTGAATAATTAATTATTGATTTATATTATTAATTTTAAAGTGACAATTGTTGAAAAATTGATATTTTATCTTTTCTGATAAATAATTCATTTAAATATATTATTATATTTTAATAATATAATAATGGTGATATTTTTACAATGAATGTGGGATATATGAGTATATGAGGAGGAGTATTTTTGTTACTAAAAATATTTAGAACATGTTTTTCATGTTTGTGGACCCCATTTCTTGAGTGAAATTTGATTATAGCCTGCAAAATCGTCCGTATGTGGATTTCGGTCAATTTCTGCTTGGAATTTGGAAAAACATAAACTCAAAAAGTTGTAGATAATGGAATTTCCTATGGAAAAGACATAAGGTTCGAATTTTTCTGACAAAAGGGCTATTTATTATGAATTATTGATGTTTTGAAATTCCGAAATAATTGATTTTTGGAAGTTTTAATTATGTTTATTAAGAAAAATGTTTTGTTTTATTTTGTGGGCTACACTAGCATGTGCAAAATAAGCTGAGATCAGTTGTCTAAGGTGGGCGTGAAAATTATATATATATATATATATATATATATATATATATATATATATATATATATATATATATATATATATATATATATATATTATTTCATTAAATTTTCTGCTTTGGTGTTTTAAGCATTTTCCTATAAATAGGGTGCTTAGGTTAGAATTGAAAATCACACCAGAAATTGAAGTTTTCTCTCTCTATATTATCGAGCATATTCTTGTGAGTATTTTGATACTTTGAGTGTTGCTATACCGTGCAAGTTCTTTCAGCGTTATATCTGATATTCCAGCCAGAAGTACTATTCTTTTCGAGGTAAGGGATATTTTTTTATAAATGATATTATTTCCTTTAATATCATTATGATGGAATATTGGAAAGATTTTTCTTGTGAAATTCTTGTATTTCAGTGTCTGGGTTACTATTCACGTATACAACACTATTCACGTATACGACACTATTTACGAATACGACACTATTCACAGAAAAATTAATTTTTTGATTTTTATCCTAGATATCTATTATGGATACGAGCTTTGATTGTATCCATGTTTTGATCATTCTTGAATTTTACTTCACTATGATTATTTATGAAGTATTTTTGAACTCAGATTGTTTAAAGTACGAATCCTTAATGTCTGTTCTTTTGTTTCACTGGATTCGTTTTCTTTAAAATATTTTTCATCATCCTAAGTCCTAAATGATGATATTACTGAATATCTTTGGCCTGTAGTGCAAAGATTAATGATTTTCTTATTAATATCTTTGACCCGTACTGCAAAGATGAACATGTGTTGAGATGAACATGACCAACTAATGAATATCTTTGGCCTGTAGTACAAAGATGAATATTTGATTCAAGATAAATATTGATTGATGTTACAGGGATAAAATTATGATGATGGACTTTTAAATTCATAGATTATAGTAGATTTCATTCTCTACGTAACTCATCTACGAATTATTATTTCTGCTGCAAATATTGATCTGAAACTTGTTGTCTATTGTATTTTATAAGATTTTTCCCTGTTGAAGACTAACGATAATTTCTTCTATATTTTCTTAGTCATAATATTCTTTACTGGGCTAGTTGAGCTCACCCTTTTCTTTTTTGTTCCATTTTCTTTTCAGGAGGCGAGAATGTAGCGAGTTCTTGTCGGGGTGTGGAATGATGGTTATAGAGAGTTGTTTTAGTAGTCCTCACTATTTTTGTAAAATAATGTATCAATAATTGTAATGAGAACTTATTTGAGTATGGATATTGTCTAGCTGACAATATTTGTATTTAAACTCACATTTTATGTGTTGTATTAATAAAGTCGTAGTTGTTTTTGTACCATGTTTTTGACAACTCAAAATGGGTGATGTATACCTATTTTGGGGGCGTCACATCAAACACTTGGGCTTGAGTATCACTTCCCATTGGACTTCCACCATTAAGCTAATAATCCTATAAGTCCATTGCATTTAAATTGAACAACTTAACATATATACACCACTTATAATTCTCGTATGCTAGCTCGTATAATTAATTGTAATATACGTCATTTCATTCCTAATACATAATTGTATAATATGTCATATTATACTTACGTTCATTACCTCGTACAATGCTTACACATCATACAATTACAACTTTCTTTCCTTAACGCTTAATAAACCTAACGTTCCCAAATACCGCATCTGAAATATTACGTTTTCCATACTTAGATTATTATTACATAATCAATATCACCTCGATATTATAACGTTACATATTTCTCGAAAATTCAAAAATAATTCCCGAGCAGAAATCGATGAATAGTGTTTTTCAGAAAATTTCTCGAAAAGCTTTTATTTTCATCTTAGAAATTCCAACACTTTAATTCTCTTACGTAGTTAAAATACTACGTCATTCTGACGTTTCTAGGATATAGAACGATATTTATCTTATCAACACGTAATAATAATAAATAATATTATTTTATTAATTATTAAAAATATTTACAAAGGTTCAATTTTCCGGGGCGTTACACTCTCTCCCCCTTATAAGGATTCTGTCCCTAGAATCTCGCTATATAAAAAAAATTACACAAATAATTGAGGTTAATTCTTTTTCATCATTTCTTCTAACTCCCACGTTGCTTCTTCTGCATCGTGGTTCTTCCATATCACCTTCACGGAAAGGTATGACTTTATTCCGCAGAACTTGAAATATCAACAATTTGAATCGGCATTTCTTCGTACGTTAAATCCTTCTCGATATGAATAGGTTCATACTCTATCACGTGCTTATAATCTGGCTTATAAGGACATAACACGGATACGTGAAATACATTATATATTCATTCTATGTCTGGAGGTAATGCTATCATGCAAGCTACCTCCCCCACCCGTTTTAATACCTCAAAAGGTCCTATGAACCTCAGACTTAACTTTCCCTTCTTCCCAAAATGTATCTTTCCTTCCAGGGAGATACTTTTAGGAATAAGTACGAACCTACTTCAAACTCTCTATTCTCTCTATGCGAATCCATAAATTTCTTCTGTCTGTCTTGAGCTGCTAGAAGATGCATCTATATCATCTTGACAATATCCGCTGTTTGTTGCACCAATTCTTGTCCCAACATTCGGCGTTCTCCTACCTCTTCCCAATACAGTTGTGTTCTTCATTTCCTCCCATACAAAGCTTCGTAAGGCGGCATACCTATGCTTGCATGATAACTATTGTTATACGCAAACTCTACTAATGGTAGATAATCATCCCAACTACCCTTGAAATCCATGACGCAAGATCTTAGCATATCTTCTAACGTCTGAATTGTCCTCTCGCTCTGTCCATCCGTTTGTGGATGATACGCCGTATTCAGCTTCAAATGCGTTCCTAACTGCTCTTGTAGACTCCTCCAAAAGTTTGATGTGAATCGCGGATCACGATCTGACATAATCGATACTGGTACTCCTTCTCTGGAGATTATTTCCTTAATATAGTGTCTAGCTAACTGATCTAAGTTTTACTTAACCCTAATTGGCAGAAAGTGAGCCGACTTTGTTAACCAGTCAACTATTACCCAAATCGCATCATACCCCTTTGTTGTAGTCAGAAGTCCTACCACAAAATCCATCGTGATATTCTCCCACTTCCACTCCAAAATTTCCAATGACTGTAACAAGCCACTTGGTCGTTAATGTTCGACCTTAACTTTCTGGCAAGTTAAAAACCTACTCATATATTCTGCTATCTCTCTCTTCATGTTCGGCCACCAAAAACTCTGTCGAAGGTCTTGATACATCTTTGTGCTACCAGGATGAATCCAATACCTGCTCCTTTAATTTTGTCTCCTTCGGAACCCAAATTCTTCATTCAAATCTTAATAGTCCCTCATTATCAAGACTATACTTACTATCTTTTTCATTGTCCAGACGCTCCTTCATCCGATCACACTCAGTCAGTTTTGAGTTGTACCCCTTTAACTCTCTCTACGATGGTAGATTGCATCTCCATCGCAAACATCATTTGTCCTCCTTCACTTGGTAGCTCACTTCCAACTCCATCCTAGCCATCTCTGTTATTAAATCAGTTTGAGCCTTCAACAAAGAAAACTTTTCCCGACCCTTCCTACTTAAGGCATCCACAACTATATTGGCTTTTCCCAGGTGATACAGGATTTCATAATCGTAATGCTTTATCAACTCCAGCCATCTCCTCTGCCCCATATTCAACTCTTTCTGTGTGAAGATATATTTTAGACTCTTGTGGTCCGTATATATCTCACATTTTTCTCTATAAAGATAATGTCTCCATATCTTTAGAGCAAAAACTACTGCGGCCAGTTCCAGATCATGAGTAGGATAAACTTTCTCATAATCCATCAACTGCCTAGATGCATACACAATGACCTTGCCATGCTGCATGAGCATGCAACCAAGTCCTCTATGCGAAGCATCGCTATATACTACAAAATTTCATGTGCCATCGGGTAATGACAAAATAGGCACTTCACTTAACCTCTTCTTCAGTTCTTGAAAATTGTCCTCACACTTATCAGTCTAAGTGTATTTCACCGTCTTCCTTGTCAAGTTAGTCAACAGAATAGCTATCCTCGAAAAATCCTGGATGAATCTTTGATAGTAACCCGCTAACCATAGGAAACTCCGCACCTCAGTCGGCGTTTTCGGTTGTTCCCAATTCATCACGGCTTCCACTTCGCTGGATCTACTAAAATTTCCTCATGGTCAATGACATGACATAAGAATTGTAACTTCTCCAACAAAAATTCACACTTAGTGAATTTCGCATACAACTTCTCATTTCTTAGTGTCTCCAACACTAATCTAAGGTGTTCAACATGATCTTCTGACGTCTTAGAATAGACTAGAATATCATTTATAAACACCACGACGAACTTGTCCAAATATTATTTGAACACTCTGTTCATCATATCCATAAATGCAGCTGGTGCATTTGTCAACCCAAACGACATCACCAGAAACTCGTAATTACCATAACGAGTCCTAAATGCTGACTTTGGTACATCCTCCTTTCTAACCTTCAACTGATGAGACCCCATTCTTAAATCTATTTTAGAAAAATACTTATCCCCTTTCAACTGATCAAAGAGATCATCGATCATGGGCAATGGGTATTTATTCTTTATCGTTAACTTGTTCAACTCTCGGTAGTTGATACATAGTCTTAACGATCCGTCCTTCTTCTTGACAAACAGTACCGGTGCTCCCCACGATGAAACACTCGACTTAATGTACTTCCTGTCCAACAGTTCTTGTAACTACACCATCAACTCCTTCATCTCAACTGGCGCCATACGATACGGTGCCCTGGAAACTGGTGCTACTCCTGGTACGATGTCTATCAAAACTCTGTCTCCCTATCCGGCGTAAGACCCGACAATTCACTCGGAAATACATCTGCGAATTCTCTCACTATTGGTATTTGTTCCATGGTTGCTACCACTCTCTGGGTATCAACAACATGACATAGATAGCCTACACATCCCTTCCTCAGTAATTTCCTAGTTTGTGTCATGGTTAGACAACACGAACGTCCCGGCGATCTATTCCCCTAAAATAATACCTGAGGTTGTTTTAACGTCTTATTATTCACACATTTCTTTTGACAATCTATAATTGCCCCATGGTTTACTAACCAATCCATTCCGAGAATTACGTCAAATTCTCCAAATTTAATCGGTAACAAATCTACCGATAATTTACAACCCCTTATATCTACGCATCAACTCCTATGAACATCTTCAATAGGAATTATTTCTTAGTCTAGCAAAATCACATGCTATAAACAAACAAGTAGCACCCGAATCAAACAGTACGTAAGTATTTATGTCGTTGATCGGAATAATACATGCGACGACATCCCTTGATGTAACTGCATCTTGGACTGTCATGTTAAAGGTATGACCCATCGGCCTACCCAGTTGTGTTGGTCCACTAATAGCTAACTTACCGCTATTAGCGCCCCGGTTCCCGTCCGTCCCCTTCTTCGGGCAGTTCTTTGCCATGTGGTCGGTTGACCCACACACAAAGCATCCATTATTCTTCTTCGGACTCGGACAGTTAGGCGCAATGTGCCCCTCCTGTCCACGATTGTAATAGACGGCCTTCCCCTTCAGACAAACTCCTAAATGAGTCTTCCCACAGGTCTTGCAGGCCTCGATTCTCCTATTCGGGTCTCCTTGCTTCACTTTGGTATTCCCAGAGCTAAATTCCTACTCTTCTGACCCTCGCCACACTACCAGTGGCTCCCTCGATCTTTACTCTCCCATATACTTTACCCTTGCTCTTCTTGTCCTTGTGGTATTAACTCAGAGCCTCACTACCACCCTCGGCGATTATCGCCTTCTCTAAAATGGTTCCAAAAGAAGTACTTTGGAACACTGATATACGGTTATAGAGCTAGGGTTTCAAGCCCTGCTCGAACCATCGTGCCATCCTCACCTAAGTATCCACTTGATGTGGAGCAAACCTCGCCAGTTCATTGAACTTGGCGGCGTATTGGGGAACTGTCATGTCCCCTTATTTTAACTCCAGAAACCGCATCTTCGTCCTTCCCTGCATGCTTATGGGAAAGTAGTTCTCGAAGAATATCTCCTTGAACCTATCCCACGTCCCATGCCCTAGCCTGATTGGCTTCCCACCAAAAGTTGGCCTCTCCCTTCATCATATAGGACGCAAAGGCAACCTTTTGGGCCTCATCGACATTTGCTATCACAAATGCCTTCTCTATTTCCTTAACCCATGCTTGGGCTTCAAAAGGGTCAGTAGTTCCTTTGAACTCTGGCGGACCCACGCTCTTGATATCATTAAAGGTAGTAGCTCGTGCTATTCCTGGATTTATGGGGATATTAGCCCCTGTTATATTAAAGGCAGTTGTTAATAGGTTAACAAATTCCTGCATCGGGTTGACCAGACCTCCCTCCGGTTGATTCACGTTAACATCTTGATTACGTTGCGCTCTTCTTGGCAGCATTTTGCTGATATAATAAACACATTTTGTTATTATTCCTTTCTTTATTAGTTATCATTAATATTAAACAATAACTCCATCATCCATTACTTATTGCTTTCCATAAAAAGGACTTATATTCATTCTTCGTAGTATAATACTACATCAGTTACATACACAACCTAAGCTGATTACATTACTTTCCCGCTATCGCTTTTCAAAAATTGGGATTTATAAAAGACTACCCTTCACTATACAAAGAGGGCTTTACGTCACTACTAATTATAAAATATTAAATACTACTCTAGCTACCACTAATCTACATCTACCTTAAAGCATTCTCAAAATCTGTCTTGGCAAGACCGACAATGATATCACGGCTAATAGTATGCCATGTTGCCCCACCTCTACACGTTATCCAGCTACCTGCTACTGGAAATCTGTATGAGAACTCATATAGATATAGGACATTCTCCCTATCTTCTGCACTTTGGTCTTTAGCTCTTCCTTGAGCTCAAAGACCTCATGCTTTAACTCGTGGACTTTGTCCTTAGCCAAAATCCTCTCATCATGTTCCTGCTCCCACATGGACTTGACATCAGTCTTGTCCTCTATAACAGTTTGGAGCTCTGCCTTCAACTCCTTGACCTCCTGCTCCCACATGGATATTTATATCCAACGCCAACATAAATAGAGACATCATCGACCCCCTAGGAGCTATCTCTGCGGCTATAGCTACTGGATTAAAGGACACTGTCTCTACTTCTTCCTCGATCATCCCATCAAATACTGACATGTATTCAGCTTCATCTGAGTCTCCAGACTTAATAACTACCACCTCCGGATCTGCTGCTATAGGGTTCGGTATAACCTCTACTTGGTTCACTGACTCTTCGCTAATGGTTTGACCATTTACAAACATCCCGTTTACTCCTGACATCTACACAAAACACATACCATAATCATAATGCATTTTTATAAGGTTATTTTCTTCTTGCACTTCTTTGACTTCTCTTAATGTTATGACTTAAGGTTTTTAAATCCCCCCTTAAGTTTTATAACCTAATGCTTTGATACCAACCTGTGACACCCCCAAATC
The DNA here is from genome assembly GCA_020205505.1 of Panax japonicus. Lineage (NCBI taxonomy): Eukaryota > Viridiplantae > Streptophyta > Magnoliopsida > Apiales > Araliaceae > Panax > Panax japonicus. Next base: position 21,202,023 of record CM035102.1, on the reverse strand, counting down.
CGGGTTATCTTCTAACCCGACAGATGGTGCTACACGGTACTACCATTCATACATTCATTCAATTGAAAAGTCTCAAAAGAACTAATATATCTTCTATATATTAAAAATAATATTACATTTCCCAGGTTCTTTATAACCCATTCGTTCGTTCTTGTCATAATATTCAATATATTACACACATTTACCTACACTATTACATAAGTAATCTAAGGGTTCGTCTTCGACTTGCCCTTATCTTTGCCGGAGCCTTCAGTCTGCTCGATCTTGGTTGTGTTCATATGGTTCAAGCAAGAGTGAGCATGACTAGCTCAGCAAGTACTACAATTCTAATAAACAACATGCTTGAAACATTGAACTCATATATCTTCAGTAACTAAACAATAGTTATGAAGTACTATCGATAATTCAAAATAGCACTTCTTTTCATTCAAGACGTTTTTCACCAATTCAGTAGGATATCAACTATGGCTTAAGAATATGATTAGTTCATAATTTCTTTTGAAAAGGACAACCCGACACTAAGTCCGTAAGTCCGACATAACCTACGAGTACTGCTGGGTAATCAGCCCATATTACTCTATGTTGATCAACACTACATTCATTAAACATGTATATGTTTAAGTTGTGGCAACCTCACGTGTCTGTCGTTAAATGACAAAAACATTTTAGCATACTCAGTCTTCGATTGAAAGCCACACAAATATAACTCGGTAACATTAATCATGCTTGATAGAAACATACTGTAAGTCTAGCTGAAAGAATTGTCTTTGACTTCATCATTCAAGGATTCATTCAAAAGAATACATGAATTACAAAGTTTGCCCAGACTGAACTGAAATAAGGGTTAGAATACTTGCCTTTAGCGTTTGCTTACTGATTATCACACGTACACTTTAAGTCTCTAAGTCTCTACAATACATGATCATATAACGTACCACATTAGGTCATATATAATCAAGTATGTATACTATTATATCTTACCCTTCATCTCAATCTAAATCCTGACTTAGATCTGTTATTATGGGTTTCGGCTTTTTATTACGTCATTCACATTACATCATGATTGATTACTTATCCTTTAATCAACATACATAAGTGTCTAACAATGCCTTAACAATGTCATGTTAATGCCTTAGTTCATTACTAATGAGTTCTCTTCCATTTTATATCAGAAAACATTCATTACTGTCTACATCCTAGGGTTGGCATTGCGGCCCCACCCATTGCTCTATAAGTCGCGCTGCGGCGCGAGTTAACAATAGGTATAGACCGGACTCGGCGCTGCGGTGCGAGTCCTTACTCTTCAGGTCGCGCTGCGGCGCGAGTTAGTAGTCTGTTCAGAAACTGTGTCGGCGCTGCGGCGCCCCTCATTTGGCCTTGGTGGTGCCAGCGGCGCCAACTCTATGCCTTAGAAAATTTATAGCTTTTGTAAATTTGGTGAAACTCTCGGACGCCAAACTTCTTCGTTATAAGTTCGAATTGACTCGTTCAAAAGCCTACAGTTCACAAATTACATACTCTATGTGCTCATTCAAGAATTTGATCTATTTGACTTCGTTTGCTAAAATTTCTCCTATTAGTTCATTTTCAATGAAAACGATAAACGTCATGTGAACGTTCAACCCTCCTTTCTTCGTTCCAAGTCAAAATTCGGTCATTTTTGAGTTCGTAACTCTATAATGCCAAATATGACTTGTCTCCATCGAAAACCAACGTTTCCGACTTCAACCACAAAATACGACTTCCATTCCGAGAATTTTACGAATTCAATGATTATCGTCTAATCGTGTGAATTCTGGCAAAACTTCATTCCTAATGATTCTAAATGGATTTTAATCAACACATGAACATTACAAGTTACTTATTACACCAACTTATTCATAAAGTAGGTTTTGACTTATTTAACTTATTAACTACAATTTATCATGCTTATGACTTACTATGAACTTAAGTCCATCAATCAATGTTCTCATACCATATTGAACATACTAACCTCATATGACAAACACATGACAAGTTCTTCACAATTTTATCAACTTATTAGAGTTCAAGTTGCTTATTCAACTTATTCGGCTTAAGTTCATTCATTAAAGATTTCTTATAGGTTCTTAGCATACCATCCCACTTCTCTATCAATCCTATCATGGTAGAGTCTTACCCTTGAAGAGTATTACTTCACTTCTCTTTAGAAAATCTAGCAAAGGTTGAATGACTTATAAGTGCTTATGTGAGCTTATTCTCTCTAACACTTAAGCTACTTAACTTGAGAGGAGTTGGATGAAATGAAACAACCAACAAATGAATTGTGAAGCTTGGTATTTATAGTCTTGGCTAAGTTAGGGTATTATGGACATTAGAACATCCCGCCTCCTTAACTAACCTCCTCAACTTCCACCTCGTTACTATTCATCACTTTACAACTAAGTAACTTGACTAGAACAACACTTGCTCATCACACAAAAAGCTTACCCATCAAGACTACCCACTTTACACTTGGTTTGCTCCATGGATCATGTCTTAATCACATTGGACTTGCTAATTAATCTAGCTAATTTCTTATTGGGCTTGCATTACAAAAGTTTGGACTCATGACTTATCAAACACTTGGGCTTGAGTATCACTTCCCATTGGACTTCCACCATTAAGCTAATAATCCTATAAGTCCAGTACATTTAATTAAACAACTTAACATATATACACCACGTATAATTCTCGTATGCTAGCTCATATAATCAATTGTAATATACGTCATTTCATTCCTCATACATAATAGTATAATATGTCATATTATACTTACGTTCATTACCTCGTACAATGCATATGAATCATACAATTACAACTTTTTTTCCTTAACGCTTAATAAACCTAACGTTCCCAAATTAGGTCCGCATGCGAAATATTATGTTTTCCATACTTAGATTATTATTACATAATCAATATCACCCCTGATATTATAATGTTACGTATTTCTCAAAAATTAAAAATAATTCCTGAGCAGAAATCGATGAATATTGTTTTTCAGAAAATTTCTCGAAAAACTTTTATTTTCGTCATAGAAATTTCAACACTTTAATTCTCTTACGTAGTTAAAATACTACGTCATTCCAACGTTTCTAGGTTATAGAATGACATTTATCTTATCAACACGTAATAATAATAATAATATTATTTTATTCATTATTAAAAATATTTACAAAGGTTCAACTTTCCGGGGCGTTACACCTGATGTTCCATGATTTGCATAAAGCCTCTGAACATCCCATCGTTCATCATTTGGTCGGTGTTGTTTATTTTTTTTTTGCTAATTTTAGACTGAAATAAAAGAAAGAATAAGTACAAAATTCATGGGAGAAACCCCTAGACGGTATACCATAGCCATCATAGGATAGGCCCTATGATGGCAAAGGTAAACTCAAGCTAGTCACTAGCATACAAGGAAATAATAAGGAACAATGCAACTACAAACCAGCCAAAATGACTAGCTAACATTCATATAAAATATAAACCAAAACAACCCATAAAAGGAGAAAAAATAGGGTTGCCCAGACATATCAACTGCCTAGTGCAACTGCTCCTACCGAAAAGAGCTGCAGCAACATGAGGACCACTATCCTAAACAAAGAAGATCCAGCAGACTCAGAGCGACATAGGCAGCTGCACATGCTACCCGAGCGACATAGCTCAGCTAGCCGCACACTAAACTGCAAACAGCAGCAGCATCCTATGCCCACCACAACTGCCGAGATCCCAGACACAGCTGCAGCAAAGGCAATCGCAGCAAGCCCACAGCAGAGTAGCAGCACGTCCACACTTAGCAGGAGAACCAGCCAACTGCAGCAGCACTAGCACTAGTCCAAAGCAGACAAAACCGCCTATAATTTTCCAGACAGTTTGCAGCAGCATTAATCAAGTCTTCTCAAACAGCCAACAGAGCAGCAGAAGCACTCCAGTCCAAACCAGCAACACAACAGCGATATCAGCCAAAATAACAGCGAAAACCTGTTGGTTCATAGCATACCACATCCACTAAACCAGAAGAATCACACAACAACATCCTTAGACCCATTTCTGCAGTAGGGACAAAACAAAATGCAACCGAAGCTTGCTACTGCTGCTTAAATTCCATCAGCAACAAATCAGATCATAGCAGGACACAGCCCCCAAACATCAAACCAAAAGCACCCAACCAACCAACAGGTGAACCATCAGCCAGCAGGCTTTCCAAACAACAAGCAGTAAACCAGCAGTCTTTCCAAACAGTCAAAACTAGCAGAAGCAATAGTGGCACAGAGAGACCATATAGGAGGCCAACATAAGCCATTCCTCACCAAAACCAGCTAGCCGAGACATTAGAATCCAGCTGCAAAAACACAGCTACCACCCAGACAACGGTCTCATGTGCTCCATTGCTTATCTCAATATTTTTAGATGCCATTTTAAAACACTGCCACAAAGCAAGGATTAATTGACATGCCACATATTATCACTATATTCTGACTGACCAATTAAATAACAAATAAACTTAGGTAGGTTATACAAGCGAAGGAATTACTCGTATCTTTCCTCCTGGTTCTAGTTTTACATCTCAGCTAGGGATCATATCCTTAAGCTTTGATACCAACTGTGATGCCCCCAAAATTGGTATACATCACCCATTCTAAGTCGCCAAATACATGGTACAGAATTTAAAAACAAACTTCTTGTATACAATACGACAAAGGCGTAGCTGAGAGTTTTTACACGAATATTATCTTCTAGACAATATCCAAACTCAAATAGAGTCCTTATTACAATTATTATCACACTATCTCATAGAATAGTGAGTACTACTATAGCCACCATCTCAGGACCATCACTCTGTTCCCCGACTAGTCCCGGCTTCGTTCTCATTTCCTGAAGAGAATAATAAAAGCAAAAGGGTGAGCTCAACTAGCCCAGTAAAAAATATTATGACTAAGATAATGCAGAATAAATTATTGTTAGCCTTCAACAGTGTTAAACTATGTTAAACTGATATTAAACAACAAGTTTAACTGCAGCAGAACAAGCAATCCATTAGAAGAGTCAAGTAGAGCATGATATCTACTATCTTCTATGATTTACAAAGTTTATCATCAACTTTATTTTTGAGACTCAGCACAATAAATAATCCATATCACTGAATTATCCATGCACTACGGGCCAAGGATATTCATTAGTACCACGTCCATGAATTATCCATGCACTACGAGCCAAAGATATTCATGTAATCACCAATGGTCATAATCATGCCAACAATTGTCCATCAAAGCACTATTGGGCTAATGATGACTTTTACCATATCATTTGTAACATTATGGGTCTTGATTATACCAAATAATCCCTAGTTATAATAATACCGATCAACAGTCCATCTATGCACTACGGGCCAAAGATGACTTTCATCACAATATAAGCATGAGGATGATGACAATGATATAAGAATTCAATTAAAAGAAAGTAAAGGAATTTTTTTTAGAGATTTATAATTTAATTTATCCAAAATTCAATTATGTCCAAATTGTTAACATGATACTTATTTGCAGAGTAAAATTCAAGAATAATATTGTATCAAAAATGATTTAAACGGAAAAGAAATTAATTTTTGTCATGAATAGTACCCTGGGTGAATAGTACCCGAGTGAATAGTACTCCATGAATAGTACTTCATGAATAATAATTTATGAATAGTATCCCACGAACAGTACTTCGTGAATAGTACTCTATGAATAGTACCTCGTGAATAGTACTTTGTGAATAGTACTCCGTGAAAAGTACTCTAGCATGAAAAGCTTAAAATTTAACAAGAATGTTTAGAAAGATATCCTTGTGAGATGATACTAGATGAAGCACAAATTTTAAGGATATTCTACTAATTTCACGGAGTATAGAACCAATACTTTAACAAAATGAGTGTAGAATTAGGGATACGAATGAAATAATATTACTCTAATGCTACAGAGTATGGAAGAAAATATTATCTCAAATGAATATTGAAAAAAAAATTCCCATACCTTAGTAGAAGACTGGATACTACAATACTGTAGTAGCAGAATACTCTTCTTCTTCCTCTCTATAGTTTCTCTCTCTATAGTTGCTTTTATGAGTCTTAGTGAATATGTGAGAATGAAAGAACAAATGAGCTTCTATTTATAGGAAAATATAGTTTCGATAATTGCACATTTAGGGGCTCGAATTATTACAGTATATTACCTTCATCTTTACCTCCATTTTTAATTTAGTCCTCAACTATTATCAATCTTGCACAACCTCCCCAAATATTATATTCATGTGAATCAATAGTTCCATACATGTGAACCAACATTAATTTGCATGTGAACCAATAGCAATTTAATGCTCATTTATCTGGTTAATTTCTCGTTTGGTAAATAATAACAATACTAGAATGTAGACACTTGAAATTTTCTACATACCTGTTACTAACATTGCAGGAGGGTAGAATCGTCTTTTAGAGATAACCCTGGAGGACAAATCAGCTCAATCCCGAAAACTAACACTAGAAGTATCAGTTTCAACCTCGTATATAACCCCAACGAATGAAGTTGCAGTTCTAGAGATAACCTCGAAGATGCTCGTTTCAACCTATGCGGTCAGCTTCAACCTCAGAAATCACACCGAGGCACTCAGCTCCAGTCCCGAACATAACCCCAGGAGGTCAGGCACAACTCAGAGACAACCTTGAGGACATCCAGTACTTACAGCAGCCTAATCTCAGAGATAACCCTAAGCAAAGACGGCTTTATTATCCTTAACCGAAGATAACCCCGGTGAGGGGAAAAATCATCATTTTTCCACCTGGATCCCATATGCGCGCTGTCTCAACACATTTCCACATACATTCTTCATAGAAATGTCCCACAAGAGCTAAATAGCTGCAATCCCGAGTGACTACTACACAGGATAACACACCGAATAGAATTTGAAGCTTAAAGACCAAGGGCATGGTCCCATCTTCCTGACTTTTTAAAACCTCTAATCCCTTACCATTTGTGTATCTCTAGATAACAACACTCCGTAAAAGTTCTTATGCAGCTCAATCGGAGGCTCAGATTGAAGTTCTGCAAGTTCGAGCGGACAACATGTTGCATGCGTGCACGTACTTTGAGACGGCAGAGCCCGGGGCAACCCAGGAAGTTGCAAATACATCTACAGCTCCCCCCTCTATAAATAGAGGGATTAGGGTGGTCATTTTGTAAGAGAGAATGGCAAGGATGGCCTCTCTAATTTGCTCTATACACACCCCAAACTGAGTGCTTTCTTATTTTAAACACTTATGAGCTTATATTCAATCATATTTTTACCAGCGAGAGCCGAGTGTTCATCCATTTAAAGTTATAGAATTCTTCTTTGGCAGTCCACTGTAAGCCTTCTTACACCTTTTAAAGCCTTTCTCTTCTACTTTGCTCACACCTTTCTTCACATTGAGAGTTATGTTGCGTGTGTATGCCCGGACTTCGGTCTGTGTCTTTTATTTCCTTATATATATATATATATATATATATATTTCTGTCAAGCCTGGAGTTTATTTCGTGGTCTTTTACTGATTTATTTATATTTCATCCCGCCTGGAGTTTACTTCGTGGCGGTTGGTTGTCTTTACTGTTTTATTTACATTTTTGATCCCCTATGGAGGTGCTTCGTGGTGGTTGATCATGTCTCTATATATATATTTACCGCTTTTATATTTTTATATTTCCGATCTCCCATGGAGGTGTTTCGTGGTGGTTGATTATGTCTGTATATATATATATATATATATATATATATATATATATATATATATATATATATACACACTACTTTCATATAAATTGTGGCATCATGTGAGCCTAAGAATCATGTGATCACAGATTCAGTATACTGAATATAGATTCGGTTCCCGTGATGGACATTTTCAGCTTGCATTGGCAGTTTTGGGCCTATGGGAGGCTTCCATATTTGGATCATGTGAGCTTGATAGGTTTAGACACTTATCCACGAGGACAGATATGACATCATTCCATACTTGCGGAGGTCCCTATTGTTGAGGGTTTCACTCATTACCGCCAACAGCTGGAGTTGTTGACAGCGAATGTCATCACATGGGTTCCCTACTCTGGGCAGCATTTGAGCATTGGATTTGAGGATGGGTACCCGACTGGTGTCGAACATGTGATTTCAACCCGTAGGATTCCTCTTTTCACAGATGGAGGATGGGAGCTCTACTTAGAAGAGCGTGCTATCAGGAACACTACAGGAGAGATTCACATGCTGATCTTGCCTCTTGCCAGGCGTTATTGGCCTATTTTGCAGTTACCATCACTAATATCCCATTGTTGGGGATTGACAATTACACATTATCAGAGGGCCCCTGCACTCAGGAGATGTTCTAGCATTTGTGGTTCCCTCGTACCATTGTAGCTAAGACCCGCGCCACACACTTTATGGGGGATATGGTTCTAGGATCCATGATGATGACGGATTGGCTAGCCCGTGTTAGAGATCCGACTCATGTGACACAGATTGACAGTTTGACCCGGTAGTTGGACCGGGCACATTTCTTTATCCGGCATTTGGGTTGAGATCCTTCAGAGGCAGATACTTTTGATCCTTTCAGCTCTGGCGCTGACCCCTCAAGTGACCCATATGGATTTTCCGGTGCAGATTCTCCCTTGTATAGGCTTGACATCCCTGTAGATAGAGATCCAGTGACTCAGGATGAGTTACATCAGATGGATAGGATTAACGATGTAGACATCGATAACATTGACTTCTTCTGATGTATATTTCTTGTTATCTTTTGATAGGCCTCTGTTAGCTATTGGGTAGCTTCGCCCCATTCTCGGTATATCTTTTGATAGGCCTTTTTTTGTTAATGTGGAGTTTCCTAACCGCAGTCAGGCTAAGTCTCCCCACCCCGGACCAGGCTTTGCGCACAGGATTTTGATAGGCCTTTGTTAGTTGTTGGGTAGCTTCGTCCCATTTCCCTATATTTTAGCTGTATAAAGATGTATTAGATGATGATATACTTAGGAATGTATGTACAATTTTACATTCCCTATATCATATTTTTTTTGCTAAATTTAAACTGTATTAAAAAAAGGAAATTACAAATGTCATTGGAAACCCCAATCAGAATATAGCATAGACATCATAGGATAGGCCCTATGATGTCATGACTATATAAAATTGTAGGCCCGAAGCCTATCAACGCAAAAGTGATAACAGACTATAACAAAGAGTGAACAAGCCAAAATAACTGTTACACAAGAACAAATCTAAACAAAGACTCGTAAGGCATTAAATTTCCAGCAGCTAAGATTGAAACTATCTCGGTTGCAACACATAGCCCCCACATTTTCCAAAAGCCCAATGTTTGACGCCTACTGCAACAAATCAGCAGACCAGTCACAGCAACACCCACTACATATACTTGGCGCAGCGGTAAGTTTCCACCTGGGGTGAACCGTAAACTCGGACATCCTGGGATCGATCCCCGCCTGCAACAAGTGTGAGGGCCAATTAAAACTGGTCCGTGTGGCCACGGATCGCACATTTCTGGGCGGAGCCAATTACAACAAGTGTGAGGGTCAACTGTAGTAGCAAAAGCTCCAAACCAGTAGCAGCAACCAAAATAGCAACAGCAGTAGTGCAACCTAACCTCGAACCTCTGCAGCTGCATACTCCAGCAGAGCAGCACTCACAGCAGACCAAAGCAGTAGCACAACACAACACCAGCATAGCTCAGCATGATAAGGCAAAGCCAGTCATAGAGCATCAGCGAGCAAAAACCAGGCACTGCCCCAGGACCACACATCGCCTGATGTAAAACCCAACCAAAATCAATCCAAAAACTTTCAGAAACCAACCAGCAGCAGCAGCCCATGCCCAGGCCTTATAGAACCATAACAGCCATAGACAACCCTATACCAAACAGCGCCAATCCCAGTAGCACGACAGCAGATTGGACATAGCAATTCCAACAGACTCCAACAAGACTCCAAACAAGCAGTGTAGACACGACATCCAAGCACAACAAAGGCTAACAACTGATAAGACCATATGCAGCTCAGTACCAAATGACAGCAGCAGCCACTTGATTACAAACTGCAGCTTCCTAATCAAGCATACCAGCAAACATCTCCAGCATATAACAGCATCAGTGAAGCCCCACCATCTACCGAGAGCATACAATAAGGCCCATAGCATCACAGAAACAAAATCTGCTTACAAACCGACCTCACAAAGGATCAGGCATTGTTTAAAATGAGATGGACAAAAGCAAAACCTTTCTTTAACTTTTGGAATTTCGCATTTGTATGAAGTAAGCATATGTAAAATGTCAGAAACAAGGTTCCGAGCAGAGCAAAATTTATGGTTGAAAATCCTCCCGTTTCGTTCAATCCAAATACGGTAGACAACTGCAGCGAACCCAAAATGAAGAAGACTGATGAAAATTTGGATTTGAAAAATGGATGAGGTATCCCGTTATAGAGCTCCAACTCCGACTAAAACCCCTCCACCCACAATGTCTAAGAACAGAAAGGAGAACCCTAAATGAGTAATCACATTGAAAGAATAGGTGTTCAAAGGTTTTCGGTTGGGATGAACAGAGGACACAAGAAGGGTTAACAAGCATCCCAAAACTGATCAATCTGTCCATTGTACGCAATCCACGATGAAAAGCCAACCAGAGGGTAAAAGAAAATCGAGGGATCAAAACCTTATGCCACACTAGTTTGTCCCAAAGGACTACAACTCCCACCTGTCTAATCGAGCTCCAAAGAGTAGAGGCTTTAACCTCATTAGGTTTCACAGTGTCCCAAAAAACCTCATCAGGTCTAGAAGAGTCACATAGCCTATTAAGATCAAAAGAATCCCGAAAGACAATAAAATCATTATGATTTGAGGAAGGGAGATGCCAAGAGGAATCTCTGATAATACCACTCACAGTAGCATTTGGGCCCAAATTAGAGTTAAGGATCAAAAAGAATGAGAACTGGAAGCTAGGGGAGTCGCATTTAACCAAGGGTCAAACCACAAGCTAGTACTTTCCCCATTACCAATATGAAATCGAATATACTTTAAGCAAGAGATCTCAACTGCAAAACCTTTCTCCATATCCATGAACAGTCATTCGGAATCTTCAAAACCCAAAAGTGATGAGATTTTAAGTGATTATTTCTTACCCAAGAAGCCCATAATGACTGGGAGAGAGGATTTACTACTCTCCATAATTGAAGCAAAATCAGAGCTTTATTCCAGTCCTCCAAATTCTTAATAGCCAAGCCGCCTTCAGAGTACGGTAGAGCAATTTTGCTCCATGCGACTTTGGCCCCAAACTTCAACATGGAGGGACATTTCCATAAGAATCTACCCATAGTGGACTTTAGATCTTTAATCACAGACGCTGGGAGAATGAAATGAGCAGACCAATACGATTGTATAGCAAAAATAACCGATTTAATAAGTTGCAACCAACCAGCATAAGAAAGAAACTTGTTAGTCCATGAAGTAATTTTGGATTTAACCTTTTCTAAGAGAGGATGATAATCAACAAGGCTAAGCTTCGAAGTGATCAAAGGGACCCCTAAGAATTTTGCAGGGAACCGACCCTCTTGAAATCCCAGAATGTTGAATATAACCTCAGCATGATCATGAGAGACATTGCAGAGGAAACACATACTCTTCGAGTCATTTATGAGTAAGCCCGAGAGAGACGAGAAGAGGTCTAAACAAAGTTTGATAACCTTGACCGAATTCGCATCACTATGACAGAAAATAAGCAGATCATCAGCAAAACATAGGTGGGATAAGGAAAGAGATTTTGTTTTCCAATGATGCTTGAAACTAGGAGTCCTTCTTTCCTTTGTGAGAATAATAGAAAGCACTTCCATAGCAATAACAAAGAGATAAGGAGAGAGAGGATCCCCTTGATGCAAACCCTTGGTCCCTTTAAAATACCCACAAAGGGCACCATTCACTCTAACTGAGTAAGAGGGAGAACACATACAAACCTTAATCCAGTAAATGAACTTGGGGGGAAATCTGAAAAGCCGCAAAGCAGAAAGCAAGAAATCCCAAGAGACCGAACCAAAAGCCTTACGGAGGTCTATTTTCAAGGCACACCTAGATTGGCCTGAGGGCCTATGGTAGTTCCTGAAAAGCTCTTGAGCCAACAGAATATTATCACCTATCCTCCTGCCCGGAACAAAAGCAGACTGACAAGGAGATATTAAGGAAGGAAGAATACCCTTAAGCCTGACAGCAATTATCTTTGAAATGCACTTGTAAGTTGTGTTACAGCAAGAGATAGGCCTATAATCTGACTGCATTCAATCCTTCTCTCTCTTCTCAGGCTTGATCCCTAATGCCCATAAAAGTCAGTGCTACCTTTCTAATACTTCCACTTCCACCTCCACTGTGAACAACATTCTATCGCTGCTGGGTTTTCAGATAGGAACTCTACCCTCCAAATTTCTTGGAGTTCCATTATTATCTCGAAAGTTATCTTCTGCGGACTGTGGTCCTCTTATACAACGGATTACATCAAGAATCTCTTCTTGGACCTCCAAGGTTCTCGCCTATTCTGGTCGGCTTCAGTTGATAAAATCCATTCTCTGCTCTTTTCAAACATATTGGTGTCAGCACTTCATGCTTCCTAAGGCTATTCTCCGGGAATTGCATTCCCTTCTCAGCAGATTCCTGTGGAAAGGTCCAGCTCTATGCAAATTTGGAGCTAAAGTGGCATGGTCACGGATCTCTTTACCTACCATTGAAGGGGGTTTAGGTATCAAGAACTTGCTTGAATGGAATTCTGCACTGATGCTCCAACACTTCCTTCAAATTATCAATAGGGATACAAAGTCTCTTTGGGCCCATTGGACTAAAGCCACTGTTTTAAAAGACAAATCAATCTGGCAGGTACCAGTTCGCCAAGACTGCTCTTGGACTTGGAAACAAATCCTCAAACTACGTCCCATTGCTTTACAACATCTGAAATACATTATTGGTGATGGAAATCATACTTCCCTTTGGTATGATCCTTGGTTGTCTGATGTACCTATCAACCCCTCTGCCACTCTTTTGACCAACTCCGGGCTTCCTGCCTCTGCCAAGGTCAGTCATATCATCACTGACTCCCACTGGAATCTCCCAGCTAGCAACCATCATGAAGTTATTCTCTTTCGGCAACAAGTTCTGCAATTTCCAATCCCTCCTCTTCAGGCTGACCAGATCTTGTGGGACATTCACGCTATCAATTCTATCAAGGCTAACCAAATTTGGGATTCTATCCGGGCTAGAGTACCTCAGGTGAATTGGAGCTCTATCCTTTGGCATAATCTCCATGTGCCAAGGTACTCCTTTATGCTGTGGCTTGGGCTGCTTAGGAAGCTCTCTACAAATGACCGAACCATCCTCTACTCTGGAAGATCATGGAATTGTCTTCTGTGCAACCAACACCCAGAAACCTTTGAGCACATGTTCTTTGAATGTATCTACTCTTCGGTAATATTACAAAGTGCTCTTGACTTAGGGAATTGGACTTCCATTCCAATAGCATGGAATGATCTCATTGGTTACCTAACCAACTACAAAGGAACAAATCTGTCCAAGAACATTCTAAGCCTTACGGTAGCCACATGCTTCTACAAAGTTTGGGAGGCCAGGAACTCTAAGATGCACAAGGGTATCCTTATACCACCTCGGTCTCTAGCCAAATACACTATAAATCTCATAAAGTCAAGGCTCTCCTCTAGTAAATCTTTTATTAAGGCTACTAATTGTATTCACTATTGTAATTGGTTGATAACTTCCTAGTATGGTCGGGATCTCTTCCTTGTATCGTATCCTCATCTTTGAACATTAGATGATGTTACTATATTCTGGGGTATGCCCCTGAGCCATTGTATTCTGGTCTTCTTTTTATAAACAAACAAATTTAGCAAAAAAAAAATAGGACTCCCCCACCATAACAGGAGAACCCAACAAGGAACGAAAATGGTCCACCGCAATAGTTTGAATATCCTTTTGACCGGAAACGAGAACACCTTCCTCATTTTCAATAGCAAGGATTTTATTTTGATTCCATCTGTTTTTTATTTGATTGTAGAAGTAGCCTGAATTTTTATCCCCATCCTTAAGCCAATGGATTCTAGATTTTTGCTTAAGTAACTTCTCTTCACATCTCAGGGCATACCACAAATTTCCAAAATGAAGCCTTTGAGCCTTTAGGAGAGAGAGATCAGTCGGATCAGAGGAAATAGCATTCTGAGTGTCATGGAGAACAGCTCTAGCCTTTTCCACATTTGACTTAAGATTACCATTTTCTTTGTTCAAGATGGAGAGAGCCCGTTTGACCGATCTAAGCTTGCCAACTAGAACCTGAAGAGGATCCCCAGTAACTAAGATATTCCAAGCAAATTGAACTACCTCATGAAAGTTTTCAAGCTTGCCCAGGAAATTGAAGAATTGGAATGGCTTAGGGACTCTAGGTAGGGACAAACCAGTTAGAACCACCGCTGGACAATGATCCAAAAGATCACGAGGAGTGAACATGACCTGAGAGACAAGGAACTGATGCAGCCACTCACAGTTGACCATAACCCTATCAAGCTTTTTAAATTGGGGTTTAGAGTCACTAGAATTCCACCAAGTGTGCATTGGCCCCACTGCACGAAGATCAGACAGTAGCAGATCAGTAGAACAGTCTAGGAAGTCCTGCATGCCTCTATTCCAGGATTCAACGCCTCCCTTAATTTCAGTAATAGACAAAACCTCATTAAAATCCCCGAGAAGACACCATGGCAGATTGATAGAAGTACACAGGGAACGAAGATCAGTCTAAAGAGCTTTCCTCTCAGAGGGAGTATTTAAACCATAAACGAAGGTGACAAAAAACTGCATGGAAGAAGCAGCAGACTTTTATTGAGAAGATTTAGAAATAATATTTACAGTCCAAAGCGAAGGGTCCCAACCAACCCAGATTCTCCCATTCACATGATGCTCATAGTTAAACTGCCAATTCCATTTACTACATATGGCTTTGGAAACAGTATTGGCTTTTGGGCATTTGACTCTAGTCTCAACTAGGCCAACAAAAGAAATACTATGCTTATACAAAAGAGCTAGGACACTATCCTGCTTGGACTTCATATTTACACCTCTAATATTCATAGAGCAAAAAATAACCATAAAAAGGTTAAGGATAAAATGGGGCAGGCCTCCCCCCCTCCTTTGATCTTTTTCTTTGAAGACTGGCCAGAATCCGAATCAGCTCGAGCTTTCGCCTTAAGATCCCGACCTGCCTTTTCATCAACCATTTTTAGCTTTCCCACAAGGGGATTTGGAGAAAGGGAGCAGTCAGAACCAGAGAACCCCTCCATAACCTCCCCACCAGCAGCAATAGGCGTGAAGACATTGGAGTTACCAACCAAAGAGAGATCACGAGGGAACCAGGGCATATACAACATGTTTCTCTCTCTAGAAATTTTTTCTCTGCCCTCTCTCTTAAAATTTAAATCTTTGCCGCCTCTCCATCCCACCTAATTTTTCCGGTCTCTTCTAGCTTTTCTGGTCTCTTCTTTTTGGCTGCTATTCTTTTTCTGCTTTAGCATCTTTCATCTTTCAACTTTCAACTTTCTCTTTTCATCATCATGGTTAGCCATAACCACCTGTCTGCCGGGAACTCTGTTAGTAGTGCCTCCCACGACCTTTTTGCTGTTTATGGAGTTTCTAACCCTCCCTCCCCTGGCCCTCCTCCCCTTCTTGTTGAGGAGATGGGTGAATCAGATGCTCTTGGTACTCGGGTTAGCTCTGATGCATCCTCCTCTCCAGTCACGGTAGTGGATATTGGTCATCCCCTAGGTGAAAATGCAAAGGAAATATTCTCTGCTGCTCAGCACTTTTCTCTGAAAGATCGTGAAGAAGCTCTCTTTGAAAGGAATAAGAATCTCCATCTCATGTCCTTTCTTTCTGCTCATGGAATTTCTTCCATCGATGTGCAAGCTTTTCTCTCTGAGGGGAAAACTATTAACTTTGGTACATCTCCTGTAATGGATGCTACTGGTCCTAGTAGACATATCAAGCCAGTTTCTCCGGCAAATTTTCTGGGAGGCTCCCTGGTTCAAGTCTCATGTGTTGGTGAAAAGTCTACCCCAGCTATTATGGAAAAAGGTGCTTCTCTTTTGAAATCTCCCACCCCTTTTCTCGAAGAAGGTGAAATTCCTACTGAGTCTGTCAGAGTACCCACTAAGACTTGGAGTGATATTGTGGGCAAAAAGTCTGGGAAATCCTCTCGAAATCTTTCGTACCACCCCCCCAATATGAACGATGGGACTATCACAGTATGCCCCCCTAACGAGATGCTTAGCAGAGGTAACCAACTTTGGGCCTCTAGTTTGGTTGGGTACTTCTTACAGTCTTCCCTCCCCTTTAAGGTTGTGGAACCTATAGCTCGGCGCTTATGGGGTCATCTGGGCCTTTCAAATGTCTACCTCCATAATAAAGGGTATTATATCTTCAAATTCGCTAATATTTCGGACTGTGATAATATTCTAGCCTCTGGTCCCTGGCATTTTGCTTCAAAAGGCATTGTTCTACAGAAATGGAAGGAGGGTGTTAGTTTTTCCAAATCTGAATGTGAAGTTTTCCCGGTGTGGGTAAAGCTAACGAACATCCCCCTCTCCTATTGGTCTGATGAGGGAATAAGCTACATTGCAAGTGCGATAGGGAAACCATTATTCACAGATGAAATGACTTCCCATAATGATTTTCTGCAATATGCCCGTGTTTGCATTGAAGTTAAAGCTTCTTTCACCTTTCCCCCCTCTATTCGTGTGGCTGTTAAAACGGATGACTCCTTGGATAACTTTTTTGTTCATGTTGATGTTGAATATCAGAGTAAACCTCCCTCATGCCCCACATGTAATGTTTTTGGTCATTCTCCAGTTAAATGTCCTAAGGCAAACTATCAGTGGATCCCAAAAAGTTCAAAATCTCCTATGGTCGGGCCAGCTGGTCTCAAAATCTCCAATCCTGCACCTTCCATCTCCTCTTCTGAGCATCAAACTGCTCTTGTTAATACCGACTGGGTGAATGTTACTCGTGGAGTTAAATCTGCTACTGGTTCCATACTTCCTAATAATACCTTGTGCACCTCTAACACATTTGCCCCTATAAATGAGGAAGATCATCAGGATAACTCTGATTTCGAATCCCCTGCTGGCCCAAATCCTCTAGTCTCTAAACTAAAGGTGATCGATGAAAAGGAAGGCAAAGATCAAAAGAACAAGCAGAGTTATAGCAATGATAATCCTCAAGCTGCTAAGAAGAGGAAAGGGAAAGGCAAGGCTGGTTCGTCTCCCTCTTAGTTTTTATGTTAGCTTCATATAATATTAGGGGTCTAAATAAAATGCCTAAACAGGCTTTTGTAAAGCAGCTTATAGCAGATAATAGGATATCTATTTTGGGTCTTCTTGAAACTCGGGTGAAACAAGCTAAGGCTACAAAAATTTCAAGAAACATTTACCATTCTTGGAATTGGGCTTTCAACTATGATACTCATATCAATGGAAGAATCTGGGTTGGATGGAATCCAAATCTTTGGAACTTGGATGTTATTTTTGTTTCCTCTCAAGTTATTCACTGTAAAATCCAATCGGTTGATTTGTCCAGTACCACCTTTTTACTCTCCTTTGTTTATGGGTTAAATTCCCATTTGGAAAGAAGGGACTTATGGCACGACTTAATTTCTTTCACTCATACTATTAGTTGGTGCATGCTGGGCGATTTTAATGTTATAAAAGACCTATCTGAAACAAACAATGTAAATGTTTCTTGGGACATTGGGATGGAAGAATTCAAATCTTGCATTAATACTGTGGGTATCGATGACATTAGAGGGGTGGGTCCTACGTTTACTTGGTCTAACATGCAGCTTGCTCGGCCGGTTCACAAAAAATTGGATCGTGCTATGGGGAACTCGGAATGGTTCACTAACTTCAGCATGTCTCATGTCACATACGCCCCTCGTGGATTATCTGATCATTCTTTGGTCCTTCTCCGGACTGGTATCCAGCTTCCTCAATCTAAGCGTCAGTTTCAATTCTTCAACCATATGCTACTTCTTGATGGCTTCAATGAGGTGGTGGGTAATGCTTGGAGCACCTACATCTCCGGGAATCCTTTCCATGTTTTTTCTGAGAAACTGAAATGCACTAGACATGCTCTGGTATCCCTTAACCTTACCACTGGGAATTTAATGTCTCTGGTCTGCTCAGCCAAAGAGGAACTACACTTAGTTCAGACCTTACTCCATGCCAACCCACTGGATTCTGCTCTCCTGGGGAGAGAAAAATCTTGTCATCATCAACTCTGGATCGCCTTGGAAAGAGAGGAAACTTTTCTCCAACAGAAATCAAGAGCTAACTGGCTGGCCTTGGGTGACCGCAATTCTAGCTATTTTGCCAACATAATGAAGAATCGTTGGAACTCTAATAAAATTTTATCCATCATGAATTTGGCAGGTTCCCTAGTGCATGGCCAAAGGAACATTGAAGATGTAGCTGTGGGTTACTTTGATAATCTTTTCAACACTTTAGAGGAGCCATATCCTGGGTTTGCAAATTTTGGCTCCACTCCTACTAGGCTGGTCAGCAATGTACAAGCCATTAAATTGGGAAGCCCTGTCTCCGATATAGAAATTCTTGAGGTCCTTAAATCCATGAAGCGAAACAAAAGTCCGGGGCCGGATGGCTTTAATGTCAATTTTTTCCTTAGTTGTTGGGATATAGTGGGTGTGGACTTCTTAAAAGCTGTACACTACTTCTTTGATAACAGTAGGCTAACGAGGGGGTTCAACTCGACTGCTATTGCGCTGATTCCCAAAAACTCCAATCCTTCCTCAATGTCTGACTTTCGGCCTATCTCCTGCTGCAATACAATTTACAAATGTATTGCAAAAATCCTCTCTAACCGGCTTAAGGAGGTTCTTCCATTTCTGGTGGACAAAGCTCAATCTGCCTTTGTTAAAGGAAGATGCATTAGTGACAATATTCTTCTAGCCCAAGAAATGTTCACGGGCTACCTCCGTACCACAGGTCCTCCTAGATGTGCCCTTAAAATTGATCTTACCAAAGCTTTTGACACGGTGAGATGGGATTTCCTTTTTGACACATTACAAGCCTTCAAATTTCCCACGCCCTTTATTGGTTGGATAAAAGCATGTATCACCTCAGCCATGTTTTCTGTAAAGGTCAATGGCTCTCTTGCAGGGTTTTTTGGGAGCTCCAGGGGTCTCAGACAAGGTGACCCACTTTCCCCTTTTCTATTTGTTTTGGTTATGGAAATGCTTTCCCTCCAACTGAACAAGGCAACTTCTGTTCCGGAATTTTCATATCACTGGAAAACCAAAGAATGCAAACTTACCCATCTTTTCTTTGCGGATGACATCATGATTTTCTGTCATGCATCCTTGCCATCTGTATCCATTATAAACTCGTGCATTCTTTCCTTCTCCTTATACTCTGGACTTATTCCAAACTCCCACAAAAGCCATTTTTTCCTCTCAAAGTCTGACCCCTCTGCAATTAGGGAAATCTCCTCTCTTCTAGGCTTCCAGATTGGATCACTTCCCTCAAAGTTTTTGGGAGTTCCCCTTTTGTCAAAAAAACTTTCAAAGGTCGACTGCATTCCTCTCATACATAGGATAACCAACCGTATAACCTCTTGGACATCAAAGGTTCTTTCCTACTCTGGCAGACTTCAGCTTATAAAAACTACTCTCTTTTCTATACAAGTTTTCTGGAGCTCACATTTCATTCTTCCGAAAGTGGTCCTAAAAGAAATCCAATCCATCTTATCTCGATTTCTTTGGAAAGGGGCAACACTTGGGAAATATGGTGCCAAAGTTGCTTGGGCCAATATTTCTCTTCCTCTTCATGAAGGTGGTCTTGGCATTAAAAACTTAACGGAATGGAACAAAGCTCTCATTCTTCAGCATCTCATTGGCATTATTCAACCTAAACCATCTTCTCTTTGGGCTAACTGGATCAAAGCCACAACTTTAAAAAAGAAATCTTTCTGGCAGATTGGGATCAATACTGCAAGTTCATGGATATGGAAGCAAGTTCTAAAACTGAGGCCACTTGCTCTACAGCACCTGCACTACCGAATTGGAAATGGTCGTGACACGAACCTTTGGTTCGACCCTTGGCTTAACGATACTGCCATCAACCCTTCCAGTTATCTTTTGTCAACTACTGGGATCCCTCTCTTGGCTACTGTAAGTCAAATCATCAGAGGTAGCACTTGGTTTCTTCCTCCGGGCAATCATCATGACACAATCGTGTTACGCAGGAAACTGGAAAATCTCCCTCCCCCTTCGCTGCATAGAGATAGGATTTTCTGGGGAACTTGTGATACTAATCAAATCAAAGCTAATCAAATCTGGGAGGCAATCCGATCAAGACAGCAGGCTATCCCTTGGTGCTCAATAGTGTGGAACAAATTTCATGTACCTCGATTCTCTTTTATCCTTTGGCTTGGCATTCTAAAGAGGCTACCCACCAACGACAGGACTTCGTGTTATTCGGGGCTAACATGGAATTGCCCTCTTTGCAATCTACATCCGGAGACGTTTGACCATTTATTTTTTAAATGTACTTACTCTGAAAATATTCTTCTTTCGGCGACAAACCTTGGTAATTGGACTTCTTTCCCAAATTCCTTGGATGCCATTTTGAGTTTCCTAACAAATTTCCAAGGCTCCAAACTTTCAAGGAATATACTTAGCCTAACAGTGGCTGTTTGTTTCTACAAAGTATGGGAGGCTAGAAATAAAAAGCTACACTCTGACTCTCTTCCTCCTATGACTAGTCTTGCAAAGGATGTCATTAATATCATTAAGTCTAGGCTATCTACATGTACCTCCTTCATCAAAGCTACAAATAGTCAATTTTACTGTAATTGGTTGGTAACTCCAATGGGGGGCATGTGAGGACCTGTGGGCGAGCATGTGAGGACGTGGTTTGTAAAGAGCACCTGTGGGCGAGCAAGAGGCTTCGGGAAAGTATATGAGCGACCATGAGGTGAGAGCACATGAGGTGGGCGAGCATGACTTCGGGCGAGGTAGGGGCCTTCGGGCGAGTTTGACTTCGGGCAAGGGGGGTGGTCTTCGGGCGAGCATGGCTTCGGGCTGTGAGCATAAGGCCTCGGGAGAGAGAGACCATGAGCATGGCTTCGGCTTTCGGGAGAGCATGGTTTCGGCCTGTGAGCCGTGAGCATGGCTTCGGGCTACGAGCATGATTTCGGGCGAGCATAATTTTCGGCCGAGGTGGTGGCCTTCGGGCGAGCATGGCTTTGGGCTGTGAGCATGAGGTGTGCTGTCAACTGTATTTTTCATCAAGGCCACATTCTGTAATCACTACTGTATTTGGTTGTTGTTTAACTTGTTATGTTGGGTTCTCTTCTATGTATCGTATCATCATCTATATAACTTAGATGATGGTACTATATTCTGGGGTATGCCCCTCAGCCATTGTATTTGGTCCTTTTATATACAAACAAACTTAGCAAAAAAAAAAAAAAGAGAGATCACAATAGGGAACCTGCTGTTTAGGTCCTTTAGCCACTAAAGTCCAGTTGTCGGAAGAATTTTCTGTAACAGGCTTTGGGAGAACAGGAGAAATAGGGGCAGCAACCATAGAGTCTGAAGAAGATTTTTGGACTTTAGGCAGCCATTGGTAGTTTGCTTTAGGACAATGCAGAAGAGAGTGCCCAAACGTTTTACAGTGAGAACAGATTTGAGGTCTATTTTGGTACTCCACTCTGACATTTACAATCTTTTCAGAGTTAGTTTCCTCATCAAGAACTACCACTTCCAGAGATCTAGGCAAAGCCGAAGAGGGTGTTATTTCAACACAAATCCAAGCAAAATTCATAGGTTCTAGTTTTTTCTGTGATTTTATCCACAAACAGTGGAACACCAACCCCACTAGCAAGGTAACTGAGCCCAGCTGGAGACCAATAAGACATGGGGATGTTAAGGAATTTAACCCAGATAGGAGCTTTAGCACAGGAGTCAAAATGAAAATCTATGCCTTCCTTCCAAATTTTAAGGCATAGTTGTTTATTTGATATATACCAGGGACCAAGGGCAAACACATTTTCACGGTCCTCTGGCTTTGCAAATTTAAAGACAAACCCCCCCCTCTTGCAAGAATACACTCTGTAGGCCATATTTATCCCATAATTTATGCACATTCTCTTCCACTATCTTAAAAGGCATTTTGGAGTGGAGAAACCCACCCACCAGACAGGAGGACCAAAGATTATTACCTTGCACCAGAATCTCAGAAGGAGGGCGAATCAGGATTGACCCATTTTCTGTGCTAGGGGGGAAGGAGGAAAGAAATCAAGTTTCAGTGATGGAGCAGCCCGAGCCACTACCTTGCTCCATGTTTTCGCTTCTGGGATGCACTCAGTAACAGCAATAACTGGGGCAATATCGCCAGAGGGGACCACAAAATCTGCCGGGCCAAGACATTCCCCTTCTTCAAAATCAGATGCAATACCTACCAAAATCGGTTTGTGGACAGCTCCACACTGACCCAGAGCTGGAAACGACAACGTTGCCAAAGGGATTTCAGAGGACTTTTCTCAAACATGTCATGGTCATTAACTGAAAGAACAGATTTCCCCTTGTTGTAGAAATCATTGACATTTTGCATGGTAAACCCCTTTGCTTTGATAAAATCAAAAAGGAAGCTGCTTTTCCTTCGTTCATCAGCCGCATCTAGGTTGCCCTGCTACGAAAGAGCTTGAGCAGCTCTAAAAATTTCCTTCATGGAGGTACCTTCATGTAACCCTAGGCTGGCTTCAG
This sequence comes from Panax japonicus, assembly GCA_020205505.1. Taxonomy (NCBI): domain Eukaryota; kingdom Viridiplantae; phylum Streptophyta; class Magnoliopsida; order Apiales; family Araliaceae; genus Panax; species Panax japonicus. The sequence goes on along the minus strand of CM035102.1, from coordinate 21,179,123 downwards.
CAAGGCTATTAGCTTCAGAAGCTTCAGAGCTCTCTGACATGATAGCAGCAGCAACAGTTGGGACAACAGAGGATTCTGTCATTGCAGATTCGTCAATGACCGGCGAGCTAGGGCAAGAAACCCCAAACTCAGTGAACAGATCTCGTGAGGGACTACTGATGGAGTTCCCAGCCGAAAGGTGCGAGAAGCCAACCATAGAGGGAGAAAAAGATGGAAAAGGAAAAGAAGAAGACCCAAAATCGGAGAACCAAACCAGAAAAGAAGAGAGAAGGCAGAGCTCAGCTACATTTCAAAAAATAAAGAAAAAAAAGGGTGACTGGTATGATAGTATGTCATACCCCACCATTTTTGGTGGCATCTGGTATGTGCTCATGGTATGATAGTATGTCACCACCAAACAGGGTGACTGTAGATCATTTTCTGCAGCACACTATGACCTTGTTGATGTTTCAGGTTCCCACAGGGTTCATAGAAGGTATGCTAGAGCACTGGGTACCGGATAGATAGGTTTTCCGGTTTGGGACCCAGGAGTTAACTCATACTCTGAAGGAGTATGCATGGTTAACGATGCTTCCGTTGGACAGACCTTGTGTGCACATGGCGATTGGGGACATGAGTAGGCAGTTCATGACCCTCACCGGCTTAAGGCGTAGAGTGGTACAAGATGAGATTACATCTAGCCTCGTGATATCCCAACATTTTCTAATTGAAATATTTGGCACTGAGGATAGTTATGCACGACATTCTAGGGATTTTATCATGCCAGAGGATCATTGGTGTTTGGCCAGAGTGGATGTACTACTACTGTGCGTATTGTCACACTTCTACATGCCACAGTACATGGATGAGTTGGATATCGGGGTAGTGAGAACACTTAAGGAGGGTCATACCATCATATCGATGATTATCGCTGAGACTCTGAGGTCAGCTACATACTGCTAAACTTGTCCGACAGGAGTGTTCATAGATAGCTCGGTCATGCTGTACGTGTGGTTTATTTCACACTTGGGACCGATTGGCACATTCAGACGGCATGGGTATTGCTTTACCCATGATATAGTCATGTTATACTACTTCTAGCCTGCGGAGTGTACAGATGTTGCATCTTGATCAGCTTTCCTTGTAGGGATTGGAGATTAATTCGCTATATTGCCGTGTACAGGGCTTAGCTCACCATACAACTTCATTACTCATGCTCCGAGCATGGATTATCTTCCTCTAGGTGGTTTGAGAGGGATGATCACCTACCACCCACTGGCCGTGATGTGACAGTTTGACCAGTTTTAGGATTTCCATCCATTTGAGGGGGCAGTGAGTTAGTGCTTCGCTTCACGCCATTTATCAGTAGAGGACAGATCCAGGTTGTATACTTGTTGGGATCAGCAAGAGCTAGCTGAGTTTTTTGTCAGTCATCCGAGTTATTCTGCAGAGTATTCCTCATGGATGGAGACAGAGACTGCATCGACTATGGTAGTATCCATAGTGCATGATATTGAGTCCAACGATGAGGAGCCTATGGAGGAGGTTGACATTCCCATTGATGGGGACTTGACTGCTGGGCTGCCAGTATATGTGATGGATTCTCCCACCCCGAGTTCCACTGTTAATTAGTATTTAGCACGGTATTGGGAGTAGACCCTACATCTGTTGACCTATGAGAGAGATCAGGCTAGGGTCGCGATGTTGATAGCTCTTGATGGGAGAGACGCCGCTCTATTAGAGAGGGAGGAGGCTAGATCAGCCATATATGCATTGATTGTGGAGAGGGATGCTGCCTTATCTGCTAGGGATGTGGCCATTGCAGACAGTACTTCCTTGAGATCCCAGACAACTGGCATCCTTGCAAATATGAGTGCATATATCGATGAGCAGCATGTCACCACGTAGTTAGCCTCGGATCTGCTAGCTCGTATAGATACCCTTGGGCAGGAGCTTGCAGCTTTACCTCCTTCTTTGGAGAGGGATGCTATGTTAGATCTGATAGTCCGCATACATACAGATCCGTAGATAGCTTTGTATTTTCCTGCACAGACTAGCTTAGCCATTTTGTCATGTACAATATATATGTATATATCAAACAGTATTATATGTGGCAGAGAAATATATTTTGATTTACTTCTTTTTTCTTTTTTTTGTTGCTAAATTTAGACTGAAATAAAAGAAAGAATAAGTACAAGGTACAAGGGTCAAACCCCAATCAACATACCATAGCCATCATAGGACAGGCCTTATGATGGCTAAAGTAAACCCAAGCTAGACATTAGCATACAAGGATTCAACATGAAGCAAAGCAACAACAATAGACAACCAACAAAATGGCTTGATATCAGTCAATACTCAAACCAGACCAACTCAGGTTGTATACAGAGGAATAACCCATCACTGCACAGCAGCACTGCCATAACAGAACAACTCAAGCAGCCAAGTGAAGCACATCACAGTAACACAGCACCAGGAGTAACGGAAGCAACATCACCACAACTAGCACTGCACACGGATAGATCAGTTTTCAACACCAAACAGAAAGCCCAGCCACGTGAAGCACAGTTTCAATGCTCAACCTAGCAAAGACCTCAGCTGAAGCAGGAAGACCCAGCAGCTGTAGCACAGTACATAGACAGTAAAACATGCCCAAACAAAACTCAGAACTGAACAAACAAACTGCATAACTAAGTTGATAAACCAGCAGCAGCAAATGATACAATAACAACCAATAACATGAATTCTATTATAAGCTGCAACATGCCAAGCAAAACCCAGATGTAGCAGCTCAGTCTCCACCAACTGCACTGACTCAGCAAGCAAAGCAACTCCACCAACTGAACAGAACCACCAACTGCACACATAACCAACAACGACAGACCTTGCTCGAAGATTAAACCGAACAATTCGAATCACAATATCCTTGTTTGAAGAAGAAGATGACCAACCCTTTTCTCAAGCTTCTTCTTCTCTCCAATTCCCTAGCCATTCTTCTTCTCTTCTTTTCTTTTTTGCTAAGTCTAAACATCTAGAACAAATGCACCAGAACACGTGACCAAAGCTGGACACAACAGAAATAGGAGCAGAAGCAGCAGAGTGGCAGCACTAATAGCAGCTACCATATCAGCCCCACGAACAGGAGCCATCAACAATAACCATAGCAGGCTTAACTCCAACCCTACCATCAAAAGGCAACAAAACCCCGCATACCCAACAAAGAAGACCAGCATAGCAGACCAGCATAGCAGATCCAACATAGCAGACCCAAGACCATTCCAGCCAAAACCAAGCCATAACACCAGACTTGCATTAGACCATTGTCCTGCACGAAGAAGACCCCTCTGTCTAAGACATAACAACAACAGACCTACAGCACAAAATAACCTAGCTCGTTCAGACAGCAGACCAGCCCCAAAGGCCAAATACCAGCTGCAGCAAATCTATATTAGAAGACACAACAATGGAAAGGCTGAATCCAAAGAAAAGATTCCCGCTGACTGCACGAAGAGCCATGAGATAGCCAAAGGACCACAGCCAGAAACCAGACCAAACCAACGCCAAGCAGTCAGCATCGATATAAATGATCATGCTCAGCAGCAGAGACAAGGGAACATGCTACAGCCTCTCCAGTAGGACAAACCAGCAGATAAACAATCTGCACATCCGAAGAAGTTACAGCAAAGCTCAACAGCTCAAGCAGCCCTCCCACACAGCAAACAGCGATAGCAGCTAGAACACAACAGCGAACCAGCATGGCCCAATTCTGCTTCAGGGATAAAGCCAACCTGCTGCTGTACCCAACAACAAAGACTGCTCAAACCCATTCTTATCAGATCACTGCCCAAAACCAACAATATCAACCGCATCATCCCATTAGCCACTGCAGCAGACTGCAATCGACCAGCAGCAGACTACAGCAATTCCCCAAACCAGAACAGAGCATACAACATCACTCAACAGCCGGACAAGGAAACCATAAATCAAAAACCGATGACAAAATACAGATTACAGAGCAAGATGTTGATAGCATAACTTGGATTTAATTTTTTGAAACCGAGCATTTGTATGGAGACCACACTTAAGCAAGTGAATAATATCTTGGATAATGATCCGAGCAGGGATAGCTACTTGAGTGAAAATTCTAGCGTTCCGTTCTTGCCAAATCCTATAGACCACCACTGCAAAACCAAAATGCAGAAGACTGTTTAGAAATTTGGGGCAAGAGCTGTTAGTAATAAAATCGGTGATAGTAGTCCAGCTACGACTCAACCCTCTCCAACCACATCTCCTAAGGACCGCAACCAAAATCTGGAAAGAATAACTACAGTGGAAAAATAAGTGATGAAAAGTTTCCCTATCGTTGGAACAGAGAACACATAGGGGATCAACCGTAAGACCAAAATTAAGAAGTCTATCCAGAGTACGAAGCCCATTATGGAATGCAAGCCATAGAAGAAAAGAGTGACGAGGAGGCACAATCTTATGCCACACTAAACTATGCCACCCTACAGTCGTCCCAACACGGCGAATGGAACGCCATATGGAAGAAGCTTTCACGTCCTTAGCTGCAGTACCATCCCAGATAAGCTCATCCTGACAGTCCGAATTACAATTCCTAGTGCGATCAAAAGAAGACCGAAACTCAATAACCTCGCAGTAATTGGAGCTAGGGAGGACCCAATCAGAATCATTAATAATACTACTAACAGAAGCAGTAGGCCCAAGACCCGAATTTACAATCAAGGGAGAGTGCACAGAGGAGGCCAAAGGATCCCCTAGCCAAGGATCAAACCAGAGACTAGTGTTAGCACCATTACCAATGCGAAATGATAGATATCTACGAGCTAGGCCCCTAAGTTGAAGCACTTTTCTCCAAATCCAGGAGCAATCATTAGGGATAGGGGTAGTCCAGAAATATTTATTCTTAAGATGAACTTCACGAACCCAAGAGGCCCAAATAGAAGTAGAAGAAGGATTGATGACTTTCCAAAGATGCAACATGATCACAGCTTTGTTCCAATCTTTAAGGTTCTTAATAGTGAGGCCCCCTTCCGAAACAGGGAGAGTGATCTTGTTCCAGGCAACCTTGGAACCATATTTCAGCATAGAAGGGCCCTTCCATAAAAATCTAGACATTGTAGATTGGAGGTCTTTTAAAGAAGCAGCAGGGAGGATAAAGTGAGAAGACCAATAAGCTTGGGTGGTATAAATAACAGATTTTAGTAGCTGAAGTCTACCGGCATAGGACAAAAATCTGTTAGTCCACGAGCTTATTCTAGCTTTAACCTTTTCAAGCAGAGGTTGGCAATCCACAATACTTAACTTGGAAGTGAGCAAGGGAACTCCCAGGAACTTAGCAGGAAATATCCCTAACTGGAAACCCAAAGGAAGGATAATGGAGTCCGCAGTTTCAGGAGGAACATGAGACAGGAAACACATACTCTTCGAAGCATTTGTGTATAAGCCCGAAAAGGAAGCAAATTTCTCAAGACACTGCTTAACTATCATTACTGAATTAAGGTCTCCATGGCAGAAAATAATGAGATCATCCGCGAAGCAAAGGTGAGTAAGAGAAATGGGAGCAGTTTTCCAGTGATGATGAAAAGCAGGAAACTTAGAAGCCTTCGCGGGCATGAAAGAAAGGACCTCCATAACGATAACGAAAAGATAAGGAGATAGCGGGTCGCCTTGCCTGAGACCTTTCGCCCCTTTAAAATAGCCACACAGAGCACCATTAACCTTCACAGAAAAACTTGTCGTAGTAATACAGGCCTTAATCCAATACAAGAATTTGGGGGGAAACTTAAAGAGCTTAAGGGCTGCTAATAAGAAGTCCCAAGAAATAGAATCAAAAGCTTTCCTTAAGTCAATTTTCATAGCACATCTGGCTGGACCCGAAGGTCGGTGGTAGTTCCTGAATAATTCTTGAGCCAAGAGAATGTTGTCTCCTATTCTCCTTCCCGGAATAAAGGCCGATTGATTAGGAGAAATGAGATTCGGGAGGATACATTTAAGCCTAGCAGCAATAATCTTGGATATGCATTTATAAGTAGTATTGCAACAAGAGATGGGCCTATAATCATTCATAGAAGTGGGGTTAGAAATTTTCGGGACAAGAACAATCGCTGTAGAATTAGTACCACGAAGCAAACAGCCCTGCCGGAAGAAAGATTGAACAACATTGGTAAAAACATTTCCAACAATGTCCCAGGTATGGATAAAGAAATTCACATTAAACCCATCCGGGCCAGGGCTTTTATTCTGCTTCATGTGCTTTAAAGTGCTCAGAATTTCATCATCAGAGACAACCCTTTCAAGTAACAAAGCTTGTTGAGGAGAAACACAGTTATGCTCTGCAGACTCCCAATCATGTAAAAAATGGCCATCCACAAGAGAAGGAGAACCTAAAAGGGATTTGAAGTAATCAACCGCAATACTTTGGACATCCATATGCCCATAACACATTTCACCTTCTGAGTTCTCAATAGCCAAAATTTTAGTTATGCTTAATATTTGCCTGTTTCTTCAGGGCTTGTGATCTTGATGCATTTTGAACTTGTCCTTGATATGTGGACATTGAGCCATCGCAAGATCTCAGAACGGATCATTGATCTGTATGTATCCCTACCATCTTTGGTGTCTTGGGACTGGTTTCTGTATGGAAATATGGAGAGGAGTGTGACTTTTCCTCTCTGAGATTGACCGCACCATAGATGGTCGCCAGTACTTCTATTTGTGAGAAGCCTAGTTAATTTTATCTTTTATGGATTGGTATTGCTCTTTGAGGCACAACAGTGGCTCAGATGGTCACCAAATCTCTTATTTGTGAGGAGAGGTTGGGTAATTCCATCCTCTTGGTCTGAAGCCGATGAAAATGTGGGGGATTGAAGGTTGATCCCAGTACCGTGTGACAATTATTTTTGTTCTGGTAGGGGTTAGACTGTACCATAAATGGTTGCCTATATACTCCTATTGAAGAGGAGATCAAGTCTGCGTAGTTTCGAACCTAGTGTAAGAGGTTCAACACTGAATGTAAAAGGTAGATGGGTGTAAAAATGTTTTTGTTGTTTTTGTTTTTATAGAGAAAGGGCAAAAATGTTTTTGTTATTTTTTATTTATTGCGACCGGGCCATAGAGAATATGGTTGCCTACGTACTCTCGTGTGCAGGCTATACTGCGGGGAGAAAAAAGTTTGATCCAATAATGGGGACAAACTGCAGGTGTGGAAAAAGTTTGATCCTATTTTCAGGACAAACTACAAGCGTAGAAAAGTTTAATCCCGTATTTAGGACAAACTGCAGGTGTGAAAGGTTAAATCCTATGTTCAGGATAACTGAAATTGTGTGAAAGGTTAGAAATGAGGTGAAACCAGGCTGCTAGTTTGAAGTGTATGTGAAACCAGGCTGCTGGTTTTCACTATGGTGAAACCAAGCTGCTGGTTTAAAATGTATGTTTTCCTGAGGGGCAAAATAGTTTGTAAAAAGAGGGTTAAAAAAACTGGAATGACTGGTAATTGGATGATCAATACCAAAATGTTTGCTTGATGGTAACTTCAGACATAGTACCGTTTCACTATGTCTGAGTTGATAAGCTGTGGAAATTCATCGCCATCCATTTCCTGTAGTCTGAGAGCACCTCCTGTTAATACCTCCTTGACAACAAACGGACCTTCCCAGTTATGAGCAAATTTTCCCTTAGATTGATCTTGGTTGTCAATGATCTTCTTCAAAACCAAGCCATGTTGTTTGAACTGCCGTAGCCGGACTTTTCTGTTGTAGGATCGTGCAATCCTTTGCTGAAATAACTGACCATGGAAGATTGTCGCTGGTTCGTATTTTGTCTATCAGAGACAATTGGTGATACCTGTCTTGTACCCATTGGTCTTCATCCTACTGAGCATCCATCAACACTCTAAGGGATTCTATTTCCACCTCTATGGGGAGCACTACTTCCATCCCATAGGCTAATGAGTAGGGGGTTTCCCCAGTGGAAATACGCATGGAAGTTCTGTAGGCTAATAAAGTTAGAGGCAAGAGGTCAGACCATCCTTTTGTGATTGACAGACATTTTCTGCATGATTTTCTTAATATTTTTATTAGCCACTTCAACAACACCATTCATCTTTGGACGGTAGATGACGGAGTTAAGGTGTTTGATGTGGAATTTACTGCATAACTCCTCCATCATTTTGTTGTTGAGGTTTTTAGCATTGTCTGACACAATGACCTCTCGTTGTCCATATCGACAAACTACATTATTTCTTTTTTTTCTGATGAAAGCATTGATGACTTCTTTAGTAACCTTGGGGAAGGAGGCTGCTTCTACCATTTTGGTGAAGTAGTCAATCATGGTGAATATGAATCGATGTCCATTACTGGCTTTTGGCTCGATGAGCCCGATCACGTCCATTCCCCATATTGAAAAGGGCCATGGCGAACTCATATTGTGGAGTTCCCTTGGAGGGGCGTGGATAGCATTCCCATGAATTTGGCATTGATAGCACCTCTTGACGTGATCATTACTGTCAGCTTTAAGTGTGAACCAATAATGCTCTGTTCTGAGGATTTTCTTGACAAGTAAGGGGCCACTCAAGTGTGGGCCACATACTCTACCATGAATTTCATCTATGAGCCTCTGAGCCTAGTCTTTGTCCAGACATCTGAGGAGACCTAATCATGTATCTCTCTTATAGAGTGCATCTCCGCTCAGGTAGAATTTCATAGCAAGTCGATGAATTCGCCTCTTTTCAATCAGGCTCGCCTCCGCGGGTGTAGATCCATCTCGCAGATACTCTTTGATATACTGATTCCAAGGGTGGTAGATGGAGGTAGCTTATCCGATACTTCTCCAACGTAGTTCCCATAAGTTGGGGCCTTTTGCAGGGTAAATGTGATGTTTGGCATGTTTTCCTTGTCAGATATGTGAGTCAAGGAGGCCAACTTTGCTAGTGCATCCGTAAAATCACTCCTATTACGAGGAATGTGTAGAAAGGAGATTTCTTCAAACTCCAAAGCCATCTGTACAACTGACCGATGGTAAGGCATCAAATGTAATTCTTTGGTTTGATAGATTCCTGTGGATTGCTTGATTACCAATTTGGAGTCCCCAAAGATAGTTAACCGCCTGATGCCCATTAAATGGGCATGTTTTAGCCCCATGATACAGCCTTCACACTCAGCTGTGTTGTTGGTGCTGACAAACTGTAATTTGACGGTGACGGGATACTGCTCCCCCGTACTAGATACTAGCCTGATCTCCTTGAACTGTGTCCATGTTAAATTTTCTATCTCAGCCCTAGCCTAGTTTGCCTCCCACCAGAAGTTGGCCTCTCCCTTCATTATGTAGGTAGCAAAAGCAACCTTTTGCCCCTCATCGACATTTGCAATGACAAATGCCTTCTCTATTTCTTTAACCCATGTCTCGGCTTCTATGGGGTCCGTAGTTCCTTTGAACTTCGGCGGACCTACACTCCTAAAATCCATAAATGTAGTAGCACGTAATACCGCAAGATTTATGGGTACATTCACCATATTTTGGTTAAAGAATGTCATTAATAAATTAATGAACTCTTGCAATGGATTAACCGGTCCCCCTTCCGATTGATTCACATTCGCCCCTTGATTTCTTTGTCTTCTTCTTGGAGACATCTTTCTGTTAAAGTAAATAATATTTCATTATTATTTCTTTCTGTTAATTAGTTATTATTCATTATTAAACAATAACTTATACTCATTGCACAACATGTTTCAATAAAAGGCTTATATTGGTTCGTTCTTCCTTGAAGTATAGTACTACATCATTCATCATTACATAGCCTAAGCCGATTACATTACTTTTCAAAAATTGGGATTTAGAAAAGACTACCCTTTGTTATACAAAATAGGGTTTTACTTCACTACATAGATACAACATATTAAATATCTAACTCTACTCTAGGTACTACTTAGATTACATTTACCTTATGGCATTCTCATAGTTGGCATTAGGAAGACCGACTATCACATCTCAGCTGATAGTATGTCGGGTCTGCCCTGCCTCAAAAGGATACTCAGCTACCTGCCGCTAAAAATCCCCGTGAGAACTCCTATGTATATAGGGCATTCTATTAACCTTCTGCTTCTTGGTCTTTAGCTCCTGCCTGAGCTCAAAGACCTCGTGTTTCAGTTCATGGACCGTGTCATTGGCTAACACTTTCTCATCGTGCTCTTCTTCCCATATTAACACCATACTTTTCTTATCTTCCAAGATAGCATGGAGCTCCTCCTTCAATTCTTTCACCTCCTTCTCGTACTGGATATTTCTATCCAACATTGTCATGAACAATGATTTCATTGACTGCCTCGGAGTCATCTCTTCTACAGGTGCTACCATGTTAAACGATACTACCTCCACCTCCTCCTCTGGCATCCCATCAAACAAAGACATGAGGTCTAAGTTTTCCGAGTCTTCTGACTCAATCACCACCACTTCTGGCAACTCTGCTATAGGTGTCAGTAAAAAATCTCAACTTGGTTTACTGACTCCTCACTATCAACATGTATATCTCTATACATCATGCTATCTCCTGACATCTACAATAAAACAATTTAGTTTGATTAGTAAACATCATTAGCATAGTAAAAAACACATATCACATATAATGCATTTTTAGGGTTAATTTCATCTTTTACTCCTTTAACTCTTCTTAAGGTTATGACTTAAGGTTCTTTCCCCCCTCCTTAAATTTTATAACCTATACCAACCTGTGATACCCCCAAATTCAGGTATCTTCCAACCCGACAGATGGTGCTACACAGTACTATTATTCACACATACATTCAATTGAAATAACTCAAAAGAGTGAATATGTCTCATTTATATTCCAAAACAATATTCCCTTTCCCAGGTTCTTTATAACCATTATATATGTTCCTTGTCATAATATCAAATAATTATAACATTAATCCTATACTATTACATAGACAGTTCATTGGTCTGCCTTAGCCTTTCCTTTATCCTTATTTGATCCTTCATGTCATTCAATCTTAGCTGCATTCATATGGTTCAAGCAAGAATGAGCATAACTAGCTCAGCAAATTGATGAGTGTGTTTTATATACACAAATTAGGTACTTTTGAGTTTGATAATTTGTGTATCCTAAGCTAGTTTGTTTGGTTTTTATGTGTTTTCATTGTATTATTGTGTAATATAGTTTTATATTGGTTTTATGTGTTTTCATTGTATTATTGTGTAATATAGTTTTATATTGGTTTTATGTATTTTTGTATTAGTTTTATGTGTTTTTACTTTATTTTGAAGGAATTGGATGGAATGTCATTTGGGTCGATGGTTGGAATCGCCAAATTCGCATTTTCGGTTTGCCATTGACATAGCAGTCCCGTAAAGCCCAATTTTTGCCATGATCCGACCATTATCTGTCCAAAATCCAAGAATGAATGTTATAGATCAACGTCTCCTCTTTTCGGATCATCTTAAATCGCCTCAATCGGAGTTCGGATACGAGAGTTATGGCCTATTTTCCCAACGGGTGTCAAATCTGGAAACTACCAATTGCTATTTGCATAGCAGTCACTTCAAGGCCAATTTGAGCATTGTTCTAGCCATTATTTTGAAGAACTCAAAGAATGAAAGTTGTAGATCTACTTCTCTTTTCGGATCATTTTGAATCGCCTCAATCGGAGTTCGTATGAAGAAGTTATGGCCATTTTCCCAACGGGTGTCAAATCTGGAAATGGCCCAGCGCTGCAGCGTGACTTGCTAGTGTATTTGCAGGCACCGCAGCGCCACTTAGTAGTACCCCAGCCCCTTTTCCCGCGCCGCAGCGCCAGACACGAATTTTGGACAGATTTCAGCTATTAAATGCTCAACCTAATGACCCAAATCCATATTCCTTCATTTCCTTTCATTTTATCTTCATTTTTGTTATCAAAGGGAAGAGGGAGGTGGCTAGACATCAAAGAGGGAGGCCATGGCCTTTGGCCGTGGTTCTTCAATAGCTTTAATGGAGGTGCTCCAATGGAGTTTTATCTACCAAAATGGGAAAGCCACTCCTTTATCCTTTCTTTGTTTTTCTTTTATGTATTTATTAGTTCGGGATCCTTGAATGTAATTGAACCATTTGCTTAACTTGTATTGAATAACTCTCTCTTTGATTGGCACCATATGAACTGGTTCTCTATATTTTGTGTTTAATGTTTAATTACTAAGGAATTAGTAATTAATTTGGTAGTCTATATGAAATTGAAAAATGGATTGTAGATGTTGACCATGAATATATTGACATGTGATTATGCTTGTTCTACATGTGTTAGAATACATAATTTGTGTGTAGGATGGGAATATACCTATATGCTATGTGTAGCCAATTTGAGAATCTAAGCTTGAATTCCTTGTCTAATGTTAATTCACATAGGAATATGATGGGTTATTTAGCTAGGATGTTCCTTTTCGTTCTATTCCCTTTTGGGTAGATCTAGAGAGGATATGTTTATATGAACCTTGAAAGAGGCATATGAATACTGATGAATTCTCGGTTGACAATTCGTCGTGACCATTATGATCAATTGGAGAGTTAGGAGATGTAAATTAAACATTGCACGCCAAGTGTTTGACAAAATGCTTGTGTGGGGATATTGTGTTCTTATGCTCCTCTCTTAGATAAATGATTATAAATATAGTTAGCTTAGATTAGGGAGAAGTTTTAGTATTTCTTTGGAGCATCAAGAGCAATGAACTACACGGATTGGAGAGCTTGATTTGAGCAGAATGCTTAGAGATTGAAGGGCCTTGACAGAATTTCTTCTTATCTATTTATTTTTCTGATTTTGTAATTCATAAATGTTGTCTTTATTGCTACTTGTATTTTTTTCAATAGCTATGAATTGAATATTTGCTCTAAGGTTATAATGGAACCATTTGTTATTTAAATTGACTGTCTTATCTCTTTGGTTGACACCATATGATTTGGTTCGATATATTTGTGCTTAATGATTCTCACTAAGACATTAGTGATGATTTCGAAAATCTGCATGATATCGACAGAAGAATTATAGATTTACATCTGAATATATTGACATGTGATTGTGGGTTTCGACTTCATAAGTTGTGCGTAGAATAGACATATATCTATGCACCACGTGCGGCCTAATAGAGAGCTTAGGCTTAAATCCTTGTCTGATCAATTCGTATAGACATATTTAGGATTGTATCTAGCTTGGGCATTCTTTTTTGTTCTATTCCCTATTGGGTTGATCTGGAAAGGATATGTTCGTACATACCTCGACAGAGGCGCATAGAGCAGTTGTGTGTTCTCGATCGACAAATTGTCGTGACCATTAAGACTAGAGAGAGAAGGGTAACTAGTTTGATGAAACATAGCACGCCAGTGTTCGACAGAATGCCTGAATGGGGTGAAGTTGCAACATTAGCTTGTTATTCCTTAGATTACCATTCGTTATCCTTTTACTTGCTTTGATAATTAGTTATGCTTAGATTAATCACCCTTCCACTTGTTTCTGTTCGAATAAGACTTTAGCGATATAAAGTCAGTACTTGGTAGATATTAGTGATAGTTCCTCGTGGGTACGACACTCTTCTTATCACTGTATTACTTGTTAGACCGCGTATAGTTGCGCGTGTTTATCGATTGCGAAATCGACCAACAAGTTTTTGGCGCCGTTGCCGGGGAACTATTATTCTAATATTGTCCAATATTGATTTCAATCAATTTAGTCCTACTTTGAACGTATATATATTTATTTCTTTTATTTGTTTGATCTTCCTTTCTTTTGTTTTTGAGTTTACAGAATATGGACGATCAATGTTATCAATGGCCTTATGAGTGGACGACACCACAAAGCTCAGAGGATGGACTCGAGAAATTGCAAGTTCAAATTGCCAATGCCTTGAGGTTTTCTGACAATCTTGAGTGTCAGTCCCCTCACAATGCCTATTGTCAGGAATGAGCTGACTTCGAACTGATGTCCTATCATCCAAACTATCAGGGTTATCCAAACTCTTGGGACAACAGTCAAGAGCAATATCATGATCCGAATCATGCCTCTTAGTTTGAATATCAGTCTCCGCTGCACTATGAGTGGACATCTCAACCGAATGAGAACTTTTTTGAATCCTCAGCACGTGAAGAAGAGAACCGGCTTGAAGAGCTTCTCACCATCTTTATCGAAAGAAATGAGATTCGGATGGCAAGCCAAGAAGCCGCATTGCACAGCCTTGAGAATCAATTGTGGCAACTCGTCAATGCCATCACCAATCCACTGCAAGGCAATCTTTCGGTCTTAATTGATCTCGACGAAGAATCAATAGAGTATTACACGATGGATACGCAAGGAAAATGCGATGAGTCTCACACAGTTGTTGAGGGAGATGTCATAGTGTAAACTAACCGATCCGTGGAGTCTAAATTTGAAGACAAGCTGAGAAATGGTGGTTGTCTAGTCATTACTGATGTACAGTCAGAAACCACGCTCCCGACCGTGAAAATCCTTGAGGGCCCAAAAGAGCATAAGGAACGCTTTCAATTTAATGAAACAGGCGAATTAATGGATAATTCCAGTGGTGAACGATTCTATGTGCCGCCTGATGACTGGATGGATGAAGGATAGAAGAATGGCCAAGCTTCCATGTCGGCCAAAAATTTAAAAGAATTGACGAATAGGCGGCATGAAAAGGTAATTTTTTCTTATGAGCCGGATTGAACGACATCAATATAGTCAAGCCGACGACTTTAAAACAAGCGCTTGATGGGGAGGCACCCCCATCTCATTATAAATTTTATCTGCTTTCTTTACTTATGTCTAGATTACTGTTTGTCTATTCGCCTTAATTGTTAACATGACTGCCTGTTTGTGCATTATTTCTTTTGTGTCTATCATCTACAGGCAGCATGTTTAGTTTGATGTAAGACGTTTTATTATAGTGTTTAGGATGGTTTTAGTAATGTATGATAACCTTTGTAGTGTAGATTTTCTTTTTAGTTTAGCATGTGCAGATAACAGGAGGAAAAAAAGCAGATTCTAGCACTCGCGCCGCGGCGCCAACTATTACACTGGATATCGCGCCGCGACGCCATGGGAAGATGATGCACACTGCTAAACGGTGTCCGCGGCGCCAAGAAATGCATCACAGGTCGTGCCGTGGTGCCACACAAATCCATACCATACTGTTAACTCGCGTCGCGGCGCCAATTAACAAAGGATGGCTCGCGCCACGGTCAGGCCATACTGATTTTTGCCCAGCAATCAGGCACTTGCTATTCCTTTTTGGTCAAACCGTCCCATCTCCTCATGAGATAGTATTCCCCATACACGACCAAACCATACTTCAGGTGATTTCTGTTCAATTTGGGTTTTCTCCAGTGCGTACAACTCCGAATATTCAGCCAGTTGCCTCCACCATCACCGCCTGCCGAAGCTGATCAAGACGCGCCAGATGAGGAAGAAGTTGAAGCCGATGACGTTGCTGAGTGAGCGACCTTCAGGGAAGCCCTCTTGTATTCAATTGCTTTATGTTAGTAATGAGGGCATTGCTCACTTCAAATTTGGGGGTGTTTGTAGCCTTTATTAGCCTTTATCTGTGTTTCTCAGTATTGCCATGTTAGGATTGCCAGACTTTACTATCTTTATTATGTTTGTATTTATCTGTATTGTGGTACAGTCGTTTTGAACTGCGGGATTTTTTTTGTTTTTTTTATATATCATTATGGATGCCATGAACTGCTTTTGGTTTTATTTCGATATTATTAGCATGATTGTGGCTATGTCTTGTGCCAAATGAGTATGTCTCTCATAGAATTGTGTCAAGCATGCCATGTACTAGGGGTTTATTTGTGGATAAGTTTAGACTGTTATTGATCCATCCTTCTAGCAAGCATCGACCAACTGTGTTAACTAGTTAGTCTTCGAATTTAGTTCGTGTGTTTATTATTTTGAGAATTTGTTCACTCTTATAAACTTTCATTTGTGCAAGGTAATAAAAGACTTAGACGTTTATACAGTTTTGGATCTTGGATTCTAGCTTGTCGATATTTATAAAATATATATATTAATATATATATATATATATATATATATATATATATATATATATATATATATATGATTGCTTGTGGGAATAAAAATAGAAAAAAAAGTGTTGATATCGAAAGTTTTGCGGTGGGTCGAGATGGAGCGTAAAACGCACTCGTCCATAAACGCAGGACCGATGTCGAGATGGAGCATAAAATGCACTCCCTGAATAATCTTCATTTTTATTGTGAAATCTCAGTTGGCTTATGTTGATTACGTGGCCTTTACTGCTCGAGTTATTAGATTCTTAGGGGTGTTCTACACCTAGTGCCCTAAAGTCGTCTGGCTTGGGAGTCACTGATCAAAACCTCATTTATGGGTAATTCTGTATAGCCTAAGGTAATTAAATACTGTCCGAGTCAGATTTCATTGTCGGCATGCTAGAGCTCTTTGATCTTTTCCTGCATTTGCGGCTTATTCGTAATGCTTGTTGAATGTTTAAGTTGCAGAGTTTGCTTGATTTTTAACAATCGACTGTGCGAACTTATTTGAGCTATGACTAGTCAGGATGGTTGGTCCTCACACACGCACATAGAATGGGTCGAATACAGTCTTATGCTCGGAATAGAATGAACCCTTACTCATGTCCGTGTTTGCCTTATTCTTTGGGAGTAGCTTAGGTAGAGATTCGTAGCCACGATTCTAGTATATATTTTTATATTCCCTTTACATTCTTAGTGTCTACTGTTATTATTGTGTTAGATAATTTGCTCGAGGACAAGCAAAGATTCAAGTTTGGGGGTATTTGATGAGTGTGTTTTATATACACAAATTAGGTACTTTTGAGTTTGATAATTTGTGTATCCTAAGCTAGTTTGTTTGGTTTTTATGTGTTTTCATTGTATTATTGTATAATATAGTTTTATATTTCTTTTATGTATTTTTTTATTAGTTTTATGTGTTTTTACTTTATTTTGTAGGAATTGGATGGAATGTCATTTGGGTCGATGGTTGGAATCGCCAAATTCGCATTTTCGGTTTGCCATTGACATAGCAGTCCCGTAAAGCCCAATTTTTGCCATGATCCGGCCATTATCTGTCCAAACTCAAAGAATGAAAGTTACAGAACAACGTCTCCTCTTTCCGGATCATCTTGAATCGCCTCAATCGGAGTTCGGATACGAGAGTTATGGCCATTTTCCCAACGGGTGTCAAATCTGGAAACTATCAATTGCTATTTGCGTAGCAGTCACTTCAAGGCCAATTTTAGCATTGGTCTAGCCATTATTTCGAAGAACTCAAACAATGAAAGTTGTATATATACTTCTCCTCTTTCCGGATCATCTTGAATCACCTCAATCGGAGTTCGTATGAAGAAGTTATGGTCATTTTCCCAACGGGTGTCAAATCTGGAAATGGCCCAGGCGCTGCAGCGCGACTTGCTAGTGTATTTGCGGCGCCGCAGTGCCACTTAGCAGTACCCCAGCCCCTTTTCCAGCGCCGCAGCGCCCCATTCAAGCCAAATCATGGCGCCGCAGCGCCAGACACGAATTTTGGACAGATTTCAGCTATTAAATGCTCAACCTAATGACCCAAATCCACATTCCTTCATTTCATTTCATTTTATCTTCATTTTTGCTATCAAAGGGAAGAGGGAGGCGGCTAGACATCAAAGAGGGAGGCCATGGCCTTTGGCCATGGTTCTTCAAGAGCTTCAATGGAGGTGCTCCAATGGAGTTTTATCTACCAAAATGGGAAAGCCACTCCTTTATCTTTTCTTTGTTTTTCCTTTATGTATTTATTAGTTTGGGATCCTTTAATGTAATTGAACCATTTTCTTAGCTTGTATTGAATAACTTTCTCTTTGATTGGCACCATATGAACTGGTTCTCTATATTTTGTGTTTAATGTTTAATTACTAAGGAATTAGTAATTAATTTGGTAGTCTATATGAAATTGAAAAATGGATTGTAGATGTTGACCATGAATATATTGACATGTGATTATGCTTGTTCTACATGTGTTAGAATACATAATTTGTGTGTAGGATAGGAATATACCTATATGCCATGTTTAGCCAATTTGAGAATCTAAGCTTGAATTCCTTGTCTAATGTTAATTCACATAGGAATATGATGGGTTATGTAGCTAGGATGTTCCTTTTCGTTCTATTCCCTTTTGGGTAGATCTAGAGAGGATATGTTTATATGAACCTTGAAAGAGGCATATGAATACTGATGAATTCTCGGTTGACAATTCGTCGTGATCATTATGATCAATTGGAGAGTTAGGAGATGTAAATTAAGCATTGCACGCCAAGTGTTTGACAAAATGTTTGTGTGGGGATATTGTGTTCTTATGATCCTCTCTTAGATAAATGTTTGTAAATATAGTTACCTTAGATTAGGGAGAAGTTTTGGTATTTCTTTGGAGCATCAAGAGCAATGAACTACACGGATTGGAGAGCTTGATTTGAGCAGAATGCTTAGAGATTGAAGGGTCTTGACAGAGTTTCTTTTTATCTATTTATTTTCTCTGATTTTGTAATTCATAAATGTTGTCTTTATTGCTACTTGTAGTTTGTTCAATAGCTATGAATTGAATATTTGCTCTAAGGTTATAATGGAACCATTTGTTATTTAAATTGACTGTCTTATCTCTTTGGTTAGCACCATATGATTTGGTTCGATATATTTGTGCTTAATGATTCTCACTAAGACATTAGTGATGATTTCGAAAATCTACATGATATCGACAGAAGAATTGTAGATTTACATCTGAATATATTGACATGTGATTGTGGGTTTCGACTTCATAAGTTGTGCATAGAATAGACATATATATGTGCACCACATGCGGCCTAATAGAGAGCTTAAGCTTAAATCCTTGTCTGATCAATTCGTATAGACATATGTAGGATTGTATCTAGCTTGGGTGTTCTTTTCTATTCTATTCCCTATTGGGTGGATCTGGAAAGGATATGTTCGTACATACCTCGACAGAGGCATATGAACAGTTGTGTGTTCTCGGTCGACAAATTGTCAGTGACTATTAAGACTAGAGAGAGAAGGGTAGATAGTTTGATGAAACATAGCATGCCAGTGTTCGACAGAATGCTTGAGTGGGGTGAAGTTGCAACATTAGCTTGTTATTCCTTAGATTACCATTCGTTATCCTTTTACTTGCTTTGATAATTAGTTATGCTTAGATTAATCACCCTTCCACTTGTTTCTGTTCGAATAAGACTTTAGCGATATAAAGTCGGTACTTGGTAGATATTAGTGATAGTTCCTCATGGGTACGACACTCTTCTTATCACTGTATTACTTGTTAGACCGCGTATACTTGCGCGTGTTTATCGATTGCGAAATCGACCAACACAAGTATGCCAATTTCTTTAAACAACATGCTTGAATCATACAAATTGTATATCTTCTATAACTGAAGCAATAGTTATGAAGTACTATAGATAAATCAAAATAGCACTTCTTTTCCTTTAAAACATTTCACAATGAACCACGTTCGTTAAACATCAATTTTGGTCCAAGACCTTGAGTATTTAGTTCATTCTTTGAAAAGGAACCCCCGGCACTAAGTCCGTAAGTCCGGTATATCTTACGAGCACGTCTAGGTGATCAACCTATAGTACTCTATGTTGTACAACACTTTATTCTTTAAACGTATTTATGTTTAAGTTATGGCAACCTCAAACAGTTATGACAGTTTTCTTACTTAGTGAACTTTCCAGGCTCATAAATTATTCATTTTAAGTCCGAATTGGCTCGTTCAAAAGCCGTTAGCTCACAAATCATATGAACTATGTGTTCAAATAAGAATTTTATATTTTTGAATCTGTTAACATGGAATTCACTATTTAAGCCCGTTATTACGAAAACAATAAACGTTCGTGAACGTTCATAGCTTGTTTCTTCGTTCTAAGTCAGAATTTGACCATTTTCGAGTCCGCAACTCTAAAATACAAACTTAAACTATTCTCCATCAAAAACCAACATTTTTGAGTTCAATGTTAACTTTTTGACTTCCATTCCGAGAATTTCACGATTTCGACGATTATCATCTAATTTCGTAAATTTTTCCATAACTTCGTTACTTGAGATTTTTACACCATTCCAAATGGATTCATCCCATTAACACAACAGACATTATCTAAGCCTACACATGATGGTTTTAAACTTGTCCATCAATAACAACATTACAATTCTCCAATGTCTTTCATTGGTTCATAACTTTTATACTTATTATTCACTTTCAACATGGTTTAATAAAGTTTATGTCTTCTAACAACAATCCTTGTTCCTTCTTATCATATATACTCCATCAAAACTCACTTCTCTATCAAATGAAGAGATGGAGAATCATGGTTTAGGATGCTTACCCTTGATGTTCTTGCTTGGTTCTTCTTCTTCCTCTTGTTCTAGCAAAACTAGCTCTTACTTTTCTGTCTCAATATAAGCTCTAGATGTTGGTGGAAAATAAACAACGTACAAAATGAAGACAAAGCTCTCATATTGATAGGAAATACAAAGTTAGGGTATAATAGACATTAAATCATCCCACCTCCTTTCTTCACCTTCTTACTATTCCTTTCTTGGCCATCACACATGGCCAGCCATGACTCACCTATGGGGCCCTCATGGGTTGCCCCATAGGTTTTTCTTATCTGGTTACCCATTGGTTTGATGCTCGGATCTGGTTCTTGGTTTGGGCTTATGTTTTAATAACTTTAGCTTAACATTTGGGCTTGCATTTCATATCATTGGGCTTTAACATTATTTCATTTGGACTTGTACAATTCCTACACAAATCCTACAAGTTCATTATAATTAGCTTAATGCTTATAACTTATAGTCTACGTATTCTTCTCGTATCCTAGTTAGTATAATCATTCATCATATACAACATACCATCTTTCATACATACTTGTATAATACCTAGTATCATACTCATATTCATTACCTCGTACAATACTTACTGTAGCATCCCCGAATCCGGGTCCCAAATCGCCGCGGATCCGGTACGCTAATTCTATCACTAATGCGGAAGATATAAACATACATTGTTTATACATTAAACTTTTACACATCATTCCCAAGGTCTACAACCTTAACTTAATACATACCTTCAATATTAAAAAGGTTTACAATGCTATTTTCAATAGAAAATTTATAGATTTAACTGCAACATAAAATAATCTTGCACTTTGACTTTGCTTCTGTCTTTATTCGAGCTTTCATCTAAATCTGAAAATTTTATCATGATATAGCAAGGGTGAGCAACAAATTTGCCCAGCAAGTTTTACAAACAATGAAGATATACCATGATAAAATTTTCAGATTTAGATGAAAGCTCAATAAAGACAGAAGCAAAGTCAAAGTGCAAGATTATTTTATGTTGCAGTTAAATCTATAAATTTTCTATTGAAAATAGCATTGTAAACCTTTTTAATATTGAAGGTATGTATTAAGTTAAGGTTGTAGACCTTGGGAATGATGTGTAAAAGTTTAATGTATAAACAATGTATGTTTATATCTTCCGCATTAGTGATAGAATTAGCGTACCGGATCCGCGGCGATTTGGGACCCGGATTCGGGGATGCTACAGTTGGTATCAAAGCTGTAGGTTATAAACCTTAGGTAGGTGTACCTTAGGCTATAACCACAAAGATGATAAGTAATAAACTCGAATAGAGTTTAAGCGATAAGAGATGAATTTATGGAAATTCATCATTAAGTAAAGAAGAAGATAAAGAGGATTCAAAGAAGAATCTTAAAGAGCTATGAGGATAAGAATTCGGAGTTACCTGACTCCAGTGATAAAGATGAAAAGTGATACTAAATAGACGATGTCTATAAGATGAAAAGTGTAAATAAAATCATAATATAATATGATTACGGAGAAGAATAAGAAGATCGTAAAATAAAACGATCTTAAGTATAAGGATAAATGATTTCCAAATAAGATCACCACGTGATCAGATTAAATCATTGAATAACATATGATATGTTAAGTGATTGGCATGATATAGCTTGATGCTATAAAGAGAAGGTACTATGAAATGGTACAATATAAACTCAGAAAAGAGTGGTAAATGTTAAGATACGGATTAAAGAAAATTCGTATTAAGAAAAGAGAAAGTTAAGATTATGTGGGTTTTTAATTGAGGACTCATGTCAGTAGCTGAGTTGTATGATTCCTTGTATGGGCGAGAAATTTGTACTTGGTTTTAGAATCACTTAACTTCCTGGTCGATATAGTGGTTAGGTTGACTAATTCTTTGTATGGGCGGGGAATTGTCTGCTTACCTTCCTATATTGATTAGTGGCCGAGTTTGGTTTGATAACCACTTAGTTTCTGACATTGATAATCATTGGAACCTAATGTCGCGCTATTTGCTATATGCATGTTGAGGAGGTGATTCTTTTCTCATGTGTATAACGAATAGGTAGAGGATATAAGGTTAAGTTGTGAGTTCTTAAAACTCATACTTATGGTAAGTTCATGACTCATAATCATATGGTATGTTTTGAACCCCTCAGCGAATGGACGCCTATGGTCTGACTAGGATAAGTTCTTAAACACATATGATTGTGGCAAGTTCCTAAACTCATAATGTATGGTAAGTTTGATGAACTGGGGTATAGCAAAGTTGTGAATGAAGCATTGAGGATTATAGAAAAAGATAGAATTATTAAGCAATGGATCAATAGAGAAAGTGAAGTTGATGATGGAGTCATAGGTATTCCAAATCTTCTAGCTATGCTAGACTTCGAAGTTTTTGACATCAAGCTAAATACGCACTATGTGCTTTTGAAAAATGAATTTTTATTCTCAACTACTGGTAACCACTGTGTATGTGTGGACTTCGGGCTACCGACACCTCGTTACCTGTTGAGATGATAAAACTGATTTGTAAAGATTTTTGAACGATTTAAAGAAGAGTCTATGATTATTGATTCGGCTAGACAAAAATGATTTGAATTATCAAAATATATTTTTATATCATTAATGCATCATGCAACCTGGTGCAAAGATGATAAAAATGATGGAGTTATCAATGCAGAATTACTTAGTGTTGGATGTGATCTAAGGATCAGTCAGCCCACTATAGTATGATGTAGTATGACAAAGTCACAAAATGACGGAATCCTCAAACGGACTGTAAATACAGTGCGGTATCATGATGTCAAAATGATTTTAAGAATTTTAAAGATAATTTATTGCCAACTGAAATTGGCCAAAATATTTCGATTGAAATTCGAATTATTGATATGTGTCTAAGCTATTTGATTCAGCTAGACAAATGTTTATGAAAATTCAAAGTATTCTTTGAAAGCTTATGCTGAACCAAATTGTTTTGGTGCGGAATCTTATGATAAGTCTGAGGTGAACAACCCTAAAATTGGGGATATTCTAATGGGATAAAATATTCCAATCTAAGAACGCATACAGTCGTTCCGATTATTAAGGTACAATAGACTGATCAGCTAAAGTACCCGTATCGGTAGTTTACCTTCTTTGTGATTGTAAACATACCTATTAAAGAAATATTTCAGAGGTAGAGTACCTTTCTTTCTTAATTGAAAGAGGTAGCAGGTAGAAATACCCCTAAACCTCAAAGTTCATAATTTTTAAGAGGTAGAGTACCTTTCTTTCTTAATTGAAAGAGGTAGCAGGTAGAAATACCCCTAAACCTCAAAGTTCATGATTTTTCAGAGGTAGAGTACCTTTCTTTCTTAATTGAAAGAGGTAACAGGTAGAAATACCCCTAAACATCAAAGTTCATGATCTTTATGATCCCTCAGACAGATATAAAAAGTTTTTTTAAAACCCTTCAGAGTAATGTTGTGGTAGAATGTGATGATTGATATGAAATAATGTAAACTCATTGTGTACGAGTAGAATCTGAGATGATTGAATAAAGGTTATTGTGACAACCTAGTTTTGATGAATGTTTAGAAGATGTAAACTCCTAGTGAGTAGTTATGGTGAAATGTGATAATAGATGAGAAATTCTCGAATGAAGAAATTGTAAAGGTTAAGTTGAAAACCTAGTTTTGAACAATAGAATAAGTAGAGATTAGTATGCTTTAATTTCGAGGACGAAATTCTTAGAAGAAGGGGTGAATGTGACAAACCAAAAAATTTCTAAAATCTTAAATGATTAGAATAAAGGTTAAAGAATAAAACCTAGATGGGAATTTGAGGATTTATTTAAATTTTTCAAGTAAAACCTATATGGTTTGATATTCGAATGAGAATAGAGAAAATATGGGTTATAAAATTTCTAAACCCTAGAGATGAATTAATATGTACTTGAAGGAATATCAAGAATAAGGTATTATGATACCTGTAAATTCGATGTGAACGGAATAGTCTAAGAAATGTTTTATAAGTACATATGGAAATTTTATTATTGGAGATAAGATTTCACATGAAGAGATGCTATGAGGTTAAACGAAGATGAGTATATGTATAGAAATATATATACTTAGTAAGGTGCTATATATTTTAGCAAGAGGAATGATGAATTAAGTTAATAATTTAATGATCAAGATAAAACTATGTTAGTAATTAACATAGCTTGAGTGTTGGCCTTGACTGACAAATAAGAATTTGAAGAAGTATAAAGTCGTTAGTTAATACGGTTAGTAATAAGAATGGAGTAATTTAAAACTCAAAATTTGAGTTAGAGATAGAATTTTGAAGCATGGACTGCTCGGTTGCTTCCGGAACGTCGAGTTTAGTTAGAATGGATAGTAAACACGAAATGTGTAAAGGTTGACTTTTGGTCAAGTCAACAGTTGACTTTTTATGGAGAAAAAGTCAAAATTAGTGTGAGAAGTGAAATATGTTATGATTATGTGAATTATGTGTATGATTAAATAAATATACATTATATAATGTGAATACATTTATTTTGTATATAAAAGTGAAGTAAGAATTAAGTTATGTAACCTAATATATATATTAGGTGTGATAATTAAATAATCTGAGAGGTTATAATATGGAAGAATATTAGTATGTAAATATATATACTAACATTAAGAGATTTATTTTATATATCTCAAATAATTAATTTTATAACCAAGTCTAGTTGTGTTATGAAATTTAATAAGGGATAAGTAAGGAATTTATTTTCTAGTGTAAGAGGAAATGAAAACCCTAATTAAATGATTTGGATTGGAATATAATTAAAAATAATGGACTATAATAAGGTCATAGCCCAATTAATTTAAAGAGAGTCCAAGAGAATTAAAATTTGATGGACTAAGGAAAATATATTATTTAAACAAGCCCAATTAATTAATTAAGTATGAGACTTGTAGATAAATGATTAAGGGCAATTAATTATTTAATCTAGCCCAATATATTATGTATGGGACATGTATTATAATGGCCCAATTAAATTTTGGGTGGAAGCCAAGATAGTTTTTTTGTTAGTAAGTAACACAAGTAAAGATGGCTAGCTCAATGGAATTAATTAAAGGCTCAAGCTAAGTAACTTGTGGGAGAATAAATTATATTAAGTTAAGAGATATATTTTTATTATCTCAAGTTACTAATTTTATAACTTAATTAAAACATGCTTAATTGAGTTATAGAATTTATTGTAGTAGACTGAGGATTTAAATTCTAATTATTTGGAATGATACCCTAATTAAATATTTAGGGTAGGTAAAGATAGAAATAATTGGACTAAGTATATATTAATGGCCCAATTTAATTTGTAGAGGAAGGCTAATGTTATTTTGTTAGTAAGCAAAATAAAATAACAAGTCCAATGGAATTAATAAAATGTCCAAGTGTTGGCCCAATTATGGAAGGACATTTTAGTTATTTGAAGAGTAAATTAGCAATTAAGTAAAATCTTGGAAGATTGTAAGGCCACTTGGCCGAATTTTATTAAAAAAAAAGATAAGGTTTAGATGAGAAGAGAGTAGATAAAGAAAAAAGAAAAGAAAAGGAGGAGAAGGAGAGGAATGTGAGAAAGTCGAGAGAGAAAGGAGAAGAGAGGCTTCGGCAGCCATGGAAGGGAGGGGAGATAGAAGGCCATCCATGGAAGAAAGAAGAAGAAGAAGAAGAAGTAGAAAGAAGCAAAGATATAACATCTCTCTCTAATCTCTTTCTATGGAATTTTTTATGAAAGGGGTTTTTGATTTGGGTGTATAAAACACTAAGATATATGTGATTTATATAGATTCATGTATGGATTTAGCTATTTTGGGTGTTGATTTGGTTTGAAACCAAAAGAAGAGAAAAAAATAATTTTTTTTCTAGTTTAGAAACCCAAAATTTCTATGTACTTTGAAAATCCACCATTTTAAATCTATGCATTATTTTTTCGATCCGTCAAAAAGGGATGTTAGATATATGTGTTTAGTAGTTAACCCAAGTGGTAGCACTCAAAAATGTTGAGTTTTCATGGTGTAGCAACTGTTTAAGCCAAAACAGTTCTGTTTTCGGTAGTAGAAAATGGACAGTTTCGGGGCAGTCTAAAACGGGGGAAATTTCGTCCAGTTCTTGTGCTTTAAAACTTCTGGGCTTTTGTTATGTTGTAGTACTCTGTTTTAGCTTTCCATAGACTCCGGAACGGACTAATTCCGACTCCGGATGAGGTAGTTATGACGTTCGGAAGGAGCGTAATCAAACTGTTCCCCCAATCCCGAACAGCTTCCTTTTTATTAATTTCTGGGCTGATGTGTTTGGAATCTGGGAAAAAGTCAGTAGGGAAGAGTTGTAGTCCCGGAAGTTAGCTTCGCGTGGGCTCAAGAATCGCTCAAAAATGTTTTGAAACGAAGAAGTTATGATTGTTTTAGCGCAACAGGGTCAAGCTGGAAAACTATTAAAAACTGTTGCGAGTGGACATTTCTGGGGCATGTGTTAGGCTGTCTAAGTGGTCCGAATTTAATGGGTTATATTTTTTAAAAATACTTTGGTATGCCATGTAAAACATATCCAAAAATCAGATTAATCGGAGTTACGAACAACGCGTACGAAATTCGTAAAATAGCGGATTTGATATGCGAGCAGTGGAGCGGCAACGCCGCTGGGCAGCAGCGTGCGCGCACCGGGCGTGCGGCACCGCGCTGCACTGCTGACAGCTGCTTGACATGCTTTTTTGCGTATCGTTTTGATTAGTTTTCGTGATCCATTTTCGCGGTGTGAAATTTTTCTAAAATACTATGTCATGGGGTCTATAATACGCCCAAAATTTCGTTGTTATATGACTCATGATTTGAAAATTAAAAATGAGCGAACATGCATGTCAGAGCTAAAATTTGAGCAAACGCCGAGCGTCGGCGCGTCGAGCGATTTTGACGTTTGACGTTCCAAATCGCGTTCCGGCGTAATAATAAGTCATAATAAATCTAATAAAGTCTTATGGGGCGTAATTTGACTATAAGTGATATTTTATGCCGAGAAACTTTCTTTCAGGCATAAATAAAGCAATAAAAATATGTAATAAATATAAATTACATATTTAAGTGAAATAAAAAAATATATAGTTGCCTATAAAAATTATTTTTTTGTGCAACAAAGAATGTAAAACCTTTGAAATATTGTATTAATCATAAAAATGATATTTTGAGGTTTTCGGTGCTCGAAATGAAGTTTTTGAGCTGATATTTATGTAACTTTATATATATATATATATATATATATATATATATATATATATATATATATATATATATATGAAACGAAAATGCGAATAATCGTAAAATGAAAAATAAAGCGAATGTGCTAGCGAGATAAAAGTTTTATAAATGAGGCAACAGTCAGTGTTGATTAATGAACGGACAAACTGAAGTAAAAGTTATTTAAATTAAATAAATAATATAGTAAATTGATTTTTACTATAGAAGCTATACATTAGTTGTTTAAACTCTGAATTCGCGAGTAGAGGTAAAAGATATTTCTGAAATGAAATTTAATGGTTTAAGTTTCAAGATGTAAAATATTTACATCTTAAAATATGTGAGACCTTTATTATGTATGAAACAAGTAAAATATTATTACATGATTAATAATATTAGAAGGTGATTACAATATTATTAAATGATTAATAATATTAGTAAATGATTTAAATATTATTAAATGATTAATAATATTTGTAAATGATAAATATTCTATAAAAAAAATATTAGACAAAAGTTTAAGATAATGGTTAAGTGATAGTAATATTATTAAGGGATAATAATATTACTAATGAGTTAAAGAATTACTCAATGTTTAATTATGTGGCTAAATGTTAGCTAATTTATTATTTGAGTAATCGTGTTGAGAGATAAAATGTATTATGCTAATTGGAGGATCGATCTTATTAATGATAGGTCTTTCATAAGAGATTAAATTAAATTGCGTAGCAGTAGTCAACGAATCAGGCAAGTTCCTAACCTTGAACTTCTAATTATTGTGCAAGTTTTTCCTTAACTCAAACTCGAGTTATATTACAAAGCATGTTAGTGAATGATTATTGATTATTATTCACGTCTATACTGATTATTGATTCGCACTTAGTGCATGTTGCATATGTTCATCAGGTATGAATGGCTGATCACCTTCATTACCATAGGTTTCAGTTAAACTTGTTCATGTTAATTGTTGACATCCAATATTATTGGTTCAGTCATTCAATCGTAGAAAATTGATTCATGTTCTTTCACAATTATCATATTGTTGAAAACTTGAAAGTTTATTCATTCTATTCAATCATGATATATATCTCCATTGTATGTAACACTTGCTGGGCAAATTTGTTGCTCACCCTTGCTATATCATGATAAAATTTTCAGATTAAGATGAAAGCTTGAATAAGGATAGAGGCAAAGTCAGAGTACAAGGTTTAATTATGTTGCAGTTAGATTTATTAAATTTTATGATGAAAATAGCATTGTAAATCTTCTAAGATATTGAAGGTATGTATTAAGTTAAGGTTGTAGACTTTGGGAATGATGTGTAAAAGTTTAATGTATAAACAATGTATGTTTATATCTTCCGCATTAGTGATAGAATTAGCGTACCGGATCCGCGGCGATTTGGGACCCGGATTCGGGGATGCTACACTTACGTATCATACGAAAATCGTTTATTCAATCTTCACTTTCCCTAACGTTCTCGAATTTAGTACGCAGGCGAAAAACTGCGTTTGTCATACTTAAATTATTATTACATAATCCATCCTTCATTATTATTCTATCGTTACATATTTTTCGAAAGTTCAAAAATAATTCCCGAGCAGATATTGATGAATAGTATTTTTCGAAAAATTTCTTGAAAAACTTTTATTTTCGTCTTGGAAATTCAAATACTTTAATTCCTTCACGTAACCAAAATACTATGATATTATAACATTCTTAGGTTATAGAATAACATTCATCTTGCTTACTCATTATAATATAACTTTATTCATTATTTAATCAAATAAAATTATTTTACAAATAATCCAATTTTCTCGATCGTAACAGGAGATCAAGGAGAAAGGAGCGTTCGAAGACCCGTTTGCAATAGAGCCCGAGTTTAAATGTAATAGTTATATTTAAATGTTTATTCTTGCACCCTAGGGTTTGACCTTTTGATTTACTTGGTGGCTCTAGTGAACCAAACTAGAATAAAAGTCTATAATCAATCCGGGTAGAATATAGTATTCTATATGTGCATGATAGTATTATATATATTATATATTATGCAAACATGCTTCGCATGTTTAATAATATGACGCTTATTTTATAGATATATTTGCATGCACGTTAAACAAGATGAGACTATTAATAACAAACCTCTTAATGAAATTATATTAAGTTGTAACGTTCAAAGATATTTGGAATATCGAATGTCGCCTTCTAGCATGATAAAAATAATAGAGTATTAAATATTTAATATGAGTTTTTTGTGTACACACAAGGCAAGTATTAATTATTTGAGATGTTGTTTTTATTACATTTGATGTTTACAAGGAATTGAACATTACTGCTTTGTTGTGCACACACAAGGGCTGTAATTTTCTCTTCACTTATATGGAAATGCTGGGTATGACTTAACTTAAATCATTTTAGTTCGGATGTACACACACTTGACCATTATGATTTAAGAGGCAAATTATAAGGAGTTACATGATGATGTAATTGACAAGAGTTGTCTACATATTTATTTATATATAGTTTGTTGTGCACACACAAGGCTATATACATTTGAAATAGGATCCTTATTGTCACTAGTAAATCTTTAATTAGATATTGTCGAACTATATTCATGAGGGTAATATAGTTTGAAGAAAATAGTGGGAGATACCAATATAAAATACGACCTAATTTATTTTGGTAATTAATTAAATGAATGTTTGCTAAAATATTATCTTTTTACATGCATAATTTTGAAAATGTCACATTCACTAATTTCACTGCGTAGCATACTTGATGCTAACAAACTAACCGGACCGAATTACACGGACTGGTTAAGGAATCTGAGAATTGTTCTCAGTGCTGAAAAAATTTCTTATGTCCTAAATTCTCCTGTACGTGCAATAGTTGCAGAGGCAGCCTTTGAGGAAGAGATTGTTACTTTTAAAAGGTGGCAAGATGATGCATATGTGGCTCAATGCATCATGCTCGCATCCATGAGTAATGAGCTTCAGCGTCAGCATGAAACCATGGATGCAACTACTATGCTGTTGCACCTGCAAGAGCTGTATGGTGAGCAAAGTAGGACTGCTAGATATGAAATATCTAAGGAGCTCTTCTGATCTCGGATGACTGAGGGTACTACTATTGAGGCTCATGTCCTGAAGATGATTAATTTGATTGAACGTCTTGGACAGCTTGGGTTCATCATGGATGGGGAGTTGAGTCAAGATTTATCACTTCCTGACACCTTCTCACAATTTGTTATGAATTTTCACATGAATAAGTTGGACGTCAGCTTGCCTGAGTTACTTAACATGTTGAAAACTGCTGAAGGTCACTTCCTATACAAGAAGGACCATGTCTTAATGGTAAATGATTCTTCCAAGAAAAGGAAGAGGCCAAAGGTATCTTCTCAAAAGAAGAAATCCAAGTAGGTTAAGGGTAAGGCAAAAGTGAAGGATCAAAAGAAACCTAATCTAGCTAGCAAAGGAATTTGCTTCCATTGCAATAAGCCGGGTCACTGGAAGAGGAAATACAAGGATTATCTTGCGGAAGAAAAGCAGAAGAAGCTTGGAGAAGCTTCGAATCATAATCATGGTTTGTTTATGATTGAAATTAATTTTTCTAAAAGTCAATCTTCTACTTGGGTATTGGATACCAGCTGTGGTTCTCACATATATAATAATATGCGGGGACTAGTCAGAAGTAGAAAGCTAAGAAAGGATGAGGTCGTCCTACGAGTGGGAAATGGAGCAAGGGTTGCTGCATTAGCTGTAGGGACTTATTGTTTAGCACTGCCTACGGGCAACTCCATTAGTTTAAATAATTGTTATTTTGTTCCATCACTTATTAGAAACATTATTTCAATATCTGAATTGGATATGGATGGTTTTGACATTATAATAAAGAACAATAGTTGTTCTATTTATAATAATAATGCTTTATATGGTGTTGGTAATTTACGAAATGGACTTTACACTCTTGACTTGTATGAAAATATACATCAAATTGAACAATCTAAGAAAAGAAAAGGAGATGATGTAATTATATCTTCATGTGGCACTGTAGACTCGGTCATATTAATGAACCAAGATTATCCAAGTTGCATAAAGATGGGCTCCTAGAGATATCGGATTATGAATCATATCCAACTTGTGAATCTTGTCTCATGGGAAAAATGACTAAATCTCCTTTTAGTGGAAAAGGAGAAAGAGTTACAGAGTTGTTAGCGTTAGTACACACAGAAGTATATGGACCTATGACAACGAATGCACGAAGAGGGTATTCTTATTTTATTACATTCACTGACGATCACTCAAGATTTGGATATGTGTATTTAATGAAATACAAATCTGAATCATTTGAAAAGTTCAAAGAGTTTAGAAGTGAAGTAGAGAAACAAACTGGCAAAAGTATTAAGATTCTACGATCAAATTGAGGAGGTGAATACTTAAGCAGTGAGTTTTGTTGTCCTCTTTTTTAGTTCTAACAAAAGAGCTCAAACTCATGCAAGTATACATGTGTCAACAAGCCATACAGAGTAAGTCAAGTATCGATCCACGGAGAAAGTTGCTAAATCAAATTACTATGCATCAACTAATCACTATTTTTATATGCTTAAACTAATAATTATAATTATGATTGCAAATTACTATAAAATCAAATAACAACTAAAATAAGAATAATAACGAAATAAATCAAATCTGGAAATAATGGGATCCTAACTTCATTTAATACTTCATCTAATTACCACCATCATGCAAGATTGTTCACATATCGTATGAAAGTAGCCAAGAGCACTACTGTAAACATAACCATTTTTAATGCATTATGACCTACTTACACAACATCTACATGCAATAGACACTATGTAATCATCAATATAACCAAAATCACTATATGTGTATATGAAATTGTAACCATATTGAATTTAAGCTCAAGCCCTTATTTAACTCATACGGTGAAACAGTATATGTCGATCTGGTTCACGAAATATAAAGCTACACAAAACAGCCCCATATACGCATGCTATCATGATTACAATCCATACTCGCATGATATTTTTCAATTCCATACAAGTACCAAAAACGAATGGTGATCAATCATTCATGCATGCAAATCAACCATAATAGAAATCCCTTATGATATGTAAAATAGTCCAGCAATCAAGCATGCAATTAAACTACATATTAAAATCAGTTAGAATCCCATAATGAAGCTTAGTTCATGACTGAACCAAAAGCCATTATGGGATCAAAGCAAAACATGGATAATAAACAAACAATTGAAAGAGAAAGGATAGAATCGATCAAACCCAATTGTTGATTACAATCCAATAGTAACGTTCAAAACCACATTAAAATCCAGCAAAAGAACGGTTGTTTATCCACAATGATTGAAAATCCAAAGAAGAAGTAGAAAATAGGAAGTGTAGGCTTAGTTATACGTTGGAAATCTCTCAAAGTGAAAAACCCTAATTTCAATATGAAAAACACGTAAAAACTACTGAATGATACGTCTGACACCAGTCAGAATTGTTTTTAATTAATTACAACTCTTGAAATTAAAAATTAAAATAAAACAAATTAGCAGCTTCAGACATCGCGCGCGGGCGTGCGCTCCTCCTTTGTATTCCTCGCGCGGGCGCGCGAGTGTCATTCTGGTCCAGCCGAGTGATCGCGCGGGCGTGCGTGTGTTGGACTACGTAGTCGCGCGGCCGCGCTATCTTCTGCGACTTGAATTCCAGTTCTTCTGATGCTACTGACTCTGTCATGCTATTCATCCTTGTCATGCTGCTTTAGTTCAATTGTCCACCAATGCGTGGTTTCTTTGCTCCACTCGATCCTCGCGCCATGTATCCATTAGCTTCATATGCCATCTACTATCGTCAACTAATGCCATATCCTGTACTTTTACATCAAAGGAGTTCTCAGTACATGCAATGCAAAATAACATGAAATGCAACTAAAAACACACTAAAATATACTTGAGATGGGCATAGTTCACGTGATGTGATATCCAATAAGTAGGTATAAAACCCACTTATCAAATACCCCCAAACTTGAACTACTGCTTGCCCTCAAGCAATGCATGCAACCTAAACAATGACAATGCAACTACATTACTATACAGCTACTTATAATGCAAACGAGTCTCACATTGTTCCAGCTATAACAGAATTTCAATCCAAAATGCCTCAGCGAATTATCCAGATTCAAGAATACATGATGAGTAGGTTTTATACCTATGAATCTGATATCATTAAACTTAATTATTGTTATATTTAATTATTTTTTAGTGTCTTTTTATGTGTTTTGTGTTTATTTGTTGTAGGTTGGAGCTGGAGGGACAAATTGATCATTTCAGAGAAGAAAATGGTCAAAAATCATGAAAATTAAAGCTGAGTGGCATTTTTGTAATTATGTGGTCCTGGTCAAGCGCCTAGGCGCTTGGAAATGGCCTATGATGAGCGCCTAGGCGCTCATGTGCGGAAAAAGGGGCGTTTTACTGCTAAGTGGGTTTTTAAAGCCAAATAGGAGTCTGAATAAGGGCTGAGACCAATACAAATAGGAGAAGACTTTAGAAAAGAAGAATCAACTAATTTTTCAAGAGATTTGCAGAGAGAACAAGGAAGAAAAACACGAAGGAGAATTGCAAAGGCTAAAGATCTAAGAGAGAGTATTGGAGCAAATTCAGAGTTTCTTCTTCTCTTCTCTAGTTTTATCTTTTGTAATTATCTGGGATGTTTGGATTATTAATCTGGATGATGTTTTCCTTTATTATTATCATGAACTAAATTTTAATTAAGATTGCAACGGAACTTGGTATGTAGTTTAAATTGCAAGCTTCCCATTGAATGAAAGTTAGTTTTTATTGAATTATTTATTATATCTTATGTTTATTGATTAATTGTTTGGCCGACAATTACTGTGATAATCTATATAAAATTGGAAGATGGAGTATAGATTGAGATCTGGATATGATAACATATGTTCATATAATCTGAATAGGGTTAATATGATTAGCGTGTAGGATAGGAATATACCTATGTGTCTTTTGTATCCATTGAAAGAATTTGTGCGTAAACCCTAATTAACTTGATTCACATAGGAATATAGTGAGTTGATTAACTGGGGTGTTCCTTGTAATTCCGCATCTTAAAGATTGGATTTAGGAGGATTTGTTCACGTGTCTTTTGAAGAAGTGCGTGAATATTCATAAAGCATTCTTGGATAATGATTCATATTAATTGATTTATTTTAAATGGGAAGTAAGTTAGTTTAAATGAAATACCAAGGGAAGTTGTAATCTTAACCTGTTAAATCTGCAGTTATTCTTGTGAAATTTTGATTTTAATTATTAGTTTGTTAAGTTTAATTTTCAAATCGTAAACAAAATTTTCTTAGTTTAAAATAGGATTAATTGCATTAGAGTTAGTAATTGATAAATATTAGTCTATTTCCTCGTGGGAACGATATCCTTGCTTGCTGAATATTACAATTGAACACGTATACTTGCGTGGTAAAGTGCTATTAAAAATTTAGGCAACAAGTTTTTGGCGCCGCTGCCGGGGAACTTAGTTTAATATTTTGTCATTATTAAATTCAATGAAATTAATCTTAATTTAAACATTTTTTTTATTTTTTTTTGTCTCTAGTCTAATTCCTTTTCAGGCACCATGAACAACTATGACTATCATTGGTTATATTCGAGAATGACTCGGCCAAGGGAGGCAAAAAATTATGGACTCGATGAATTGTCAGCACAATTTGGGACACTTTCAAGGAAGATTGATGCTTCAAGTTATTCAAAGTGTAGCGGTGATATATGAGTATTGTGGTGGAAACCATCCGAGTCATCAATGCACCATCAGTTTTGAGTCGTTACAATATAGTGGTAACTTCAGCGATTATCCCAACAATTATGATTATTCTAGTAATTATCATCATGAGTGGGGGAATCCACTAAATCTTTCATGGAGCGATGACAATCTAGCCCAACCCTTTGCTCCATGCCAATCATACACTCCTGAATTACAAGTTCAACTCCCTAATCATGAAGAAGAAAGGATTTTAAACTTGGAAGGACTTATTTCAAAGTTCATGGTTTTGATTGAGGACTAGACGAATAGTCAGGAGATGTCGATTCAAAATCTTGAGAACCAGGTGGGACAACTTTTCAACGCCATCATCAATCGCCCTCAAGGTGAAGTGTCAAGCAACATGGTTCCCGAGACTGATGGATTGCCCACGCTAAATCTGGAATTGGATGTTCCAAAAGAAAAGGATGTGGAAAGGGAGGAGACAAGTGGGGAGCAGGAAAAGAAGGTCGCCAAAGATCTAGCCTTGAGTTCTGACATAGATGAACCGATTTTGATAGTGCCCCATATATCTTCTCCACCAAAGTTTAAGGATCTGGTTAGATTTGCAATCATGTGTCCAATTGGTAGTCATTTTTTCGATAAAGGTATATATGATATGAAAGCTAGCTTAAAATTGGTGCCTATGGTGTGAAGAGAATGGGAAGAGAGATGAAGAACCAGTTGTTCTAAAAAAGCTTCAACGTAAAATTTCGTTCATATATACAACTCGGAAAACTCCTAGTTATTTGAAGGTTGTAAAAGAGAATCTACCTATAAAGAACAAGCTAGGTGAATCTGAATCAATAACCCTTACTGATGACAAACTCTCGAAAGTTATGTTATTACTAATGGATGGAGGGTTCCTCAATTTTCGAAGGGGAATTGGATAGAGAAAGAGGAGAAAGTCAGGCTGAAGACTATAAACCAAGCGCTAACTGGGAGGCAACCCAGGAATTTTTATTGTTATTTTCTATTTTTACTTTTATTAATTTACTTACTGATAGTTTATTTAGTGGTTAAACTTTTATAGTTTAGGATTTGTTACACCCCTGACGTTCTCTAACACGATATTCAATTGATTGCAGGAAAGGAAGCCAAGCATTTATGAGCTTAATAGATGAATGTTCACTCGTCAAAATCTCAAATTTCTAATCATTTCCATAAATTTTGGTGTGGAATGAAACGAAGTTATTGGAGGTATGGCATACAAGAAGCATAAAACACCAAAATAAGCAATGTACACTGGCCAAGCGCCTAGGCGCTCCAGACAAGCCAAGATCAAGCGCCTAGGCGCTCCAAGTTTTTAAGACTTTCTGCAACCAAGCGCCTAGGCGCTCCAGACAGTGAAAATTCAAGCGCCTAGGCGCTCCAACAGAAAAAAAAAGAAGCCCTAATCGGGCTAAACTCTTCAATCCCAAATCAAACACATTCTTGCTCTCTTACTCCAACTCTAACTCCCACAACTCTCAACCCTCATCTAATCTAGCCACAACAACCATCTTTCTCTTCCAAATCCTAATCAAACACTAAATCTCCTACCCAAACTAAGTCACTCAAGCTCCATCTTGTCATCCTTCTTCACCAATTCGGGCATCAACTTACATTCAAGCCACATCTATCTAAAGTAAGGGTTCAAAGCTCAAATTGCTCATCCAACTTTGATTGAAACATCATATTTGGCTATAACCAAGTAAATACACAAGATTTTATTGCAAATTATTTGGATTCACTTGGATAATAGCTATGTTAGTACTTTGAAGCTAGTTTCTATCATTGTGTTGGCTCAAGTGGGTGTGGGTACTCTTAATTGTTTCTTGTATTGCCCTGGAAGTATAGTGTGCTTAGTAATTGGCAAATTTGGTGAAAATTAAGTTTGGGGGAGTGCATACCAATAGTGTTCAAAATCTGTGCACACCAAGTGTTCGATAATTTGTCACAAAGAGAATTTTGGCTATCCTAAGTCACTGAGTATCATTTGGTTTGGCAAGAACATATTAGATAAGATTATGGCTACTAAGAGACAAAAAGGAGAAACTTCAGGGCACTTCGCAAAAGTATGACAAAAAGAGATTTACAAGTGCTAAAGCGTCCGAAAGATATTACAATGTACTTTCTAATAAAGCACTAATTCCCGAGCGTGGATTATTGCCAGAGATAGAAGATGGGGAATTATTACAAATGATTGGGAGTAGAAGATGGGTGAACTTTACAGCCCAACCGGATGCATCGGTTGTTAAAATTGTTAAGGAATTCTACGCCAATGCAATAGATCATGTTGGTAACATAATTTGGGTTCGTGGTAAATTAGTGGAGGTCAGTTTTGGGTCAATAAATGCTTATTACGGCTTGAACACAATACCAAATAATGGATACATGCAATATTTAGAACACGAGCTAGACTACAGTGAAATCATTCAAGCCTTGTGTGTACCTAGGAACAACATGGAAATTAACATATCAACAAGAAGTTGTTTTGTTCCCCGCATCCAAACTAAGCAGTTATGGGAAAGCATGGCATGCCTTTATTTGTGCCAAGTTGATGCCGTGTAGGCATATGAGTGATGTTATAAATCAAAGGGCAGCGTTGCTTTTCTGCATTACATCAGGAAAAATAATAGATGTGGGTCAGGTTATACATGATTCCATTAATAGAGCAATTCAAGGAGGGACCTCAGGAGGATTACCACACCCATCTTTGATCACTGGACTATGTCAACAAGCTGGGGTAAAATGGGATGCCGAGGAAGCTACACAACCTCCTTTAGCCGCAATTGACCACTCGCTTATTAAGAAGTACAAGGTATGGGGTGGGGGTATACCACACCCGAGAGGGTTAGGATTCATTATTGCTCCTCCCGAGCTTGCAGACGAGCCTACTCAACAGTTCCACGACAATCCTTCTGTAGCTGGAAGTTCTGGGCCACCACCAAATGTTTTTGAAGATATCCGTCGAGCTTTAAGAAATCAAACTAGAAGGATCGACATGGTGGCCACTCGAGTTCAGCAGGGTTTTGACCGAATGGAAAGGAATCAGGATAGTTTAGCTCAGCGACAAACGGAGGTGTATCAGAATTTTAGTGCAGCATTCCTTGAAATGTTTGCCCGCATGAATCCAGGTGCTGCTCCCTACCAATTTCCACCATTGTCTGCATACCCCCCAGATGAAGAAGAAGAGGAAGAAGAAGAGGAGGAGGATACTGACGAGGAATAAAGCTTCTATCTTTCAGGGAAGTCCTCAGTGCTTAATTTCTTACAATTTGTTTCTTTTATACAATGAGGACATTGCATCGGTTAAGTTTGGGGGTGCAATCTTCCAGCTCCAGTTCATGCATGTAGTATTCATCTAGTGCATTCATATAGTATTCAGTTAATAGTTTTTCATGTAGTTTGCATTCATGTAGTTTTCATTTTAATTTCCTAAAAAAAAAATTAAGTATTTGCATGTTTCTAGCTATTAGATAGTTTAAGTCTGTTTTGGCCAGTGATGAGATTGGAATTGAGTAGACAAGTATAGTATTGTCTGTTAAGACTTTGATGTGATTTCTTGTCATGATTTGAATCTTTACCTGTTTGAAACTGATATAATAAGGATAGCACAGTAAAAGCAACTATGTTGACTGATTGAGTTTAAATTGACACATAATGGACTTCTAGAGGATAATGCTAGTTTGAATGAATGAAAGACATGAATAGGAGAAGATGACTGAATTTAGATAAAAACTTAAGTTTGGGGGAAAAATTTGGGATATATAAGCTTGAAAAGAAAAAAAAAATTAAAAAAATGCCGTGGCTAGTTTTGTTTCGGGGCCTTTGTTACTTGAGCAAGTACGTCTGAAGGGGTATCTTAAAACCTAGCGCCCTAAGGTCTTATATGGTCTGGGAGTCGTTGGTCGAAAGCTCGCTAAGGGGTAACACTGTTAGCCTAATGGAATGAGACATTGCACAGTCATGGTTAAAAAAAACAATAAAACGGGAAAAGAGCAAAAAGCCCCCGTAAAGCACAATAAAGCATACGTATCCCGGATTGGACTCTTAAATTTGGTGGATGTTTGTTTTTAGTTGGATCGAGCTTGTTTGTGAATTTTGTGAGTTTACACTGTATGATTCCTTTAAAGAGATTTATTATGTGTTGTATTTAGCATCATATCAGTTAGCATGGATGTTAAGCACACACACACTATATCAATAATAACAGGTTAAGATTTGATGATTGACGAGGAAATTGTTAATCTGTCTTGATATGATGTACTAGCATGTTTATTATGATTTCTCTGAGGCTTGCTGAATAGATTTTGTTCTGTTTGACTGCTGGAATGTAGGCATTTAGATAGTTGCATTTGCATTGCATATTTAGTTATTGCATTGTGTTGTGTTGCTTGGGGACAAGCAATTGGTTAAGTTTGGGGGTATTTGATGAGTAGGTTTTATACCTATGAATCCGATATTATTAAACTTAATTATTGTTATATTTAATTATTTTTTAGTGTCTTTTTATGTGTTTTGTGTTTATTTGTTGTAGGTTGGAGCTGGAGGGACAAATTGATCATTTCAGAGAAGAAAAAGGTCGAAAATCATGAAAATTAAAGCTAAGTGGCATTTTTGTAATTATGTGGTCCTGGTCAAGCGCCTAGGCGCTTGGAAATGGCCTATGATGAGCGCCTAGGCGCTCATGTGCCGAAAAAGGGGCGTTTTACTGCTAAGTGGGTTTTTAAAGCCAAATAGGAGTCTGAATGAGGGCTGAGACCAATACAAATAGGAGAAGACTTTAGAAAAGAAGAATCAACTAATTTTTCAAGAGATTTGCAGAGAGAACAAGGAAGAAAAACATGAAGGAGAATTGCAAAGGCTAAAGATCTAAGAGAGAGTATTGGAGCAAATTCAGAGTTTCTTCTTCTCTTCTCTAGTTTTATCTTTTGTAATTATCTGGGATGTTTGGATTATTAATCTGGATGATGTTTTCCTTTATTATTATCATGAACTAAATTTTAATTAAGATTGCAACGGAACTTGGTATGTAGTTTAAATTGCAAGCTTCCCATTGAATGAAAGTTAGTTTTTATTGAATTGTTTATTATATCTTATGTTTATTGATTAATTATTTGGCCAACAATTACTGTGATAATCTATATAAAATTGGAAGATGGAGTATAGATTGAGATCTTGATATGATAACATATGTTCATATAATCTGAATAGGGTTAATATGATTAGCGTGTAGGATAGGAATATACCTATGTGTCTTTTGTATCCATTGAAAGAATTTGTGCGTAAACCCTAATTAACTTGATTCACATAGGAATATAGTGAGTTGATTAACTGGGGTGTTCCTTGTAATTCCGCATCTTAAAGATTGGATTTAGGAGGATTTGTTCACGTGTCTTTTGAAGAAGTGCGTGAATATTCATAAAGCATTCTTGGATAATGATTCATATTAATTGATTTATTTTAAATGGGAAGTAAGTTAGTTTAAATGAAATACCAAGGGAAGTTGTAATCTTAACCTGTTAAATCTGCAGTTATTCTTGTGAAATTTGATTTTAATTATTAGTTTGTTAAGTTTAATTTTCAAATCGTAAACAAAATTTTCTTAGTTTAAAATAGGATTAATTGCATTAGAGTTAGTAATTGATAAATATTAGTCTATTTCCTCGTGGGAACGATATCCTTGCTTGCTGAATATTACAATTGAACACGTATACTTGCGTGGTAAAGTGCTATTAAAAATTTAGGCAACAATACACATTCAAACCAAACTATAGGCATAATATCATACACTCAAATAATTCAAAAATGTT
This sequence comes from Panax japonicus, assembly GCA_020205505.1. NCBI lineage: Eukaryota > Viridiplantae > Streptophyta > Magnoliopsida > Apiales > Araliaceae > Panax > Panax japonicus. The sequence goes on along the minus strand of CM035102.1, from coordinate 21,137,815 downwards.
TTAGAGATGTTGTGTGTGTGTGTGTTGTGTTCACCAAAACTTGATTTAAGCAAAGAATACACATGTTAAACTGTTCAAAACAGAAAATTATAGTCTAAATCAAGACTCATGTATACTTATGCAACGAAGACTGTTCCAACATATCAACACAAACTAAGGTTCAACAATGGGCGATTTATTACTACTCACAAACTGCTTTATTACTACTCACGAGGGCGATTTTCGCTCTTTCCCGCGGTGTTTATTGCTATTTTTTCTTTTTCTTTTTCTTTTTTTTTTCACATGACTATGAAATGCCTTATTCCATTAGGCAACACTGCTACCCCTTAGCGAGATTTCAACCAATGACTCCCAGACCATGTAAGACATTAATGCGCTATGTGTTAAGACACCCCTACGGGCGTACTTACTCAAGTAGCCAGGGCCCCGAAATAAGACTAGCCAAGTTATTGCTATTTGTTTTATATATATATATATATATATATATATATATATATATATATATATATATATATATATATATATATATATATATATATATATATATATATATATATATATATATCATACCTATGTTTTCCCAAAATTTGAATATCAATGTTTTGCACAGTCTAAATCCATGTTCCACATATTTCTCTTTTTTAAAACCACATTTTCTATCGAGCAATGTAACACATAATTCTTATACCTACAAGTGATTGTGAACACAGTCGTGCAACCCAAAAGCATTTAAACAACATTATGAATTGCATTTTGTAAAACATTATATCGAAGTTCATGTTATCCAAAATACTCAAAAATCCTTCAAAATCCACTATCATCGTCGGCTAGACAAAATTTCCTTAAAGCTAGAACTGTGAGATATGCAAACTAAAAATATACTAACACAAGTAATAATGACTAAAAATTAAAAAAAAAATTCCCAAATTTTATCTAACACAAAAAACATGCGAACTTTTAAACTAAACATGAAACTTTAAACTAAACATGCAGAAACTATATGCAACTTAACTAATCATGCAAAAACTATATGCAACTACACTATTACCCCAATACCCCCAAACTTATAATATTCAATGTCCCAGTGAATGAAGGTAAAAGGGTTACAGAAAACTCCCCTAATGATCAGCCGTACCACCCTCTTCGGGTGGTGAATCTGGTGGTGGATATGGCACAGCTGTCCCGAACTGAGGCCACTCTAGCATCGACCCCTGCTGTGTAAAAGCCTCCACCAAAGACCTCATCAAACCCATTTCAAACACTAAAAAATTATTGTACATGGCATCGACCTTACACTCCAACCTTCGGAGCTTTCGATCCCCAGTAGCAATGGGAACTTGGGTTGGCAGGCCCACTTCATCTGTTTGAGAGGGCTGCTATGGTGGCTTTGGGAATGTAGGCTGGAGAATAAATCCTCGTCTGCGCGGGTGTGGTACACCTCCTGTCCAATCCTCAAATTATTTAATGGTTGCGTGAGTGATGTCCTGGCTCGAGTTTTGACATTTGTTCATTGCCCCACTTGCATCCCTGATGAGCACATAGCATAGCTATAACTGAGGCATGTGGAATGCTCCCAGTATTGCTTCCCCGCAGATATCACAGCATATTTTGATGGATGAGATGGCCCACATCAATATATTTTCCTGTGATTATGCCTCATAGAATGACTGCCCTTTTCGCTGTGATCTCATGCTAATGAGACGAAGGCACTAGCTTGGCACATTTGAACAAATTCCACGCCTTTGAATATCGATTCAAAGCTGCGGCGGGGAATATACGAGGCTGATTCGTGCTGGCTTTATATGTCCACTTCGTGCCCGGCACGCACAATTTAGCAATAACCAATTCCAAGTCTTTTAACCAATTCCAAGTCTTTTTCCATATGTGCACCTGCTACCCAATTGGCAGACCCAGTCGGTGGAGTATCAGTAATTCTAAAAATGGCTCTGATGGCGGGAGGTCTATAATCTATCTCAAAATCGCGAACCATAGATATACCGCTCATAGTGACTTTAGCATTAACATAGAATTCTCGGACTATGATCATCGGAATTGGCATAGGAGTCGCCATCAAGCCAGTCCATCCTCGTTCTCGAATCATAACATATAGCTGACCATCTTTCCCCTTAGGTTTGAAACCCCGCTCTTTGACAAATGTCTTCGCCATAATTCTGTAATACTCCTACTGGGCTACCAAATCCAGAAATTTGGTATGACCGACAATATCCTCCCCATGACTGCCAGAGGAAGATGATGATGAAGAAGAAGAAGAACGTTCTCTTTTTGGACCCATCTGCAGTTGATAGAAAAAATGAAGGTTTGCTTGATATGAGTACAAGCCGAATAGATGATTATCCCCACAATGATTTCGCTCAACTTAATCGGAAACCCTAGATTTTATAATATAGCAATCAATCTTGGGTCTGAGCATTGAACGTGGAGAGAATCGTGGGTAATCGAGGAGAAGTGCACGACTATAATTTGTTTAACTGATAGAGAGGAAGATGAGGAGACGTGCGTTTGTGGGAGAGCAAGTGATTGGGCTTCTGTTATGATTTCAAATGAGAGCCCAAATAGTCCCTAAAACATTTTAAACTTAAAAAAAAGTTTCGTGATTGGTGTCGCGCACGGCCTGCGCAAGTTTTCACTGGGGTTCGAGCGCGGGCGCACGAATGAGGAGCGTTGAGGCGCTTGGTTGGACCACCTAAGCGGTTGAAACAAGTTGGACTACTGACTTCCAGGCGCGAGCGCGTGATTTCTTAAGTTGTTCTAGGTGCGGCCGCACATCTCTAGTCCATGTACTGCCAATTTTTTACTCCCAATCTGCATATCAGTGATGACTTCAGTTTAAGATACCTACATAGATATTAATGCACACTATTAAGGCATGAATTAATGAGCAATCATGAATGACCAAAGAAACTCTATCCTACTTCAAACACCCCTTAATGCAAATTCAGCTACACACTCAAGTATGCAAAACATACAAACTATCAAAAATGAAATAAAGATGAACTAACTAAAGCAACCTAAACTAAATAAATAAAGAGAAAATAGAGATAGAAATAATGGGTTGCCTCCCATCAAGCGCTAAGTTATAGTCAATTAGCTTGACTGTCTCTGAATCTCACGTCGAAGAAAGAATTGAGGTGACTTTCTATATGTCCACCTCAATTCACCTTAAAAGGCTTGTCCGAAAACTTATCATATACTTCAATTGCACCATGCGGAAAGACAGTCTTCACTATAAATGGCCCTGACCATCTTGATTTCAGTTTCCCGGGAAAAAGTTTTAAGTTTGGAATTATAAAGCAAAACCTTTTGTCCCGGTTCAAAGCTCCTTTTAATGATCTTTCGGTCATGCCATTTCTTCACCTTCTCCTTGTACAACTTCAAATTCTCATATGCCTGTAATCTGAATTCATCCAACTCATTGAGTTGGAGTAGTCGTTTCTCCCCTGCAGCTTTCAAATCAAAATTGAGCTTTCGTATTGCCCAATATGCCTTATGTTCTAGCTCCGTAGGAAGGTGACAGGCTTTTCCATACACGAGCTGAAAAGGTGACATGCCCAATGAAGTTTTGTATGCAGTCCTATAAGCCCATACTGCATCATCCAACTTTAACGACCAGTCCTTCATTGTGGGATTCACAAATTTTTCAAGGATTTCTTGACTTCTCGATTCGACACTTCAGCTTGGCCATTCATTTATGGGTGATAAGTTTTAGCAATGTGATGGTTCACCCCATACTTAGCCAACAAAGCTGTAAACTACTTGTTACAAAAATGACTGCCCTCGTCACTGATGATGGCCATTGGAGTCCCAAATCTCGTTAATATACTTCTATGTAAGAACCTGAGAACTACCTTGGCATCATTTGTTAGAAGAGCTGCCGTTTCTACCCATTTCGACACATAATCCACTGCGAGAAAGATGTGGAGATTACCGCAGGAAGAAATAAAAGGTCCCATGAAATTAATCCCCCACACATCAAAAATTTCTACTTTGAGAATAGTATTCAATGGAATTTCATTTCTTTTTGAAATATTCCCAACTCTCTGACATCTATCACACCGCTGGACCAAATTGTAGGCATCCTTAAAAATTGTCGGCCAGTAGAATCCTACTTGTAGTACTCTAGCCGCTATTCGCTCTCCCCCATAATGACCTCCATACACCAAGGAATGATAATCCTACAAAATCCCCTCGGTCTCTCTATACGGGATACACCTTCTTATCATTTGATCTGTACACTGTTTAAACAAATAAGGCTCATCCTATATATACCATTTGACATCATGCAAAAATTTCTTCTTTTGATAACCCACCAAGTCAGAAGGTACCATCTTGCTCACCAAATAGTTCGCGTAATCTTCAAACCATGGCACTTCCCCTTTCACCACAAACAATTGTTCATCCGGAAAGGATTCATTAATCATAACATTATTATCTGCCTTCCTTTCCAGATTCTCTTGTTGCGATAAGTGGTCCGCCACTTGGTTTTCGGTGCCCTTTCTGTCCTTGATCTCCAAATCAAATTCCTGCAGTAATAAAATCCATCTGATCAACCGGGGTTTTGCATCCTTCTTTGCCACTAAATGTCGAATTGTCGCATGATCCGTGTACACAATCACCTTTGTGCCAATCAGATATGCTCGAAATTTATCAAAGGCTTACACCACTGCCAATAACTCTTTCTCTGTGGTGGTTTAATTCAACTGTGCATCTGTAAGGGTCTTGCTGGCATAATAAATCACATGAAAAATCTTCTCTTTCCTCTGCCCCAAAACAGCCCCTACGACGTAATCACTGGCATCACATATTAGCTCAAACGGCAAATCCCAGTCTGGTGCAGTAATCACTGGTGCTGAAGTTAGTTTCCTCTTTAACTGCTCAAATGCAAACACGCAAGCCTCGTCAAAATTAAAATGTGCATCCTTCTTGTAGCAGCCCCGATTCCGGGCCCCGAATCACCTCGGATCCGGTACACTAATTCTTTCACTATTTGCGGAAGATATAAACATAAATTGTTTATACAATACATTACACACTATTCCCCAAGGTCGAGTAACCTTAACTTATACACAATTCATAAACTTTCTAACATATAACACATTTATTAAACTATACAATTACATACTAGCCGCACTTTATATCCCAATCTGAACTTGACTTTAACCTTTTCCTGTATCCGAACGCATTCGCCTTATCTGTAATTTTTATCATGATATAGCAAGGGTGAGCATGAAAGTTGCCCATCAAGTTTAAATACAACAATATAACAATATATCATGATTGAAGAGTATGAATAATAAGCTGACTATAATTCATCAATATAGTTGAGAATTATCACGAACAAACTTTTGACTGAACAAGTTTTAAACATGAACAAACATTTCTGAACCAACTGGTAATGAAGGTGATCAGCCTTTCATACCTGACTTATACATGCAAGATATACATAGTACAATTTTCATGGCAATCAACAACGATTAACCATCAGCTTGAATAAAACACTCTTATTAGAGTTTAAGTATAAGAAAATTTACCTGAACCGTTGATTACCGCACGCAATTTAATAACGCTTTACCCTGAAGACCTAATATTAATAATATAGATCTCCAATAATTAGAATAATATCATCACAGTATAATACTGCTATATTTATATCCACAGAATAACCTAAACACATTACCACATAAACCTATCAGTTTATACAACACATAAAACTAGGTATCAAGTCAAACTATTGCAGTCTGAGTTGAAATCGACACCATTCTATCATCCCGACGGTCTAGTCGGACGAATATCGAGTTTAAGTTCAATTAAACTCTGACTTAACACTTAACCATTATCACAGATAATTTCTTATCAGACAAAACATTTTTCCTAAGCTCGTAATAATTTTTGGATAATTATTACTATTTATCAACATTTTTCAGTCCTTAAAACCATATTTAAATAAATTAAATACTGCACAATACCTTAATCATTAATATAAAATATTAATGAAAATCATTACATAATATAATTATAATATATCAAAGTATTTTTAATACCTTAAAATCATAATTATATGATTTTTAAACACTTAAATCCATTATCTGATAATTAATATTAATATTAAAATATTAATATTTTCATGACTAAATATCAAAAGTTATATTTTATAACTTAAAATATTTTTATAACACTTAAATCATTTTTATATGATTTTTAAATCATTAATTCCATTTTTCCATAATTTATTTAATATATTTATTAAATAAACTAATTATCATTAATATTAATTAATTAATGAATTTCCTCACAAAATATTAAAAGTCATCAAAAATAACTTAAAATATTTTCTTATACCATAATATTATTTTTCATGATTTTTCATGAATTAAAATCATTTTTAAATAATTTATTTAATATTATAATTAAATAAATAAATACCATTTATATTCCAAAAATAATAAATATTTTTGAAATATACATAAAATAGTTAAAAACTATTTTTCAGACTTTAAAATAATTTTTCATAATTTATTTAGTATTTTTAATAATTAAAAACCATTTTCTTTCTAATTTTAAATTAATTTCTGGAAAAATAATAATAATCTGTCGCTAAAGGCCTATAGCGACACTTTCTGTCGCTATAGGTGTTCTTGAGTGTTCTTGAGTGTTCTTGACAGTGTTCGAGGGTCCTTGTTTGACCATGATTTAATCTGTGTTCTTGTTACTTTCTAGGGTTGGTTAAAACTTTCAGATTGTAGTACGCATGTAGTACTACAACTACAAACTCATTTCATGGCCAAACAACAACATAGTAGTAAGATCTGGGCTCCCGAAATGTCTGACAGACGTGTTCTTCATTTTCTGGGTTACCCAGAAAATGAAGAACAGTCAAGGTACCTCCTTTGATTCTCTATAACTTTGATTCTAGAGCATGTTTGTATGATCTAAAAGTTCCAACATGTAGCACACATGACAGGGTACAATATATTATCACTAGATCCACCTAAAAACATAACATGAACAAGATCTGGCCGGTCAAACATACTGTCAGACACTCTTCTTCACGAAATCTGGAAATTTCCAGAATTTGTCAAAACAGACGGTCAACGCATGTTTGACCTTAATTTTCTACTATCCTGATACAGATCTAGGTGATGTAAAGGTTTTAGTATGTGCACAACATGTCAACCTACAAGGATAAATCAATAACATGGCCAAACAAGCAAACGAAAGCAAGATTCATGGCCTTGAAAAACTTGTCAGACCGATCTGGAAATCTGGGCTTGCCCAGAAATTCAGAAAACGTGATCGGTCAATGCACTTTGACCGCTTGTATCTGGAGATCTAGACATGGTATGATCATTATTCCAGTTCCAAATTGAAGAATACATGGCATACTACAGACATATAACTTACAACACAACAAAACATTAACAAGTAAAGATCTAGAGGCCCTGACATATGGCTGTCAGGCCTTAAATTTCCAGATTTCCAGATTTCTATAAACATTAGATCCGAGCATCTAGGTGTTATGGATCCATGATCTAACAACCCAGATCTCTAATTGCCACCTTATAACACATATTTAACCAACAAACAACAACATTAAACATCAAAATCATAGATTTCAAAATTTAGGGTTTTTATACCTTTTATGCTTTGATTTTGATTCTGGTTCTTTGCTGCTGACTAAGGAGAGTTAGGGTTTGATATTGATTCATTTCCTAACTCCATATCACACTAAAACCCGAATTTTTAGAGAGAGAAGGGTTAGGAGCAAAAATGAATTTTAAAGTGAGCACATTTCTCTCTCTATTCTATTTAATTTTGACAATTGAGCTGCTGGATCAGATGTTGCCAGCTGAGTTGCTGATTTTGCTGGATTTTGTCACATGGCTATGCTAGGTTTAGACTAGGGTTGTTCACCAACCCAAAGATTTTGCAAGATTTATACTCCACATCCAATAAAATGTGACAAAAAGGGCATTATGGACTTTTCCATTTATTTCTAGGATTTTCCATGTGTTGCAAACCCTTAGGGTTAGGATTTGGATCATTGAGAGTTTAGGGTTTGACCCTAAAAATTTAGTAACTTAGTTTCTAACATTTTCCAAATTCATATTTTCAAAAATAGAAATTTAACATTTTTAACTTATAATTAGGATTTACTAATTATATTAAAATTCCTTAATCATACTTTAAATCTTACTAATTAGGATTAGTATTTCCTAATTAAAATCGCTAATTTAGCAATTAGGGTCAAAATGGTCATAAGGGTTTAAAACCCTTGAATTAGGGTTTCTAATAGAAAAATTAATTTTCTAATTTTAGAAATTAAATCTCGTAATTAGATTAGGGTTTTCTAATTACACAAAAAATGAAATAATTAGGATTAGGGTTTCCTAATTAGCATTGCTAATTTTAGCACTAAAGCATTAAAATTCTCCGTTAAATTCCCAGATTAGGGTTTCATTTTATCAGAATCTGAAATTAGGGTTTTCAGATATGGTATTAGGGTTTTCTAATAATCAACTAGAATTTCCAGTAATTCATTAGGGTTTTCCCTAATAAATTTAATATTAATGACATTTAACCTTGTACACACATTGCATTCCGACCCAATCTAGGGTTTTCAATATCCGAATTAGGATTTCGTAATCCCGGAACTGAAACTAGGGTTTCCAGCACCGATTTCTAGGGTTTCTTATTAAACGTTAGGGTTTTCTAACTGAACGTTTGACGTTCTTAATATATTCATAGGGTTTATCACAGATGTAATTTATCTGATCAACCCATGACCCTTAACCACATTCTGAACACATCATTAACCATAAACACAGAACATAATCACATAAATCCTTAATCCTGAATAATTCACCTATATCCTTCACCGAATTTTGAAATCCTCAAAATTCAATCCCAATAACATTAAACGCATACACTTATTTTATGTCTAGGTCTAATATTTGACCTTAAATCAATCATTTAAGATTTTAATAAATTGCCCAAATTCTCGGGTTGTCACACTTCTCCAATAAACTGCATAGTGGTTTAGTTATCTTGGAGAAGTCCTTGATGAATCTGCGGTAGAAACCTGCATGTCCCAAAAAACTGCGAACACCTTTTACTGAAGTAGGTGGTGGCAGGTTCTCAATCGTTTCCAGCTGAGCCCTATCCACCTCAAGTCCATTCTTCAAAACCTTGTGTCCCAGTATGATTCCTTCTTGTACCATGAAATGGCACTTTTCCCAGTTTAGCACTAATTTAGTCTCAACACATCTCTTCAAAACCATAATCAAATTTTCAAGGCATACATCAAATGAGTCCCCGAAGACTGAGAAGTCATCCATAAATACCTCCACATTCTGCTCCACCATAACTGAAAATATAGCCATCATGCATCTCTGAAAGGTGGCTAGAGCATTGCACAATCCGAAAGACATCCTTCTAAAAGCAAAGGTGTCGTATGGACATGTGAAGGTAGTCTTTTCCTGGTCTTCTGGAGCTATCATAATCTGATTATAGCCTGAATACCCATCCCGAAGGTAATAATACACATGACCTGCTAATCTGTCCAACATCTGATCAATGAATGGTAGTGGGAAATGATCTTTCCTTGTAGCTTTGTTGAGCCTGCGGTAGTCCATGCACACTCTCCACCCCGTCACTGTTCGTGTTGGAATTATTCTTATTAGTCACGACTGTCATGCCACCCTTTTTCGGTACACACTGCACTGGGCTCACCCATGAGCTTTCTGAGATCGGATAGATAATGCCTACATCCAGCCATTTCAGTACCTCTTTCTTGACCACTTCTTTCATTATCAGATTAAGTCTTCTTTGTTGCTCAACTGTACGGCTTACTACCATCTTCCAGCAAGATCTTATGCATGCAAAACGAAGGGTTGATTCCTTTGATATCTGTTATGGTCCATCCAATAGCTGATTTAAACTCTCGAAGCACTCGTAGCAGTTTATCTTCCTAAAAAGATGTTAGTGCAGAAGAAATAATCACAGGTAACTTTGAATCTTTATTTAAAAATGCACACCTGAGATGTTCTGGAAGTGGTTTTAACTCAAGTTCTGGAGGTGTCTCAAGAGATGGCTTTAATTTTACAGATGACTCTCCAGCTTTAGTCAATGGCTCAACAGGTGTTCTGAATTTCCTGAATTATGGAGTTATATCCAGATATTGCACAAGTTCATCTAATTCCTCATCCTCCAATTCTGAATTTTCAGTAATGATACTTCTCAAAGGTTCATAATCCACCAGACTTTGTACTTCATCATTTAGAACCTGATCCACCAAATCAACCCGGAAGCATTCTTCTTCATCTATTGGGAACTTCATTTCCTTGAAGACGTTAAAGGTAAACTCCTGATCATGTACACGCATAGTAAGTTCCCCTTTCTGCACATCTATCAAAGTCCTTCCTGTGGCTAAGAATGGTCTTCCCAGTATAATTGGTATACTCTTATCTTCCTCATAATCTAAGATGATGAAGTCAACCGAAAGATAAATTTGTCCACTTTCACTAATATCCTCAACTGTGCCCCGCGGATACATGATGGATCTATCGGCTAGCTGGAAAGAAATGTTTATCGGCCTTGGAGCCGGCAGTCCCAACTAATTAAACAATGACAAGAGCATCAGATTGATACTTGCCCCAAGATCACACAAACATTTATCGAAATTCATCTTTCCGATCATGCATGGAATTGTGAAACTGCCCGAATCTTTTAGCTTTGGAGGTAATTTACGCTGAAGCGCTGCACTGCATTCCTTTGTCAAGGCCACTATCTCGAATTCATCTAATCTCCTCTTCCTTGTCAATATACCCTTCATGAACTTTGCATAACTTGGCATCTGTTCCAATGCCTCAGCGAAAGGTATGTTGATTTGTAGCTTTTTAAATACCTCCATGAAGTTGTTGAATTGCTTATCTTCCCTCTGCTTATTTGATCTTTGCGGATACGGAACCTGAGGGTGAACTGGTGCTACTGTATTCTTAGGCCTCTCATCTGAACCTACTTTACCCTTCTCTACTCGCTGCGATTCAGATTCCTCTTAATTTTCTCCCTGCTCAGTCGACTGCTCTGCCTCGCGCGGTCGCACGTCCTCCTCAGTACAACATGGCGCGGGCGCGCGACTATCAGTTCCTGCAATGTTTTTCCCAGACCTCAATATGATCGCTTGACACTGTTCCTTCCCGTCTCTTCGTGGATTTGCTTCCATATTACTTGGAAAAGAAACCTGGGGCCCGTTGTTAATCATGCTCGCCATTTGCCCCATCTGAGTTTCTAGATTTTTAATAGCCACTGCTTGGCTTTTGATCATAACCTCCTTATTTGCCATGTACTTCAACATCATCTCCTCCATTTCTGATTTCTTTTCTTGCTGAGGTGCAGATGGAGTATGATGTTGTTGTTGTTGAGAAAATCCCGATGGAAACGGTGGTTTTGGTGTAAACTGTTGCTGCGCTGGCTGAGACTAAAATTGTTGATTCGGCTGAAATTGATTCTGCTGATTCCCTTGGTTATTAGACCAACTGAAGTTTGGATGATTGCGGTTGTTGGGGTTGTATGTGTTCTGAAACTGTCCTTGGTCTTTTCTGTAATTACTCACATACTATACCGACTCTGAGCTGATAGCACATTGATCCGTGGAGTGCGACCCCGCACAAATCTCACATACGAAGGCAACTATTTTCACTTTGTTCTCTGCTAATGTATCTATTTTCTTCGCCATAGCTGCCATCTGTGCCGACAACTGAGTAATAGCATCCACCTCCAACAAACCTGCAACCTTGGGCTGTAGCATCCGAGATGTAGGATTTTGAAAGTCATTTGCTGCCATAGTCTCAATATGGTTATAGGCCTCTTCATATCTCTTTGCCCATAATGCCCCTCCTGTAGCTGCATCTATAATAGGTCTCGACTGTCATCCCAATCCGTTGTAAAACGTGTTGATCACCATCCAATCTGGCATAACGTGATGTGGACACTTCCTTAACATCCCTTTATATCTCTCCCATGCTTCATATAAAGACTCACCCTGTTGTTGCTTGAACTATGAGATAGTTTTCCTCATCTTCATAGTCTTAGCCATTGGGAAAAACTTGGCTAAGAACTTCTGTGCAAAGTCCTCCCGTGTAGTGATTGACCCTGACGGCAAAGAATGAAACCAACTTCACGCCTTATCCCTCAATGAGAATGGGAACAGCCTAAGTCTGATAGCATCCTCTGTCACACTGTTGTATCTGAATGTATCACAAATCTCAATAAAACTCAACAGGCGTTCATTCGAATCATGCCATAGCAGCACCCCCAAACTGTACCAAATTATACACCATCTGAATAGTGCCCGATTTAATCTCGAAAGTGTTTGCTGCTATCGTCGGTCTGACTATGCTAGACTGAAGTCCATTAATATTTGGTATGGAATAGTCCCTTAGAGCCCGGTGCTCTTCTCTTTACTCAATTCTTTGTTCTTCTACCATACTAGATGTAGTACCCTCTAACTGTGCTTGCAAATTTCTCCGCACACTCCCTTTCCAACCTCTTCCGTTAATATTACCCTGAGCTGGTGTCAATTTGGAATTAGATGATGGCGTGTGCATAAAAATCTACAAGTACCTGAAACCAAAAACAAAAGAAAAAAAATAGAAATGAGATAAGATTAGATTTGTCTAAGTCATACAACGGCGCCAAACACTTGTTGCTGCTTTTTCAGTTCTAACAAAAGAGCTCAAACTCATACAAGTATACATGTGTCAACAAGCAATACAGAGTAAGTCGAGTATCGATCCACGGAAAAAGTTGCTAAATCAAATTACTATGCATCAACTAAATCACTATTTTTTATGCTTAAACTAATAATTATAATTATGATTGCAAATTACTATAAAATCAAATATTAACTAACATAAGAATAATAACAAAATAAATTAAATATGGAAATAATGGGATCCTAACTTCATTTAATACTTCATCTAATTACCACCATCATGCAAGATTGTTCACATATCGCAGGGAAGTAGCCAAAAGCACTACCGTAGACATAACCATTTTTCAATGCATTATGACCTACTTACACAACATCTACATGCAATAGACACTATGTAATCATCAATATAACCAAAATCTCTATATGTCTATGTGAAATTGCAACCATATTGAATTTAAGCTCAAGCCCTTATTTAACTCATACGGTGAAACAGTATATGTCTATCTGGTTTACGAAATACAAAGCTGCACAAAGTAGCCCCCATATACGCATGCTATCATGATTACAATCCATACTCGCATGTTATTTTTCAATTCCATACAAGTACCTAAAACGAATGGTGATCAATCATTCATGCATGCAAATCAACCATGATAGAAATCCCTTATGATATGTAAAACAGTCCAGCAGTCAAGCATGCAATTAAACTACATATTAAAATCCGTTAGAATCCCATAATGAAGTTTAGTTCATGACTGAACCAAAAGCCATTATGGGATCAAAGCAAAACATGGATAATAAACAAACAATTTAAAGAGAAAGGATAGAATCGATCAAACCCAATTGCTGATTACAATCCAATAGTAACGTTCAAAATCTCATTAAAATCCAGCAAAAGAACAGTTGTTTATCCACAATGATTGAAAATCCAAAGAATGAAGTAGAAAATAGGAAGTTTAGGCATAATTCTACGTTGAAAATCTCTCAAAGTTAAAAACCCAAGTTCTAATATGAAAAACACGTAAAAACTACTTAATGATACGTCTGACACCAGTCAGAATTGTTTTTAATTAATTATAACTCTTGAAATTAAAAATTAAAATAAAACAGATCAGTGGCTTCAGACATCGCGCGCAGGCGCGCGCTCCTCCTTTGTATTCCTCGCGCGGGCGCGCGAGTGTCAATTCTGGTCCAACCGAGTGATCGCGCGGGAGCGCGTGTGTTGGCCTATGTAGTCGCGCGGTCGCGCTGCTTCTGCGACTTGAATTATGGTTCGACTGCTGCTACTAACTCTATCATGCTGCTCTAGTTCAATTGTCCATCAATGCGTTGTTTCTTTGCTCCACTCGATCCTCACGCCATTCATTCCATTAGCTTCATATGCCATCTACTATCGCTAACTTATGCCATAGCCTACACTTTTACATCAAAGGAGTTCTCAGTACATGCAATGTAAAATAACATGAAATGCAACTAAAAACACACTAAAATGTACTTGAGATGGGCATAGTTCGCATGAATTGATATCCAATAAGTAGGTATAAAACCCACTTATCAAGTTTCTCAATTGTCTCAAAGAAAATGGTATAATCTCACAATGGACTCCACCAGGGACGCCACAGCTGAATGGTGTATCTGAAAGGAGAAATGGAACACTGTTAGACATGGTTCATTCCATGATGAGTTTTATCGATCTTCCGGTGTCATTCTGTGGATATGCCCTAGAAGCGGCTACATATCTACTAAACAAGATTCCCTCAAAATCTTCCCCTAAGACTCCATATGAGATGTTGACAGTGAGGAAACCTAGTCTCAAGGATATTAAGATTTGGGGATGTCCAGCTTATGTGAAAAGGTTTTAGAATGATAAGCTTGAGACAAGATCTGATAAGTGTACTTTTGTGGGATATCCTAAAGAAAGTTTAGGATATTATTTCTACAATCCTTTTTAACAAAAGGTGTTTGTTGCCAAATATGCTGCCTTCTTGGAAAAGTGGTTTATCCTTGAAGGGGCCAGTGGGAGGAAAATAGATCTTGAAGAAATTCAAGAACCACAAACCACTAAAGATCAAATAGATGAACCTGTCCAAGTAGAGATTCCTTCTGTACCACACCCTATTCGTAAATTGGGAAGAGTACCAAAGATACCTGATAGGTATGGACTTGTCATAGAAGATGAAAATGAGGTACGCATCATAAATGATGATGATCATTGAATTACGAACTAGGCTATGAGTAATAAAGACTCAGAGAAGTGGAAAGAAGCCACGAAATCCAAGATGGACTCCATGTATGAAAACCAATTATGGACTTTGGTTTCACCACCTGAAGGCGTTAAGCCTATTGGGTGTAAATGGGTCTTTAAAAGAAAGACTAGAGCAGATGGTAAGGTAGAGACCTATAAGGCCCGACTGGTCGCAAAAGGTTTCAAACAAAGACAAGGAGTTGATTATGATGAAACCTTCTCACCAGTAGTGATGCTCATGTACATTCGGATTTTTCTTGCGATTGCAGCTTACCATGACTACGAAATATGGTAGATGGACGTGAAAACGGCCTTCCTCAATGGGATACTTGAGGAGGATGTGTAAATGACACAACCAGAGGGATTTGTTTCAAAGGTTGGAACAAATCAAGTCTGTAAGCTACAACGATCCATTTATGGATTAAAGCAAGCTTCTCATAGGTGGAACATCTGTTTTGATGAGACAATCAAAGAGTTTGATTTTATCAAAAATGAGAATGAACCATGTGTGTACAAGAAGGTTAGTGGGAGCACTGTTTCATTCCTCGTATTATATGTTGATGATATATTACTAATAGGGAATGATATTTCTATGCTACAATCAATTAAAATCTGGTTATCTAAACACTTCTCCATGAAGGACTTGGGTGAAGCATCCTATATTTTGGGGATAAAGATATATAACGATAGATTTAAAAGGATGCTTAGCTTATCCCAAGGAACGTACATTGACTTGATGCTAAAGAAGTATAGCATGGAAGATTCCAAAAGAGGTCTCATGCCAATGAGCCATGGAATACATCTCTCCAAGAAACAGGCCCCAAAGACACCTAAAGAGAGAGACCGTATGAATAAGATTCCTTATGCTTCAGCAATAGGATCTATCATGTATGGTATGATATGTACTATACCAGATGTTGCTCATGAACTTAGTGTAACAAGCATATATCAGTCAAATCCAGGAGAAGAACACTGGAAGGCAGTGAAAATATCCTAAAGTACTAAAGAAGAACTAAGGATGTATTTCTTATCTACGGTGGGTCTGAATTAAAATTAGAGGGCTTCATAGACTCAAGTTTTCAAACATACCAAGATGACAGTAAATCCATTTTAAGGTATGTGTTTACCTTAAATGGTGGCAAGGTGAGTTGGAAGAGTTCCAAATAGCAAACAGTTGTTGATTCAGTGACAAAGGCAGAGTACATACCAGCAAGTGAAGTTACAAAAGAAGTTGTTTGGATGAAGAAGTTCATTACCGAACTTGGTATGGTTCTTACCATTACAGGACCCGTATCTTTATTCTGTGACAACACCGGAGCTATTGCGCGGGCTAAGGAACCCAGGTCTAATCATAAATCCAAACACGTGTTGCGGCAGTTTCATTTTATCCGAGAGATCATTGAAAGAAGACACGTCACCCTGGAGCATGTGGACTCTCAAGACAATAATGTAGATCCATTACTAAAGCGTTAACATAACAACAATTCTATCGTCACTTAGAGAAGATGGGTATGAGATACCACAGCGATTGGCTTTAGTGAAAGTAGGAGATTGAAAGTAGTATGCATACAAGCCAATCATATATGATGATAAAGCATATACTTTGTAATCAATCTTATTTATTTATTAATAAAAGAATTATTTATTAAAGGCATTTAATTATCTACATGGTGTTATTTTAATGATATGTGATAAACCTATAGTTTTAAGCAATGATTTTAGAATCATGATGAGATCATGCTAATGAGATTTAAATTCTTAGATAGCTTAAAACTAAAATGTTCTCAATCAATGGATTACTAAAAGGGGATTAGTGAATCCAGATAGATTAGTACGTACATTGCTTGCTCATTAGATGAGGATGATTAATCTCATGATCATTTGTGTGGAGACATTAAAGCAAGTATGTAGGTGCTTATTAGAGAATACGTTCACTGAACGTGACTCGCTAAGGAATACCTAATGGAGTTTTACTTGTCTATCAATAAGAATTCATGTAGTGATAGAAATACAAATGATCCTTAGACTTGAGATCATCATAGTATCTTATATATAATGAATTACACTTTGACTTATACCTTAAGACTCTTAGGGTATATCAAAGGGTATGCTTTAGTGTAATAAGTTATATATGGAGATAATGAATGATAAATAAAGAATCTTCCACTTCTAGTAAAAGAAGAGAAATGTCCTATGTGATTCGATAAATGATAACCCAAGAATCCTTGACCAAGGTGGAATAAAATTAGAAAGTAGTTTCTAATTTGCATTCATTAGGAGTTGTGCATTTAGGAATCAAAATACATATAATTAAATAAAATAAGACTTGACAGTAATTCCATGTCTTATATTTAATTGGGACATTGTATGGTGGAAGGATTGAATTGTATAGTAACTATTTACTCAAAGGTTCTTTTATGATTAATGTTGAAATCTATATTATCTGGAAAGTTGTTGATCGCTAGGGAGACTTAACCATATTGTAGAATAAATATTATTTATTTAAATAAATTAATAGTTTAATTTATTTATTTAAATAAGATTAGAATTGTTCTAATTAATTTATTCACAACCGGTTTAATATGGAGAACCTAAAGGGTCACACCATAAGAGAATGAATAATTATTTAAGAAGTTAATGGCGTAATCGTAATAATATGTTAAGTATATTTAATTTAATCTATGGTGATAGAATAAATTAAATAGCTTAATATTTATTATTTAATATTTTAGAAATATTTATTATTTAATATTTTAGAAATATTTATTATTTAATATTTTAGAAATATTAAATATAAACTAATAAGAGAAGTCTTATTAATATTATTACAATCATTATTATTTTAATTTCTAAAAAAGTTTTGGAATTAATTTAATATAAGTACTCTCATTTATTCCTAATAGGATTAGGAGAAAAAATTAGTTAAAGGAGTTTTATTAATTATCCCTAATAAGATTAGGGAGCCTATTTAATTAAATAAATAATACCTTATTTTAATTAAATAAGGTTACCTGATATCTTTATAAGAGGAGTCTTATATCAGATATCAATAATATGTAATTCCAATTGTTGCAGAGTACGCCCCCTTTTTCTATAAAGATAGGAAAAACTAGGGTTTGAGCCAATACACCTTTCTTCTTGAAAGTTCTTCTTTCTTGATGGATCACCTCTAGAGGCCATACACTTGGGCGGCTAACATTGAACAAAGGAAGGAATCTACCCAAAAATTCAAAGAGATCGCGGAGAAGTAGGAGGTGAACGCGTACCTGTGGAAGCTCGTATCTACAAGGGATATGATTCCATAACTTCTTGGTCTTCGTTTTAATTTATAATATGCATAAAGGATACTCCGAGTAATTGGTTTGTGAAAAATTTAAAATTTTATTTTATTTTGCTTACGCTATTTTTGCAATTTGATTGCTACTTTGATCTTCAAAAAACCTTACAGAAAATAATATCATTTACGAGTATTGAAAGAAAATAACATCATTTACCTTAGTAGGAAAGTAGTTCTGACTGGAATAACGGAGATTATGTTGAGGAAATCTTACACTGTTCTCAACACTTAAAATATCTTTATACTCACAAGAAATACGCTCAATATTATAGAGAGAGAGAAATTTTTGATTCTAGTGTGAGTTTCATTGTTTTACTAAGAAACCTATTTATAGGAAAATGCTAGCACACTAGGATTGACAAAATTTACACATACGTTGTACAACCCCAACTTATTATAAATGAAATTAAACTTCCTCTATTTGTTATTTTGAAATAGTAAGGGTTGATTTGATTAATGTGGTTAGTTATGGGTAAAATGCGCAAATATTTCAATAAGCAAGTGGTAACAAAATATTCATTGTTGTCGAAGAATATTTGTACGACGGCGCAGCCTTGTGTGGGCCCCACTACGGAAAGCGATTGGATGAAGAAAACGACAAATATAAGTTGTTTATTAATAACGACGTAGTTTTTACCGTTAATACTGTTGGAATACTCAGTGGTTAAAATACAGTAGCACACGGTATTACACCAATTATTGATTCTTACGTAAGAAGGCACTACTCAATAATTGTTACAGTAATTAATGTTCCATATTTTATTTTATTGATTCAATAATTGCTATGTTGATATTTTATATTATTGTTATTTCAATAATTATCATTACACAGTATCTTCCATTATCGAATCAATAATTCATATTATTTGAATAATATTATTAGATAACATTATTGACAATGTCTAGAAAGTTCTGTCTAAGAGAGGTTTGGTCACCTAATTGCGCGCCAGTAAGGAGAAATCCTTATTGAAAAGCCCCCTCTTTCCTGGGAACAGCCTAGGTTGCCAGTATTGTGATTCTGTAATATTATTTGTGAATAATTAATTATTAATTTATATGATAATGAAAAATATTCATTTTATGTGGATATAGGTGGAGAAAATTTTAATGTGACATTTGTTAAAAAATTAATATTTTATCTTTTTCTGATAAAATAATTCATTTAAATATATTATTATATTTTAATAATATAATAATGGTGATATTTTTACAATGAATGTGGGATATATGAATATATGAGGAGAAAAAGTATTTTTGTTACTAAAAATATTTAAAACATGTTTTTCATGTTTGTGGACCCCATTTCTTGACTGAAATTTGATTATAGCCTGTAAAATCGTCCGTTTGTGGATTTCGGTCAATTTTTTTAAAATTTAAAAAAACTTTCTTCTGTAAAGTTATAGAGAATTAAATTTCCTATGGAAAGGACATAAGGTTCGATTTTTTTTTGATAAAAGGGCTATTTATTATGAATTATTGAAGTTCTAAAATTCCAAAATAATTGATGTTTGAAGTTTTAAATATTTTTAATAAGAAAAATGTTTTTTTTTATTTAGGTGAGATGGGTCACTCTTGATGGCTGATGTTTTGAATCAGATTATGTGTGCGTAAGAATTTAATAAATATATATTAATATTTTATTAAATTTTCTGCTTTGGTGTTCTAAGCATTTTTCTATAAATAGGGTGCTTAGTTTAGAATTGAAAATCACACCAGAAACTGAAGTTTTCTCTTTCTATATTATCGAGCGTATTCTTGTGAGTATTTTGATACTTTGAGTGTTGCTATACGGTGCAAGTTCCTTCAGCGTTATATCTGATATTTCAGCTAGAAGTACTATTCTTTTCGAGGTAAGGGATGTTATATTTTTTAAAAATGATATTATTTTTTCTAATATCATTATGCCGGATTATTGGTAAGATTTTTCTTGTGAAATTCTTGTCCTTTAGTGTCAGGATTACTATTCACGTATACGACACTATTCACGTATATGGCACTATTCACGAATATGGCACTATTCACGAATACGGTACTATTTATGAATACGACACTATTCACGAATACGGAACTATTCACAAAAAAATTAAATTTTTGTTTTTGTCCAAAATATCTATTATGGATACTAACTTTGATTGTATACATGTTTTGATCATTTTTAAATTTTACTCCATTATGATTATTTATGAAGTATTTTTGAACTCAAATTGTTTAAAGTACGAATCCTTAATATTTGTTCTTTTGTTTCACTGGATTCGTTTTTTTTAAATATTTTTCATCATCCTCAGTCTTAAATGATGATATTACTAAATATCTTTGGCCTGTAGTGCAAAGATGAATGAATTTTTGATGAATATCTTTGGCCCGTAGTGCAAAGATGAACAAGTGTTGAGTTGAACATGACCAACTGATGAATATCTTTGGCCTATAGTACAAAGATGAATATTTGATTCAAGATATATATTGACTGATGTTACAGGGATAAAATATTGATGATGGACTTTTAAATTCATAGATTGTAGTAGATTTCATTCTCTACGTAACTCTTCTACAAATTATCATTTCCGCTGCGAATATTGATCTGAAACTTGTTGTCTTTTGTATTTATCATATTTTTTCCTGTTGAAGACTAACGATAATTTGTTCTATATTATCTTAGTCATAATATTCTTTACTGGGCTAGTTGAGCTCACCATTTTCCTTTTTATTCCATTTTTCTTCTCAGGAGGTGAGAATATAGCGAGTTCTAGTCGGGGTGTGGAATGATGCTTCTAGAGAGTTGTTTTAGTAGTACTCACCATTTTTGTAAAATAATGTACCAATAATTATAATGAGGACTTATTTGGGTGTGAATATTGTCTAGATGGCAATATTTGTATTTAAACTCACAGTTTTTATGTTGTATTAATAAAGTTGTAGTTATTTCTGTACCATGTTATTGACGACTCAAAATGGGTGATGTATACTTAATTTGGGGGCATCACAGTTGGTATCAGAGCTTACGGATATGATCTCTGGCGGAGATCAGGGAATAGAACTAGGAGGGGAGAGACGAGTAAATCCTTCGCTAGTTTGTCCTACCTAAGCTTATTTGTTGGTTGGTCAGTATATAGGGATATTATGTGATATATTGATTTCTTTAATTAACCCTTGTTTTATGGCAGTATTTGAGAATGTTGAATGAGAATGTTAACAATGGAGTAAATGAGATCGTGGAGACACCTTTACTCACCAACGAGGAGAACGTACAACAGACTGGCAATGTTCCTCCTGTGAATAACACCACTGAGCAGATGATGAACAATGGGATGTTTAGAAGCTTTTTGCAGTTCATGCAAAATCAGATAAGGGAGACTCGTGCACAAAATACTAGTGGAAATGATAACAACGCACGGTTTGTCACAGCCAAGCAGTTCAAAGAGTTGGGACCACCAAAATTCTGGGGAAAGCCAGATCCGATTAAGGTAGAAACGTGGGTCAAATAAATCACCAAGATATTCGATGTCTTGAGATGCACGGAGGAACAGAAGGTTCCATTCGCCACCTTTATGTTCCGTAATGAGGCAGATTACTGGTGGGAATTTGTGAAGCGTACCCATCCAGCCGCACTCAGCATGTCTTAGGAGACATTTCAGAAACTGTTCAATGACAAGTACTTTCCTGAAAGTATTAATCGTATGAAGGAAGTAGAGTTTATTAGATTGGAACAAAATAACATGATGGTGTCCCAGTATGAGGCGAAGTTTGCAGAGTTATCCAGGTTTGCACCTCATTTGGTGGAGAATGAGGAACGTATGACGCGGATGTTTCTGAGAGGTTTGAAACCCGGCATACGTCAATATCTCATTTCTTATAAATTTTCTCACTATTCAGATGTTGTCAATAGGGCTTAATTATTAGAGCGAGATAACGAGTACGTTCAACCGAGGGACCATAACCAGGATCATACCGGTGACAGCAGTTATCAGAACAACGATAACCAACGGAGAAAGAAAAATACGGACAAAAGCGACAACCACTCTGGTGGTAATCATGGCCATGAAAATAAAAGAAGCGAGTCATGAGGAGATTTTAAAAAGAAGAGATTCAACAACGACCATGTGAAGACGTCAGCGCCAGCAGCAACTGGTTATAAGGGAGGAGAACGACCACCGGTCGTATGCTATAAATGCGGGAAAGAGGGACATATCAGACCAAACTGCCTACAACAGTTCAAGGTATGTTATAATTATGGAAAGGAAGGACATATCACTCGAGATTGTACGATAGCGAAACCAAGTCTAGCAGGGATGGTGACTCAAAAGGCTGTCCCAGAAAAGTCAAAGTCAACGATTCCTGGAAGAGCGTTTGTCATAACTGTTCAAAATGTGAGGAACCCAAACGAGGTGATCACGGGTAATCTAATCATAAATTCCTGCGATGTTTATACCTTACTAGATACCGGTGCTACCCATTCATTTATCTCTCCTGCTTGTGCTTAACGTTTAAACTTAAGTCCGGAGAAATTAGACTTTGATTTATCTGTGGAGACTCCGTTAGGAGAAACTTACATCACATCCACTGTTTATAAATCTTGTTTGATCCAAGTTGGCACCATCACATTACCTATTGACCTTATCTCTTTAAAGATACTTGCTTTTGATGTGATTTTAGGGATTGATTGGTTAACTACTCATCATGCCAAAATTGATTATTTTCGTAAGGTTGTTAGTTTTCATATTCCTAACCAACCAGTTGTACGAATTCAAGCAAATAAACCATTAAAATCAATCACTATCATATCAAGTCATAAAGCTATTCATTTATTGAAAAACAGATGTCAAGCTTTCTTAGCCCATATTATGGATTTGAATAAAGACACGTCGGATTTGAATAATATTCATGTTGTTCATAAATTCCCTGATGTATTTCCTGAAGAACTTCCCGGTCTACCTCCAAAACGTGAAGTTTAATTCTTTATTGATCTTGAACCTGGTACAAAGCCCATTTCTAAAACCCCATATCGAATGGCTCCTATTGAACTTTAGGAGTTAAAAGTACAACTACAGGAATTGTTGGACATCAGTTTCATTCGTCCTAGTACATCTCCTTGGGGTGCTCCTATTTTATTTGTAAAGAAGAAAGACGGGAGTATGCGACTTTGTATTGACTATCAGGAATTGAACCATGTCACCATCAAGAATATGTATCCTCTACCTCGTATTGATGACCTGTTTGACCAGTTGCAAGGAGCACAATTCTTTTCAAATATCGATCTTCGTTCTGGATATCATCAGCTGAAGATTAGAACTGAGGATATTCCAAAGACTGCCTTCAGAACTCGGTACGGGCATTATGAATTTTTAGTCATGTCTTTTGGATTGACTAATGCTCCTGCAGCTTTCATGGATATGATGAACCGAGTATTCAAGGATTATTTAGATTAGTTCGTCATTGTCTTTATTGATGACATCCTCATATATTCCAAAATTCGTGAAGATCATGAGCACCATTTGAAGCTGGTACTCCAAAGGCTTAATGAAAACAAGCTATATGCCAAGTTGAAGAAATGCGAGTTCTGGCTAGAGGAAGTAGCATTTCTTTGGCACGTGGTGTCAAAACATGGATTATCTGTCAACCCGGCAAAGATTGAAGCAATACAAAGTTGGGAGCAACCAAAGTCGGTGACCGAAGTACGTAGCTTTATGGGCCTAGCTGGTTATTATCGGAGATTCGTGGAAGGATTTTCTCGAATCGCTACCCCGTTAACTCAACTGACTCGAAAAGATATAAAATTCGTATGAAGCGAGGAATGCGAAAAGGGTTTCCAAGAGCTTAAGAGGAGACTCATTTCGGCACCTGTTCTGACAATACCATCTGGTTCGGATGGATTTGTTATTTACAACGATGCTTTAGGCAAAGGGTTAGGATGTGTTCTCATGCAACATGGGAAAGTCATAGCCTATGCCTCATGACAACTTAAAGAATATGAGAGGAATTATCCTACTCATGATCTAGAGTTGACAGCAGTCGTTTTTGCGCTAAAGATCTGGAGGCACTATCTATATGGAGAGAAAGTGGAGATATATTCAGACCATAAAATCCTCAAATATTTCTTCACCCAAAAGGAACTCAACATGCGGCAACGCCATTGGCTCGAGCTGTTGAAAGATTATTACCACACTATTCAATACCATCCTGGAAAAACGAACATGGTAGCTGAAGCATTGAGTAGAAGATCATATGCGGGAACAAGTGCGATGTTGTCAACATAAAGGCCCATTTTTTGTGATTTACAAAAGATGAAGATAGAATTCAAGACTCCGGGGACCCATGTGATGATGTCAAGTATACGCATAGAGCCAACTTTAATAGAAAAAGTTAAAGTTGCTCAAGCCACCGACCCAAAGCTGATGCGTATGAAGAAGAAAGTACAAGAAGGTGTTATTCCGAAAGCGAGAATCGATGAAGAAGGAATACTTCGAGTCCACTCCAGACTTTGTGTTCCTAACGACTCTGATTTGAAATATAAGATCATGACGGAGGCACATAATACACCATTTGCAATCCATCCTGGAAGTACCAAAATGTATTGTGATCTTCGACATACATTTTGGTGGAACAATATGAAGAGAGAGATTGCAAAGTTTATCTCGAGGTGTTTAACTTCTTAACATGTAAAGGCGGAGCATCAAGTACCTAAGGGTCCGTTGCAACCACTTGAGATTCCAAAATGGAAGTGGGAACACATTACCATGAATTTCATTATGGGTCTTCCCACGGTTTCTCAAGGTATAAATGTTATTTGGGTTATTGTTGATAGATTAACCAAGTTTGCTCATTTCTTGCCGATACGGGAGACTTATTCCCTTGAACGTCTTGCTCATATGTATGTAAATGAGATTGTGAGATTTCATGGCATGCCAGTATCCATAGTTTCGGATCGTGACCCAAGATTCACTTCACGATTTTGGGTTAGTTTGCAAAAATCTATGGGTACGGATTTACGATTCAGTTCGGCATACCATCCTCAAACGGACGGACAATCAGAGAGGACTATTCAAACTCTTGAAGATCTATTAAGACTCTGTGTCCTAGACTTCAAAGGGAGTTGGGATAAGTATTTACCATTGGTGGAATTCTCCTACAACAACAGTTATCAGGCAAGTATAGGGGTAGCTCCATTCGAAGCATTGTATGGAAGAAAGTGTCGCTCTCCAGTATGTTGGGATGAGGTGGGTGAAGCAACATTGTTGGGACCAGAGTTGGTACGTATTACTATAGAAATGATCCAAATGATTTGACAATGTATACAAATGGCACAAGATCGACAAAAGAGTTATGCGGATCTTCATCGAAAGGAAGTGGAATTTAGTATTGGGGATCATGTATTGTTGCGTGTTGCCCATGGAAGAGAGTTACAAGATTCGGGAAGAGAGGAAAGCTCAATCCACGATTTATTGGTCCATTTCAAATTCTTGACCAAGTAAGAAATGTAGCCTATAGACTCGCGTTACCTCCAAGTATGTCTCGTTTTCATAATGTTTTTCATATATCTGTGCTTTGTAAATATATGAAGCGTTATTGAGTTAGAACCGGATGAGATAGTCGAAGACTTAACGTACGAGGAGGTACCTGTCAAGATCTTGGATAGGAAGGAGCATATTTTACGTACAAAGGTCATACCATAAGTCAAAGTTTTGTGGAGGAACAATGCTATTGAGGAAATGACCTGGGAGTTGGAAACAGAAATGAAAGCGAGGTATCCTCACCTTTTCGAAACACTAGGTACGTACGTCAATTTCGAGGACGAAATTTCATAAGGAGGGGAGGTTGTAAGACCCCAACTTATTATAAATGAAATTAAACTTCCTCTATTTATTATTTTGAAATAGTAAGGGTTGATTTGATTAATGTGGTTAGTTATGGGTAAAATGCGCAAATATTTCAATAAGCAAGTGGTTATAAAATACTCATTGTTGTCGGGGAATATTCATTTGGTCGTGGAATATTCTTACTGTCGGGGAATATTCCTACGACGGCGCAGCCTTGTGTGGGCCCCATAACGAAAAGCGATTGGATGAAAAAAATGACAAATATAAGTAGTTTATAAATAACGACGTAGTTTTTACCGTTAATACTGTTGGAATATCCAGTGGTTAAAACATAGTAGCACACGGTATTACATCAATTATTGATTCTTACGTAAGAAGGCACTACTCAATAATTGTTACAGTAATTACTGTTCAATATTTTATTTTATTGATTCAATAATTGTTATGTTGATATTTTATATTATTGTTGTTTCAATAATTGTCATTACACAATATTTTTCATTATCGGATCAATAATTCATATTGTTTGAATAATATTATTTGATAACATTATTGGCAATGTCTAGAAAGTTCTGTCTAAAGAGAGGTTTGGTCACCTAATTGCGCGTCAGTAAGGAGAAATCCTTATTGGAAAGCCCCCTCTTTCCTGGAAACAACCTGGTTGCCAGTATTGTGATTCTGTAATATTATTTGTGAATAATTAATTATTGATTTATATGATAATAAAAAATATTCATTTTATGTGGATATAGATGGAGAAAATTTTAATGTGACAATTGTTGAAAAATTAATATTTATCTTTTTCTGATAAAATAATTTATTTAAATATATTATTATATTTTAATAATATAATAATGATGATATTTTTACAATGAATATGTGATATATGAATATATGAGGAGGAAAAGTATTTTTGTTACTAAAAATATTTAAAACATGTTTTTCATGTTTATGGACCCCATTTCTTGACTGAAATTTAATTATAGCCTGTAAATCGCCCGTTTGTGGATTTTGGTCAATTTCTGTTTGGAATTTGGAAAAACTTTCTTTTGCAAAGTTGTAGAGAATGAAACTTC
Source organism: Panax japonicus (assembly GCA_020205505.1). Lineage (NCBI taxonomy): Eukaryota > Viridiplantae > Streptophyta > Magnoliopsida > Apiales > Araliaceae > Panax > Panax japonicus. The sequence goes on along the minus strand of CM035102.1, from coordinate 21,110,616 downwards.
CAACGGAAAAGACATAAGGTTTGATTTTTTTCTGATAAAAGGGCTATTTATTATGAATTATTGAAGTTCCAAAATTCCAAAATAATTAATTTTTAAAGTTTTAAATATTTTTAATAAGAAAAACATTTTTTTATTTAGGCGAGGTGGGTCACTCTTGGTGGCTGATGTTTTGAATCATATTATGTGTGTGTAAGAATTTAATAAATATATATTAATATTTTATTAAATTTTCTGCTTTGGTGTTTTAAGCATTTTCCTATAAATAGGGTGTTTAGGTTAGAATTGAAAATCACACCAGAAACTGAAGTTTTCTTTCTCTATATTATCAAGCGTATTCTTGTGAGTATTTTGATACTTTGAGTGTTGCTATACGGTGCAACTTCCTTCAGCGTTATATCTGATATTCCGGCCAGAAGTACTATTCTTTTCAAGGTAAGGGATGTTATATTTTTTAAAAATAATATTATTTCTTCTAATATCATTATGCCGGATTATTGGTAAGATTTTTCTTGTGAAATTCTTGTCTTTTAATGTCGGGGTTACTATTCACGTATACGATACTATTCACGTATACGGCACTATTCACGAATACGGTACTATTCACAGATAAATTAAATTTTCGTTTTTGTCCAAAATATCTATTATGGATACTAACCTTGATTGTATCCATGTTTTGATCATTTTTAAATTTTACTCCATTATGATTATTTATGAAGTATTTTTGAATTCGGATTGTTTAAAGTACGAATCCTTAATATTTGTTCTTTTGTTTCACTTGATTCGTTTTCTTTAAAATATTTTTCATCATCCTCAGTCTTAAATGATGATATTACTGAATATCTTTGGCCTGTAGTGCAAAGATGAATGAATTTTTGTGAATATCTTTGGCCCGTAGTGCAAAGATGAACAGGTATTGAGATGAACATGACCAACTGATATTTTTTTTTTGCTAAATTTAGACTGAAATAAAAGAAAGAATAAGTACATGGGACAAACCCAAATGGTATACCATAGCCATCATAGGACAGGCCCTATGATGGCAAGAGTAAACCAAAGCTAGACACTAGCAAACAGGAACCAACAAGGGACATGAAACGAGACAACCACCAAATGGCAAGAGACCCACCGAAACTACAACAACATGAAGCAATAAATGAAGCTACAAGACAAACAAGACAAACTAAACAGAGGAAAGCAGCAGCAAGCCAGCAGAATGACAACACACACTCGCACCATCAAAAACCAACCCACCAAGAAGAAGCAGCCATGCCAAGAAGGAAATAGCACAAATATGCCACCCGGCGCCATCATCCTATAGGCCCGGCAACAACCAAGAAACATCAGCTATATCACAGCAGCATAAAGGAAGAAAAGGCATCAAAGATAGCAGGAACCAAGCAGACCCAAATCAGACCCAAAACCAGCCCAAAACCGCAAAACCAAGCCAGCAAACCAGCACCACAGCAACCGAACTAGGAGACCAGCCCATGAGCAACATCACAAACACAAAAGACATCCAGCAAGACTGCCAAGGAACCCAGCATCACAGTGCTGCCGACTGCAACTAACGAAACCCAACCTACACAGCCAAGAATAACCAAGACCCAGCATTGCAAGCACAAAGAAGACCCCCCAAGGCCAGCCCAAAATCCCCCAATGCCCCCAGCGAACCAGCTGACCCAGGCACAAGCCCAACAGGCGAGACCAGCAGCCACCCAGCAGAATCCGGAAATCCCAGCATAGCCAAAAAGGCAAAGCCCAGCAGCACATCCCAACACACAGACGAGAAACAGTACCAGCAGCCACGACCAGAATCCTGACCCAGCAACAACAGATAACAGACCCACCAGGAACACAAACCGAAACTAAAGACCACAGCATATAACAGACCCAAATCAGGACATCCAAACCATGAACAGCCTCCCGAGGCCCAAACAGCAGAACCACAGCAGAAACATCGAGAATCCAGCTCAGAAAATTACAGAGCCAGATGTTGATATAATACCTTAGCTTTAATCTTTTGAAACCGAGCATTAGTGTGGAGGCCACACTTAAGAATGTGAATAATATCTCGGATAATGATCCGAGCAGGGGTTGCTACTTGAGTAAATATTCTAGCATTCCGTTCTTGCCAAATTCTATAGACCACAACAGCAAAACCAAAATGCAGAAGGCTATTAAGAAATTTGGGGCAGGAGCAGTCAGAAATAAAATCGGTTATAGAAGACCAACTACGACTCAAGCCTCTCCAACCACATCTCCTAAGGACCGCTACCAGAATCTGAAAGGAGTAACTACAGTGGAAAAATAAGTGCTGAAAGGTTTCCCTATCTTTGGAACAAAGAACACAAAAGGGATCAACTGTAAGCCCAAATAAGAGAAGCCTATCCCGAGTTCGAAGCCCATTATGGAATGCAAGCCAAAGAAGGAAAGAATGACGAGGTGGCACAATCTTATGCCACACTAAACTTTGCCACCGAACAGTAGTCCCAACACGCCGAATGGAACGCCAAAAAGTAGAGGCTTTCACGTCCTTTGCACCAATACCCTCCCAGATAAGCTCATCCTGACGGGCCGAATTACAACCCCTAGAACAATCAAATGAGGACCTGAACTCCATAACCTCGTAATAATTGGAATTAGGGAGAACCCAATCAGAATCAATAATGATACTACTAACAGAAGCAGTAGGACCAAGACCCGAATTTACAATTAAGGGGGAATGCACAGAGGAGGCCAAAGGATCCCCCAGCCACGGATCAAACCAGAGACTGGTGTTAGCCCCATTACCAATGCTAAAGGAAAGAAATCTGCGAGCTAGGCCCCTAAGCTGAAGCACTTTTCTCCAAATCCAAGAGCAATCATTAGGAATAGGGGTAGTCCAGAAAAAGTTGTTCTTAAGATGAACTACACGAACCCAAGAGGCCCAAATAGAAATAGAGGAAGGATTTATGACGTTCCAGAGATGCAACATGATCAAAGCTTTGTTCCACTCTTCAAGGTTCCTAATAGCGAGGCCCCCTTCCGAAGCAGGCAGAGAAATCTTGTTCCAGGCAACCTTGGAACCAAATTTCTGCATAGAAGGACCTTTCCATAAAAATCTAGACATAAAAGATTGGAGATATTTTAAGGCTGCAGCCGGGAGAATGAAATGAGAAGACCAATAAGCTTGGATGCCATAGATAACAGATTTAATAAGTTGAAGTCTACCAGCATAGGACAGAAATCTGTTAGTCCACGAGCTTATTCGAGCTTTAACCTTTTCAAGGAGAGGTTGACAATCCGCAAGACTTAACTTGGAGGTTAGCAAGGGAACTCCCAGGAACTTTGCAGGGAAGATCCCTAACTGGAAATAATAGAATCAGCCGTTTCAGGAGGAACATGAGACAAGAAACACATACTTTTCGAAGCATTAGTGTGTAAACCCGAACAAGAGGCAAATTTCTCAAGGCACTGCTTAACAATCATTACCGAATTAAGGTCTCCACGGCAGAAAATGATAAGGTCATCCGCAAAACAAAGGTGAGTAAGAGAAAGTTGACTCGTTTTCCAATGATGCTTAAAAGCAGGTAGCTTAGAATCCTTCGCGAGCATAGTAGAGAGGACCTCCATAACAATAACGAAAAGATAGGGAGACAACGGGTCACCTTGCCTTAGACCTTTCGCCCCTTTGAAATAGCCACACAGAGCTCCATTAACCTTCACAGAAAAACTTGTCGTAGTAATACAAGCCTTAATCCAATACAAAAATTTAGGAGGGAACTTAAAGTACTTAAGGGCAGCTAATAAGAAGTCCCAAGAAATAGAATCAAAAGCTTTCCTTAAGTCAATTTTCATCGCACATCTGGCCGGACCCGAAGGACGGTGGTAGTTCCTGAATAATTCTTGGGCCAAAAGAATGTTGTCCCCAATTCTCCTTCCCGGAATAAAGGCCGATTGGTTAGGAGATACAAGAGTCGGGAGGATACATTTAAGACGAACAGCGATAATCTTGGAGATGCATTTATAAGTAGTATTGCAACATGAAATGGGCCTATAATCATTCATAGAAGAGGGGTTAGAGATTTTTGGCACCAGAACAATCGCAGTAGAATTAGTACCACGAAGTAAACAGCCTTGCCGAAAGAAGGATTGAACAGCATTGGTAAAAACCTTTCCAACAATGTCCCAGGTGTGGATAAAGAAATTCACATTAAACCCATCCGGACCAGGGTTTTTATTCTGCTTCATGTGCTTTAAAGTGCTCAAAATTTCGTCATCAGAAACAGCCCTTTCAAGTAATAAAGCTTGTGTATGAGAGACACAGTTATGCTCATCAAATTCCCAATCAAGAAATTGGCCCTCAACCCGAGATTGAGATCCTAACAGAGATTTGAAGTAGTCAACAGCAATACTTTGGACTTCCTTCTGACTAAAACACAATTCACCTTCAGAATTCTCAATAGCCAAGATTTTATTCTGATTCCATCGATTCTTAACTTGGTTATGGAAATAACCAGTATTCTTATCTCCTTCCTTAAGCCATTGGATTCTAGATTTTTGTTTTATCAGCTTCTCTTCACAAATGAGAGCAGCCCACAAGCAGGAAGATTGGGACTGCTGAAGATCAAGGAGAGTTGAATCAGTAGGATTAGAAGCAAGGGCTAGCTGAGTAGAGTGAAGACTCGCCCTTAAAAGCTCAGCATTCGAAGCAAGGTTACCATTAAGCTTGTTCAGATCAATCAATGCCTTTTTAACCATTTTAAGCTTTCCAGCAAGAATCTGCAAGGGGTCCCCAAAACAAGGAGAGCTCCAAGCCATCTGCACAACTTCGTGAAAATTATCCAGCCCAGTCATAAAATTAAAGAATTGAAAAGGCTTAGGGCTGTAAGGCATAACCAAACCAGAGTTAATAACAACAGGACAATGGTCAGAGATCTCCCGGGGAGTAAAATTGGCAAGAGCATTAGGATAAGAGTCCAACCAGAGATTATTGACCAAAGCTCTATCAAGTTTCTTGAAAGTAGGATTCGAAACATGAGAATCCCACCATGTGAGAGAAGGACCCACAGCCCTCAGATCAACCAAATGCAGATCAGTAAGCCAATCCTTGAAATCTTGCATCCCATAATCCCACAAACCAGCCCCTCCCTCAATTTCAGAAAGAGATTGAACAACATTGAAGTCCCCCAAAAGAGTCCAGGGTTTATCAATAGAAGCAGCAAACGTCTTAATATCTTTCCACAAATCTTTACGCTCAGCTGGGGTATTGAGCCCATAGATAATGGTAACAAAGGAATGGAAGTGAATACTCACAGAAGAAATATAACAATGAATAAATTGAGAAGACTTAGAAATAATATTTACATTCCAAAGGCTAGGGTCCCAACCAACCCAAATACGACCATTAACATGGTGCTCATAGTTAAAATGCCACTTCCAATTCCTGCAAATAGCTTTAGATATGGAATTAGCTTTATGACACTTGACCCTGGTTTCAACCAGGCCAACAAAAGATAGACTATGAGACTTAATAATAGCCCGGACACTATCCTGCTTAGGAGACATATTTACACCTCTAATATTCATAGAGCAAAAATTTAACATAAAACTAAAGAAATATTAAGCTGGGGACGACCTGCTCCCCCCTCCCTTGATCTTCTTCTTTGAAGCTTGACTAACATCCTTAGATAATCTGGCTTTTTGCTTAAGATCCTTGACCTCCTTCTCATCAATTTGTTTCAGCTTATCCACAAGCGGGTTAGGGAGAGGAGTAATATCAGTGTCGGAAAAGCTCTCACAGGAGCCTCCATCCAATTGAGAGAAAGGATTATATTGATTAGGACAAGGTCCAGATGAGGGTAACAGAGAACCCTTAAGAACAGATGGACCAACCAGCGGCTTGGGACCTTTAGTAACTATAGTCCAGTAATCAGATGTTCCCACAGGAGGAATATTGGTAGCCACGAGCTCACCTACAGAACCAGAAGCCTCAAACTCAGGAGGCAGGGAAGGGACTTTGGGAACCCACTTATAGTTTGCATTAGGACATCGAACTAAAGAATGCCCGAAAGACTTACAATGCGAGCATAATTGAGGCCTATTTTGATATTCAACTTTAACCACCACAACTTTCTCCACTTTGGATTCCTCATCTAGAACAACAACATCCAGGCTCGGGGGAAAATTAGAAGAGGAGGAGATATCAACACACATCCTAGCAAAGTTCATAGGTTCTAGCTTTTCAGTTAACTTATCCACAGCCAGAGGCCTGCCAATACCGCTAGCTAGATAGCTCAATCCAGGAGCCGAGAGATATGACATAGGGACATTATGAAACTTGACCCAAACCGGGACTTGAGTACAAGCTTCGGACTGGAAATCCATTCCCTCCTTCCAACGTTTCAGACAAAGAAGCTTGTTAGAGATATACCACGGTCCCATAGCAAGAACATTGTCCCGTTCTACATGAGAAGGGAACTTGAAAATAAACAGCCCCTTATCCTGGAGAAACACCTTTAGCAAGCCAAATTTATCCCACAATTTATGAACCATTTCTTCCACAAGCTTGAAGGGAAGCCTCGAGTGGATAAAACTACCAACAAGGCAAGAGCTCCAAATCTTATTTCCTAGCAGAAGGACCTCGGGAGGAGGCTTAATAGTAATAGCACCGTTTCCATTAGCAGGGGGAGAAGGAGGAAAAAAGTCTAGAGCCAGACCTGGTTTAGGAGAATCCTGAGCCACGACGGAACTCCAAGATTTCTTCGGGACACAAGGAGAGCCCGAAAGACCAGTTAAGCCAGCCACAAAAGCCACTGCCTCATTGTTCTCCACCATCTTAGAAGACACAGGCGAACCAGTCCCAACCTCAGCAGCAGCACCATCAGACTTAGACGAGCAAGGCAGCTCCCCTTCTTCTAACCCGGCCACATCTGGATTGAGCAGACCTACTTCCATACCAGAACCCATTGGCATCAAACCAGAACAGCCCTCTCTCATAGGATTTAAAACAAACATATCATGCTCATTTATCTGACAGGAATGCCGACCTCTATTAGCAAACTGGGAAACCTCCTGGATATTGAACCCCTTAGAGAGAATAAACTCCAGCAGAGTATTGTTCTTCTTACACTCATCAGCAGCTTCTACATGACCTCTGCTCGAAAAATGCTGAGCAGCACTAAAAATCTCCTTCAAATCAGAACCGTGATTAAGCCCTAGTCTTGCATCAAAGTCACTATTGGCATCTGAATCATCAGATTCAACTGGAACATAGCAGGGGTTAGCTTCAGATTCAGCCATGACCGGCTCAACCACTAAAGAAAGATGGCTAACAACTGCCTCAGGAACAGGCCTAAAAGCCGACCCAGCCAAAGAAGCAGACTCAGCCGAGAAGTCCGAGCTGGGCAAAGAGCCCCCCACATCAGATGAGCTCACCCTAGAAGAACTACTCAAGGAGTTTCCCCCCGAGAGGTGGGAGAAATCCACCATAACCAGGAATCAGACACAGGAACGCAGAAGAGAAGAAAGACGAAAAATAGAAAGAAGAAAGAAGGCAGAGAACGGTTCTAGAGAGAGAAGTCACATATTGGTTTTCGATTGAATCTCCATGACCAACTGATATTTCTTTAGCCTGTAGTGCAAAGATGAATATTTGATTCAAGATATATATTGATTGATGTTACAGAGATAAAATATTGATGATGGACTTTTAAATTCATAGATTATAGTAGATTTCATTTTCTACGTAACTCTTCTATGAATTAGTATTTTCGTTGCGAATATTGATCTGAAACTTGTTGTCTATTGTATTTTATCAGATTTTTTCCTGTTGAAGACTAACGATAATTTTTTCTATATTATCTTAGTCATAATATTATTTACTGGGCTAGTTGAGCTCACCCTTTTTCTTTTTGTTCCATTTTTCTTCTCAGGAGGCGAGAATGTAACGAGTTCTAGTCGGGGTGTGGAATGATGGTTCTAGAGAATTGTTTTAGTAGTCCTCACCATTTTTGTAAAATAATGTACCAATAATTATAATGAGGACTTTTTTGGATGTGAATATTGTGTAGATGGCAATATTTGTATTTAAACTCACAGTTTTTATGTTGTATTAATAAAGTTGTAGTTGTTTTTGTACCATGTTATTGACCACTCAAAATGGGTGATGTATACCTATTTTGGGGGCGTCACATACGCACATTAGTTTTGAAAATGCAACACACCTATTTGAAAAAGGAGTGTTCAAACTAAAAATGAAAACTCCCACCTTTATTCACATGTTTATTTGAAATAAAAGAATTCAAATTCAATTTGAAAACTAATTCAAATTCAATTTCATCATCTTCACTCCATTTAATTCACATGCCAAAAAAATATAATAATATTACCATTAAAATTACTATTATATTATCACATTATACTATGATAATGTAATATTATAATAATATATTTGAATGAATATTTTATTGGAGAAGATAATTATGGTCTCATAAAAACATGTCAAACTTTCAACAAATGTCTCATGCTAAAATTCCTCTATTTATATCAAAATTGAAGAAATATTTACTTACAATATTCATCAATTATTTACAATTTTTCAATAATTATTTCTAATTAATATTATAGATTCACAATACTGACAACCAGATCGTTCTCAGGAAAAGGGGGGCTTTCCGATAAGGATTTCTCCTTACTGGAGTGCAATTATATAACCTAACCCCTTTTCTCGACAGAAATTTCTAGACATTATCAATAATGCTATCTAATAATATCATTTCAATAATATGAGTTACAGTGTCGTGACAATTATTGAATCAATAATATAAAACACTATTCAATTATCATTGTACCAATTATTGCATTAATAATATGAAAGAATGTGCAATTTTATTATATCAATTATTGAGTGACTTCTAACATAAGAATCAATAATCAGGGATACTATGCAATACCGTGTGCTACTGTGCAACAACGCGTATTACTATACTTTTATCATCGGGTATTTCAATAGTTAACGATAAAAGTTTTGTCGTTATTTTTTATAAAAAGATTATTTTTGTCGCTTTCTATATCTAATAGTTATTCCTTTATGTGGTCCATCAATGATTGCACCGTCGTACGAATATTCCCCAACAAAACGAAATTTTTATGACAACTTGCTTACGTTGCAAAATTTGCACATATCACTCATGACTATAGCATTATATCAAATCAACACCTTTATATTTAGAGAAAATTAATCTTTATTCATAAAAATTCGGGGTCTTACAACAGCAATCCCGAGTGAAAACTGTGCAAGATAGCTCAACGGATTACCTTCGAAGACCTAAAGATGTTATTTTGGTCATGAACCAATCTTCTCGGATTCGAAAAAGGGCAAGCCCTCTGTTATTGCAGAGCTCTCGAAAAGAGCTTTCTGGAATGATATGGAACACCTCTGATAAGTAGGTTTTATACCTACTTATCCGGTATTTATTACTTGAATTAGTTTCTTAAACTCATGTTTCTCAGTTACTTTTCATGCATTTTGTGTTCATTTTGTAGATTATATGTTTGGGAGCTATGTGAGCGACTATTGGCTATGAAAATGCAAGGAAAAACAATTCGGACATCGTCTGGGCTTTCATATTTATTTCATGTTCATGGCTTGGAACTTGGACTATATTGTAGATCTTCTTCTTAGCTTTCCGGATCATCTTGAATCATTCCAATCGGAGTTTGGATGCAAGAGTTATGACATTTGTACCAACGGACGTTGAACTTCACTATTTTGGGTGGCTATTTGCATAGCAATCACTTCCAGTCCAATTTCGACCTTCATCCATTCGTTATTTCTCAAAACCCAAAGAATAAAAGTTGTAGATCTCGTCGATAGCTTCAATTTGGTAGGTGTTAGGCCCCATACTCCTCCCGGATCAAAAGTTATGTCCGTTTTACCAGAGGACACTACAGCAGAAAAATAACTAACAGCTTATACCCAAGCCGGGGCTTGCTCTTTTAATCCTTATACCCAAGCCGGGGATTGGGGTCCTGAGTTCAATAACAGTAGCATAGAAAGTCAAGGCTTTCTATTTGCAAGGTAACAAGCAATCTGGGGCTTGGGTACGCGCAGAAAGAGTAGTTTTTGTCAACATTTGAGTCCAATAAGGATTGGTTCGAGCTGATTGATTTAAGGACTTCTAGGGGAACTAAAAGACAGATAAAGAGGCATATAAAAGGAAGAGAATTACAAGGATGAATAGAGGAAGAATTTCATTAGATTAGATTAGAGTAGATTGGGAAAAAATCCTAGTTCTTATTAGTTTTGGAGATTGATGCAACTTGGAGACCATTAAAGATCAAGAACAGGAGCTTGAGGAGGATGGAAATTTGTTGAAAATAGATTCAATTCTTTTCCTTCATCTTATTCTTATCTTTTAATGTTTATTCAAGTGTGGATTCTTAGTTTTAATTCAATGAACTAGTTCTTTGTTTGAGATTACAATGGATCTTATTGTGTAGTTTATTTTAATATGCTTCGCTATCAATTATTATGCTCTATTGTGAGGATTGTCTATTTTTATTTGGACTTAATTGTTTAATTGATTGGCTATCAATTACCGTGATAATCTAAATGAACTCGAGAGATGAAGTATAGATTTAGATCTGATCATGATAGCATATGTTTGTGATTCCTGCATAGATGCAATTCATGATTTGTGTCTAGGATAGAGATATGCCTTTACGCCATATGTAATCTTATAGAGAACTTGTGCTTTAAATCTTTTTTAATTGTAATTCAAATAGAGATATCGTAGATTAGTTAATTAGGGTGTCTTGCTTAATTTTATCAATTGTGGATTTAAGTGAGTATAGGGTATTATGCATCGAGAGGTGGTTTTATCTGCTTTAGTGCTCTTGATTAATAATTCAGGATAGAAAATAATTGATGAGAAGTGTGTTAACTTAAATGAAGCAATAAGTGAAGTTGTGATTTTAAATCTCTATAATCTAATTTTTAATTAGTGGTAATTAGAATTAGTGTAATTAAATAATTTAATTTATAATCTTAAATTGATTGTTTAAATAAAATTAGTTTGGTTAAGAGTTAGTATTTGGTAATTTGAATTTATAATTTCTCGTGGGAACGATACCCTACTTTCACTGTATTACTTGTTGACCACGTATACTTACGTGTTGTGCGTAATTAGATTTTACCCAACAAGTTTTTGGCGCCGTTGCCGGGGAATTAGTTAATATATTTTTGCCAATATTAGCTTCAATCAAATTAGTCTTAATTTAAACATTTTCTTTTTTTTTATTTAATTCTCTTCCTATTTTTCTTTCTTTTCAGGTACCATGGATGGATGCAATTATCAAAGGCCATATTCGAAAATGACTCAACCAAGGGACACATGGAGTGATGGATTCAATGTATTTTCTGCATTATCAGCACAACTTGAGACACTTTCGAGGAGGTTAGACATTGTTGCAGCCCAACGTAATTGAAGGATAGCAGTTACTTGCAATTATTGTGTTGATAATCATCCTAGTCATCAATGCACCGTTAGTTTTGGGCCGAGACAACATGGTGGTGAATACCTCAACGATTATGCATATGATAATTATCATCAAGTTTGGGGGTATCACCTGGATTCATCATGGAGCTATAATTATCAAGATCAATACTCTGCTCCAAATCCAACATACATGCCGGAATTCTCATGTCCACCTCCATTGCCACAAGAAGAAAAGTCAAATTTGGAGGAATTTCTATCGAAGCTCGTAGCAAATCAAGCGGAAAGGATGATGAGTCAAGAAATATCGTGCCATAATTTTTAGAACCAAATGGAACAACTCATCACTACTTCCACACATGGTCCTCAATACATGGATTCCAAAACTGAGACAGATAATTCAAGGTTGGAGGAATTGTTGTCCAAGTTCATAGCATCAAATGAAGAGAGGAGAATTAATCAAGGGCGATCAATTCAAAATCAAGAGAAATCAATTCAAAATCTGCAGAACCAGATGGATCAAATGCTCAAAGCCTTGAACAATTATCCTCAAAATAATTGGTGGTATGATGAGGATTCTGAGATTGATAAATTCCAGAACTAAATATACAAATAGATGAGCCACAAAACGTTGAAAAAGTGGAGACACGTGGGGATAATAAAAACAAGGTCGGTGAAGAACTAACTATGAGAACCAACGATTATGAGCCGATGTTATTTATGCCTCAAGTGCCTTCTTCACCAAAGTTCAAGAATCTGGTTAGATTTGCAAAATTGTGCCCGCTTGGTAGTCATGTCGTTGGCAAGGCTCTTTATGACGTAAGAGCTAGTACAAATGTGAAGCCATGGTGGGATAAGGGGGAGAAGATGGAAGAAGAGCTCGTTGTGTTTGTCAAGCCTCAAAGCCCCAATCAAATCATAGGCTCAACGGATGAAAAAGCACCTAGTTATTCAACATTCTTAATTGGGCACTCATTTAAACAAAGCATGCTAGGTGAATTTAATTCGATAACTATCATAAATGGGAACCTACCAAAAGCTACATTATTTCTGATGGAAGGAGGGTTCCTCAACTATCGATGAGGAATTGGATAACGTTAACCAGACAAAGTCAGGCTGAAATATTGTAAATCAAGCGCTGACTGGGAGGCAACCCAGGAATTTTTATATTTATATGCTTTACTAGTTTATTTAGTAGATAGGAATTAATTTTCTTATTATGTTCTCTTATAATCCAAAGTGATAGTCTAATCCATGTTGTCTCTCTTCATTGCAGGTATTGGAGGTTCAATGGACAGGCAAAAGATTATGGAAAGGGAAGCCACCAGCCTGAGCCCATGACACAGTATCTTCCTTTCAAATTTTGATGTGGATGAGTTTTCAATTTTTATGCCATGTCACCATCACCTCACGCTTAGCTGATTACAGGGAAGTTCTCTTCTACTTAATGCTTTATTTTACAATGAGGACATTGTAATTGTTAAGTTTGGGGGAGTTGATTAGTTTAGTTTTAAATGTTTAATGCAGTTGTTTTAGTTTTGCATAAGTTGTCATGTTTGTTTAGTTTAGGTTTATTACATGTTTGCATTCATGTAGTGTAAGTGCATAATAGTTTGCATAGTAGAGTAGTTGTAAATAGTTTTTATTTATGTCCATAAAAAAAATCAAATATATATATTAGTTAGTTACTATGTTCATCTTCATGATTCCAGCTGTTAGATAGTTATAGTCTATTTTGACCAATGATGAGATTGGAATTGGGTAGACAAGTATAGTACTGTCTATTAGAGCTTCGATGTGATTTCTTGTTATGAATCAAATCTTTTTCTGTTTAAAACTGGTATAATAAGGATAACACAATAATAACAACTATGTGGATTGATTTAGTCTAAATTGATACATAATGGATTTCTTAAAGATAATACTAGTTTGAATGAATAATAGACATGAAAAGGCGGAGATGGCTAAATTTAGACAAAAACTTAAGTTTGGGGGAAAAGTTTGGGATATATAAGCTTCAAAAAGAAAAAAAAAGAAACAAATGAATGAAATAAATACCGTGGCTAGTCTTGTTTTGGGGCCTTTGTTACTTGAGCAAGTAAGCCCAAGGGAGTTTCTTTACACCTAGCGCCCTAAGGTCTTTATGGTCTGGGAGTCGTTGGTCAAAAGCTCGCTAAGGGGTAGCACTGTTAGCCTAATGGAATGAGACATTGCACAGCCATGGTTAAAAAAACAAAAAAAGGTAATAAAATGGGAAAAGAGCAAAAAGCCCCCGTAATGAAAAGAAAAGCATAAGTATCCTAGATTGGACTCTTGAATTTAGTGGATGTTTGATTTTAGTTGGATCTAGCTTGTTTATAAATTTTAGTGAGTTTACATTATATGATGCCTTTAAAGAGATCTATTATGTGTTGTATTTAGCATTATATCAGTTAGCATGGATGTTGAGCACACACGCACTATACCATTAATAACAGTTTAATATTTGATGATTGACTAGGAAATTGTTGATTGGTTTTGATATGAAGTATTTTCATGTTTATTTGATTTCGCTGAGGTCAGTTGAATAGACTTGTGTTTATCAATACTGCTGTATTCGTAGGCATGTAAATTAGTTGCATTTCATTGCATTGCATTATGTTGTGTTGCTTGGGGACAAGCAACGATTTAAGTTTGGGGGTATTTGATAAGTAGGTTTTATACCTACTTATCCGGTATTTATTACTTAAATTAGTTGCTTAAACTCATGTTTCTCAGTTACTTTTCATGCATTTTGTGTTCATTTTATAGATTATATGTTTGGGAGCTGTGTGAGCGATTATTGGTATAAAAACGCAAGGAAAAGCAATCTGGAAATCGTCTAGGCTTTCATGTTTATTTCATGTTCTTGGCTTGGTTGGACTATATTTTAGAGCGTCTTCTTAGCTTTCCGGAACATCTTGAATCATTCCGATCGGAGTTCGGATGCAAGAGTTATGACATTTGTACTAACGGACGTTGAACTTCACTATTTTGGGTGGCCATTTGCATAGCAGTAACTTCCAGTCTAATTTTGACCTTCATCCGTTCGTTATTTCTCTGAACTAAAATAATAAAAGTTGTAGAGCTCGTCGATATGCTTCGATTTGATAAGTGGCAGGCCCTGTAACTCATCCTGGATCAAAAGTTATGTCCGTTTTACAAGAGGACACTATAGCAGAAAAACAACTAACAGCTTATACTGAAGCCGGGGCTTGCTCTTTTAAGCCTTATAACCAAGTCGGGACTTGGGGTCCTGAGTTCAATAACAGCAGCATAGCAAGTCAAGGCTTCCTATTTGCAAGGTAACGAGCAATTTGGGGCTTGGGTACGCGCAAAAAGAGTAGTTTTTGTCAGAATTTGAGTCCACGAACGATTGGTTCGAGCTGATTGATTCAAGGACTTCTAGGGGGACTAAAATACAGATAAAGAGTCATATAAAAGGAGGAGAATTACAAGGATGAATAGAGGAAGAATTCTATTAGATTAGATTAGAGTAGATTTGGAAAAAATCTTATTTCTTATTAGTTTTGGAGATTGATGCAACTTGGAGACCATTAAAGATCAAGAACAGGAGCTTGAGGAGGATGGAAATTTGTTGAAAATAGATTCAATTCTTTTCCTTCATCTTATTCTTATCTTTTAATGTTTATTCAAGTGTGGATTCTTAGTTTTAATTCAGTGAACTAGTTCTTTGTTTGAGATTACAATGGATCTTATTGTGTAGTTTATTTTAATATGTTTCGCTATCAATTATTATGTTCTATTGTGGAGATTGGCTATTGTGATTTGGACTTAATTGTTTAATTGATTGGCTATCAATTACCGTGATAATCTATATGAACTCGAGAGATGAATTATAGATTTAGATCTGATAATGATAGCATATGTTTGTGATTTCTGCATAGATGGAATTCATGATTCATGTTTAGGATAGCGATATGCCTTTACGCCATATGTAATCTTATAGAGAACTTGTGCTTTAAATCTTTTTAATTGTAATTCACAAAGAGATATAGTGGATTAGTTAATTAGGGTGTCTTGCTTAATTCTATCAATTGTGGATTTAAGTGAGTATGGGTATTATGCATCGAGAGGTGGTTTTATCTGCTTTAGTGTTCTTGATTAACAATTCAGGATATAAAATAATTGATGAGAAGTGTGTTAACTTAAATGAAGCAATAAGTGAAGTTGTGATCTTAAATCTCCATAATCTAATTTTTAATTAGTTGTAATTAGAATTAGTGTAATTAAATAATTTAATTTATAATCTTAAATTGATTGTTTAAATAAAATTAGTTTGGTTAAGAGTTAGTATTTGGTCATTTGTATTAATAATTTCTCGTGGGAACGATACTCTACTTTCATTGTATTACTTGTTGACCACGTATACTTGCGTGTTGTGCGTAATCAGATTTAGGATTCCCTATTTGCAAGTTATGAAGGTTACAAGTCGTCTGCGTGTAGATCGAGGCACACGTACTGTGAGGCAGTAGGGCCCACGAAGCCCAGCCACGGGTAGGCTCGCGGCTGGCCAGGTCTATATATATCAGAACCCCCCCCCCCCCTAATTCATTTAAGCAATTTTGGAGAGAGAAAAAGGGCCTAAGAGAGAGAAAATCTGAGATCTATTGTGAGAAATAGCTCAAATCTTGCTTCTATCTTTGTAAATCTCTTCTGTAAACACTTCTATAAATATATGCTACAACATATCAATTTTTAACCAGTGAAAATCGAGTTTAGAGGCGCCTAAAGTCGTTCTATAGCCATTCTCATGCCTAACTATAAGATCTCTTCAGATCTGCTTCTTTTCCTTGCTTTACAATATATAAGTATATATATATATATATATATATATATATATATATATTGAAAGTAGTATGCACACAAACCAATCATGTTTGATGATAAAACATATACTTTGTAACAATCTTATTTATTTATTAATAAAAAGTATTAATTTATTAAAGACTTTTAATTATCTACATGATGTTGCTTTATAATATGTGATAAACCTATAGTTTTAAGCAATGCTTTTCGAATAATGATGATGATCATTCTAATGAGATCTAAATTCTTAGACAGCTTAAAAATAAAATAGTTCTCAATCGTTGGATTACTAAATTGGGGATTAGTGAATCCGGATAGATTGGTACATACGTTGCTTGCTCATTGGATGAGGATGATTGATCTCATGATCATTTGTGTGGAGACACTAAAGCAAGTATGTAGATACTTATTAGAGAATAAGTTCACTGAACGTGGCTCGCTAAGGAATACCTAATGGAGTTTTACTTGCCTGTCAATAGGAATTCATGTAGTGATAGTAGTACAAGTGATCCTTGGACTTGAGATCATCATAGTTTCTTGTGTATGATGAATTATACTTTGACTTATTCCTTAAGACCCTTACGATATATCAAAGGGTATGCTTGGGTATAATAAGTCGTACATGGAGATAATGTATGATCAATAAAGAATCTATCGCTTCTAGTAAAAGAAGAGAAATGTCTTATGTGATTCGATAAATGACAACCTAGTAGTCCTTGAGCAATGCAGAATAAAATTAGAAAGGAGTTTCTAATTTGCATTATTTGAAGTTGTGCATTTAAGAGTCGAAATACATATAATTAAATAAAATAAGACTTGATAGTAATTTCATGTCTTATATTTAATTGGGACATTGTATGGTAGAATGATTGAATTGTATGGTAACTATTTACTCAAAGGTTCTTTTATGATTAATAGTTGAAATCTATATTATCTGGAAAGTCTTTAATCGCTAGAGAGGCTTATCCCTATTGTAAAATAAATATTATTTATTTAAATAAATTAATAGCTTAATTTATTTATTTAAATAAGATTAGAATTGTTTTAATTGATTTATTTACAACCGGTTTAATATGGAGAAGCTAAAGGGTCACACTATAAAAGGAAGAATAATTATTTAAGAAGCAAATGACATAATCGTAATAATAAGTTAAGTATATTTAATGTAATCTATGGTGATGGAATAAATTAAATAGCTTAATATTTATTATTTAATATTTTGGAAATATTAAATATAAATTAATAAGAGGAGTCTTATTATTATTATTACTGTTATTATTATTTAATTCCTAAAGAAGTTTGGGAATTAATTAATAAAAGTACTCTCAAATATCCTAATAAGATTAGGAGGCTAATTAATTAAAATAGTTTAATTAATTATTCCTAATAAGATTGGGAGCCTAATTAATTAAAATAAAACTTAATTCCTTAATTGTTAAGGAGGGTTGTCCACATCTATAAATAAGAGGAGTCTTATTATAGGTGAGGGTGGTTGACACTTTTCACAAAACACATGAATACATAATTTTAATAGTTCAGAGAGTACACCTTTTTCTATGAGAGATAGAAAAACTAGGGTTTTGCCAAATACCCATCTTCTTGAATATTTCTTCTTCCTTAGTGGATCACCTCTAGAGGCCAAACACTTGGGTAGCTAACATTGATCAAATGAAAGAACCAAACCCGGTGGATTCAAGTTGAACACGAAAAGGATTGGAGGTGAACTTGTACCTTAAGAAGCTCGAATATTCAAGTGTATGATTCTTGTTCTTTATCTTTTCGTTTAATTAATAATTGTGCATAAAGGATGATCTGGGTATATGGTTTGTAAAATTTTAAAACTCTATTTTATCACGTTTCTGCTTATTTTGTGCGATTTGATTGCGTTCATGAATATTACAAACCTAACACACACACACACACACACACACACATATATATATATAGATCTTCCTCTGTATGGCACAGATCTAGCTTTTTAACCGTTCATTTTGTGTAAATAGTCAATATTTGCATTGTATTGACTAGATTTATACTAGATCTAGCCAGATCTAACTTTTAACCGATTCAAAAGTTGTAAAACTTGAACTTGGAAGCTAGAATGGCTCAGATCTAGTTTACTTTCTAGTTTTTGTAAATATTTAGCATTCACGTGACCCTAGATATGTGTCTCGAAGAAACGGAAGATTTGTTTAATCGCATACAAGGATTTGTTCAATAGATCACTTGTTTAGCAAAGTTTAAGCTATTTGTACATAGTATGTTAAATATTCATTGTGCAAGTTTTAAATATTCATGTGAGCCTAGGAACTACAATAGATTGAAGATCCAATCAATGGATTTAGATCCGGTTCCAGTGATGGACTTGTTTAAGTTGTAAATGTCAGCTTGCAATCCAATATAAATGTCAATTCGAGGCCTTAAAACGGTTATCTGAAATTAAGGCTTCAAAATAGTGAAATCATGGTATGTAGGTGTTCAGTTTACTTCGATGGCTTCCATGCTCATAAGGTGCTCGACCCTTGTATTTTCTAGTTTTCATTTCGTCAGTTAAAATGATTTTCAAATCAAATTAATGAAGATTTTATAAAATATAAATCACATCGAGATAGATAGACTTAAGGAAAAATCAAGCTATAAGAACCCCAAGTTCTGAACCACCCCTAAAGATGCTTCACATCTCAATAAAATCAAATGAAGCCACTTCTAGGAGCAAAAGATAGGTTTAATACAAGATAAAAAGTAGTATCAAATGTCTCAATTCCTATTTGAGCAAAAGGGTTTGAAAATTAGATTTCAAAATCTTACTTTTATATGCTTTCATATCTGTTAAAACTGAACTTTTATGCAAATCAAACCCTTTGTACATAGGTCCAAAGAGACAGCATTATTTTCAAAATAAAGCAGAAAACATCTTTGCAACATAAATCAAAAGTTTTCAACATACACACACACACACAATGTATATGGAATGAAAAGGTAGCGGTAACCGTGTTTCACGGAAGTCGGGAGTGCCTAACACATTCTGCTCACTTAAGTAAGCCCCCGAACTCTATGAATCTCAAGTTTCAAACCAATTAAATAGAGTCACATATTGGGGCATAGTGCGAAAACCTTTCAAAACTCGGATGAGTTGATACATCCATTTAAACTTGCATCAACTGGCGTCTTTGTCTAATTCGACACAATCGCATTAAAATCAATTTTTTCAAATCGTCGACATTTATGTCGGTCTTTTCTAAAAATACACCTTTGCAACATAAATCACATAAAGGGTAGTAAAAAAAATTAAAAAAGAGAAAACACGGCGTAAACACACATTATAAATTATTTATAACAATTTATTATATATAATAAATATAATTTATTATATTTACCATATCACATACATTCACATATTACACCGCACGTAATCACACCTACAATGTAATACAAATTATTAAAACAAAAATTTATTTATTAAATATTTATTTAATATTATCTGAAAATTCCGAATCGCTACATATTGTCATTCTGCTCCTTTTTGGGTTTGAGGAACTTTACATCATTCTCGCTGAGCTGTTGTCCATCAAGGAAAGACTTGACTGAACCCATTGGTTTTCCCTTGTTATTAAAATCTATGCCACCCATATCCATATTTGCTGATCCTGTAATACTCATTGGTAAGGAGAAGGGGAAATTGGGCAGAACTGGAAAGACTGAACAGGCTGTATGTGGATCACTATGGTGGGAATTCATAACAAAAGAGCCAAAAGACATTGAGTTTGGTAGGGGTGGTAATTTCATCGGGTAAACAGAGGAACCTCCAAATTTCATATCAGCACCAAAATTTCCAAGAATATAGGGTCTAAGAAATTCGTTAGGTGGTGCGGGATTTCTTTCGAAACGAAGAGCAAGATCATGAACATGTGGATCAAGCTTTGGGGAATTAGAAGTTCTAGCTAATGTTAGAGTAGGCTGAGTGCTAGAGACAGTTGGTGGTAAACTTCCAATACTCGAAGTGATCACCTGACTACTGTTTTTGGTAACAGGCACTTCATGGTTGTGTTTCCCCTCATATATTGTAATTACAGATTTTAGATTGTGGGATGCTCTTTCCACGTGCTTTCTTACTGGGCATCCAGCACTAGTGCATTTGAAATAGCTCCTGCAGGAAGGCACATTTCAGGAAAACCAGAGTTAATACTCATAAAAAGTAGTTGAAGGACATGAACTATTATACTTCATATTGCAGTCTGCAACAGTGTCTAGTATATATGGTTTTGATACTTTAACCAAGTTCGTAAATGATCTAAAGGAAAAAACTTGCGCGTAAAAAGAAATCAAAAAAATCACATACCTCGGGTTAGGATTTCCTTTGACTACTTTTTGCCCATACTTTCGCCATCGGTACCCATCATCAAGTACATCTACTTCACTTTCTATCTGGACAACAATTCTTGGTTCACGTGTTGCCCTTGATGTCAAATTTGTTTCATTTATGCAGCTGTCTTTCCTCCTGAAATGAGTGGTTAAATATAATTTTAAAACATGAATGTTTTTCTTATGTACCTGCTACAGTATAGTAAGAGGGACGTGGAGGAATTACCTCCTTTTTGACTCAGATTCACCATCATCGGCATCTTCTTCAAGCGATATGCTTCCCTGGGTTGCACCATCTTCATCACCATCATGACTAGTAAATGTAGAAAGTTCTTGAGTTCCGGCAGATTCAAATACACCCATCGGTTTTCCTTGGGTGTTCGACAAAAGATCTGAGATCTCGGTCAGAACAGATGTTGAAGATGTCCTTTCAAGACCATCAGGCCTACAGTCTGAACCAACCTTTATATCCTCACACCCCAGTTGAATATTTCTCCAAATTTCCCCTCCTTCCACTTTGATGCCAGAGCCATTGTTTTCAATCCCTGAGATCTCACTGAACGAAAACCGAGACCCAAGTATTGCCCGGCGATTAGGCTGAGGTTTTGGGTGATTATGAGCACCCTTATAGATTATTTCTGTTATTTGCCCATCATGGGAACGTTCTACCTTTTTCTTCACCTGACAATTTGGATGCGTACATTTGTAGTAGCTCCGAGGATATTCACTACCTTTAACTTGTTTTTGCCCGTACTTTCTCCAGTTATATCCATCTTCGGATGACCTCAGCATTCCTGTGGGAGCATATCCCTCTTTTTGTTGTCCTTCTAGAAGACGAGAAAGAACTGAATCACCTCCATTTGTAGGTTCTATGAACTTAGACATTTGATCACCTGTTGTAATGGTATGACGTGATTGTTTTAAACCATTACAGTTTGCATTCAGAATCATAACTTCCAATAGTTTAACTTCATCAGCAGATGAATCAGTAGCACAGTTATTTGTAGCAGTTTGGTTTTGATAATCTGCTGGGAATTCAACATCCATAGGTGGCTGCATGGGAGCAAGAGTTCATTAATTAAAATCAGCCCCCAAATATGAGAAATGCTGAAAGAGGAAGAGACCTGTTCAGAATCAAAAATACCACACAATTTAAATATACTAGTAATATTAATACCTTGCTAATACACTATAACAAGTCTACAGTACAAACACAGGCTTCAACACCAAGAATTCAACATATATAAAAATCTTAAAAGAAGTGATGTAGTATCTGAAAAGGATTGTGTAATCATATAAATATCACTGTCTGCATAAGGTTTGTTACTTCTACCAGATACTCCTTGTGCAATACAGAAGTGGGATCAAAAACTTACCACAACACACGCTCACACAAAGAAAAATTAAAATTTAAAAAAACTTGTCTCAAATTAAAGCCACCTTTTATCCCATAGTTTGGTTAGGCTGAAAATGAATAATATAGTAAAGTGTAAACACAGAATTCATTTGGATTGATTTTCATAAGAGAGCTACTTTTTACAGCCAGCTTGCAATGTCTGACTCAACATTTCTACTTTATCCTGACTTGGGACAGGCTATGCAAGAAGCATATTGGAGAAGCACACAAAAACAACAAAAAATAAAATAAAAAAGCAAACAGAGCAAAAAGAGTAAAAGAAAAACAAAAAATTGAAAGAAAGAAAACCTATATGGCGGTGGGTGTTTCCCGGGCTTGACCCCCATGAACACTTGACCATCGCACCAAACACAACCTTTGTAGTTGTAAGTTTAAACATTGTCATAATATTCCATCGGTTAAACATGCCAAACTAGACCAGTTATACCAATTAAATAGATAAATTTTACCTTCTTTGTTAGATCTGAAATGCATGGCAGTGAAACGGGACCGCCATCATGCTTGAAACTGAAAGAAGAAACAACATCACTGACCCTGTCCACATCTGCAGCAGGAGTGACTGAATTCAGCATTAAGCTTTCATGACAGAGAGGGGGAAATGGATAAGTTCCGGTAGTGGGAGATTGCTGTGCCTATGGATAAAGAGAAAATAACACTTAAAAAGAAGTAAAGAAAAACCTTTATGGAATTAAAAGGGATTACTCAGAGCAACCTTGAAAGATGCACTGTTCCAAAATTAATCAATCATGACAGGCAAAACACAAAAATAGCCATCTGGACAAAATTATCTTGTAAATAGAACCTCAGTTCCATTATATATATGAATCAAGATATGTGGTAAAATAACGTGATATTTCCAATTGGGTGAGCATTAACATTGTGAGTTTGTTCCTATGATATGGTTGTGATGTCCCAAAACCTCAAAACATGCACCAAGTCATTTATGAATGAGTCACCTGACAAAACTACTGTATATGCCATACATCCATCTTTAGAGGGAACCTACAAATAGGTTAGGTGGAACAGCCTGTGTACACTCGTGGTAACAAGTGGCACACACACTCAATGCTTCTTGACATAGATCACATCTGAAATTATCTTCTATCAAGTCCCAAGCTGCTACCAAACCAACATTACACACCTTCATTAAGGAGCTCTTGTACACCATATAAATTCCAGATTGGAACCCCTAAACTAAAGTACTAACCAATTGCCAACCTTTTGTCATCTCTAGGGGTACCAAACAAAAGGTAATCCTCCCCCCCCCCCCAAGAATTCACAAGTGAAAGTAGGTACATAGGCTAATAAAAATGTCCACATGACCCACCTCTAGCCCTGAAAGCCTCATCAAAATGTGGGGAAGGGGAACCTGAATTAAGTACAAAATTTTAATAAAAGAAAAGAGAGAATAAAATAAACTGGGAGAACAAGAAGTCCACGCTCAGCATGTTCGCAAAAAATGAAGACCCTAAAGAAAACTTAAAAAAGTTCCCAGTCCACATACATCAGACATAGGGGTACCATTAAAGGCCCCCATCACAGAAGACCACTAGGAATAAAAAGATAACCCTATCTTTTAACAACTGACCAGATAAGAATCTCCCTCTATACAATCGAGCATTTCTCTCATTCCAGATATCCCAAAAAATTGAGATGAAAGCACCAGTTCCATAAAGGTTTGGCCTCCATCTTACTACCAAATCCTCGAAAATGAATGAACATAACTTCCATCGAAAATGGGCACACCCACTCCTCTCCTAACACTCCAAAGAGACAGCTCCAACAAAACCCCAAGTAATAGAACAATGCATAAATAAATGGGCATATGGCTCATTACTCTGCCTACACCTAGAAAATATTTGGAGAAAGAGCCATATAAGATCTACACTCCTGATAAAGATCACTAGTGTTCAATTCTTGTAAAACCAGAGGCCACACAAAGGCCACGACTTTGGACGGAACCTTAAGTTTTCAAATGTATGAGGGAATGTAGAACGAGCAGCAAAGATGGA
The DNA here is from genome assembly GCA_020205505.1 of Panax japonicus. NCBI lineage: Eukaryota > Viridiplantae > Streptophyta > Magnoliopsida > Apiales > Araliaceae > Panax > Panax japonicus. The sequence continues at coordinate 21,086,500 of CM035102.1, read as the reverse complement.
CAATTGAGAAAAATAGCTTTGACAAGAAAAGTTTCAAGTAGGATCTATACTTCATAAACGTTTATCATGGGAGGAGGAAAATTGAATAGAATCAAGCAAGATAAGCAAATATACCAATTCATTAGACTCCAAATTAGTGAGGCTCCTGAAGAAATTGAAATCCCAAGAGGAGTTCTCATCATAAATTATGAACTTAGAAATAAGAGCATCATTTAATGAAGAAAAGAGATAAAGACGACTAAAAGGAAGAGAGAATTGATTATATCCCACTCAAGAATCCTCCCAAAATCATATTTTATGACCATCATCAACCCCATTTTTAAAATGAGGAAACATAAAGCGTACCTCGAGAAACGAATTTCCGAGGAGTCGTATGGGTACATAAGTCCCGGGCCCAGCTTCCCACCTGTTCAATTGCATACTATACTTTCTCTTGAAAACCTTATGGAAAAAAGTGTGAAGTTCCAAAGGAAAACGCCAAAGCCACTTACCCGCTAGAGTCTATTAGGATCAAGAAGGTCTTGTTCTTCCAGCTATAAGAGTTAAAACAATGGATGCCTTGAGGCTTCAATTAATTAGGGAAAACTTAGTTCAAGTTTGTTCAATATGCCTGAATAGTAGCAATGAGTAAATTGCTTTTTCTAGTAAACAAGTTATCTGTTTGATGATATAATCAAGACACTTAAAAATCAAGACGTCTAGGGTCTAAAAAAGTTAATGGCAGATCTTCTTGCTGGAAAAAAAGCAACACTGAAGTGAATATAGAAGAAGTGAAGCCAATATTTCCAAGTTTAATGCGTTTTTTTCCCCGAAATTCTTGTTGAGTGAATTTGTAATTACGTCAAGTGCTGAAGATCCCCGATTCATTCTATTTCCTAAGAAAACTATCCCATAAAAGAAAATTCCTTTGCTAAACCTGGTGAGGCTTCTTTAATATGTAAGCTTTACCCAAAATGTAGATATTAAAACCTGTGACCTTGAGGTTGGTGGTCCTTCTGATGTCAATTTGGGTAGAGACAATATTGTGAGTTTTTTTGGGTCTATTGGTCAAGGGAATGCTTGGATATTCATTTAACTTTCAGCTTCTACAAAGGGGATTTCTATGGTATCGATCTCTATAAGGATTGGCACATTACCCTTTATTGATGATTTGGCTTTTTTTCATTTCTTTTCTTGAGGATTTATTGTCCCATGATAATTTACTCTCCTTCATCTCCAATAAAATATATTTTCATGTGAAAAAAATAAATATTGTGCAGGTGTTGCTTGATCATGGTAAACATGAAAAACTTGGTCAAATCTGGTTTTTTGATGTTACTGTAACTAGGATGTTTGCATTCTGGTGGTTTAGGAGATTCAAAATAAAGATAATCCAGTATGGTCCTTTGCAAAGAATTTTATATGAAGAAAAAGCTTGACCAATAAAATGTGTGGCCAGTACTTTAGTTTTCATATCAGATAAATTAGAGTACACAGGCAACAAATGAAAAATAAGAAGAAATATGGTAGTGTTAACATCACAAGGGACCAACTACTCTCATAATGGATTGACAGAGTGATGTAGAACAGTGTAACAGTTGCAAGTTTTGAACAGACCTCTTGAGTGAGTAAATTCAAGCAAGAGGGTAGATATGGCTTACTTTCTCCAGTATTACGCAAATTTTGGGTCTTTAACAATTCCAGCAAGGAAGAACGCGACTAGCATGTATATATAGGTGGGAGAATAGTTATTAGGTATTAGGGCATCGAATAATAATTTTCATTTCTCTTGTTTCTAATTCTTTGCAGTTCCCTAATATTATCTCTTTTCTGAAATTTCCCTTAAATAGTTGGTTCATAGATAAGTACGGTTAATTCTCTTATTTACCTGAGTTTAGTATCTTGTTTAATTCCTATTTATTCCAAATTTTTATTGAAACCAAGTAATTGATCATAACAAGTGGCAACAGAGCAGCTTATCCCCCCTATAGACTTTTCCTCCTTAATAGCTAGCTTTTGCATATTGGCTCTTATGAGATCATAACAATTGGTATCAGAGCACTGCAATCTTTTACCTTCTAAATAGAGAAAGCAACCTATAAGCTAGATTAAAATATTAGTAGGCATATTTAATACATGAAATGCAATAGAATATGACGACCTAGCTCGGATGAGTGGAGCTTGTTGTAATTCCATCAGTTTAGACAAGTTGGTGTAGTTTGATATTGTAACGATTTCTGATTGTAATTAAGTTTTATTTAATATTATTGAATAAAATGAGATTTTATGAATATAATTTTGTGTTATGTGTTTAAAGGTCGATTCTATGACCTAGAGTGTGTTTATGTGTTAGGGGTTACGAGTTTGAGATCGTATAAGAAAATAAAAATTTTCTGAGAAAAAGACGTAAAAACACTATTCATCCAAAAAAGTTTTTGCATTTTTTCGATTTTTTGAAAAACGCGCGAACGTTGAAATGACGAGGAAAGACGGAATGTCCAATAAAATTTGAAATGAAAAACGCAGTATTTTGACTGTGTAACAAATTTTAGAAAATTAAATTAGTATAATACGAAAATTATACGATAAGAATACGGGAAGTCAAAGTCAATGAAAGTCAAGGTTTATTGTTAAGTGATAGACACATAATTCATACATTTTATTATCCCTAATTTTGTCCTATTAATTATATTGGTTTATTAAATTAATATATTTTATTTTATTTTATTTTGTAGAATTTAATATTTGTTGCAATAAAGTCAAAATTTTGATGATCAAGCGATATTTAATGCTCTTATTCATGTAAGGAATATCCAAGAACAATCCTGCAAAGAGAAGGAAAGAGGTAGAACAATATTGGTGTGCAAGTCAGATCCAACAAGAGAAAAGAAAGTCTATCTAGAAGATCTTTTTGAGAAGTTGATTGTCACTACAAAGTTGAAACCTACATGAAAAGGGAACAAAAGTGTCCAAGTTCAAAAAATCTAAATTAGGGTTCAATGATATTTTCCCTATAAATAAGTCTCTTGTTTTAGAGAGGAGGAAGTATTAGGTATTGTATTAGTTTAGGTTAGGAGTAGGAGTAGATTAAATTAAATTTTTATTGTATGTTCGTTGGATGATCGTTAATTAAAGAGAGTTTTCTTATTTATTTTTAATCTTTTTTTTATTTTAGTTAGTTTAATTATTTCGCCTTCATGTTTCGTTATTGAAATACCTTCGTGTTATAGTTCTTATGTGATTTTAAATTAATTAAGAGGTTTTGATTGATTATTTTTAAGATATGAGTTTTTCATAATCCATGCTTGCTCAAAGAAGTTTTGATGGGTTATAGTTAATCCTTAAATTTTCATAGTCTATGCTTGCTCATGTTAATTGTAAATTACTAAATTAAAGGGAAGGGAGATCAAAATCATAATTGAGTTATAAAAATAGAAGAGATTGAATTATATGTTATGTTTATTATTTAATGGATTCAGATTCTTAGATTGTTTCCTCATTATTAGTTTTCATATTCTAGTTAATCAATTTTCAATCTTTGTTTCTAATTCACCTAAAATAGATATTAAGGATACATTAAATTAATCTAGTCTATGTGGGTTCGACCTATACTTGTCAGTTCTTCAATTTGACATTGTGCACTTGCAGTACATATTTTTATCACATCAAGTTTTTGGCGCCGTTGCCGGTGACTAGACTTAATTTGATATTCCTTAATTTTTATTTATTTGAATTAGTTTTTTTTCTTCTTCTAATATTTTTTGTAAAATTTTTCAAGATTATCGAAGCGAATCAACGGTGCGGAAAGATAAGATTATTGTTGCGCTTTTCCTGGTATTTTGTATCTTAACTCAAAAACAAAAAAAAAATAAATATCTTTGTTTTTTTGTTGGTTAGAAAACTAATTGTCGCATTCATGCATTCACTCACGTAGAGTACATCTTGTTAGGTTTTTATATTTATTTTTTTTATCAAATATAAACTGTGGTGATTGCTGGAAGATTGCGGTTTGTTAAAATTTCTCCTTCTTTCATAATTCACATAGTTTTAGGATATTTTATTTGTTTATAGTTTTTATTTTATTTTATTTTATTTTATTTGTATATTTTCATGTTTAATCCAACATTAAGGGCACAACTTATAACAAGATAAGGTGGGGATTTCATCACCCCTTTGCCCACAAACCACTCATTCATTTTGCATAACCTTGCCTGAATAAAATCAAGTAGACATTGGCCCCTAAGACTCTCGAGCTCAATTAGGACAAGGGACTCCAAGAGGAGGCTAAATTTTAAATTAATCAAACTACTGGTTTTTAGGCAAGTAATTCAAAAGGCAAACGCCTAAAGGATGCGTGGTTATTCAATTAGTCACCGTACTCACGGAGAGACTCCCACCTTTCTTACACTTATCTGGCTAGTGGTGTGATTAATTTTGAATTTGGTGGACCTTGCGGTGTAACTTAGAACAGTTAGGAGCTGTCTAGATTTTATTTAGGTTAACCATAGAATTAGGATTTTTATTTTTATTTTATTTTATTATACTTTTTTTTGTGACTTTCATGGTTAATTGTCTATTTATTTTGTGATTTGTGGAAAAATGAATTCTTATTATAGTTGAAATAATAATTTTGCTTGGAATCAAGAACCCTATGAAAATTTTAATGCACACCAAGTAAATCATTTTTTTTCAACTTATGAAATTTCTTATCTAAGTTCATATCCATATCCATATCCATATCCATATTCGGATCCAGAACTCAATATCCACAAGAATTATCAAATGAAGAGATGAAAGACTTGGTGCCTTAGAGAAAAATATGGAAGTTTTAATGGAAAATCAATTTAGCATGAATCAAGCTATATCTCGTCTAGAAATTCAACTGAGTCGATTAGCCACCATAATAAATGAACAAGAGGTGGGTGAATTTTTTAGTAACTCTGAGGTTAATTTTGAAAGTTTTGATGGATGTGGAAATGATGAGGAAAATGAAAATCTTACATTCAATTCTACACAGTTTGAGTCAAGCCAATTTGAGGAGTCTAAAAATTATGAGTCTATGCCTAAAATTGATCATGTTGCATTTGATGAGTATGTTGAAAAAGTCTATAAGCCTAAAACTTCATACCCTAAAAGACTTATCCCTAAAAAATTACCTAGTGACTTTTTGGACCAACCCATTAAAGTAAACATGATACAAGAGCTGTCAATGACCCAATAAATAATTGAAAATAGACTCTTAATTGAAAAAGATCCAATTGATTTTTTCTTAAATCACCTAGACCAAAATTGGAATGAATCCGAATATTTAGATAAGGTCAATGAGCTGTTGAGATCCACTGTAATACCCGAGAATTTCCACGTATTATTAAATAAACATATTAATGGAAATAAATATTTATTTGAATATGAACGATTTCGTGTTATGAAATGAGATAACTCAATTATATTAAATAACTGAATAATTGAGGATATATGGAGTTTTGTGATGAACTCATTGAGGCCTTGTGTGGCATGATGATGGGAAATATTAACAGTAATATTAATTAACAAAGGAATTATAAAGTAAACAATTAAGTAATATTAATTGTTGTTGTAGTATATTTATGGATTTTTAATTGATGTTAATGAGGCTAATTAATATGTGATTATTAATTGTTATTTAATTGATAACGGTTATGGCGGAATATTGATTTCTTGGTAATTAATTAATAATAGGTGATTATTATTGTTTGAAATGTAACTATAAAAATATAATAAGAATTATATAGATAAATAATGATTATGGAAATCCATAAATATATTGATCAATGATGATTGGATTAATTAATATTTGTATTAATTAATCAAGGAAGTGAATAAATTATTTAATTATTTATATGATAATAGTAGGTTAACAATTATGTGCATAAGAGAAATAATACAACTATACTATATAGTGTATTATGGCATTTGCGTGACTATATATATTAAGTCGTATAAAACTATATTGTATGAGGCAATGTGAGTAAACATATTGAAACTATATGTTATAAATACATTATCTATGTGACAATATGCATGTGGGTAGGTATTAAAACAATATACCATGAGCATATTGTAAACTCTCATTTTTAATATACCAGTGTGACAAAATGTACATGGATTATATATATGTTGCATAACATCTACTACCTTGAAATGTTAAATCATATTGTGACATTTAGTTGAGATGCGTATTAAAATATAACATAAGAGTGAGAATGTGTAGGAGTATACAAGAATGCTGAGTTATATTGGATTGTCCCAAAATGATTTTCCCATTTGCTCATTTCTTAGCCACGTGTAAAACAAAAGGCTATGGCCTATGTTCTCCCTTTTCTTCCAAAGCTTATTAGATAATGATCATGGGGGGAGTGGCATTCATGATGCAAATCAACCAACAATTACCTACTCCTTGATAACCTTCATGCAATTCTTCCATCCTTTGGGTTGAGTTCTTGGATAATGGCTTGGCATGGTCAAGAAATTTTCTATAAATTGAACATTTCTCTTCATCCTTTGTGTTGCTTGAAATTGTCTGAGAATTGCTTAGTGTAAGATTGAGAGCATACAAGTGTTCTAGGAGCTTGAGAGTTCATTAGGAGCAAATTCTTTCGCATTATAAAGGTATAATTCCTTTTTCCTTGCTTCCCTTTCATTCTCTGTAAAACTAAGTTTTTAATTCTTGAAATATCAAATTATTGATTTCGTGGAATTGGATGTTAATAAGGTTGGGTATTGGTTATAAGGTAGTTATATGACCATATAAACATGTTTAAACTGATACATGATTGTTTGGAATCGAATTGGTGAATAATTTTGGAAGTTGGGCCAGCTTTCTGCCAAAGCAGACTGCTTCTGCGCCTGAACCAGGCACGGCGCAGCTGCGCCACATTTGTTTTGAGTTGTCTGTTTGCAAGTCTGATCAATATGAGCTAGTTGTTATGACTCAAACTAGCATGTAAACATGTGTATGATGTATATATGGGTATATTAACTCAATAAGAACATGTTTTAATAGACTTGCATGATTAACGAAAGTATATGGTTTAAATAGAGATTTGGACTTTAAGTTTTGAAAACAAACTATGTTAAAGATCATGTTATACAAATTGTGAACCTAGTAAGCTATACATGACTGATTTTGCACATAGATGAGCATGTTGTAGTGTACATAGTTCCTTTGAGCATGATCAAACTTATTAAGCCCTGTGTTAGATATGTTTCCAAGAAAAGACTTGGCCTAGTGAGCTAACATGCATGATTTCTACATGATGTATATTCTGACTTTGCAAGCATGTTAGTATGACTTAGAAATGCATGAATAAACCATTTGCTTTTGTTTATGTGAATAGTAAGGAAACATGAGCATGTTGAACCTACTAGTAAGTTTAGAATATGAATATTGTCATGATACCTTGAAGACTAGAATCTGACATTCGTGATCATGTTTGATGATGCTCTTAGACTTACTCGTGTAGCGTAACCATGGATATACCATGCTTGTGTGTCATATTTCAAATAAAGCATGAACAAAACATATTTTCAACTAAAGCAGTGTTAGTTTCACACATGTGTTATGAATACTCACAAGCATGAATAATATAAGTGTTATAACTATCTTGTATGTCTAGAGAGTAAGCATGATAGACCTTGTGGTTTTACGACCTTGAATGGCCTTAACTTGTGAAATGTTTAATTTAGAAATATATTATAAAAGGGAACCTAGATCAACTTGAGAGGCATGAAAAGACAATTATCATGACAAATATATCGTGTATGATTGTTTTGGTCAAGAGGGACAGAAAATGCAAGGCAACAGCTCAGTCCTGGTCTGGCCAGGGGACAGCGCAGCTGCGCCGTGTAGCAGTCAAAATTGAGTTCTGTTGTTTGAAACTGATGTTTGACGCATGCCTATATGATGTCTTTAACTTGTAATATATGACTAATATGCTATGTAATGTGTTGAGGAGCATGCTATGAGATGTAAATAGAGATTAATTTGGATTTTCGAATGATAAGTCCAAGAGGATGTTTGCATGATATCAAAAATACAAAGATACGTGGGTTAAACTTATGATAAACTGATTTTATACCATATGTGCATACTTGAATCATGAAAAAATTGATTAAAGACTGTGATAGCTAATGAAAACCTTGAACATATAATATGTTATGAATAGGATTCGAAAGTGTTGATTTCTTAACGAGGATAAACTACGCGTAAGGAAAGTATCCGAACCCTACTCTTATTGTACAAGTATAATTGCATTCTTTATTCGACAAATACCGTAAGCTTATCCCTTTGAATACAAGTTATATTATTTTCTCATTCAAATGAGCTAATATGCTTAAACCCTTGTGAAAGTTATTATTCATGTTGAACTTAACGTCATTCTTGAATATTGTGAAAGTCGATGCCATTTGATCCGGCTAAACTATATGCATGTTTCTCAAAGCTGTCCAAACCAATTAATTGGTGCGGAAATCTTAAAAGCTGAGTTGGACAACCATTTTGGTAAGGGGAGTGTTTGTTGTTGGAAACCCCAACACATGAATAAATATTATTGTAGTGTTATGCATAACGTAAAGTATTGTAGATTGATCATCTATAGTACTTGATATTTTTGGGCTATCAGTTTAATATTGGTAACTCTAGTGGAAGTTCAATAGTCCTCAGTGATTGCTCAGTATAAATTACTTATCTAGTTGGATACATTGTTAGTCGTTGAATTCATATATATTTGTTGATTTATAGTGAATTGTCATTCTTATTCCAAGAATTGTTGATATTCCTTATCCATGATGTTATTCTGACACCTTGAACTATCCTAGAAATGACACTTCGATATTTCAAACCTTGTGATATTATATCCTACACCCTTGTTGTATATTACTTGCTGGGCAATTTGTGCTCATCCTTGCTTATTTTAAACCTTTCAGTTAAGGAGGAACAGGGAGGTGTCTCTGGAGCAGACAAGTGCAAGGGCAAGGCTACCGACTAACTTGTTCCTTTATGTTTAAAAAAAATTTATTATGATATGTTAAGACTAATTGCAGACTATGTTTAAACTTGAGTAGGATTATGTAATAAGTCTTTATTTGATATTATTATGTAATCTATTAAGCACTGTAGGTTACGAGACTTGGGGGAATAATTATAATAAATCATTGTATATTATTCTAATTTAGATTTTCTGTTGTGAATGTATTATTTTAGTTATTATGGTTTTACCTTGAGAACCTGATGAACCGAATTCGAGTGACCAAGTGGAGGTCCGAATTTGGGGGCGTCACATGTTGGTATCAAAGCTGTAGTTATAAACCTTAGGAGCGAGTGTCTTTAGATTATAACTCTGGAGAACTTAGAAGTTAGGAAGGAGATAAAACTCATGTAGAGTTTTCCTTGAGAGACTTAGTGTGTTATGAAATGTAACTTCATTCTATACAACGAACTTATGTTTGTTTGACATTCTAATGGAGTTGTTGTTTGTGTTGTCTTATGTTGGTGATTGTAGGATGACTGACATGGGAGGACCTACCCGAGTAGTAGAGGAGGAGCCGCGTGATATCCACGTAGCATTTGAGACACCCTTGATAGCGGAGCCTATTTCAGTAGTATCCCCTTTTGATGATGACGATGAGGAAGAGGTGGAGTCTGACCCTGAAGAGGAGCCTTTGGAGGAGGAACCTAAGCCTGTGGAGGACTCCGACGAGGCTACTTTTGAGGATCGGATGTTAGGAGAGTATGAAGAACATATTTTAGAGTTGGGATGTAGAGTAGAGGAGCTAGAGCTAGAGGCTGAGGTTAGGGAGAGGGAGTTTGCGTTCCAGAAGTTGAGGGACGAGGACCATTAGAGGCAACTAGTGATGCAGAAGATGGAGGTAGAAATTGCTCACTGTAAGGAAGCAGGGATCCAGATGGGAGCTTTATTTTACCGAGCGGTGGCTAGGAATGTTGAGGTGGCAGGAAAGCTGGAGGTGATGGATAGGATTCATTTCGAGGAGAAGTGGGAAGAAGCCAATGAAAAGGCAGATGACCTAGAGGATGAGGTGCGGTGCAAGAGGAGGAAGATAAACAAGATGGGCTATGCTCTATGCACGACCATGGAGAGATTGATAGATGGGGTACATTACTACCCAGTTGAGCAAGGACAGACCCGACATACCATAAGTCGAGACATGGTGTGACAACCCGAGAATTTGGGCAATTTATTAAAATCTTAAATGATTGAATTAAGGTTAAATAATAGACCTAGACAGAAAATAAGTGTATGCGTTTAATGTTATTGAGATTGAATTTTGAGGATTTCAAAATTCGGTGAAGGATATAGGTGAATTATTCAGGATTAAGGATTTATGTGATTATGTTCTGTGTATATGGGTAATGATGTGTACAGAATGTGGTTAAGGGTCATGGGTTGATCTGATAATTTATATCTGTAACAAACCCAAAGTTTATATTAAGAACGACAACGTTCGGTTAGAAAATCCTAGTGTTTAACAAGAAACCCTAGAAATCGGTTCTGGAAACCCTAGTTTCAGTTCCGGGAAGTCCGAAACCCTAAATCGGATATCGAAAACCCTAGATTGGGAATGCAATGTATATACAAGGTTAAACGTCATTAATATTAAATTAATTAGGGAAAACCCTAATGAATTATCTAAAATCTTAATTGATTGTTTGGAAACCCTAATACCAGATCTGAAAACCCTAATTTCAGATTCTGATAAAATGAAACCCTAATCTGGGAATATAATGGAGAATTTTAATGCTTTAGTGCTATTAATTAAGTACTAATTAGGGTAAAGGTTAATTAATTAACAAACCCTAATTTCCAATTTTTGGAACCCTAATTGTTCCGTCAGAAACCCTAATGCTCAATTGTGGATTTAATTGCTAAAATTAGCAATGTTAATTAGGAATTATAAATCCTAATTGTCAAGTTATTAGAAACCCTAATCTAATTAGGAAAATCTAATTTCTAAAATTGATATATTATTATTGTAAACCCTAATTGGTGGTTGAAAACCCTAATGACCATTTTGAACCCTAATCCGTGATGTTGACCCTAATTGCTTAATTAGCAATTTTAATTAGGGAATGCTAATCCTAATTAGCAAGAATGAAAGTATGATTAAGGAATTTTAAATATAATTAGTAAATCCTAATTATAATTTTGAAATGTTAATTTTCTTATTTGAAAACCGAAATTCGGAAATGTTATAAAGTAAATTACAAGTTAAGGGTTAAAACTTAAACCCTAAAATGTCCAAACCCTAAAACCCTAAGGGTTTATATCAAATGACCATTCTAGAATTAAAATGATATGTAAAATATCATTAATGTTATTTTTTTTATTATTTAATGGATAGCTTGCATATCTTGCTATGATCTTGGTTGTTCAACAACCCTAAAGTCTAAACCTAGCTAGCATGTGACTAAAATGTCCAGCAACCTCAGCAAATCAGCAACATGCAATGAATCAAAGCAAATTATAAATGGTTTTGGAGAGAGAAAATGCACAAAAATATGACCAATCTCATTTTTGCTCTCACCAACTCCCATTCTTTCTCAAACCCACGAAATTTTAGTGTGATTTCAGTCTCAATTCAAGCCCCACATGTACCAAAAATAGATCATATAGTCAGAATCAAAAATCAAAGCCTAAAGAGGTATAAAACCTAAACTTTCGAAATCCTTTGATCTTATGTTGTTTAATGTTAGTTGTTGGTTAAATATGTGTTATAGGGTGTCATTTGATGATCTGGGTTGTCAAAACCTAGATCCATATCATTTTGATGCTTGGATTTGATGATTTTTGAAATCTGGAAAAATGTTGAAATATGGCCTGACAGCCATATGTCAGGGCTCATAGATCATTGCTTGTTAATTATTTTTGTTTTTTTAGAGTTTATACTTGTAGTATGTTGTAAGGACTATGATCTAGAACTTGAATCAGGTATAGATCATGTTTAGATTGAAAGATATGAGCAGTCAAAGGTCGTTGACCGTTCACAGAAACTGAAAATCTGGGTAACCCAGAATTTTCAGAAAGCTCTGACAAGATTTTTGAAGGCCATGAATCTTGTTGTTGTTTGTTAGTTTGGTCATTTTGTTGCTTTAAAGTTGTAGTCTGACATGAGGTCTACATTATAAAAGCTTTAGATCACCCAGATCTGTAACAGGATCATAGTAATTATCGGTCAAACATGCGTTGACCAACTGCCTTGGACAAATTCTGGAAAACCCAGATTCGTTGAAGAACAGTGGCTGGCAGGTAGTTTGACCGGACCAGATCTTTGGTAGATAATGTTTTTAGGTTATTATGATGTTATAAAGTTGTACTCTGACATCAATACTACAATTGTGAACCTTTATAACACACAAAACAGTCTTAGAATCGAAGCTATAAGGATCTAAAGGAGGTACCTTGGCTGTTCTTCATTTTCTGGGTAACCCAGAAAATGAAGAACACGTCTGTCAGACATTTTGGCTGCCCAGATCTTGATGTTCAGTTGTTGGATTGCCATGAAACTTGATATGTAGTTGTAGTATTACATAAACACTACAACATGAAATCAATCACAGGCCCAGAAATCGTAAGGAACCATGAATTAAATCCGGTCAAACGTGTACCCTAGAACTCGGGTCTGTCAGTGTTCTTGAGCCAAGAACACCTAAGGCGACAGACAAGTGTCGCTAAAGGTCTACAGCGACGGTTTATTTATTATTTTCTGGAAAATGATTAAAAATTAGAAAAAATTGGTTTTTAATTATTAAAAATACAAAATAAATTATGAAAAATTATTTTAAAGTCTGAAAAATAGTTTTTAACTATTTTGAGTATATTTTGAAAATATTTAATATTTTTAGAATATAAATGGTATTTATTTATTTAATTATAATATTAAATAAATGATTTAAAAATAATTTTAATTCATGAAAAAGCATGAAAAATAATATTATGATAAAAGAAAATATTTTAAGTTATTTTTGATAACTTTTGATATTTTGTGAGAAAATTCATTAATTAATCAATATTAATCATAATTAGTTTATTTAATAGATATATTAAATAAATTAAGGAAAAATGGAATTAATGCTTTATAAATTATATAAAAATGATTTAAGTGTTATAAAAATATTTTAAGTTATAAAATATAACTTTTGATATTTTGGCATGAAAATATTAATATTTTAATATTAATATTAATTATCGAATAAAGGATTAAAGTGTTGGAAAATCATATAAAAATGATTTTTAAGGTATTAAAAATACTTTGATATATTATAATTATCTTATAATATTATGTAATGATTTTCATTAATATTTTATATTAAATGAATATTAATGATCAAGGAATTTTGTGGTATTTAATTCATTTAAATACGGTTTTAAGGATTGAAAAATGTTGATAAATGGTAATAATTATCCGAAAATTTTTATGAGCCTAGGAAAAAAATTTTGTCTGATAAGAAATTATCTGTGATAATGATTAAGTGGTTAGACAGAGTTTAATTGAACTTAAACTCGATATTCGTCCGACTAGACCGTCGGGATGATAGAATTGTGTTGGGTTTCAACTCAGACTTAAATAGTTTGACTTGATGATATGTCTTATGTGCTGTATAGACTGATAGGCTTATGTGGTAATGTGTTTAGGTTATTCTATGGATATAAATATAACAGTATTATACTGTGATGATATTATTCTAATATTGGAGATCTATATTATTAATATTAGGTCTTCGGGTAAAGCGTTATTAATTGCGTTGCGGTAATCCACGGTTCAGGCAAGTTTTCTTATACTTAACTCTAATAAGAGTGTTTTATTCAAGCTGATGGTTAATCGTTGTTGATTGCCATGAAAATTGTACTCTGTACATCTTGCATGTATAAGTCAGGTGTGAAAGGCTGATCATCTTCATTACCAGTTGGTTCAGAAATGTTTGTTCATGTTTAAAACTTGTTCAGTCAAAAGTTTGTTCGTAATAATTCTCAACTATATTGATGAATTATAGTCAGATTATTATTTATACTCTTCAATCATGATATATTGTTATATTGTTGTATATAAACTTGCTGGGCAACTTTCATGCTCACCCTTGCTATATCATGATAAAACATTGCAGATAAGACGAATGTGTTCGGATACAGGAAACGATTAAAGCCAAGTTTAGCTTGGGATATAAAGTGCAGCTAGTTTGTAATAACGTATTTGATAAATATTGTTGTGTAATAGATATTTTAGGAAATGAGTATTAAGTTAAGGTTACTCGACCTTGGGTAATAGTGTGTAATGTATTGTATAAACAACTTATGTTTATATCTTCCGCAAATAGTGATAGAAATAGTGTACCGAGTCTGCGGCGATTCGGGGCCCGGATTCGGGGTTGCTACAGTTGGTATCAGAGCTGTTGGTTATGAAGCTTAGGTAGGAATACCTGAGACCAATAACCGCAGTGATTAGGATAAGACTAACTCAAATAGAGTTAGTTGGTCGGTAAGATTTAAAGACGAATCTCGGCGAGTGTAAGACACAGAGTTTCCTAACTCTGATAATAAAGTTGAACAGTAATGGTGAATAGATCGAGTCTAAAAGACTGAAAGTGCAGGGATAGGAGATCGTAAAACAAAACGATCATAGTGCATGGAATTGAATCGTAATATATACGATAAGATCACCCCGTGATCTGATAAAGGTTATGATATGGGAAATGAAATCAATCTACTGATTGAAAAGTTTACAGCAAGATGCTGTGTGAAAGTTGTACTATGAAATGGTACTATGAAAATGAAAACTCATAAATGAGTTATGGATTATGGATACGGATTAAATGAAATTCGTATGAAAAAAGGGGTTAAGATTAGGTGGGGATTTCAATGAGGACTTGTGTTAGCAACTGAGTTGTATGATTCCTTGTATGGGCGGGGAATTGTACTACTTAGTTGGTGGCATTGGTAATAATTGAAATGTTGTGTCACGCTAGTTATTATATATAGATAAATAGGTCATAGGTAGAGAATATAGGATTAAGTACGAGTTCTTAGAACTCATACTTATGTGACATTCTTGACTCAAGTTATATGAAATGTTTATGAGCCCTTAGCGAACGGATGCCAAAGGTCAGACTAGGGTAAGTTCGTAAACTCATATAATTGTGGTCAGGCTATGAACTCATAAGTGTGGTTTTATGAATTGGGTATAGTTGTGTGTGAATGGAGTGTTAAGGATTATAGGAACAAATAGATTGTTAAGCAAATGATCATTAGTGGAGACTTAGGTTTTCCTAAACTCCTAGCTATGCTAAACTTCGAAAATTTTGACATCAAGCTAAATACGCACTATGTGCCTTTAAAAAAAAAAAGTAGACTCGTAACCATTTTTGAAACGGTTTAAAGTACAGTCTATGCTAATTATTTCGGCTAGACGCAAATGATTTGAAATATCAAAATTTTTTTTAATTATCACTTATGTACCATGTAACCTGGTGCAGAGATGATAAAAATGATGGAGTCATCAATGAATTATTACTTGGTGTGAATTTGACCTGAAGTCACTATTCTACTATGGTATGATGTAGTATGATAAAATCACCAATGACGCAATCCTCAACGGACTGTTAATACAGTGCGACATCATGACGTCATTCTCGAAAATGTTTTCAAAAATTTTAATTTGCCAACGGGGTTTGGCTACACCTAAATAATTCGATTGAATTGAATTATTGATATGAGTCTATGCTATTTGATTCAACTAGACTAATGTTATAAAAACTCCAAGTGTTTATTGAAAGGATTTCCCGAACCAAATTATTTTGGTGCGGAATTCAATGATAAGACTGAGGTGAACGATAATGATCGGATAAATAATCCAATCTAGTAGCGAAAATATTCGCTAAAAATGATTAATACGTTATGCATGACGTAACTGTACAATGGGATGATCACCTAAAGTACTAATAATGGTAGTTTACCTTCTTTGTGATTGTAAACAGACCAAGTAATGTATTGTTTTGCGGTATGATCACTACCGTTAAAACTAAATGTGTTCATGGTCTTCAGCACAATTTCAAAACTTTTACTCTGGTAAGAGGTGTATTGGGTAGCATGTAATAATGTGTGTGAATGGTATATGTGAGAATGGTGTAAGGTGCACGGTGTAAGGTGTAAGGTTCATGTGTGAATGGTGTAAGGTGCACGGTGTAAGGTGTAAGGTGAATTTCGGGGACGAAATTCTTATAAGGAGGGGTGAATGTGACATCCCGAGAATTTGGGCAATTTATTAAAATCTTAAATGATTGAATTAAGGTTAAATAATAGACCTAGACAGAAAATAAGTGTATTCGTTTAATGTTATTGGGATTGAATTTTGAGGATTTCAAAATTCGGTGAAGGATATAGGTGAATTATTTAGGATTAAGGATTTATGTGATTATGTTCTGTGTATATGGGTAATGATGTGTACAGAATGTGGTTAAGGGTCATGGGTTGATCAGATAATTTATATCTGTAACAAACCCAAAGTTTATATTAAGAACGACAACGTTCGGTTAGAAAATCCCAGCGTTTAACAAGAAACCCTAGAAATCGGTTCTGGAAACCCTAGTTTCAGTTCCGGGAAGTCCGAAACCCTAAATCAGATATCGAAAACCCTAGATTGGGAATGCAATGTATGTACAAGGTTAAACGTCATTAATATTAAATTAATTAGGGAAAACCCTAATGAATTATCTAAAATCTTAATTGATTGTTTGGAAACCCTAATATCAGATCTGAAAACCCTAATTTCAGATTCTGATAAAATGAAACCCTAATCTGGGAATATAATGGAGAATTTTAATGCTTTAGTGCTATTAATTAAGTACTAATTAGGGTAAAGGTTAATTAATTAACAAACCCTAATTTCCAATTTTTGGAACCCTAATTGTTCCGTCAGAAACCCTAATGCTCAATTGTGGATTTAATTGCTAAAATTAGCAATGTTAATTAGGAATTATAAATCCTAATTGTCAAGTTATTAGAAACCCTAATCTAATTAGGAAAATCTAATTTCTAAAATTGATATATTATTGTAAACCCTAATTGGTGGTCGAAAACCCTAATGACCATTTTGAACCCTAATCCGTGATGTTGACCCTAATTGCTTAATTAGCAATTTTAATTAGGGAATGCTAATCCTAATTAGCAAGAATGAAAGTATGATTAAGGAATTTTAAATATAATTAGTAAATCCTAATTATAATTTTGAAATGTTAATTTTCTTATTTGAAAACCGAAATTCGGAAATGTTATAAAGTAAATTACAAGTTAAGGGTTAAAACTTAAACCCTAAAATGTCCAAACCCTAAAACCCTAAGGGTTTATATCAAATGACCATTCTAGAATTAAAATGATATGTAAAATATCATTAATGTTATTTTTTTTATTATTTAATGGATAGCTTGCATATCTTGCTATGATCTTGGTTGTTCAACAACCCTAAAGTCTAAACCTAGCTAGCATGTGACTAAAATGTCCAGCAACCTCAGCAAATCAGCAACATGCAATGAATCAAAGCAAATTATAAATGGTTTTGGAGAGAGAAAATGCACAAAAATATGACCAATCTCATTTTTGCTCTCACCAACTCCCATTCTTTCTCAAACCCACGAAATTTTAGTGTGATTTCAGTCTCAATTCAAGCCCCACATGTACCAAAAATAGATCATATAGTCAGAATCAGAAATCAAAGCCTAAAGAGGTATAAAACCTAAACTTTCGAAATCCTTTGATCTTATGTTGTTTAATGTTAGTTGTTGGTTAAATATGTGTTATAGGGTGTCATTTGATGATCTGGGTTGTCAAAACCGAGATCCATATCATTTTGATGCTTGGATTTGATGATTTTTGAAATCTGGAAAAATGTTGAAATAGGGTCTGACAGCCATATGTCAGGGCTCATAGATCATTGCTTGTTAATTATTTTTGTTTTTTTAGAGTTTATACTTGTAGTATGTTGTAAGGACTATGATCTAGAACTTGAATCAGGTATAGATCATGTTTAGATTGAAAGATATGAGCAGTCAAAGGTCGTTGACCGTTCACAGAAACTGAAAATCTGGGTAACCCAGAATTTTCAGAAAGCTCTGACAAGATTTTTAAAGGCCATGAATCTTGCTGTTGTTTGTTAGTTTGGTCATTTTGTTGCTTTAAAGTTGTAGTCTGACATGAGGTCTACATTATAAAAGCTTTAGATCACCCAGATCTGTAACAGGATCATAGTAATTATCGGTCAAACATGCGTTGACCAACTGCCTTGGACAAATTCTGGAAAACCCAGATTCGTTGAAGAATAGTGGCTGGCAGGTAGTTTGACCGGACCAGATCTTTGGTAGATAATGTTTTTAGGTTATTATGATGTTATAAAGTTGTACTCTGACATCAATACTACAATTGTGAACCTTTATAACACACAAAACAGTCTTAGAATCGAAGCTATAAGGATCTAAAGGAGGTACCTTGACTGTTCTTCATTTTCTGGGTAACCCAGAAAATGAAGAACACGTCTGTCAGACATTTTGGCTGCCCAGATCTTGATGTTCAGTTGTTGGATTGCCATGAAACTTGATATGTAGTTGTAGTATTACATAAACACTACAACATGAAATCAATCACAGGCCCAGAAATCGTAAGGAACCATGAATTAAATCCGGTCAAACGTGTACCCTAGAACTCGGGTCTGTCAGTGTTCTTGAGCCAAGAACACCTAAGGCGACAGACAAGTGTCGCTAAAGGTCTACAGCGACGGGTTATTTATTATTTTCTGGAAAATGATTAAAAATTAGAAAAAATTGGTTTTTAATTATTAAAAATACAAAATAAATTATGAAAAATTATTTTAAAGTCTGAAAAATAGTTTTTAACTATTTTGAGTATATTTTGAAAATATTTAATATTTTTGGAATATAAATGGTATTTATTTATTTAATTATAATATTAAATAAATGATTTAAAAATAATTTTAATTCATGAAAAATCATGAAAAATAATATTATGATAAAAGAAAATATTTAAAGTTATTTTTGATAACTTTTGATATTTTGTGAGAAAATTCATTAATTAATCAATATTAATGATAATTAGTTTATTTAATAGATATATTAAATAAATTAAGGAAAAATGGAATTAATGCTTTATAAATTATATAAAAATGATTTAAGTGTTATAAAAATATTTTAAGTTATAAAATATAACATTTTATATTTTGGCATGAAAATATTAATATTTTAATATTAATATTAATTATCGAATAAAGGATTAAAGTGTTGGAAAATCATATAAAAATGATTTTTAAGGTATTAAAAATACTTTGATATATTATAATTATCTTATAATATTATGTAATGATTTTCATTAATATTTTATATTAAATGAATATTAATGATTAAGGAATTTTGTGGTATTTAATTCATTTAAATACGATTTTAAGGATTGAAAAATGTTGATAAATGGTAATAATTATCCGAAAATTTTTATGAGCCTAGGAAAAAATTTTGTCTGATAAGAAATTATCTGTGATAATGGTTAAGTGGTTAGACAGAGTTTAATTGAACTTAAACTCGATATTCGTCCGACTAGACCGTCGGGATGATAGAATTGTGTTGGGTTTCAACTCAGACTTAAATAGTTTGACTTGATGATATGTCTTATGTGCTGTATAGACTGATAGGCTTATGTGGTAATGTGTTTAGGTTATTCTATGGATATAAATATAACAGTATTATACTGTGATGATATTATTCTAATATTGGAGATCTATATTATTAATATTAGGTCTTCGGGTAAAGCGTTATTAATTGCGTTGCGGTAATCCACGGTTCAGGCAAGTTTTCTTATACTTAACTCTAATAAGAGTGTTTTATTCAAGCTGATGGTTAATCGTTGTTGATTGCCATGAAAATTGTACTCTGTACATCTTGCATGTATAAGTCAGGTGTGAAAGGCTGATCATCTTCATTACCAGTTGGTTCAGAAATGTTTGTTCATGTTTAAAACTTGTTCAGTCAAAAGTTTGTTCGTAATAATTCTCAACTATATTGATGAATTATAGTCAGATTATTATTTATACTCTTCAATCATGATATATTGTTATATTATTGTATATAAACTTGCTGGGCAACTTTCATGCTCAACCTTGCTATATCATGATAAAACATTGCAGATAAGGCGAATGCGTTCGGATACAGGAAACGATTAAAGCCAAGTTCAGCTTGGGATATAAAGTGCAGCTAGTTTGTAATAACGTATTTGATAAATATTGTTGTGTAATAGATATTTTAGGAAGTGAGTATTAAGTTAAGGTTACTCGACCTTGGGTAATAGTGTGTAATGTATTGTATAAACAACTTATGTTTATATCTTCCGCAAATAGTGATAGAAATAGTGTACCGAGTCTGCGGCGATTTGGGGCCCGGATTCGGGGTTGCTACAGTTGGTATCAGAGCTGTTGGTTATGAAGCTTAGGTAGGAATACCTGAGACCAATAACCGCAGTGATTAGGATAAGACTAACTCAAATAGAGTTAGTTGGTCGGTAAGATTTAAAGACGAATCTCGGCGAGTGTAAGACACAGAGTTCCCTAACTCTGATAATAAAGTTGAACAGTAATGGTGAATAGATCGAGTCTAAAAGACTGAAAGTGCAGGGATAGGAGATCGTAAAACAAAACGATCATAGTGCATGGAATTGAATCGTAATATATACGATAAGATCACCCCGTGATCTGATAAAGGTTATGATATGGGAAATGAATCAATCTACTAATTGAAAAGTTTACAGCAAGATGCTGTGTGAAAGTTGTACTATGAAATGGTACTATGAAAATGAAAACTCATAAATGAGTTATGGATTATGGATACGGATTAAATGAAATTCGTATGAAAAAGGGGGTTAAGATTAGGTGGGGATTTCAATGAGGACTTGTGTTAGCAACTGAGTTGTATGATTCCTTGTATGGGCGAGGAATTGTACTACTTAGTTGGTGGCATTGGTAATAATTGAAATGTTGTGTCACGCTAGTTATTATATATAGATAAATAGGTCATAGGTAGAGAATATAGGATTAAGTACGAGTTCTTAGAACTCATACTTATGTGACATTCTTGACTCATAGTTATATGAAATGTTTATGAGCCCTTAGCGAACAGACGCCAAAGGTCAGACTAGGGTAAGTTCGTAAACTCATATAATTGTGGTCAGGCTATGAACTCATAAGTGTGGTTTTATGAATTGGGTATAGTTGTGTGTGAATGGAGTGTTAAGGATTATAGGAACAAATAGATTGTTAAGCAAATGATCATTAGTGGAGACTTAGGTTTTCCTAAACTCCTAGCTATGCTAAACTTCGAAATTTTTGACATCAAGCTAAATACGCACTATGTGCCTTTAAAAAAAAAAGTAGACTCGTAACCATTTTTGAAACGGTTTAAAGTACAGTCTATGCTAATTATTTCGGCTAGACGCAAATGATTTGAAATATCAAAAATTGTTTTTAATTATCACTTATGTACCATGTAACCTGGTGCAGAGATGATAAAAATGATGGAGTCATCAATGCATTATTACTTGGTGTGAATTTGACCTGAAGTCACTATTCTACTATGGTATGTGTTGGGAGAATGCATAGCATGATTTGATGTTTTAATATGCTTGTGATTATTATAAGGTCCTTAATTGAATTTATGTAAAAGAACTTAGTGATGGAAAGATCAAGATTGTTAGGCTGATCTAAGCTTTCAACGCGTATCAGTCTGTTCTAGAATGTATAGATAAAAAGATCAAAACTGTTAGGTTGATCTTATGATGTAATAGATAGGCTTGTCTGATCGTCGAGCACTGCACCAGAAGTCGTAGTCTGCCAGGAGAGTCAGAGTCAACTCGGGAGCTATCGAGGCAGAATAGGAGTATGCAAGATAGTGAGATCTCAGAGCTCGTAGACTTCCAGGGGAAACGAAGAAGGATCGTAGTGTGTCGAGAAGAGCCTCCTCAGGATCGTAGTATACTGAGGAAGTCATGTTGTAAATCATAGAGACAGCCTGCCTATAAGCCGAACGACAATCTGCCAAAGCTATATATGAAATGCACTGTACGCTCAGAGTCGTAGAGTCTAGCGATGCCAAAGTCAAAGACAAGGATCGTAGATCACACTCTGCGATCGTAGAGTCCACTGAACAAATGCAGAGATCATAATCGGACAAGATCAGATGAAGACAACAAGCTCAAGTCAGCGATCGTAGAGTGGACTCAACGTTCACCAAGCTAACTCTACGATCGTAGTAGGCAGAGTCAGCAAACATAGTATGCTCTCGGGATCGTAGAGTCAATTACACGATCTGAATCGTAGAGTACAACAATCCAAAAACGTAGAGCAACATCTGTCATGTCAGAAAACGTTAAAGCCTCATGAGTTGTTAATTCAACAATACGAGGAATGGATCCTAGATGCTGTAGTACCCATCAGTCCCAGAATAAATGAAATATCCTTGGTATACATCAAAGAAGCGTATTGAAGAAACTAAGGATAATACTATGAATGAAAAGGACAAAACACCTTTTCAGGTGGTAGGTGAAAAAGCAGCCTGCAGTGTCAGTGGTCCAGAATGCATAATTCAGAAGATGTGCAGAAATGTCTCCATCATAGTACAGAAAATTCAGATGCATTTAATGCCATAACGGATGGATCCAACGGATAGTTTTCAACATCACATATATACAGATCAGACAGATGAAAGAAAAAAGGAAGCAAGCATAAACATTCAACGTGAAGAACTCTTTAAGGCTCAACTCTACGATCTGAGATATTACAAAGCTTGCTCAGCTACTTAGCTATTACGAACCAGAGCTTACACAGAAGACTGAGTAGCTACCTTCAGAACGCAACAACAACAATCATCAATCAACTGAAGAAGTATACCAAGTCAGCTGGACTTGAAGAGTTCATAGTGAACTGTAAGAAAGCCAAGTCTGCTGGACTTGAAGAGTTCAAAAGTGAACTAGAAAAGTTACTAGACTGCTGGTCTAGAAGGAATCTGTGTGATTCAGAAGATTGTATAAGACATCCTTAGTGGATACCCTACTCGTTGAGTAGAAGAGTGGACTAGGAGCTTTGAGTGCTCTGAACCACTTAAAAACAACTGTGTCGTTTTACATTCATGCTATAACTGCTATAACTGCTATATCTGCCATAACTGCCTTAATTGCTCATAACTCCATTGCTTGGTAAAGAAGATTAAAACAAACATTAATTCCGCATAGTGCTAATAATTATCTTAGAACAAGTTAAAACGAAAAGATTTTCAAATATCTATTCAACCCCCCCTTCTAGATAACTTGTGCCTACTAAGAACTAACAATTGGTATCAGAGCATGTTCTATTTTACAGCTTACACGCCTTAGTAGATCCAATGGCACTCGTACCAAGCGAATCCAGGACCGGGGGAGGCAGCAAGCCACCAATGTGCAACAAGGATAAATTTGCGAACTGGAAAGTCAGGATGCAAGCTTACATGGACTCAATAGATGAAGATCTATTTGAGACTGTTCTTAATGGGCCCTATATACCAACAAAGCTTGCACCAACCATTGACGATCCAAACAGAGTACAAATAAAAGTAAAAGAAGAATGGACTGACACAGAGAAGAGAGCTGTCCAACTTGACAAAAAGGCGAAGAACATCCTGTTCCAATTCTTAGAGGACGATCTGTTTGAAAATGTTGTAAACAGCAAAACAGCTAAGGAGGTTTGGGAAGCACTGCTGATCATGCACGAAGGAACTGAAGAAGTTAGAGAGAACAAACAGTCTCTCCTAACACAGCAGTATGAAATGTTTGCTCATGTGCAAGGCGAAAATGTAACTGCCACTTATGAAAGATTCAACATTCTGCTCAACTCTCTACGAGCATATGGAAAGATCTATCCTAACAAAGATCTGACCATAAAGTTCATGAGAGCTCTACCGAGCAAGTGGGATGCAAAGACCACTGCAATAAGAGAGTCAAAGAATCTTAATGAGATGACAATTCAACAACTGTATGGAAATCTTCTGACATACGAGCTGGAGCTAACCCAACGTGCTGAAACCCTTTCAGAAGGAAGAAGAAAAGACAAGGGTGTTGCTCTCAAGGCAAATGAAGGTGCATCAAAAGTCATCACTGAGACTGACTATGATGATGATGAAGACGATGATGATGACTTTGCTATGCTGGTAAAGAGACTGAGAAGGTTCATGCGACAAGGCAGAATTGGCAAGCCAAGAAAAGTCAGCAACTACGTCAGCCAGGAACAAATAAATGATTTATGCTACAACTGCAAGAAACCTGGTCATTTCATTGCAAATTGCAACAAGCCTATCAAAGAAGAGCTAAAGAAGAAATCCAATGCAAAGAAAGAATACAAAGGAACCAAGAGGCCTCAGAAAAGAGACAAAGGCCTAGTTGCCGGAGGATCGTGGAGTGATTCAGATAACGACTCAAATGCAGACTCCGGAGATGAGGAAGAACCACATATGGCCAATCTGTGCTTAATGGCCAAACATGCAAAGGACAAACAAAGCCTAAACATACATGATGTAAGTATCGATGAGGTATTTGATTTTAATTCTCCAGATGTAGATATAAGTGACTTAAGAACTGCTTTGCATGGCATAACCACTGATCTACATCAATACATGAAGTGGTTCAGAGTCTTGTCTGAAGATCATTCTCTTCTTCAAGAGGAGAAGAAGAAAGTTCAAGAAGAGCTTGAAACAGCCCTTCTAAGTACTAATCTTCTCTCCAAGCTTGAAGTTGAGAATGAAACTTTGAAACAGACAAACACACATCATGCTCAAAGAGAGTCTATGCTAACCTCTAAAATTGAGGATCTTGAGAAGACTATCTCTGCATGGAACAGATCCACATCTTCCATGGATCTCCTGCTCTCTAGTCAGAAAAGCGCATTCGACAGAACGGGCTTAGGCTTTGGGGAATCCATCTTAGAGCTAAGTATGGAAAAGACAATGGAAACTAGCACCAGTAATGTCTCAAGTTTTAGTAGAGGCATTGCTTGTATGAAATCCTCACAGTTAAAAAAACCAGTTCAACCTTGTTCCACTGTCTCTAGTTATACTCAGAGAAGTAAAGGATCTCACGCTGGTCTGGGTTTCATTAGGGAAAAGAGTAACCCAACCTCTACTTACCAACCTCGAAGAATCGTAGAGTCAATCAAAATCAACTCTACGAATCAACTAGGAAGGTACAGTAGAAGTAAGGCACACTCATCACCATTTAAGAAACCTAAGGACACGTGGAAGAAAGAGAGTCAGTTTAACAGAAGGATAACGAAGGAACCATACAAGTCCAAGTGGAAGACGAATCACCACACACACAGAGGCATGCATTATAATAGATGCTTCATATGCAATAAATATGGTCATAGGGCCACAAAGTGTTATTATAATTCCATGCATGTGAGACCCAAGATTAGACAAATTTGGGTCCCCAAAGGCACTAACAAAGAAGGACCCATGCAAATATGGGTACCAAAATGAAGGTTCAAATGTTTTGACAGGAAAAGAGCTCCACGTCCTCAACATGGTATCTGGACAGTGGTTGCTCGAGGCATATGACAGGGAACAAAGCTTTACTATCCAACTATGTAGAAAAGGAGGGTCCCTCAGTCATCTTTGGAGATAATGGTACTGGCAAGACAAGAGGCTATGACTCAGTCGGAAATGGTGCGATATCATTCAGTAAAGTGGCCTATGTGGAAGGTCTGCAGCACAACCTTCTAAGCATTAGTCAACTCTGCGACAAGGGACATCAAGTAACATTCATCAATAATCAATGTCAAGTCAGAGATTTGAAGACATCTGCAGTAAAGCTAACCGGAACAAGAGAAGGAAATGTCTACACAGTAAATCTTGGACAACTAAGCTTAGACGAGACAATATGTTTTCTAGCTAAAGCTTCTGAAGAAATGAGCTGGCTATGGCATCGTAGATTATCCCATCTCAACTTTAGAAGCATGTCCAAACTGGCATCAAAAGATCTCGTGGCTGGCCTTCCTAAGTTCAACTTTGTGAAGGAAAGGCCATGTAATGCCTGTCAATTTGGAAAACAAACCAGAAGCTCATTCAAAAGCAAGACTGATAACTCTATTGACAAGCCCCTGCAGTTGCTTCACATGGATCTTTTTGGACCAATCCCAACAACCAGTCTCGGAGGAAAAAGATACTCTCTAGTCATAGTCGACGACTACACTCGATTCACATGGGTATTCTTCCTAACTTCAAAGGATGAGACAAGCTCCGTATTAATCAAGATGTTCAGAATGGTGATGAACGAGAAAGGAGAGAAAATCAAGGCTATAAGAAGTGATCATGGTAGAGAATTTGATTTTTTAGAAATGGATCAGTTCTGCACAGACAATGGCATCAATCATAACTTCTCAGCTCCACAAACTCCTCAACAAAATGGAGTTGCTGAAAGAAAGAACAGAACCCTGATAGAGGCTGGGAGAACTTTGCTAGCAGCAGCCTGTCTGCCTGAATACTTTTGGGCAGAAGCAGTCAACACTGCATGCTACACTCAGAACAGATCACTAATCCACTCTACGATCAAGAAGATGCCCTACGAACTATGGAAAGGAAGAAAGCCAAGTGTCAGCTACTTCCATGTCTTTGGATGTGCATGCTATATTCTCAACAATGGAAAACAATACCTGACAAAATTTCAACCAAAATCAGATGAAGGAATCTTCCTTGGGTATGCCACGGACAGCAAGGCATACAGAGTGTTCAACAAAAAGACGCTGAATGTCGAAGTCTCAATACACGTCATTTTTGATGAAACTGACTTGGACAAAGCAGTACCTCAAGACACTACGACCAATGATGCGAACACTACGACTGAAGTTGTCGAGGCCAACACTACAAGTGTAGTTCTAGACAGAGAAATCGTAGAGCAGGATAATGAAATCGTAGAGAGGACCATCCAAGATAATGAATCTCCTACTTCAAGGAGAAGAAATAGACCTTGAAGACTTAAGACAGGAAGGCATCAGGACAGATGTTCCAACTGGCAGCAGATGGGCAAGAGATCACACTCAGGATCTAATCATTGGAGATCCGAATGCTGGAATCAAAACAAGATCTGCTACTCAGAATGAATGTTTCTATCTAAGCTTCCTGTCACAAATTGAGCCAAAGAAAATAGAGGATGCAATGGAAGACTCCAGTTGGATAGAAGCTATGCAAGAAGAACTCAACCAGTTTGAACGAAGCAAAGTGTGGAAATTGGTGCCAAGACCAAATGATCATCCAGTGATAGGAACTAAGTGGGTCTTCAGAAACAAAATGGATGAAGATGGGGTCATTACCAGGAACAAGGCAAGATTAGTGGCAAAGGGCTATTCTCAAGAAGAAGGTATCGACTATGATGAGACTTTTGCACCCGTTGCAAGACTAGAAGCCATCAGAATCTTCCTTGCCTTTGCTGCCCACATGAAGTTCAAAGTCTTTCAGATGGATGTCAAGAGTGCATTTCTAAACGGAGAGCTTCAAGAAGAAGTCTATGTCGAACAGCCTCCAGGTTTTATCAATCCATCCCTTTCCAATTATGTCTATAGATTAGATAAAGCCTTATATGGTCTTAAACAAGCACCTAGAGCATGGTATGAAACTCTAACTAACTTTTTAATAGAAAATGGGTTCGCTAGAGGCAGGGTAGATACCACATTATTCCTTAGAAAGCACAAAGACAAAGTCTTATTAGTTCAAATATATGTTGATGACATCATTTTTGGTTCTACTGACGAAAAATTATGCAAGAGATTCTCTAAGCTAATACAAAGCAAGTTTGAAATGAGCATGATGGGTGAGCTGAATTTCTTCCTTGGACTACAAGTGAAGCAAACTGATGAAGGGATATTCATAAATCAAGCCAAATACATCAAAGACTTGTTAAAGAAGTATGGCATGGAATCAGCTTCTCCCATGAAAACTCCAATTGCTCCTGCAACTAAGCTTGACAAAGATGAGAATGGTAAAGATATTGATATAACTCAATACAGAGGTATGATAGGTTCTCTTTTGTACCTAACTGCTAGTAGACCAGACATAATGTTCGCAACATGCATATGTGCTAGATTTCAGGCTAACCCTAAAGAGTCTCATTTATCTGCTGTAAAAAGGATCTTCAGGTATCTCAAAGGCACACCTTACTTGGGGCTTTGGTATCCCAAGGAATCCTCATTTGAACTAACAGGATACACATATGCTGATTTTGCAGGATGTAAGATAGATATGAAGAGTACCAGTGGCACCTGTCAGTTGCTAGGAAATAGGCTTGTGTCCTGGTTCAGCAAAAAGCAAAACTCAGTGTCCACTTCGACTGCAGAAGCTGAATATATTGCTGCTGGCAGCTGCTGTGCTCAAATTCTATGGATGAGAAACCAGCTAGCTGACTATGGGTTTGATTTCAAATCGATACCTATACACTGTGATAACACAAGTGCCATAGCAATAACTCATAATCCTGTTATGCATTCTAGGACCAAGCATATTGAAATAAGGTATCAATTCATTAGGGATCATGTGCAAAATGGAACTATATCACTACAATATATTCCTACTGAAAATCAACTTGCAGATGTTTTTACTAAACCACTAGATGAATCCAGATTCAATAAGTTAGTAAGTGAACTAGGCATGCTTAATCTTCAACCATGAAACATATGCTCTAGACTGTGCTAACCATAACAGGTACAAAGGCTAAACTCAAAATCATAGACATAATCAAGGGAAGTCCACGACCGCAGAGTAGAATGGACAGACTCGACGATCGTAGGACAGACTCTACGAATGGTAGACAGACTCAATGACCAGAAGACTACCTCTACGATCGTAGTCATTCTAAGGACATCTCAGCACTGAAGACTCAAAGGGCAAATCAGTACATTTAAGCAAATCAAACGTAGAGCCAAGCAAAAGGCGACACCTGTCCCACTTAGTCAAAAAGAGAGAGGGAAGCTACAAGTACAAATCGGAACCGTTTTTTTTGAAATCTGAAGAATATCTCTCTCTCTCTCTCAAAGCAAAACCCTAACTCAAGAGAAAACTCAATCGTATTCCACTTCTCAACCACAGAATCATGGCTGTTTCAAATGTAATCTCAGGCTACAGACTCTGATTTGATGAGTTCAAGGATGCTCCACCAAAGTTTCACAAAACCTTAGCACTCCTAAAGAAAGCAGGTCTCGAAGAGGCGCTGAGTACCGACACCCTCATCTATCCCAAGCTAGTGAAGGAGTTCTACACGAATGGAGTGTTCGAACACAACACCATCACTACACGAGTAAGAGGAGTTGAAATGACGCTCAGGGAAGAAACCTTCAATCTGGCCCTAGGCTTCAAGAATACAGGACACTCACCTCTCGACAGCATAAGATTTGAAGAGGGATTGAAGAGAATGCATCACAAAAAAAACTCCTCTGTAAAAGGTTATAAAAAGAAGGAATTCCCTCAAAGGTATGAATTTCTAGCTGATATTGTTGGGAAATGTATCTGCTGTAAGAGTTCAGGTCATGACTCTGTTAATGAAGTTCAACTCAAACTCATGACTGCAATAACTCTTGGAATTCAACTAAATTATGGAGCCATACTACTGGAGTGGATCGGCAAGTGGATTGTAGGCTCGAAGAAATCAAAAAGTCCTCAGAAGATGTTGTATGGAAGATTTATTAGCATCATTCTGCAATCTTCCGTAGGTGATAAAATTGGGGATGATGAAGGAGAAGCCATCAACCCAAACCGAAGAATGACACAACAGTTGTTTAAAAATTGGGAAAGAAACCCGGCTGAATATACAAGAATGATGACAGAGTCAAGTGGGAGAACTGGGGAACTAGGGGAAGCAGGAATGGCTATTGTCAATGAGGCTGAAGAAGAAGAAGAAGCAGATAAGGAAGAACTCTCTGGTCTTGTCAGGAAAAGCAAGGGCAAGAAAAAGCTGAGGAAAACACAAGTCGAAGAGCCTCAGGGATCTGCCACTAACATGCCTGTAGAGTCCTCTGACATGGAGACTCTAAGGAGGCTGAGGAACATACAACAACAAGAAGAGGCTGAAGAGGATCAAGCCACCATTTCACAACTCTTAAAGAAGAATAAGGCTGGTCACAAGTCAAAAGGACCAACAGTGTCTTCAAACGTAGAGACTCTGCTGTTCTCTAACACCAGGCCAAGTGTGGCAGAAATGGAGGAAGCTACTTCAAGGACAGTGGCCTGTCAATGTTGCAAAACTACCAAAGAAAAAACCGGCAAAGCAAAGAGAAAGCTGGTCAAGAAGTATATTCTTGAAAATGAAAAAGTTTTGAAGAAGGATGCCAAGAGCATGGCTGTAAAAGTAGAACTACCCCAAGCAATTGAAGAGAAGAATGTACCAGCTGAGGGGGAGAAGCCTACTGCTCAAGAAGAAGTTCCAGCTGAGGGGGAGTTTCTAAAGGAAGATGATCATATTGAGGGGGAGCTTCACAATATCCTAATGGCTGAAGAAGAAGTCCTTGCTCAAGATAAAGATGAACTAATGCCAAAGGTCATTGAGATAATGGATTCTTCAGAAGACAACAAAGAAGAGAAAGAGGATGATGATGATGAGCTTGAAATAACTGGTGTAGGTAAAGATGGATACAGAAGCTATCTGTACAACCAAATATTTTCTTACCTACCCATGATGGCATATCATCAAGCTCAGATTATGAAATCATGGGACCACATGTTCTGGAGCTTCAAGGAATATCCAGCAATCACAGTTCTGGCTCATAGATTTCCAAGGGAAGTCATCTTTGCTAAAAAGTTGATTACAAACCATTCCTCATCAAATGTCAAATCTGAGGTATTGACTATCCCTACAAGCTTTAGAGTTAATCATCAGCCATCATCTTCATTTAGTTATTTCTATGAATTTCCCAAATGGCTGGAAGTGGTTCTCAACCCAATTAATCAGTTTCCAGTTACAGAATCCCAAAATTCTGTAACTGAAGAACCAGAA
This sequence comes from Panax japonicus, assembly GCA_020205505.1. Taxonomy (NCBI): domain Eukaryota; kingdom Viridiplantae; phylum Streptophyta; class Magnoliopsida; order Apiales; family Araliaceae; genus Panax; species Panax japonicus. The sequence continues at coordinate 21,055,430 of CM035102.1, read as the reverse complement.
GAAGCCAACTTTACTCAGCTCCAACAAATCCCCTACTCTATCCCAGTCATCCAAACTCAAGCTCCTCCATCAGACATCCCTTCCTCGTCCAGAAATGAATGCTTTAATCTTGAAATTGCTCTCTGCTCCCTAAAAGAACAATTCAAAAATGCACCACCCTCTTCCTCAAGATTTCCCCAGATGGATGAGATTCTCTCAGAATTGTCTACCAAGGCCGATCTATCAACTATGTCTAAGAAAGTGATCAAGGAACTAGAAGAAAGTCTTGACGATCACTCTGAACTGATTCAGCTGAGACTGACATCCATGATCAATGCTGCAAACACCCTTCCAAAATCTCTGAGCTCTGAATTGTCCAAAACACTAAAAGAGATCATCAGAGAAATGCTTCAAAGCATAAAGGACAGGGATGACATTCACTTCCAAGCGGCCAAAAGACATAGGGATGCTGTCTTAATCTTACAGCAAACTCAAGAATCTCAGAACAAACAGATGTTGCAGAGCATTCAAAATCTCCAGACTGCTGTCAAAGAGTTTCAACAATTCTATGTCAGCAGCGGCCAACAAACAGACAACATTCTATCCATTCTTCAACAAAGGGAAGCTAGGTCTGAAGTTCTCATTGAAGAAAATAGAGAAGACATTGCTCAGACCAAAAGTCAGCTGAACGAACTTGTCCAAGGAATTGCTCGTCTGTCAGATGACATTCGAACTCTTGATGCTGACATAAAGGGGGAGAAAAGAAGCAAGGGAGATCGGGAAGTAGATCGTGCAGACCAAGGACACAAGGGACGCGGATTCCAAACAACAAGGAATCCGCCTGCAAGGCATATCTCTCAGCAGACTCAACGATCAGATCAGCAGGAAGTCTTAGTGGCTCAACCCTTAAGAAGTCAAGGGCCAGCTTCTAGCTCACAAGGAGTAACCGCAACAGGCCTAAGAATGCCAATTGGAGATCCGACATTTATGAACAGGCACGACCACAATCCAAGACTAAGTCCCTGTGAGCTCGAAGATTTGGCTAAAAGAGATGAAGCCAGCAGAAAAAAGGAGAGCAGAAGAAAAGGCAAATCCTCCAAGGAGTAAGAAGCCAAGAAAATAGAGATAAGTTGAATTTCACTTCTTATTGATGTATCTATCTCAAATGTAACATCTATCTTCATACATCAATAAATTCATGCTTATTCTCTAGAAATTTCAGCTGCTCACTGAAATACTAAGCCATGTTTATTTTTCTGGACTGCATATAATCAATAATCATAACAACAAATCTCCTTAGTTATGTCAACATAAAATAGGGGGAGATTGTTGGGAGAATGCATAGCATGATTTGATGTTTTAATATGCTTGTGATTATTGTAAGGTCCTTAATTGAATTTATGTAAAAGGATTTAGTGATGGAAAGATCAAGATTGTTAGGCTGATCTAAGCTTTCAACGTGTATCAGTCTGTTCTAGAATGTATAGATAAAAAGATAAAAACTGTTAGGTTGATCTTATGATGTAATAGATAGGCTTGTCTGATCGTCGAGCACTGCACCAGAAGTCGTAGTCTGCCAGGAGAGTCAGAGTCAACTCGGGAGCTATCGAGGCAGAATAGGAGTATGCAAGATAGTGAGATCTCAGAGCTCGTAGACTTCCAGGGGAAACGAAGAAGGATCGTAGTGTGTCGAGAAGAGCCTCCTCAGGATCGTAGTATACTGAGGAAGTCATGTTGTAAATCATAGAGACAGCCTGCCTATAAGCCGAACGACAATCTGCCAAAGCTATATATGAAATGCACTGTACGCTCAGAGTCGTAGAGTCTAGCGATGCCAAAGTCAAAGGCAAGGATCGTAGATCACACTCTGCGATCGTAGAGTCCACTGAACAAATGCAGAGATCATAATCGGACAAGATCAGATGAAGACAACAAGCTCAAGTCAGCGATCGTAGAGTGGACTCAACGTTCACCAAGCTAACTCTACGATCGTAGTAGGCAGAGTCAGCAAACATAGTATGCTCTCGGGATCGTAGAGTCAATTACACGATCTGAATCGTAGAGTACAACAATCCAAAAAAGTAGAGCAACATCTGTCATGTCAGAAAACGTTAAAGCCTCATAAGTTGTTAATTCAACAATACGAGGAATGGATCCTAGATGCTGTAGTACCCATCAGTCCCAGAATAAATGAAATATCCTTGGTATACATCAAAGAAGCGTATTGAAGAAACTAAGGATAGTACTATGAATGAAAAGGACAAAACACCTTTTCAGGTGGTAGGTGAAAAAGCAGCCTGCAGTGTCAGTGGTCCAGAATGCAGAATTCAGAAGATGTGCAGAAATGTCTCCATCATAGTATAGAAAATTCAGATGCATTTAATGCCATAACGGATGGATCCAACGGATAGTTTTCAACATCACATATATACAGATCAGACAGATGAAAGAAAAAAGGAAGCAAGCATAAACATTCAACGTGAAGAACTCTCTAAGGCTCAACTCTACGATCTGAGATATTACAAAGCTTGCTCAGCTACTTAGCTATTACGAACCAGAGCTTACACAGAAGACTGAGTAGCTACCTTCAGAACGCAACAACAACAATCATCAATCAACTGAAGAAGTATACCAAGTCAGCTGGACTTGAAGAGTTCATAGTGAACTGTAAGAAAGCCAAGTCTGCTGGACTTGAAGAGTTCAAAAGTGAACTAGAAAAGTTCCTAGACTGCTGGTCTAGAAGGAATCTGTGTGATTCAGAAGATTGTATAAGACATCCTTAGTGGATACCCTACTCGTTGAGTAGAAGAGTGGACTAGGAGCTTTGAGTGCTCTGAACCACTTAAAAACAACTGTGTCGTTTTACATTCATGCTATAACTGCTATAACTGCTATATCTGCCATAACTGTCTTAATTGCTCATAACTCCATTGCTTGGTAAAGAAGATTAAAACAAACATTAATTTCGCATAGTTTTAATAATTATCTTAGAACAAGTTAAAACGAAAAGATTTTCAAATATCTATTCAACCCCCCCTTCTAGATAACTTGTGCCTACTAAGAACTAACAGTATGATGTAGTATGATAAAATCACCAATGACGGAATCCTCAACGGACTGTTAATACAGTGCGGCATCATGACGTCATTCTCGAAAATGTTTTCAAAAATTTTAATTTGCCAACGGGGTTTGGCTACACCTAAATAATTCGATTGAATTGAATTATTTATATGAGTCTATGCTATTTGATTCAACTAGACTAATGTAATAAAAACTCCAAGTGTTTATTGAAAGAATTTCTCGAACCAAATTATTTTGGTGCGGAATTCAATGATAAGACTGAGGTGAACGATAATGTTTAGATAAATAATCCAATCTAGTAGCGAAAATATTCGCTAAAAATGATTAATACGTTATGCATGACGTAACTGTACAATGGGATGATCACCTAAAGTACTAATAATGGTAGTTTACCTTCTTTGTGATTGTAAACAGACCAAGTAATGTATTGTTTTGCGGTATGATCACTACCGTTAAAACTAAATGTGTTCATGGTCTATATGACCCCTCAGCACAATTTCAAAACTTTTACTCTGGTAAGAGGTGTATTGGGTAGCATGTAATAATGTGTGTGAATGGTATATGTGAGAATGGTGTAAGGTGCACGGTGTAAGGTGTAAGGTTCATGTGTGAATGGTGTAAGGTGCACGGTGTAAGGTGTAAGGTGAATTTCGGGGACGAAATTCTTATAAGGAGGGGTGAAAGTGACAACCCGAGAATTTGGGCAATTTATTAAAATCTTAAATGATTGAATTAAGGTTAAATAATAGACCTAGACAGAAAATAAGTGTATGCGTTTAATGTTATTGGGATTGAATTTTGAGGATTTCAAAATTCGGTGAAGGATATAGGTGAATTATTCAGGATTAAGGATTTATGTGATTATGTTCTGTGTATATGGGTAATGATGTGTACAGAATGTGGTTAAGGGTCATGGGTTGATCAGATAATTTATATCTGTAACAAACCCAAAGTTTATATTAAGAACGACAACGTTCGGTTAGAAAATCCTAGCGTTTAACAAGAAACCCTAGAAATCGGTTCTGGAAACCCTAGTTTCAGTTTCGGGAAGTCCGAAACCCTAAATCGGATATCGAAAACCCTAGATTGGGAATGCAATGTATGTACAAGGTTAAACGTCATTAATATTAAATTAATTAGGGAAAACCCTAATGAATTATCTAAAATCTTAATTGATTGTTTGGAAACCCTAATACCAGATCTGAAAATCCTAATTTCAGATTCTGAAAAAATGAAACCCTAATCTGGGAATATAATGGAGAATTTTAATGCTTTAGTGCTATTAATTAAGTACTAATTAGGGTAAAATTTAATTAATTAACAAACCCTAATTTCCAATTTTTGGAACCCTAATTGTTCCGTCAGAAACTCTAATGCTCAATTGTGGATTTAATTGCTAAAATTAGCAATGTTAATTAGGAATTATAAATCCTAATTGTCAAGTTATTAGAAACCCTAATCTAATTAGGAAAATCTAATTTCTAAAATTGATATATTATTGTAAACCCTAATTGGTGGTTGAAAACCCTAATGACCATTTTGAACCCTAATCCGTGATGTTGACCCTAATTGCTTAATTAGCAATTTTAATTAGGGAATGCTAATCCTAATTAGCAAGAATGAAAGTATGATTAAGGAATTTTAAATATAATTAGTAAATCCTAATTATAATTTTGAAATGTTAATTTTCTTATTTGAAAATCGAAATTCAGAAATGTTATAAAGTAAATTACAAGTTAAGGGTTAAAACTTAAATTCTAAAATGTCCAAAACCTAAAACCCTAAGGGTTTATATCAAATGACCATTCTAGAATTAAAATGATATGTAAAATATCATTAATGTTATTTTTTTTATTATTTAATGGATAGCTTGCATATCTTGCTATGATCTTGGTTATTCAACAACCCTAAAGTCTAAACCTAGCTAGCATGTGACTAAAATGTCCAGCAACCTCAGCAAATCAGCAACATGCAATGAATCAAAGCAAATTATAAATGGTTTTGGAGAGAGAAAATGCACAAAAATATGACCAATCTCATTTTTGCTCTCACCAACTCCCATTCTTTCTCAAACCCACGAAATTTTAGTGTGATTTCAGTCTCAATTCAAGCCCCACATGTACCAAAAATAGATCATATAGTCAGAATCAGAAATCAAAGCCTAAAGAGGTATAAAACCTAAACTTTCGAAATCCTTTGATCTTATGTTGTTTAATGTTAGTTGTTGGTTAAATATGTGTTATAGGGTGTCATTTGATGATCTGGGTTGTCAAAACCTAGATCCATATCATTTTGATGCTTGGATTTGATGATTTTTGAAATCTGAAAAAATGTTGAAATAGGGCCTGACAGCCATATGTCAGGGCTCATAGATCATTGCTTGTTAATTATTTTTGTTTTTTTAGAGTTTATACTTGTAGTATGTTGTAAGAACTATGATCTAGAACTTGAATCAGGTATAGATCATGTTTAGATTGAAAGATATGAGCAGTCAAAGGTCGTTGACCGTTCACAGAAACTGAAAATCTGGGTAACCCAGAATTTTCAGAAAGCTCTGACAAGATTTTTGAAGGCCATGAATCTTGCTGTTGTTTGTTAGTTTGGTCATTTTGTTGCTTTAAAGTTGTAGTCTGACATGAGGTCTACATTATAAAAGCTTTAGATCACCCAGATCTGTAACAGGATCATAGTAATTATCGGTCAAACATGCGTTGACCAACTGCCTTGGACAAATTCTGGAAAACCCAGATTCGTTGAAGAACAGTGGCTGGCAGGTAGTTTGACCGGACCAGATCTTTGGTATATAATGTTTTTAGGTTATTATGATGTTATAAAGTTGTACTCTGAAATCAATACTACAATTGTGAACCTTTATAACACACAAAACAGTCTTAGAATCGAAGCTATAAGGATCTAAAGGATGTACCTTGACTGTTCTTCATTTTCTGGGTAACCCAGAAAATGAAGAACACGTCTGTCAGACATTTTGGCTGCCCAGAACTTGATGTTCAGTTGTTGGATTGCCATGAAACTTGATATGTAGTTGTAGTATTACATAAACACTACAACATGAAATCAATCACAGGCCCAGAAATCGTAAGGAACCATGAATTAAATCCGGTCAAACGTGTACCCTAGAACTCGGGTCTGTCAGTGTTCTTAAGCCAAGAACACCTAAGGCGACAGACAAGTGTCGCTAAAGGTCTACAGCAACGGTTTATTTATTATTTTCTGGAAAATGATTAAAAATTAGAAAAAATTGGTTTTTAATTATTAAAAATACAAAATAAATCATGAAAAATTATTTTAAAGTCTGAAAAATAGTTTTTAACTATTTTGAGTATATTTTGAAAATATTTAATATTTTTGGAATATAAATGGTATTTATTTATTTAATTATAATATTAAATAAATGATTTAAAAATAATTTTAATTCATGAAAAAGCATGAAAAATAATATTATGATAAAAGAAAATATTTTAAGTTATTTTTGATAACTTTTGATATTTTGTGAGGAAATTCATTAATTAATTAATATTAATGATAATTAGTTTATTTAATAGATATATTAAATAAATTAAGGAAAAATGGAATTAATGCTTTATAAATTATATAAAAATGATTTAAGTGTTATAAAAATATTTTAAGTTATAAAATATAACTTTTGATATTTTCGCATGAAAATATTAATATTTTAATATTAATATTAATTATCGAATAAAGGATTAAAGTGTTGAAAAATCATATAAAAATGATTTTTAAGGTATTAAAAATACTTTGATATATTATAATTATCTTATAATATTATGTAATGATTTTCATTAATATTTTATATTAAATGAATATTAATGATTAAGGAATTTTGTGGTATTTAATTCATTTAAATACGGTTTTAAGGATTGAAAAATGTTGATAAATGGTAATAATTATCCGAAAATTTTTATGAGCCTAGGAAAAAAATTTTGTCTGATAAGAAATTATCTGTGATAATGGTTAAGTGGTTAGACAGAGTTTAATTGAACTTAAACTCGATATTCGTCCGACTAGACCGTTGGGATGATAGAATTGTGTTGGGTTTCAACTCAGACTTAAATAGTTTGACTTGATGCTATGTCTTATGTGCTGTATAGACTGATAGGCTTATGTGGTAATGTGTTTAGGTTATTCTATGGATATAAATATAACAGTATTATACTGTGATGATATTATTCTAATATTGGAGATCTATATTATTAATATTAGGTCTTCGGGTAAAGCGTTATTAATTGCGTTGCGGTAATCCACGGTTCAGGCAAGTTTTCTTATACTTAACTCTAATAAGAGTGTTTTATTCAAGCTGATGGTTAATCGTTGTTGATTGCCATGAAAATTGTACTCTGTACATCTTGCATGTATAAGTCAGGTGTAAAAGGCTGATCACCTTCATTACCAGTTGGTTCAGAAATGTTTGCTCATGTTTCAAACTTGTTCAGTCAAAAGTTTGTTCGTAATAATTCTCAACTATATTGATGAATTATAGTCAGATTATTATTTATACTCTTCAATCATGATATATTGTTATATTGTTGTATATAAACTTGCTGGGCAACTTTCATGCTCACCCTTGCTATATCATGATAAAACATTGCAGATAAGGCGAATGCGTTCGGATACAGGAAACGATTAAAGCCAAGTTCAGCTTGGGATATAAAGTGCAGCTAGTTTGTAATAACGTATTTGATAAATATTGTTGTGTAATAGATATTTTAGGAAATGAGTATTAAGTTAAGGTTACTCGACCTTGGGTAATAGTGTGTAATGTATTGTATAAACAACTTATGTTTATATCTTCCGCAAATAGTGATAGAAATAGTGTACCGAGTCTGCGGCGATTTGGGGCCCGGATTCGGGGTTGCTACAGTTGGTATCAGAGCTGTTGGTTATGAAGCTTAGGTAGGAATACCTGAGACCAATAACCGCAGTGATTAGGATAAGACTAACTCAAATAGAGTTAGTTGGTCGGTAAGATTTAAAGACGAATCTCGGCGAGTGTAAGACACAGAGTTCCTTAACTTTGATAATAAAGTTGAACAGTAATGGTGAATAGATCGAGTCTAAAAGACTGAAAGTGCAGGGATAGGAGATCGTAAAATAAAACGATCATAGTGCATGGAATTGAATCGTAATATATACGATAAGATCACCCCGTGATCTGATAAAGGTTATGATATGGGAAATGAAACAATCTACGGATTGAAAAGTTTACAGTAAGATGCTGTGTGAAAGTTGTACTATGAAATGGTACTATGAAAATGAAAACTCATAAATGAGTTATGGATTATGGATACGGATTAAATGAAATTCGTATGAAAAAAGGGGTTAAGATTAGGTGGGGATTTCAATGAGGACTTGTGTTAGCAACTGAGTTGTATGATTCCTTGTATGGGCGGGGAATTGTACTACTTAGTTGGTGGCATTGGTAATAATTGAAATGTTGTGTCACGCTAGTTATTATATATAGATAAATAGGTCATAGGTAGAGAATATAGGATTAAGTACGAGTTCTTAGAACTCATACTTATGTGACATTCTTGACTCATAGTTATATGAAATGTTTATGAGCCCTTAGCGAACAGACGCCAAAGGTCAGACTAGGGTAAGTTCGTAAACTCATATAATTGTGGTCAGGCTATGAACTCATAAGTGTGGTTTTATGAATTGGGTATAGTTGTGTGTGAATGGAGTGTTAAGGATTATAGGAACAAATAGATTGTTAAGCAAATGATCATTAGTGGAGATTTAGGTTTTCCTAAACTCCTAGCTACGCTAAACTTCGAAATTTTTGACATCAAGCTAAATACGCACTATGTGCCTTTAAAAAAAAGTAGACTCGTAACCATTTTTGAAATGGTTTAAAGTACAGTCTATGCTAATTATTTCGGCTAGACGCAAATGATTTGAAATATCAAAAATTGTTTTTAATTATCACTTATGTACCATGTAACCTGGTGCAGAGATGATAAAAATGATGGAGTCATCAATGCATTATTACTTGGTGTGAATTTGACCTGAAGTCACTATTCTACTATGGTATGATGTAGTATGATAAAATCTCCAATGACGGAATCCTCAACGGACTGTTAATACAGTGCGGCATCATGACGTCATTCTCGAAAATGTTTTCAAAAATTTTAATTTGCCAACGGGGTTTGGCTACACCTAAATAATTCGATTGAATTGAATTATTGATATGAGTCTATGCTATTTGATTCAACTAGACTAATGTAATAAAAACTCAAAGTGTTTATTGAAAGAATTTCCCGAACCAAATTATTTTGGTGCGGAATTCAATGATAAGACTGAGGTGAACGATAATGTTTGGATAAATAATCCAATCTAGTAGCGAAAATATTCGCTAAAAATGATTAATACGTTATGCATGACGTAACTGTACAATGGGATGATCACCTAAAGTACTAATAATGGTAGTTTACCTTTTTTGTGATTGTAAACAGACCAAGTAATGTATTGTTTTGCGGTATGATCACTACCGTTAAAACTAAATGTGTTCATGGTCTATATGACCCCTCAGCACAATTTCAAAACTTTTACTCTGGTAAGAGGTGTATTGGGTAGCATGTAATAATGTGTGTGAATGGTATATGTGAGAATGGTGTAAGGTGCACGGTGTAAGGTGTAAGGTTCATGTGTGAATGGTGTAAGGTGCACGGTGTAAGGTGTAAGGTGAATTTCGGGGACGAAATTCTTATAAGGAGGGGTGAATGTGACAACCCGAGAATTTGGGCAATTTATTAAAATCTTAAATGATTGAATTAAGGTTAAATAATAGACCTAGACAAAAAATAAGTGTATGCGTTTAATGTTATTGGGATTGAATTTTGAGGATTTCAAAATTCGGTGAAGGATATTGGTGAATTATTCAGGATTAAGGATTTATGTGATTATGTTCTGTGTATATGGGTAATGATGTGTACAGAATGTGGTTAAGGGTCATGGGTTGATCAGATAATTTATATCTATAACAAACCCAAAGTTTATATTAAGAACGACAACGTTCGGTTAGAAAATCCTAGCGTTTAACAAGAAACCCTAGAAATCAGTTCTGGAAACCCTAGTTTCAGTTCCGGGAAGTCCGAAACCCTAAATCGGATATCGAAAACCCTAGATTGGGAATGCAATGTATGTACAAGGTTAAACGTCATTAATATTAAATTAATTAGGGAAAACCCTAATGAATTATCTAAAATCTTAATTGATTGTTTGGAAACCCTAATACCAGATCTGAAAACCCTAATTTCAGATTCTGATAAAATGAAACCCTAATCTGGGAATATAATGGAGAATTTTAATGCTTTAGTGCTATTAATTAAGTACTAATTAGGGTAAAGGTTAATTAATTAACAAACCCTAATTTCCAATTTCTGGAACCCTAATTGTTCAGTCAGAAACCCTAATGCTCAATTGTGGATTTAATTGCTAAAATTAGCAATGTTAATTAGGAATTATAAATTCTAATTGTCAAGTTATTAGAAATCCTAATCTAATTAGGAAAATCTAATTTCTAAAATTGATATATTATTGTAAACCCTAATTGGTGGTTAAAAATCCTAATGACCATTTTGAACCCTAATCCGTGATGTTGACCCTAATTGCTTAATTAGCAATTTTAATTAGGGAATGCTAATCCTAATTAGCAAGAATGAAAGTATGATTAAGGAATTTTAAATATAATTAGTAAATCCTAATTATAATTTTGAAATGTTAATTTTCTTATTTGAAAATCGAAATTCGGAAATGTTATAAAGTAAATTATAAGTTAAGGGTTAAAACTTAAACCCTAAAATGTCCAAACCCTAAAACCCTAAGGGTTTATATCAAATGACCATTCTAGAATTAAAATGATATGTAAAATATCATTAATGTTATTTTATTATTATTATTTAATGGATAGCTTGCATATCTTGCTATAATCTTGGTTGTTCAACAACCCTAAAGTCTAAACCTAGCTAGCATGTGACTAAAATGTCCAGCAACCTCAGCAAATCAGCAACACGCAATGAATCAAAGCAAATTATAAATGGTTTTGGAGAGAGAAAATGCACAAAAATATGACCAATCTCATTTTTGCTATCACCAACTCCCATTCTTTCTCAAACCCACGAAATTTTAGTGTGATTTCAGTCTCAATTCAAGCCCCACATGTACCAAAAACAGATCATATAGTCAGAATCAGAAATCAAAGCCTAAAGAGGTATAAAACCTAAACTTTCGAAATCCTTTGATCTTATGTTGTTTAATGTTAGTTGTTGGTTAAATATGTGTAATAGGGTGTCATTTGATGATCTGGGTTGTCAAAACCTAGATCCATATCATTTTGATGCTCGAATTTGATGATTTTTGAAATCTGGAAAAATGTTGAAATAGGGCCTGACAGCCATATGTCAGGGCTCATAGATCATTGCTTGTTAATTGTTTTTGTTTTTTAGAGTTTATACTTGTAGTATGTTATAAGGACTATGATCTAGAACTTGAATTAGGTATAGATCTTGTTTAGATTTAAAGATATGAGCAGTCAAAGGTCGTTGACCGTTCACAAAAACTGAAAATCTGGGTAACCCAGAATTTTCAGAAAGCTCTGACAAGATTTTTTAAGGCCATGAATCTTTCTGTTGTTTGTTAGTTTGGTCATTTTGTTGTTTTAAAGTTGTAATCTGACATGAGGTCTACATTATAAAAGCTTTAGATCACCCAGATCTGTAACAGGATCACAGTAATTATCGGTCAAACATGCGTTGACCAACTGCCTTGGACAAATTCTGGAAAACCCAGATTCGTTGAAGAACAGTGGCTGGCAGGTAGTTTGACCGGACCAGATCTTTGGTAGATAATGTTTTTAGGTTATTATGATGTTATAAAGTTGTACTCTGACATCAATACTACAATTATGAACCTTTATAACACACAAAACAGTCTTAGAATCGAAGCTATAAGGATCTAAAGGAGGTACCTTGACTGTTCTTCATTTTCTGGGTAACCCAGAAAATGAAGAACACGTCTGTCAGACATTTTGGCTGCCCAGATCTTGATGTTCAGTTGTTGGATTGCCATGAAACTTGATATGTAGTTGTAGTATTACATAAACACTACAACATGAAATCAATCACAGGCCCAGAAATCGTAAGGAACCATGAATTAAATCCGGTCAAACTTGTACCCTAGAACTCGGGTCTGTCAGTGTTCTTGAGCCAAGAACACCTAAGGCGACAAACAAGTGTCGCTAAAGGTCTACAGCGACGGTTTATTTATTATTTTCCGGAAAATGATTAAAAATTAGAAAAAATTGGTTTTTAATTATTAAAAATACAAAATAAATTATGAAAAATTATTTTAAAGTCTGAAAAATAGTTTTTAACTATTTTGAGTATATTTTGAAAATATTTAATATTTTTGGAATATAAATGGTATTTATTTATTTAATTATAATATTAAATAAATGATTTAAAAATAATTTTAATTCATGAAAAAGCATGAAAAATAATATTATGATAAAAGAAAATATTTTAAGTTATTTTTGATAACTTTTGATATTTTGTGAGGAAATTCATTAATTAATCAATATTAATGATAATTAGTTTATTTAATAGATATATTAAATAAATTAAGGAAAAATAGAATTAATGCTTTATAAATTATATAAAAATGATTTAAGTGTTATAAAAATATTTTAAGTTATAAAATATAACTTTTGATATTTTGGAATGAAAATATTAATATTTTAATATTAATATTAATTATCAAATAAAGGATTAAAGTGTTGGAAAATCATATAAAAATGATTTTTAAGGTATTAAAAATACTTTGATATATTATAATTATCTTATAATATTATGTAATGATTTTCATTAATATTTTATATTAAATGAATATTAATGATTAAGGAATTTTGTGGTATTTAATTCATTTAAATACGGTTTTAAGGATTGAAAAATGTTGATAAATGGTAATAATTATTCGAAAATTTTTATGAGCCTAGGAAAAATATTTTGTCTGATAAGAAATTATCTGTGATAATGGTTAAGTGGTTAGACAGAGTTTAATTGAACTTAAACTCGATATTCGTCCGACTAGACCGTCGGGATGATAGAATTGTGTTGGGTTTCAACTCAGACTTAAATAGTTTGACTTGATGCTATGTCTTATGTGCTGTATAGACTGATAGGCTTATGTGGTAATGTGTTTAGGTTATTCTATGGATATAAATACAACAGTATTATACTGTGATGATATTATTCTAATATTGGAGATCTATATTATTAATATTAGGTCTTCGGGTAAAGCGTTATTAATTGCGTTGCGGTAATCCACGGTTCAGGCAAGTTTTCTTATACTTAACTCTAATAAGAGTGTTTTATTCAAGCTGATGGTTAATCGTTGTTGATTGCCATGAAAATTGTACTCTGTACATCTTGCATGTATAAGTCAGGTGTGAAAGGCTGATCACCTTCATTACCAGTTGGTTCAGAAATGTTTGTTCATGTTTAAAACTTGTTCAGTCAAAAGTTTGTTCGTAATAATTCTCAACTATATTGATGAATTATAGTCAGATTATTATTTATACTCTTCAATCATGATATATTGTTATATTGTTGTATATAAACTTGTTGGGTAACTTTCATGCTCACCCTTGCTATATCATGATAAAACATTGCAGATAAGGCGAATGCGTTCGGATACAGGAAACGATTAAAGCCAAGTTCAGCTTGGGATATAAAGTGCAGCTAGTTTGTAATAACGTATTTGATAAATATTGTTGTGTAATAGATATTTTAGGAAATGAGTATTAAGTTAAGGTTACTCGACCTTGGGTAATAGTGTGTAATGTATTGTATAAACAACTTATGTTTATATCTTCCGCAAATAGTGATAGAAATAGTGTACCGAGTCCGCGGCGATTCGGGGCCCTGATTCGGGGTTGCTACACATGGTGGTGCACATCACATAGAAGGAATATCAAAGCGCCGTAGAGCGTGGGATGTTAGATTGAGTTTAGAGAGAAAAGCTCAGTATTGTAGTAGTTTATTTATGTGTTATAATATGTTGTTGTAATCTTAATCTTTTGTGTAAGATATGAGATAGTGGTAAACCCCCAAACTTCTGAACAGTGTTAGAGGGGTAGTAAGTTAGTATGTCCCTGTCTTTTGTGATATTAGGGGATATGTGTTATCATTTATAGCAGTATGCTAGAAAAGAACATGTAATGTAACCCATTGGCATATGAATATAAATGATCCTATTTCAGAAAACGTGTTATAAACACGTAGATCTTTTCTATTGAGAAATGTCTAAGTATTATAATTAGATAATAAAATGAAAATTTTTGATGCAGAAAATGCCGCTCAGACGTAGAATAACTGTCCTAGAAGAGTCAGTTAATGATGAGAGAGGTCCTGTAGATCCGATACAGAGATTGGTAGATTTATTGGGAGAAGCTCTGAGGGAAAGAAACGAACCCGTACCACCCGTTCCCCAAGCTGTCCCAGTAACAACCTTCAAAGATTTTAAGCGTGTAGAACCCCCAGAGTTCGCGGGAGCCACTGACCCGATAGTTGTGTAAACCTGGATTAAGGAGATCGAGAAGGCCTTCACTATAGCTCGCATGAGTGAAGACCAGAAGACAGTATTTGCCATATACATGATGAGGGGCGAAGCGAACTATTGGTGGGAAACTAATCAGCAGAGAGTGGGGAAAGGAACGATAACATAAGAGCGGTTTACGACGCTATTTTTTGAGAATTATTTTCCAAAAAGTATGAAGAGTAGGATGGAAGTAAAATTCCTAGAGTTAAAACAAGGTGATATGACAGTGGCGCAATACGCAACTAAGTTCAATGAACTAGCGCAATTTGTAGAGCACCAAGTTGTGGATAAGGAGAGAAAGGCGAGACGTTTTGAGTAAGGGTTGAAGCCGTGGTTGTATAATAAGGTATCGGTCTTCCAAATTGATTCCTTTACAACGTTGTTGGAGAAGGCAATTATTGCAGAAAGTGGCAGTGAGGCCTTAAGTCTATATCATAAGGAGAAGAAGAACAAGAACGCTGGTAGTGAACATCGTGGAGGGAGCAGCATCGGAGGAAGTAACTCCGGAAAAAGGAAATGGGAAAAACAATAACAACAACAGAAACAATAACTAAGGTGGGAGTCACCAGGGAAACTTCAAGAAGAGGACCGAAGCTTGGAACAAATGTGGAAGAAGCCATCAGGGAGAACGCAGGAAGAGGAAAAGCACCTGCTATAATTGCGGCCAAGAGGGGCACATATCGCCAAATTGCCCAAAGCCGAAGAAGATCAGAGGATGTTTTGCTTGTGGATCAACAGAGCACCAGATAAAGGAATGCCCGAAGAAAGGAAGCGGTGGAACTAGCTGAAGCCAAGGAGGAGGAAGTAAGTTGATGATTGGTGGACCTGCGCAACCCAACTGATCGACCGCTCGAACCTTTAAGATGACCGTCCAAGACGTCGTAGCTGCAAAGGACATGGTGTCAAGTATAATCCCAATCAATAATATAAATGTTTATGTATTATTTGATTCGGGTGCCACCTGTTCGTTTGTATCTGAAGAATTTGCTAGTAAACTTAGAACAACCCAAGAACATTTAGAAGATCCTTTGAACATAGAAGTTGCGAATAAGGAAATAATCCCTGTAGAATACGTCTATCGAAATTGTCACGTAAACATTAGAGAACATGAACTGAGCGTCCACCTGATTCATATTAGATTAGGAGAATTCGACGTAATACTGGGGATGGACTGGTTATATGACCATGCATCAGTAATTGACTGTCAAAACAAATGTGTGAACCTTCAGACTCCGAGTAAGTCTAAGGTAGTGTTTTATGGAAGCTCATCGCTTAAGCAATCGTGTTGCGTTACGATGATGCAGGCCAAGAAATTTTTAAAGAAAGGATGTGTAGGTTATTTAACTTACGTTGTGGATACTCGGAAAAAGAGAGTAGAGATTAAAGATATACCCGTAGTGAGTGAATTTCGGGATGTGTTTCCGGATGATCTACCTGGCCTTCCGCCAGATAGAGAAATCGAATTCATAATAGATTTAGCACCGGGAACGGCACCGATTTCGAAAGCTTCATATCAGATAGCGCCAGTAGAAATGAAGGAATTGATGATACAACTTCAAGAGTTATTGGATAAAGGTTACATTCAAACAAGTGTGTCTCCTTGGGGAGCACCAGTGTTATTTGTTAAGAAAAAATATGGATCGATGAGGTTGTGTATCTATTATTGAGAATTGAACAGAGTAACGATCAAGAACAGATATCCACTACCGAGGATAGACAATTTATATGGTCAACTGAAGGGAGTGAAACGTTTCTCAAAGATCGACCTACGGACATGATATCATCAACTGAAAGTACGGGATGAGGACATACCAAAGACTGCGTTTCGAACCCGTTATGGACATTACGAGTTCTTGGTAATGTCATTCGGTTTAACTAATGCTCTAGCAGCATTCATGGACTTGATGAATCAAGTTTTCAACCCATACTTGGATAAATTCGTAGTAGTTTTCATCGACGATATTTTAATTTACTCGAAGACGGAGGAAGAACACGTCGAACATCTGAGGATTGTTTTGGAGGCACTACAAAAGGAGAAGATGTATGCAAAGTTTTCTAAGTGCGGATTTTGGATGAAGAAGGTTCAATTCTTAGGCCACGTGGTGGATAAGAATGGAATCTCAGTAGACCCCGAGAAGGTCGAAGCGGTAAGTAATTGGGAACAACCAAGAACTCCGACGGAGGTGAGAAGCTTCTTAGGGTTAGTAGGGTACTATCGAAGATTCATCCAAGATTTTTCTAAGATAGCGACCCCGTTAACTAATTTGACGAGGAAGATGGTGAAATTTTTATGGAGCGACAAATGCGAAGAAAGTTTTCAAGAGTTGAAGAAGAGATTAAGTGAGGCGCTTGTATTATCATTACTAGATGATATGGGAGGATTTGTGGTGTACAGTGATGCGTCACATAGTGGACTTGGTTGTGTGCTTAAGCAACACGACAAAGTTATTGCGTATGCGTCACGACAATTGAAGGATTATGAAAAACGATACCATACTCATGAATTAGAGTTAGCGACAATAGTTTTTGCGTTAAAGATATGGAGGCATTATTTGTACGGAGAGAAATGTGAGATATACATGGACCACAAAAGTCTGAAATATATCTTCACGAAGAAGGAGTTAAATATGCGTCAGAGGAGGTGGTTAGAATTAATCAAAGATTATGACTGTGAAATTCTTTATCATCAGGGAAAGGCAAATGTAGTTGTCGACGCTCTGAGCAGGAAATGAAGGGAGAAATTGTTAAAATTAACGACTAACGACTCAGGAAGAGTTAATAAAAGATATGGAGAAGTTGGAAATAGAGGTGAAGGGACCCGAGAGGTCTAAAGAGAAGTTATTTGTAATGGAAGCTTGTCTGACATTGTTGGATAGAGTAAAAGAAGTCCAGGAGAAAGATGGAGAATGTGAGAAAGTCAGGAGAAGGATCACGGAAAAAGAGGAAGAAAAATTTTGAATAGATAAAGACGGTATCTTAAGATTCGAAGGAAGAGTGTGGGTATAGGCAGTGGCCGAGTTAAGAGAGGAGATTTTGCACGAGGCACACAATACGACATATTCCGTTCATCCGGGAGGCACAAAGATGTACCGGGACTTGAAGCAACATTTTTGGTGGCCAAATCTGAAAAGAAAAATCGCGGAGTACGTTAGTAAATGTCTTACATGTCAACGCGTAAAAGCAGAGCATCAACAGCCAAGTGGGTTATTACAACCGTTGGAAATACCTATGTGGATATGGGAGCATATCACGATGGATTTCGTGGTAGGACTTCCAGTCACACAAAAGGGTTTGGATGTCATTTGGGTTATCGTGGATCGACTTACGAAGACCGCGCATTTTCTACCTATCAAGATCCGCTATAGTTTAAATCAATTAGCAAGTCTGTACGTAAAGGAAATTGTTTCACGACATGGAGTGCCGGTATCGATTGTTTCTGACCGAGACCCGCGGTTCATGTCAAAATTTTGGAAAAGTTTGCAAGAGAGGATAGGAACACAGTTGAGGTTGAGTACCGCATATCACCCTCAGATAGACGGACAGATTGAGAGAACAGTACAAACACTAGAGGTCATGCTTAGGACTTGCGTGATGGACTTCAAGGGAAATTGGGACGACCACCTACCCTTGGTCGAATTTGCGTATAATAATAGTTATTATGCGAGTATCGTCATGCCACCGTATGAAGCTCTTTACGGAAGGAAGTGCAGATCGCCATTATGTTGGGACGAAGTCAGAGAACGACGAATACTCGGACCAGAGTTAGTACAACAAACCGCGGATGTGGTGAAAGTGATAAGGGCCAGACTTGTAGCAGCTCAAGATAGCCAAAAGAAGTACGCAGACTTGCATCGGCAAGACCGAGACTTTGAAGCCGGCAGTTTTGTATTTTTGAAGGTATCTCCATGGAAAGGAAAGATCCGTTTCGACAAGAAAGGAAAACTGAGTCCAAGATTCATAGGACCGTTCGAGATACTAAAGCGAGTGGGCGAAGTAGCATACAAATTTGCACTACCACTTGAGTTGGAACACATCCATAACGTGTTTCACATATCAGTGTTGCGTCCGTACAAGCCCGACTACAAACATGTGATTTCTTACGAACCCATTCAAGTGGAGAAGAACTTAGTGTACGAAAAAATTCCTATCCAAATCCTCGATAGGAAAGAGCAGACCTTGAGAAATAAAGTTATTTCTTCTGTAAAAGTACTTTAGCGTAACCACGATGTCGAGGAGGCAACGTGGGAGTTAGAAGATAGGATGAGAAGGGATTATCCCCATCTGTCTGTGTAACCTTGTAGCAATTCCGGGATGAAATTTTTATAAGGGGGGAGGATGTAATACCCGAGAATTTCCACGTATTATTAAATAAATATATTAATGGAAATAAATATTTATTTGAATATGAACGATTTCGTGTTATGAAATGAGATAACTCAATTATATTAAATAACTAAATAATTGAGGATATATGGAGTTTTGTGATGAACTCATTGAGGCCTTGTGTGGCATGGTGATGGGAAATATTAACAGTAATATTAATTAACAAAGGAATTATAAAGTAAGCAATTAAGTAATATTAATTGTTGTTGTAGTATATTAATGGATTTTTAATTGATGTTAATGAGGCTAATTAATATGTGATTATTAATTGTTAATTAATTGATAATGGTTGTGGCGGAATATTGATTTCTTGATAATTAATTAATAATAGGTGATTATTATTATTTGAAATGTAACTATAAAAATATAATAAGAATTATATAGATAAATAATGATTATGGAAATCCATAAATATATTGATCAATGATGATTGGATTAATTAATATTGGTGTTAATTAATCAAGAAAATGAATAAATTATTTAATTATTTATATGATAATAGTAGGTTAACAGTTATGTGCATAGGAGAAATAATACAACTATACTATATAGTGTATTATGGCATTTGTGTGACTATATATATTAAGTCGTATAAAACTATATTGTATGAGGCAATGTGAGTAAACATATTGGAACTATATGTTATAAATACATTATCTATGTGACAATATGCATGTGGGTAGGTATTAAAATAATATACCATGAGCATATTGTAAACTCTCATTTTTAATATTCCAGTGTGACAAAATGTACATGGATTATATATATGTTGCATAACATCCACTACCTTGAAATGTTAAAGCATATTGTGACATTTAGTTGAGATGTGTATTAAAATATAACATAAGAGTGAGAATGTGTAGGAGTATACAAGAATGCTGAGTTATATTGGATTGTCCCAAAATGATTGTCCCATTTGCTCATTTCTCAGCCACGTGTAAAACAAAAGGCTATGGCCTATGTTCTCCCTTTTCTTCCAAAGCTTACTAGCTAATGATCATGGGGGGGAGTGCCATTCATGATGCAAATCAACCACCAATTATCTACTCCTTGATAACCTTCATGCAATTCTTCCATCCTTTAGGTTGAGTTCTTGGATAATGGCTTGGCATGGTCAAGAAATTTTCTATAAATTGAACATTTCCCTTCATCCTTTGTGTTGCTTGAAATTGTCTGAGAATTGCTTAGTGTAAGATTGAGAGCATACAAGTGTTCTAGGAGCTTGAGAGTTCATTAGGAGAAAATTCTTTCGCATTATGAAGGTATAATTCCTTTTTCCTTGCTTCCCTTTCATTCTCTGTAAAACTAAGTTTTTAATTCTTTAAATATCAAATTATTGATTTGGTGGAATTGGATGTTAATAAGGTTGGGTATTGGTTATAAGGTTGTTATATGACCATATAAACATGTTTAAACTGATACATGATTGTTTGGAATCGAATTGGTAAATAATTTTGGAGGTTGGGCCAGCTTTCTGTCGAAGCAGACTACTTCTGCACTTGAACCAGGCACGGCGCAGCTGCGCCACATTTGTATTGAGGCGCAGCGCAGCTGCGCCGATCCCTGTTTTCAGTTGAATGTTCTGTTTGCAAGTCTGATCAATATGAGCTAGTTGTTATGACTCAAACTAGCATGTAAACATGTGTATGATGTATATATGTGTATATTAACTTAATAAGAACATGTTTTAATAGACTTGCATGATTACCGAAAGTATATGGTTTAAATAGAGATTTGGACTTTATGTTTTGAAAACAAACTAGGTTAAAGATCATGTTCTACAAATTATGAACCTAGTAAGCTATACATGACTGATTTTGCACATAGATGAGCATGTTGTAGTGTACATAGTTCCTTTGAGCATAATCCAACTTATTAAGCCTTGTGTTAGAAATGTTTTCAAGAAAAGACTTGGCCTAGTGAGCTAACATGCATGATTTCTACATGATGTATATTCTGACTTTGCAAGCATGTTAGTATGACTTAAAAATGCATGAATAAACCATTTACTTGTGTTTATGTGAATAGTAAGGAAACATGAGCATGTTGAACCTACTAGTAAGTTTAGAATATGAATATTGTCATGATACCTTGAAGACTAGAATCTGACATTTGTGATCATTTTTGATGATGCTCTTAGACTTACTCATGTAGCGTAACCATGGATATACCATGTTTGTGTGTCATATTTAAAATAAATCATGAACAAAACATATTTTCAACTAAAGCGGTGTTAGTTTCACACATGTGTTATGAATACTCACAAGCATGAATAATATAAGTGTTATAACTATCTTGTATGCCTAGAGAGTAAGCATGATAGACCTTGTGGTTTTACGACCTTGAATGGCCTTAACTTGTGAAATGTTTAATTTAGAAATATATTATAAAACGGAACCTAGATCGACTTGAGAGGCATGAAAAGACAATTATCATGACAAATATATCATGTATGATTGTTTTGGTCAAGAGGGACAGAAACTGCAAGGCAACAACTCAGTCCTAGTCTGGCCAGGGGACAACGCAGTTGCGCCGTCCCTAGGCCTAGACAGGGCGTAGCTGCGCCGTGCAACAGTCACAATTGAGTTCTGTTGTTTGAAACTGATGTTTGACGCATGCCTATATGATGTCTTTAACTTGTAATATATGACTAATATGCTATGTAATGTGTTGAGGAGCATGTTATGCGATGTAAATAGAGATTAATTTGGATTTTCGAATGATAAGTCCAAGAGGATGTTTGCATGATATCAAAAAAACAAAGATACGTGGGTTAAATTTATGATGACTTATAAACTGATTTTGTACCATATGTGCATACTTGAATCATGAAAAAATTGATTAAAGACTGTGATAGCTAATGAAAACCTTGAACATATAATACGTTATGAATAGGATTTGAAAGTGTTGATATTTCTTATCCACGATGTTATTCTGACACCTTAAACTATCCTAGAAATGACACTTCGATATTTCAAACCTTGTGATATTATATCCTACTCCCTTGTTGTATATTACTTGCTGGGCAATTTGTGCTCATCCTTGCTTATTTAAAACCTTTTAGTTAAGGAGGAACATGGAGGTGTCTCTAGAGCAGACAAGGGCAAAGGCAAGGCTACCGACTAGCTTGTTCCTTTATGTTTTAAAAAAAATTATTATGATATGTTAAGACTAATTGCAGACTATGTTTAAACTTGAGTAGGATTATGTAATAAGTCTTTATTTGATATTATTATGTAATCTAATAAGCACTGTAGGTTACGAGACTTGGGGGAATAATTATAATAAATCATTGTATATTATTCTAATTTAGATTTTCCGTTGTGAATGTGTGATTTTAGTTAATAAGGTTTTACCATGAGAACGTGATGAACTGAATTCGAGTGACCAAGTGGAGGTCCGAATTTGGGGGCGTCACATCCACTACAAATAAGTCAACTAAACTAGAACATATATTTGAACCAATTCTTCCATCATTTGAAAATGTTAGTGAAAGTCTTCTTGAGGTAAATTTTAAGCATAAATGTGATAAAAATTCTGACTATTTTCAATTTCCTAGACCTCCTGAAAATAATGACACTCACTTACCCATTTGTATCATTCATGTATAGTCGCATAATTTTTAAGATTTATAAAATTTGTAGTTATGTACATTTGTTTTCTTTCTCACAACATTTTCTTGCAGAATAAAAACCTCACATACAAAGTATAATTCTTTCGTATCTTTGTTCTCTATTTTTTATTTCCACATTGAGGACAATGCATGATTTAGGTGTGGGGGGAGTTTTATTATTGTATTTGATTTTTTTTCTTTTTAGGAAACTATAGTAAAAAAACACAAAAGTTAAAAAAAATAAAAAAAATAAAAATTTGTATGACTTTTTATGGATTGAATTAATTCTAATAAGTGTTTGTGGAGAAAAACTCATGAGTAAGATTTAAAGATTTAGAACTCTTGAACCTTTGATAAGGTACAAAATCTTAGTTCGAAACACCATCTAGATTAAAATTGATTTCACGAGCATTTTTGCACTTCACGTTTGCACTAATTCTTAGTTGTGGGGTATAAACTATTATTCAAGTAATTTCAAAAAAGAAAAGAAAAGAGAAGTTGAAAAAAAATAAAATAAATAATTGCTTCAATGTCCATTAAACGAAATAATTGGGTATCCAAGTCTCAAGAAGCATCGATATTCACGCTAAAAATTGTGATGGATAAATGCAGCTTGACTAGTCTAATTTTGTGGCCTTTGTTACTTGAGTTAGTAAACTCTTAGGGTGTCTTTACACCTAGTTCCCTAAAGCTACTTGGTTTGGGAGTCATTGGTCCAACACTCGTTACATAGTTAATTGTGAAAAGCCTAAGAAAATGAGACATTGCACAAGTCAAGAAAAAAAATCAAAAGAAAGAAAAAAGAAAAGAAAAAATGAGAGTGCTTAATTTTCATAGTAAAAACCCTATGAAGAGTTACATCATATACACATGCATGCATCACATGAAATTGATTTAATAAAGGATGGTGTCTAAAATGAAGATTGAGTATTTTTAACAAGGTAAAAGTGTGATTTTGAATTTAATCTTACTTATGTATAATGCCCATGGATATTTAGAAGTTTTCTTTCAATTTCATAATTTGTTAAACCCAAAAAATATTTTTTGAATATTGTGGGTATATTCACTGCAAACACTCACGAGACACAACTCGTCCACTTAGGGTAACATTGGGGTTTAAAAACTTGTTGCACATGCTAAGTGCAATCGTGTTTCCTACGAAAATGGGGTAGTATAATTTTTGTTTTATTTTATTTTTATTTTACTCGAGGACGAGCAAAAGCTAGGTATGTGGGTATTTGATAGACACATAATTCATACATTTTATTATCCCTAATTTTGTCCTTTTAATTATATTATTTTATTAAATTAATATGTTTTATTTTATTTTGTAGGATTTAATATTTGTTGCAATAAAATCAAAATCTTGGTGATCAAGCGATATTTAATGCTCTTATTCATGTAAGGAATATCCAAGAAGAATCCTGCAAAGAGAAAGAAAGAGGTGGAACAATCTTGGTGTACAAATCAAATCCAACAAGAGAAAAGAAAGATCTCTTTGAGAAGATGTAACGACCGAGAAATTCGGATTTTATTGTAAAATAATTTTATTGAATTAAATAATAAATAAAATTATATTCTATGTGTTATCAAGATGGTTGTCATTGTATAACCTAATAATGTGGGAATGTTGTAGTATTTTAGCTACATGAAAGAATTAAAGTGTTTAAAATTTCAAGACGAAAATAAAAGTTTTTCGAGAAATTTTTCGAAAAACACTATTCATCAGTATTTGCTCGGGAATTATTTTTGAACTTTCGAGAAATACGTAATGATAGAATGTCAAGGTAAGATGGATTATGTAATAATAATCTAAGTATGGAAAATACAATATTTCGCTTGCGGACTTAATTTGAGAACATTAAGGAAAGGGAAGAATTAATGAGTTAAGTAATAATCATATGATATGTGAGTATTGTACGAGGTAATGTATACGAGTATAATATAAGGTATTATACGAGTTTGTATGAATGAAGGTATATCGTATATAATAAAGTTGTATATGAGTTAGAATACGAGAATGATATGTAAACAATACGTTATATGTATTGAGCAATAGTATTGGACTTGTAGAATTTGTTAGGAATTTGTACAAGCCCAAGTGAATTATTGGTAAGGCCCAAACGTTAATTAATGAACAAGTTAATGTTTATAAATACAAGCCCAAAAGTTAAGTAAGTTAATCCAAGCAAGCTAGGATCCATTGGGCTATAGTGACCCATGGGGCAAACTATGTTATTATGGTTAATATTGGTAATCAAGTATAATGTGTGATGACCAAGTATTAGGTGTAATGACCAAGCAAGAGATAAGAGTTGTGTTAACCAAGTAATGAATAGTAAGGATGTGACTTAAGGAGGTGGGTTAGCCTAATGACTAAACTACCCTAACCTTGTGAATTCTATAAATAGAAGGATCTTGCTAGTCATTTGTTAATTGTTCAACTCATCCAATCAACTTATAAAGTGCTTAAGTGTTAGAGAGAATAAGCAAGAATAAGCTACTTCCATTTGTAAGAAGAAGAAGACTATTTCACAAAGACTTCAAGGGTAAGACTTCTTGTCCATTAATCTTCTATCTCTACCATGATAGGTTGATAAGAAAAGTATGGATTAAGAAACATGAATGTTAAGAAGTAAGAAGAATGATTAATCAATGGACTTAAGCCGCATAAGCCGGAAATAAGTCATTCAAACTTACATAAGTTATAAACTTATGAAGAAGCTATATGAACTTGTTATAAGTTTACCTTAAGAATTTGTATGAAAATAAAGAACTTTTAGGAACATGTATCTAGTATACATGAATGAAACTATATGTTGAGATCATATAAGGATGATGATTAAAAGACTTTAATTATCATAAGTTATGAACAATGAAGCTATAAGTAGTTTATACTTTAACAAGTTATAAGCTCATGGTAGAATAAGTCAAAATCCAACATGAAGATAAGTTGTTGTAAGAAGTATGTTGAGATGTTCATATGATGAATTGAATTCATTTGGAGTAATGAACAAATCATAAGTAATGAAGATTTGCCAGAAATTGCACGATTAGACGATAATCGTCGAATTCGTGAAATTCTCGGAATAGAAGTCAAATTTTGTGTTTGAATTCGAAAACGTTGGTTTTCGATGGAGACAAGTCATATTTGGAATTATAGAGTTGTGGACTCGAAAATGACCGAATTCCAATTTAGAACGAAGAAACGAGCGTTGAACGTTCACGAACGTTTGTCGTTTTCGTTAAAAATGAACCAATAGGTGAATTTTTACCAAATGAAGTCAATTAGATAAAATTCTTGCATGAACGCGTAGAGTATGTAATTTGTGAACCGTAGACTTTTGAACGAGCCGATTCGGACTTATAACGAAGAAGTTATGAGCTCGGGAATTTCGTAAAGTTGAAAAAACTGTCAAAACTATCTGGTGCACAGAGCTGGCGCCGCGGTGCCAGCCCAAGGCCAATTTGTCGCGCCGCAGCGCCATGAATAGTTTATGACCTACTGGAAAGTGGCGCCGCAGCGCGGACCACTGAGTAAGGACTCGCGCCGCAGCGCCAAGTCCGGGACTTTGCTACTGTAATCTCGCGCTGCAGCGCGGCTTAAAGAGTACAAGCTGGCGTCGCAGCGCCAGCCCTAGATCAAAGATAATAAGGAATGTTTGTAAGTACAAAGAAAGGAATGTAATTAGTTCAAAGTGAACTTACCTTAAGGAACTTGAAGTAACATTGTTAAAACCATGATAAACCTTAAGGATAGTATGAGAAGGTTGATAATAACCTAATCGAATATGAATGTAAGTATGATGACAAGCCGGAATTAATAGTAAACAAATCCAATAAATGATTAGATTGAGATGAAGGGTAAGATATAGTTGTATACATACTTGATTATATATGATATAATGTATGGCGTTATATAATCATGTATTGTAGACACTCGAAAGACTCGAACATAAAGTAATTTATACCATAGCAGACGTTGAAGGCAAGTATTCTAACTCTTGTCTCAGTCAATCTGAACAAGCTTTGTAATTCATGTATCCTTGCGCATGAATTGATGTATGATAAAGTTAAAGCTAATTCTTTCGACTTGACTTAATGCATTTGGTGGATTATTGATAATCTATCCAACTGTTATTAAATGTTGTTATCTTTTGTCAACTACTCGATATGGTTTTCAAAAGAAGATTGAGCATGATAAACAAATGTTTTGTCGTTTTACGACAGGCACGTGAGGTTGCCATAAATTAAACGTAAATACATTTAATGAATGTAGTGTTGATCAACATAGAGTACTATAGGTTGATCACCTAGAAGTGCTCGTAAGTAATACCGGACTTACGGACTTAGTGTCGGGTTGTCTTTTTCAAAGAAAGAATGAAATACTCAAGGTCTTGGACCGGAGTTTATGTTTAACTGGATATTATTCATTGTGAAACAATTTGAAAGAAAGATGAAGTGCTATTTTGAATTATCAATAGTACTTCATAACTATTGTTCAGTTATTGAAGATATACGATTCTTATGTGTTGAGCATGTTGTTATTGAAACTGTCATACTTGCTAAGCTAGTTATGCTCACTCTTGCTTGAACCATATGAATGCAACTAAGACTGAACATCCGGAAGGATCGAATAAATATAAAGGAAAGGCTAAGGCAGACCGTTAAGCTGTCTATGTAATAGTATAGGTATAATGTTGTAATATAATTGATATTATGACAAAGAACGTTTGTAATGGGTATAGAACCTGGGGAATGAAAATATTACTTTGAATATATAGAAGACATGTTCGTTCTTTTGAGGCTTTTCAATTGAATGAATGTATGAATGGTAGTACCGTATAGCACCATATGTCGGGTTGGAAGATACCCGGATAAGGGGGCGCTACAAGTTGATTGTCACTAGAAAGTTGAAACCTACATGGAAAGCGAACACAAGTGTCCAAGTTCGATGAATCTAAATTAGGATTCAATGTTATTTTCCCTATAAATAAGTCTCTTGTTTTAGAGAGGATGGAGTATTAGGTATTGTATTAGTTTAGGTTAGGAGTAGATTAAATTACTTCTTCATTGTACGTTCGTTCGATGATCGTTAATTAAAAGGAGTTTTCTTATTTATTTTTAATCTTATTCTTTTCTTTATTTTAGTAAGTTTAATTATTTTCCATGTCTAGCTAATTTTTTCCATCTAGAATGAAAATGAAATTAAATGATTATTCTTGATAATATTTTTCATCTCTTCTATTATTTAGCCTTTTATGTTTCGTTATTGAAATACTTTCGTGTTATAGTTCTTATGTGATTTTAAATTAATTAAGAGGTTTTGATAGATTATTGTTAAGATATGAGTTTTTCATAATCTATACTTGTTCAAAGAAGTTTTGATGGGTTATAGTTAATCCTTAACTTTTCATAGTATATGATTACCCACGTTAATTGTAAATTACTAAATTAAAGGGAAGGGAGATCAAAATCATAATTGAGTTATAAAAATAGAAGAGATTGAATTATATGTTATGTTTATTATTTAATGGGTTCAGATTCCTAGATTGTTTCCTCATTATTAGTTTTCATATTCTAGTTAATCAATTTTCAATCTTTGTTTCTAATTCGCCTAAAATAGATAATAAGGATACATTAAATTAATCTAGTATCTGTGGATTCAACTTGTACTTGTCAGTTCTTCAATTCGACATTGTGCACTTGCAGTACATATTTTTATCACATCATTAAGCCTTTGGGCTTTGACTTTGGGAAGCCCAAACTAAAGTTAATAGAAGCCCAAAGAATGGCCCAAAATAAAATCTAACCAAGCCCAAACCAAGATTTAACAAGACGGGTCAAAGATAGGTCAATTGGTGGGCAAAATGGGATGGGGCAACCTATGTGGGGCCCCCAAGGGGTGAGGTAGCCGGCCAAACCAAGCTTCCTTGAGAAGCTTGGCCAAAATATCTTCCAAGTTGCAAGCTTTATTTAATGGAAATTGCCCCAAAAGTCTTGGTTGATCATTTTAACTCAACCATGGTTAGTTGTTAGTTGGTTAATGGGGAGATGGTTTGTAAGAGGAGGAAACTTGAGGGTGTTGACCATGCAAGACCCTAAGCTAAGTGACTAACTCATAAGCCTACGCAAATTAGCCCTAATGACCAAAAGACTCCAACTCTTGCAAATTCTATAAATACAAGCTCATTTCTCTTCATTTCTTCACCAATTCACTAATCTTAAGAAAAGAAACTCAATTTAATTTGAG
This sequence comes from Panax japonicus, assembly GCA_020205505.1. Classification (NCBI taxonomy): domain Eukaryota; kingdom Viridiplantae; phylum Streptophyta; class Magnoliopsida; order Apiales; family Araliaceae; genus Panax; species Panax japonicus. Next base: position 21,026,484 of record CM035102.1, on the reverse strand, counting down.
AGAGAAGAGAGAAATTTGGATAATCAAGAAAGAAGAACTAGCTAAATAATCAAGTTCATCAAGTAACCAAGAAACCAAAAGGTAAGAATGAAGAACCCTAGTTTTACATTTATTTAATGCTTTGTAGAATGATAATGAAGTGCCTTGTTGGTGGTTGTTGTACGATTCATGTGAATTCCAGAGAAATAAGGAAGAATTATTGAACTTAAATCACTAATATATGTATGCCAAGTGAAATCGTAATCGAAATAACGAACTATACGAAGAACGAATTAAAAACGTGTTGTTGTTGATGAACAAGTTTAAAACCATTTTTCGTAAATTAGTTTTAATATCTGAGAAGAAGGAAACATAAATGTATGAACTGTTGAAATGTTCCGATTGGAATGGAGTAAAAATATGCTATAACAAAGTTATGGCGAAAATTTTAGTAAAAGACGTTAAACGTCGAAATCTTAGTTCGGTATGATTTCTGGACGAATTCATAATGCGAGTTAATGACTCCAAATATTTAATGTTTCATGAGAATGGTGTAGAACATAGAAAATGAGCCGTTGGCTCAAGAACGAACTCATTCCGGTTTCAGATGAGTAAGTTACGAAGAAATGAAAAATAAACGTTAAGAATGCGAAGTTGAAAAACTGAGCAATGAGAAATTTTGAGCCGATTGAAAGGCTTGTTAGAGAATTCAGAAAATTATTTTGTCTGGGAGAAATTGTAGTGTGTAGTAAGTGCAACAAATAGGCTCGAGAACAGATTCATTCCGAGGTGGGATGATGAAGTTACGAATTTATAAAGTTAGTGCCAAAATCATTTGCGCAAGATTTGAATTTGGGAAACAAAATCCCCAGAACGGCGCCGCAGCGCCACTATTTCAGGCGCCACAGTGCCCAACTGTAGTACCTCAAGGAAGTGTTGGCGCCACAGCGCTAGGAAGAAGAGTTAAACCTAGCGCCACATCGTCGGGTCGGGTCAAGACCCAGTGAGGAGTTATTTAAAACTTTGACATTGGAAAATTGTGTGGAATATTTATGAACATGAATGTTAAATTAATGTATTACTATAACAAGTGATTAAAACCTTATTTAATGGTTGAATGTTATTTGAAAGAATAAACATTGTATACGTAAAATACTTTAAACAATGTGAATGTAAATTTTTAGTATACGCATGGAATGGACATGTGTAGCGTATATGAGACTGTTCCAAGTTTAATGACTCGGGTAAAGTATGCTATAAAGAGAAGTTAATGTAAAACATATGTGAAGTCTATTGTGGCTAATTGGTGTGTCATCATGATTATATCATGTAGGACATATTAAAATCGAGTTAAAGTAAAGATTATAAGAACGCTTTAGGCAAGTTTTCTAACTCTTGGTTATACTTTATGTTAGGCAAGTTTTCTAACATCATCTGATTTTGTTCGTATGAAGTTTATATGACATTTTTAAGATCAAGTGTACAAAATTCTTGTATGAATGTGTGAATTTCATGCTTATACAAATCTATTAGTATTTGTGCAAGTATTCCAGACATGTTATGACATGAATTGTTTAAGCAAGTGTTGATGCCATTTGTTTCGACTAGAAAAAGATTAAAATGTTTTATTGATTTGATATTAAATCCTTGAAATATTGTTGATGTTATGTTAAGCTATCCAAATCCAATTGCTTTGGTATGGATTCAAAGGAAAGCCTGAGAATGAACAAACAAAGGTTTTAGTCGAGTTTTCGACTGACACACAAGGTTTCAAAATTAAACACATTCGTTTAATGGGCGAGTGTTATACAATATAGAGTACTATAGGCTTATCACCTAGACGTTCTCGTAAGTAATATTGGATTTATAGTTTTTATTTCGGGTTATCCTTTTTAAAGAAAGTTCTTGGTCCTTCGACCAACTCAGTACAAATGACTATTATGTTGTTTTGAAAATTATTTTTAGAGTAAGGAAAAGTATTATTTTGTTTATTCATAATACTTCACAACTATTTGCTCAGTTGATGAATAATGATCATATGATTCTTGATTTTGTTGTTATTGAATTGTTATACTTGATGGGCAATTAAAAGCTCATTCTTGCTTGAATTATATGATTTCAGCCAAGGCCGAACGTATTGAAGGATCCGGTAAGGATAAGGGAAAAGCTAAGATATACAGTAGAAGACTTTGTAATAGTATAGTATTATTGTGTAATGAATAATATTATGATAATATGAATATGTAATGGCTATAGAAACCTGGGAGAAAGAACGGTTATGATGTAATAATATAGTAATTACAATCATGTCAATAAGATATATAATCTAATCTGTGTATGTTGTAGTATCGTGTAACACTTTATACAGGGTTTAAAGGTACCCCGATTTTGGGGCTTCACATATATGGTCTTGGGCTCTCTACGGGCTATCTTATGATCATAACAAGTGGAATCAGGGCTTTGTAATTCCCTAGCCTATTGGTAATGCAAAACTAATGGTGGACACATCCAAATTGAAGAGTTTGGTTAACCGTGTGGGAGCAAATGAGGAAAAATTCAATGAATTAAGCAACATGGTCAGAAAAGATAGGGAGAAAATGATTTAGAAAACTGCGGATGTGGAGAGGAACGAAGAGGTCTTTTAAAGAATTGAAACTACTCATTGTTGAGATATAACATCAAGATGTTATCACCTCACAATCACCAACCTCTTCTCAGAACAACAACAGGGATAATTGTGAGAGTTGTTTTGGAGAAAGTTTATCTCAAGTTAATGACCATACCAGAGCTCTAATATTGTGACAGTTGTTTTGGAAAAAAGTTTATCTCAAGGTAATGACCATACCAGTTCTCTAATAGTAATTATGTGATTTACTATAGCTCCACCTATACTTCACCCATCACCAACATCATAACATTTAATCCCCCACAAATCCCAACCTTTCAGCCAAGCCACCAGCCTCAATATCATCAACCTTCAATTATCCATCGATTAATCAACAATCCCACTACCAAGTGAACCCGCCAATACACCAGCCACAAATCCCACCACCCCACCATCAGAATCGTCAAAACCTCCACAACCAACACCACTTCATTAACATCTTCCTCCCTTCAACCACACAAGACCCAACTATTACCCACAACCACTTTACCAACATATTAATTCATATCCAACGCAAAAAATGGAGTTTCAACCCCAGTAGTTGGCGCAGTGGTTCAAGGTCGCCCTGGGATGAGCCGTAAACCCGGACATCTTAGGATCGACTCCCAACCGCAACAATTGTTAAGGCAGAAATGTTCATGGGGCCACGGACTGTCAGCACAAGTTGGTTCGAAAGGCAAAACGGTTGGGTCGGACCTAGGGGATTAGTCCGACCGCGATTGGAAAACCCCACATTATCAAAAAAAAAAGAAAGGAATTTCCCAAGCATGATGGCAGTGGGTATGGGTTGTAAGGCTGAATAGTTATTTGATTTTGTACCAATGGAGGAACCAATGAGGGCGAGATTTGTTGGAATTTACTTCAAAGGGAGGCTAATGTGTTGTAAAGAACTACCAAACAAAAAGAGGCTATATACCATGGAGAGATTTCACCCAAGATGTGATTACCAAATTTAAGAAACCCGAGATATGGACGTACAAGATTAGTTCATCGAGACTAAATGAATGGGAACTATTTCTTGAGGAATTAAGATCACAAGTGGTGGTGAGACATAGAGGCTTGGCACGAGAAGGGGACTATGCTTTTTGTATTATGATGCTTGCACACCTCGTTTCAAATACAAAACAAAGATGTATACGATAGTAGGGGAACAATAAGGAAAAGGAGAAGAATAGTTCATAAAAGAGTATGTAGAAATTATTGAAGAGACCAACACTAATGAGCGAGAAGGATTAATGGTGCAGTTGAGATCTCACTTAGTACACTTACTAAAAATGCAACAATAGGTACCTCAAACTTAAATAAATTGACAAGAAAAAACTCCTCAACATAATCATTGACAGCTTCAAAGATCCTAAAAGCTGAGTGCATCGTTGAGATGACCAAGCCTCTATTATTTCGGCGGCATGTGAACAAGTTGGTCAGTAATTCCATGTGTAGGATTTTAAGTGGAAGACGCATAGTCAGGAGTTTGAAGCAGGCCTTAGAATCCTATCTCTCAGGGGATGTGATGCAGAATATGCCAACATCAATCTTTTCCTTGATAAAGTGTCAGTAAATCTCTGCATGCTTAGTCATGCATGTCATGTCGAACAGGATTGCGTGCAATATTGATAGCTGAATTACAGTCAGAGTAGGGCATTAAAGGCTAAATTAACAAGGAAGTCGAGATCCCTTAAAAGTTTCTTAATCCATAATAGTTCACACATCCCTTGATAGCTTGAAACTAAACCTTTACACTTGACCTAGAGACAACCTTGCTTCATGCTCCGTCATGTAACAAAGTTACCCCCAACAAATGGGCATAATAACCAGTGGTAGACCGTTTGTCACGACTGCCACCCCCAGTTTGCATCCGTGAAAGGTTATGAACAATAATAAAACATATATATAAAAAAAGAAGTTAAGAATATTTTTTCCATTTTCATTTTCACTTGTGTTTATACGCTGAAAAACAGTAATTCTATCAGGCATAAAAACTTTCACGAACATCTAGAAGTACTTGCAAAAAAAAAAATTGCTACATATATTCTTCTTGGTTACTCTTTTGATCTATCTGCACTTTGTGTAATTTACAACATTTTATCAACCGTAGATGGTGTATCTATAATGTTGTGGCATGATGGATGAATGATAGGGAAATGGAAACTACTACTCCCTCCATTCCAATTTTGCTGATACATTAGGAATTTTTAAGTCAATTAGCAAAACCCCTAAAATTCAAAAGTTTTTTTTTTGGACATGATATTTGTTTATATTTTGAAAGCAACAAATAAAGTTATTAGTAGCATTTTTTTTACTGGTATACAACAGTTGTATTTATTTTTACTAAAATCAAATAAACTCATATCGGTTTTGAATTTCATAATTTTACAAATTGACTTAAAAAGTCAAAATATACATCTAATTTTATCAGCCCCCCTCAAAAGTACATAATCCCCGATTAAGATAAATTTCTTGCTTCGTCCTATATATATATATTTCAGAGGACAGTAGAAAAATGACAAACATGTTCATCAAGCAATAACAGAACATTTTAGCCCAAATTCAAGAGCCAAATGAAAAAGAAATAGGTCTACAAAACCAAGAATTTAAAAGAAAAGAGTTTAACCTGACAATTAGGAAGCATGATAGGAGAGTCGAGCAATGCTGTGGGACTAATACCGGCTGGTATAGTAAGGTATGGCGACATCATAGCCGGAGGGGACAGAGGACTTGTTACCGACCTAAATTGTGCCACATTGATCCTGGAAGCATTGAAACCACACTTGGCGGCCCTCCGCTCCGCAATACTCCCTCTACTCATCAACCCTGAAGGATTCTCGTCAAAATCCCCAATCTCCTCTTCCACCTTAAACTCATTTTTCACCGCAATTTTCTCACAATTCGGACCCTCACACATTGAGAATTCTTCAGAAACTAACCCTTTAGGGCTTGAAACAACTCTCCAATCATCAAATTTCGCTCCATTCCCGTCCATCTCCATTAATTCCTAAATACGAATTAACAACTCCAAAACCTACATGATTGTCATATTATCGAAACAGAGTAGGGGTGTCTTGCCGATCAAATTCATAAGCCCTAATTTTATTTGATTGATACTGTGTTTGTAGCCGAAATCAAACACAGTATCAATCAAAGTTGCAGAATATTTAAAACCCCCAGAAACTTCAATTAGTTGTTGTAGCTCAATTCAAGACTTTTAATTTCTCTCTCATGAATCACCGTCCCAATTTTAGTATGAGATAGGGAGAGAGAAATCAAACTGCTTTCATTTTAGGAGAGAGAGAATCAGTTCAGTTTAGCGTCGGATGTGCAATGCTAATGGCTAGCCGATAAGTCTTGAGCGGAGGTTTAGTTACATAAAATAATATGAAAAACAATATATAGTGTTCTGTTTTTGCGGTTGTAAATTTATTTTCTTTCTGCGGGGGGAAAAACACTTGTCAAGCGATACACAAGTGGCACGTGCGGAAATCTAACAAATGATACAGCTAGTTGCCTCTTAGATGTCGGATATCGTTGCATTTGACTTTCTAATTCTCTGTGAAAGTGTGAATAACCAAAAAATGCTCGAAGTTTGGCACTTTTTATCAATATAACCTATGAACGGTTATAAAATGTCTAGATTCACAATATTATATGGATGTCTAGATACATATAATTCTCATTGAATATTAAAATGTATGACTCTTGAGTTTTGTAACTTTCTAGTAGTATTGATGTTCTTATTTCTATAAATAAAACGATTGTAAAATGATTAATGGATATACAAAAGATTATGCAAATACTCGATTTTATCTAATCATCTTGTTTTTAGTTATCTTTCATAACACGTTATCAGCACGATTTGTTCTTCACTTTCGTTTTGAAGATAATCATATTTAGTTTGAAGCAAATGAAGGTATAACCCTCTCTCTCTCTCTCTCTCTCTCTCTATATATATATATATATATATATATATATATATATATATATATATATATATATATACTTTTGATACGCAATTTTGACATTTTACTTGTTAGTTTGCAAGTTATAGGCAGAATATTATTATCGTTGTGCGTTGTACACATTTACGCTGTATGTTTATCACACATTTACTGTAACACCCCATTCCCGAAGAGGAAAGGGAGGTCACGTGCAAAGCACAACAAAGCTCAAAATAGTAAACAGAGCACTAAGAACTTCAAAATATTAACAGTAATATCCATTAATGAAGTACTAAATACAATTCTCCAACTAGAGTCAAAATAATCAAAACTTAAAAATCGAAACAACCTAGATTGATGGTCAAAGACAACTCTCTCATTACACTAGCCCTGAATCACCCCCTGCAAACCTGCCGGAAGAAAAACACAGCATGAGCCAATTACCCAATACGGATATAAAGGTACAAAAGATATACAACTGAAATACGAAATCAACATAGACAAAATATTGCCTCTGACAAAAATAAAACTCCAAAGATATGAATAGAATATATCTAAACCAACGGGAATAACGAAACAAACAGAGGAGTAAAGAAAATAATGAACTGAAATAACTAACCCAATTAATTGAAAGGAGACGAAACAAACTGAAACGAAACGAACAAAACTAATACCATAAAATAATAGGCTGAAACAAATGGCTGGGGTTATTTCATACCGATTGAGCTCAGAAATATATCTTGTCACACAGACAAGTCAAAACAATGCCACACAGGCAAGTCAAAATAATGCCACACAAGCAAGTCAAATGATGCCACACAGGCAAGTCAAAATAATGCCACACAGGCAAATCACACATTGGACCGTGAATCCAATGTATGCAAATCGGATAGGTGTGTTTGGCACAACATCACCAATCCGCAGAACAGAAAACTAGGGTTAACCCATACGCCTCCCACAACAAAACACCAAACGGCCCACTTCCTTCGGAGCCCAAAACGGAGACGCCGTGGACTAATCACACTGCCACGGAAAGTGTCATGCCTCTCGTGCCAAGACGACATGCCTGTGGTACCCCCACAGGTGGTTATAGCTCAGGTATACCCTACAGTATATTCTAACAAAAATACCATGTCACAACACATGCGACATAATACCAACAAAAGGGGTTCTATATGTACATGTTGAACCAAATAAAATTATGGTCATAAGGTCTCAAAAAGAAGGTAACAACATGTACCGCTCTACAATTATCAAAAATAAATATTAAACATGATAACCTAATTCAAAGAGTACAAATACGAGTCATGTGTATCAACTCCAAAATGAAACTAAAATATTTATTTCACAGGAAACAATTATGTGAAATAATAACGAAATTCGAACAAGCGACAAAACGAACAAAATAAATTTAACAAGAGTATCGCTGAAAGAGTACGGAATCCGTACCTGATACTTCCAAACCATTTATTGCACACTCCACAAGATCTTACCCTCAAATGCCAACGATATCAAATACGAAACGTTATTCATCACCTAAACATATTCACCTCAAATTAAAAATAATTCAAACTAATAATTCTAAAATAATTCATAATCTATTTAATATGCCTTTAATTATCGCATTTTATCAATTATTAATACTCCAAAATTTATATTCCAAGAATGACCCGTTAAATTCCTTCCGTCCGAACTAATTAAACAAAATGATAAATAAGCATAATTAGTGAATTATTATTATTACCCAAAATATATTCCAAATATAACTTGTTAAATTCTCTCCGTCTGATCAAAATAAAAGGTAATAATAATACAATTATAAGTTACTTACTAATTATAATTTATATAAATATGAAATTAATTTCTCCAATTACATTAATTTTACAAGATATTTCAAATTAAAGTATAATTTATCATCTAATCATTTTTTTTAACATAACAATAATCTTAATATAATATATATATATATATATATTATATACCTCATTCATTCATATAAAAAAACAGCAACCAAGCTTCACGATTTTAATATTTGTTTTTTTTTTGTTTAAACAACCCATGACAATAATTACCTTAATCTAAAAAAAACTGCTATATTGATATATATATATATATATATATATATATATATATATTATATATATATATATATGTATATCATAACACATGATTCGAATTCTTTCTCTCTCTCTTTTTTTTAACAGGCACGTGAACTATAATCATAATAACAAGTACTATGTTAATTATTAAGATATAAGAATTCATCTTATACACTGTCATCTCATGGACCAACCATAATGACATGAACTGAACTATTATATTGTGCCAGTCTGATCAGTCGACTTCCTCCACATATGCGATCTTCTTTGCCCAAAATAATTGATTATACTAATATACAGAAAATAAATTTTCAATACCTTAACTTTACTCAATTCATTCGATCCCTTTCTTTTTCTCCCTTCTCTGTAATGCGGTTGCGCTACTTCTTTTTCCTTTATAGCTGCCGCTGCCCCTTCTTCTTTCTCCCAATCACGTATGCTAAAGTAAATTAGGTCTAGCTATTGATTTATTTATATGACTGATGAACTCTCCTAATATGAATAGACTTTTAATTTACCCACACATATAAATTAAACCAAATTAGTTTTAAGGCCCAATTTTATCAACTTATTTTGTATCATTGGAACAATTACATTTTGAAGTACATTTAAAAACATAATTACAACAAAAGTGCACTCATTAAATATTTACACAATTAATATATTTAAAATTTTATTTTCATTATTAGTACATATTTATACTTCCTTTTATTATGGGTTTTGTTTTAAATTTCAGATGACATGGCAATTCAGTTTTTTTTTAAAAAAAACTGATTTTGCGTTTTTTCGGGGATTGCGCTCATTTTAATTTTTTTTGTTCCGTATGTAGTTTATTTTCTCTTGGAAACCCTTATTCGGTGTTTTGTTCACTTTCTAGCAAACCCTTATCATTCTTCTTCTTTGTGTTCTTGTTGATTTTAGGCTAGATTATTGTCGTCGGCGTTTGATTTTTACTTCGTGTTTGTCGTATTTTGTTTCAGATCGTGTTATTCTCTGGTTTTTTTGGTTTGTTGCTATTTATCGGTACTACGTTTTCTGATTTCTTTCTATAATTTTTTCGTGATGGTCTCTACGAGGAAGAGTATGGAGGGAATGGGGGTTAAGAAGCCGGATATGAAGAGGAAAAGAGTTCTAGAAGATCATTCTTTAGAGGATTCGAAGTTGTCTTTAATAGTGAAGGATAGTTCTCCAAAGTCTTCTAAACAGGGGAAGAGGTTTTTGTTGAAACCAGATGTTGATATTAAGAATATTGGGAAACATTCGAAGAAGAAGGCGAAAACAATGGTGTATATTGATTCTGATTTTGAAGGTTCTGATATAAAAGTTGTTAAAGAACATAAAGTTGAGGCTCATAGCCGGAAAATGGTTCATCGTCAGAAACATTTGAAGGTTTGTCAAATTTTTTTTAAGAATTTTATATTTTAGTTGTTTTTTTTAGGGTTTTTATTTTCTGCATGGTGGTATTTTGGTTTGTATTGTTGTTTTTTTTGTTGTTCAGTAGTTTTATGGATGTTGAAGAAATTGTTATTTTTTAAATTTATATTTTGTTGGTAACTTGCTATTTTATTTTTTGTTAACAATATTGAAATAATTGGAAACTTTTGATTCTATATTTGTTAACGTGTAGTTTATTTCAATAGAAGATACAAATGATTTGTTATTTGGTTACCATTTATTATATGTTTGGAAAATGATTTCTGTATTAGTTGTTGAAATGTATTAGATTTGTGTTGTTAAAACTGATCTGTCATTATACTTTTTGTTGTTTTAAGGATTGTTCAAATTGTTATTGTTTAAATAAATGTTTTTATTCTTTTTGAGTATTAGATAATATTAGATATTTTTTTGGTTTTAACATTAAATTTTTGTTATTATTTAGATTTATAATATGCTGGTAACTAGATATTTGTTTTTTTGTGACCAATATTGAAAGGATTGGAAACTGTTGCTACCATTATTGTTCACATGTATTTTATTTAAATATAAGTAACCTGATATTTGTTAGTTGGTTACCTTATTCTATATGTTTGGAAACTAATTTTTTGTAATAGTTGTTACAATGTATAATGGTTCATTAAAGTTTGTGTTGTTAAAAGGATTGTTCAAAATCTTCATGTTCATTTTATATTTTTTGATTTAAAGTTTTAATGTATTTTTTTAATTTGGTTAATGTTTATTTAATGTAATTTTCTGTATTTTCAGATATGGGATTTATTCTACGAGGAGCGTAATCGGAATTTTTCAGCAAAAATTATTTATTGGTGTGATATGGAGGTACCAACTATTATCAATAAAAAATTGACTGAGGTACAACTTAAAAAGTTTAAGTTGTCATGTTTTGGTACATTTTTAGAGTTTGGACAACCACAAATGTTTTCCCAGATTATTCACCAGGCCTTGATTAGAGAAGTATATCAAAGGGATGATGGGGAGTTGTGGTTTTTGTTTGGTGAGAGAAGGGTTAGGTTTGGATTGCCCGAATTTTGTTTGATATCTAGTTTGAAGTGGCAAGGAAATGAAAATATTGATAGTTTTAAGGGGATTCAAAATCTGTTTGTGGATAAGTATTTTGGTGATGAGGTTGTCACCCGTTCTATTATTGGCAAAATATATAGGAGTGTTGTTTTTGATGATGATGACGAGACAGTTAGGATGTCTATTATATTATTGGTTTTTAATTTCATTCTAGCTTCCGTTTCTGACAATTATATTGATGAAACTTTGTTCAACTTTTTGTCTTATGGGGATATTGAAAGTTATCCGTGGGGTAAATTTGCATTTCAGCAGACAAAAAATTCATTATCCATTGCAGTGAAGGGTCATGTAAAGAAGGATAAGCACGGTGGGGTGATCTACAATGTTTATAGTGATGGTCATTGTAAAACTTACAAACTTAATGGATTGCCTTATGTGTTTCAAGTTTTTTTGTTTGAAACAATACCTACTTTGAAAGTCAGAGGATTTTGTGTTGATGACCATCCTGCAGAGTTGAGATTATTTAGATGGAGGGAGTTAGGAAAGCCTCCCAAAAATGAGAAATTGAATGACCTTGTTTTTGGATCTGGCCAGGTATGTTGGTTTCCAGTTGCTTTATATTTGGTTTCCATTTATATTTTATTTTGGTTTCTGTTAAATTTTTTTTTGTATTGTTTTGTTAATGTTTTATACGTTAGCTTTTTGACATGGTATATTTGTTGTTTTTATTATTTTTCAGTTGATTGTTCAGAATATTGTTCCTACGGTTGATGAAAAAGTTCGGTTGGGTTTGGGGGGTTTTCATTTTTTTAGTGGAAATGATATTGCAGGCAAAATTTCTGATATTAAAGATCACTCATCGAGGAAGTTTAATGATATTGGTTTTTCTATTACTGATGTGGAAGAAGTTTTTGTTAAACGGGTAAAACCTTTAGAATGTAAGATGATGGAGATGAAAAAAGATATTAAGAATTTGGGTGTCGAGTTAAAAGACCAACTGCAAGTGTTTCAAATGCAGATTTGCAGTGATGTAAAAAAGATGATTAGAAAGCTTGTATATGGTCAGTCTAGTTTTAGTAAACATAAAAATGTTACTTCTGTTGATGATGATGATGATGATGATGATGATGATGATGATGGTGATTGTGATGGTGGTGTTGCTGATAATGATGATGTTGATGATGCTGATGGTTTTGCTGCTGCTGCTGCTGATGATGACGAGTTGGGTGAGAACGTTGAAGTAGGTAATATTAAAGGGAGTGTTGATCCTCCTGTTGGTGGTTTTGTTGGAAATCAGTTTGAGGAAGAGGATCAACAGGTTTACATTTATTTTAGTTTTTCATTTTATTTTTTATTCTTATTATGTTAATGCTTACTTCTTTCTGTTTTTTATTAACAGATAGAGAGCAATAATGTTGGTTTAAATTCTTCTGGGAAAGAGATAGTTGTTTATACTCCTAGAGGGGTTAAAATTCATGTTGAGGATGAAAAGGTTAAACATTTTTTTAAAATGTTATTTTTTTTAATGTGTTATATTTATAAATTGTTTTTTTTAAACAGGCTGAGAAGATGGAAGATGTTCCTAGCTTTGACATTTTAAGTCAATCTAGTGGAAAGGAAATTGTTGTTTTTACCCCCATTGAGGTTTGTTATTATTTTTATCAGCAATTCAATTAATTTGTTGTTTTAGTTAGTTTGCTATTGTGTTTATGTTTGTATTGATCAAAAGTTTTGTATTTTTAACTTGATATTGATCTTGTTTTTTGTGTAATGTATTGTAAAACATTACAGGGTAATAAATTCGAAGGATCAGACATTTCTATACTTGATGAGTTGGTGTTTACAACTCAGGATTTAATTCAATGTGCTGAATTTGAAAAATCTACTGCAAGACCAATTGGCAGGCCTGTTCGCACGGTTGCGAAGAGTGCTGTTTTGAAGAGTCCTTTTACTTCAAAGTTTGGTTCAGCTGGTTCTACCTCTTCAGATGTTGATGTTCGTCAGTTACCACCACCTCTGTCTGTATTTCCAGATATCTGTATGTGTGTTCCTTCGAAAGATGAAGATGTTCTTTTTGAGCAGTGGTTTAAGATTGGTTTAAATAACCGGAAAAGGTATGTATATTGGAGTTTAATATATTTTCATTATGTTTTTTAGTAGGATATAAAATAATTTCTTTGGTACTTCCATTGTTTTACTGTTTTGAAGGATTGAAAAGTTTCCCGGTAACAATGACAAAATTCAACCTTCATTCAGATTTGGGTCTGTGCCAATAGATTCTAAAATGTGGTTTTACAAGCTTAAGACCCCAGGACAGTGGCTTGATGATGATGTGAGTTTTTTTATCACCTTTCAATACATGTTTGTAAGTTTTGGTAACCTTATTGAATTATATTGGTAACTATTTCAAGATTTATTGGAAACTATTATGTTACTCTATAATTTTTATTTTCCTTTGTTTAATTCTGATTGTTATTTTGTTTTTAATTTTTGTTCAGCACATCAACATATGCTTTTATTACATTCGTAAAGTGGCTAAGCACTCGAACCAAATTCAAATAAGGGTTACAACAACTGATTGTTGGTTCCATTTTAAGTTGACCAATTTATTTGGGAAATATTGTAATAGTAATTGGGATAAGAATCTGTTGTTGGACTCTGGTGATATAGCAAAGTACATTCATGGGTATCTTATGGAAGTCAACACACCATGGGTTAACGTCAATTTTGTTATGTTTCCCATTCATATTTCAGCTCCTGGTCATTGGTTCCTGCTTGTGTTTGACGTGCATCGCAGAGTATTTGTGGTTTATAATTCTCTTCAACAGGATAGGGATGTTATGCGCACAAATATTATGGATGTGTGCGAGCCTTACATCTTTATTCTACCCATAATCTTGTCTAGTTGCGGGTTTTGGAAGAATAGAACAGATATTGATTTTAATAGTGTTCCATACTGCAACAAAGGAGAACATGATATCATTGAGCTAGAATTTGCAGTGGATATTCCGGAACAAATTGAAGGGTAAGTTTCCAATTACTTATATTTGTTCAGTTTTGTATATATAATGAAGTTTGTTTTGATTTGTGTTATATATTTATTATTTTTTCAGCGATTGCGGAATGTTTACCATTTGTTATGCGGCATATTTCATTCATCAGAGGATATCTGAAATCCCAAAACCATTTCCGATACTTCAATACCGTAGGAAGCTATGTGTCAACTTGTTTAATCATGCAATGAACAAACATTTAGTTGGATATGAATCTGACTCAGAATATCCAGGAAGATTAGATACTGAAGACTAGTATGATTATGCATCTTGACATGGTTATCGGTTGTGGAAATTCGTTGTAATTATTCTAATTTGATGTGGTTATTTGTCGTGGAATGTTTTGTAATTATTATGATGGCTGAATGATGTATCAATTTTTACCAGTGGAAGTATGATTATGTTTTGTTGTCTCACATTGTTGTTTTTTGTTTTGTATTTAATTTTCGTACTTACTCTTATTAACATTTTTATTTATGGTACACTTGGTTTCTAAATGTTTATGTTACGGTTTCTATTTGAATTTGTATTTGTATCCAAATATTATGGATAATATATTGTAAAAAAACATTAAAAAAATGAATAATGTTGTACATGTAATGTGTATTCAAAATAATGACAATGAGATATAGTTGTTGACCCATATAAATTTACGTTATTATTTGCATTTGTAATGTCTCATAAAGTAAGTTTTTGTTTGCAAAAAAAAAACATTTATCTGTGGCAGTTGTACTAATCTATGTAAAGAGAGTTGCCATTTATTTTAATCATGTGTACAAAGATTAGATGGGTACAAAACCAAACACAGAGAGTAAATGACAATAATGTGGAAGTGGAGGAAAAAGATTAACAGAAACCTAATCAATGTTTCACTTACAGAATTGAATACAAACACAGAGACATAAGCTGGTCTACTTCCCTAGCAAACGAAAATGTATAGGATTGAATATGTGTCAACCGAAAATGTACAGGGAATTAGTATGGATAAATAATTTTTGTAATTGTATTTTTTTAACATGGTACAATTGGTATCCTAAATATCATTTACAGGTAACTATTTTAGTTTTGAATAGTAACCAATATATACATAAATATGTTTTACATATTATGTTTTTTGTAATTAGAACTACTAGTTTTTTTAAAGTTATTAATTAGAATAAAAACATTTTAAAAAGGGGAATCAGTCATAACAGGAAACTATATCACATTTTACATATTTTTTTTTTTCATTTGTTATGGTAGTGTTTGTTCACTAACAATATATATTGTTTATAATAAACAGTATTTTAGTTTTATGAAACATTTATATTAAATTAAAAATACTTTATTAATTAATTTTAGTAATTTTATAGTTTTATAACATGGAATAGTTAGTAGCCAAAATTTAATTTACAGGTTTCTATTTTAGTTTTAGATAGTAACCAAATAGTACTTTTATACTTTTTTAACATGTTACAGTAAGTAAACATAATTTCATTTACAGGAATCTATTATAATAAACATTATTTTGTGGTTTACCAAATAGTTATATTAATTAAAATTAATATATTAATTAAATTGTGTGTACTTGCAAATTTTATTCATTGTACAATTGGTGGCCAAAATTGAATTTACTTAAAACTGTTGTAGGTTTAGGTTGTAAATAAAATATACATCAATAATTTTTACTATCATTTGTTGATTTGAAGACATAATTTCTTCTTGTTAAAAAGAAATTAATGAAAAATAAACATATTTCAATATTGTGCAATATAAATTTTTATTTTTTTAATCAATAAAACGATTACAATATGAATGTATATTGAGCACCCTCAGTAATCATCAATGAGTCTGCTACAAATTTTGTTGGTTAAAAATGAAATATATTACAACGTTTCCGGCTGCAAAATTGGTGGATTATTGCATGTTTTTTTGTTGTGACCTTTTTGTTGGCATCGTCTGCATTTATTCTGAACGGTATTTTCAGACACATGCTTGTACCTTCCAATCTTTGGTCGTCTAGCTGGTCTTCTTGTATTTGGTGGTTTGACACATATCTTTTTAATCTCGTCTGGAACATCCCAATTCTTTGTGTCGCCCAATGGCATGACAGAAGCTGAATATGTGTCCATCAAAGTTTTTTTTGAATAGTATTTTGAGCAAAAATCATAACAGCTCATATTCCGTTTGCTAATAACAGCAGCAACGTGTGAGCAAGGCATTTCTTGGTATTGAAATTTATTGCATGTGCACGTCTTTTTTCCCATATCCACGATAAATTGCTTGGTGACATCATAAACAGTAAAAATCAAAAGATTTGATGTCTCAACCTACAACAAATTTTAATAGTTTAGTTAGTATGTATATTAATTATTTTTTTTTTAAATATATATAGAATAATTATAATTATATGTATTGTTAGTAACTTTTACAGTTTATATTGGTAACCAATAATTCATATTGTGGTTTCATATAATTGTTAATGATATTTTTTTCCAAAGATGTGCATTAACAATTTATGGGTTTTATGGCTTACCTTAAGTTTCTTTGACTCGTTGATATTATCTTGCAATCTTCCCTCAGCTGTCGTGGATAGATTTGTGAACGTTGATATTGCTGACTGTTGGTTTTTGAAATACCACCTTTGAACCATACAACGTAGGCATTCAATCATCGACGCAACTGGAAGATCTCTAATTCCCTTGATTGCATGGTTAATAGACTCAGCGGTGTTTGAAGTCATTGTTGAATATCTGCTTACAGTTCCATGGATCCTCGTGCATTTTTCAAGCTTAACTTCTTCCTCCAGATATGTTCTTATTCTAGTATCAATTGCATCTAGTTCAGCCATATGTATGTTGAATTCTTCTATAGTGTAAGCCCTACAAGCTGCGTTGTATGCTTTTTTTATCTCTTCTCCTTTCTTTTTGAATCTGTTTTTAATATTTTTCAGAATATGGTAGGTGCATGAACCGTGCATGACATCAGGATACACACAGTTAAGTCCCTTGATAATTGCTTCATGTCTGTCTGAAACGATGCACTGTCCTTCTCTAACACCACAAGCATTTCTCAAATTGATGAAAAACCATCTCCATGATGACTCATTTTCACTGTCAACAACAGCAAAAGCAATCGGTATGATGTTCCTGTTTGCATCTTGTGTGCTTGCTATGAGCAGTGTACCCCCGTAGTTTGACTGTATGAATGTTCCATCAACTACAATGATTGGGAAACAATGTTGCCATGCTTCGATTGATGCTCCTATTGCGAAGAAGAGATATTTGAAGCGACCATTTTTTTCCAACTCTAATGATGTGATGGATCCTGAAATGAATTTTAAAGTAAGGTTAATGTAATTATATGCAATAATTATTGTCCAGATTTGTATATATTATTATTATGTGTATTACTTTTGTTTTGCAATAACTTATATTTTTATGTCTTTATAGTGTTTAGATGGTATCTAAAATGATATTTAATAGTTTCAATTCATGTATATATTTGTCTTCTACAAAAATCAGATTTAGTTTTTTTTAGTTAAAATAGGTAGTAGCCATACATGTATTTGTAAGTGACTCAACTTCTTTTTTTGAGTAACCAAAATAGTTGAAACATTTAATAAATAGTTTGCAATTGATACCTGGATTAGTTTTCTGCAACATGTGCAACCAAGAAGGGATCAGAGTGTAGTCGTGTGGATTTCCTCTTACTTTTTGCATTGCTTTTTCCTTTGATCTCCATGCTTTTTGGTAGGAGATGGAAACGTTATACTCCGTCATCATGTCTTCCACAATGTCCTTTGGTGTGTAAATTTTCTTAAAGTTAGTTAGTTTATGCTTAATGCACTCACTAACCATCTCACTGTTTGCTTGTCTGTGATCTCCAAGCAGTGTGTTTGACGAACAAGTGTGTACATCATTAAATTCTCTTACCTTGAACATAGTTGTTTTCCGAAACTTTGATGCTCTTAGTTTCCACTTGCAATTTCTATTTTCTAGGCATACCAGAACAAAATCTCGACCACTTGTTCTTTCAACCTTGTGTTGTCTGTTTCGCCTTATGGAATGTAGCCTTATTGCTTGTGAAAGAATTTTCTTGTTTATATATGTTTGATGTAGTTTGAGCTCAAACTTATTTGGATCTGAAATGACCTCATCACATTGTACTGCAGTGTTTGCTATGTACTGGTTTCTGTCTGTTTCTTTGTCAATTACTTCAATTGCCAGCTGCTCAACATATTGTGATTCATTTTGTTCTTCTTGTGTTTCCAACAAACCAAATTCAGAATTCCACTGTGTCAATCTCATTGGCGTTTCTGCTTGCACTATATATCCTTCTTCATTTATCACGTTATGTAATCTTGTACTCCCTTCAATGATTTGTTCATAATCTATAATTAGTGGAAACTTTCCATTTTCATCTGATCTTCTACTGACTTCCATATAGAATCTCAAGGTTGCTTCATTTGTCACCTTGATTGGAGGAATGTTGCTCTTAATCTGAAATTTGATTGCCAATTCTGTTTTTCTGTAGTCTAGACTTAATGCAGTACATATCATGTTGTGCATTTCTGTGAATGAACAATCTGACGGTGCTAGCAGACCTGTAACTTCGAAATTTTGATATTGGCTATTGTTTGTCCACGTTCCGTTGAAGTAAACTACAATTGGAAGCATATCCATGTTCCCAATCCTGAAACAGTATCATTGACGTAATAATTTAATTGGTATCCAAATATTTATATCATTGTTTCCATTTATTTGTATGCGTAACGAAATATGTATGTTTTTGTTTCTCAGACTATTTAGCAACTTATATAATATATATTCACCTTTTTTTATACCAAAGCAACTTTATTAAGTAATCAAAGTAGACTTTTTTAGTATTAGATCAAATTGCTTTCTCTTTGGTTATAAACAAATCACAATTTAAAATGCCCTGCAGATGAAATACTATATATTAAGCTCTAAAAACTAGGTTTCCAAATTTTTAAATGATTGTTGCCAAATTTTGATATAAATGCTTTCAAAATATGCATTTGTAACCAACAGTATTTGGCTTGTGAAATTTCAATAGTTATTTAATCAGGTTACCAAATTAACATTATTCAGTAACCAAAATATAAGTTACTGGTATATTTGTTACTGTAAAATATTGTTTTCACTCCGGACATAAGCAAAACCCAAAATATAATGCTCCTCAAAATAAATTACTAAATATTAAACACTAAAAACAATGAATCCAAATAATTATAAGAATGCTTCCAAATTTTCTCATAAATGCTTCCAAAATTGGCATTGGTAACCAATATTACTTGGATACTGAAATTAAAAAATCTATATATCTGGTTACCAAATTAGCATTGTTAAGTAACCAAAATATTCGTTATTGGTATCTTTGTTACTGTAAAGTAATGTTTTAATTCCTTCAAAATTCAAAACTAAAATTTTAATGTCGTATATTTTAAACAATTGAAACAAGGTAAACAAATCTTTATATGAATGTTCCCTAAATTCTTTGTATGCGTATCAAAATTGTAGTGAAAAACAAATATTTATTGTTATAAATATTTTATCTGTAGTTGATTTCGTAGGTAACAAATAATGATTTCAATATATTTTTAACTGATTCGTACCTTTTGTATTCAGTTTCCAGATTCGGTTTGCAATCTTCGTTTACACATCTTCTTTCAGTTTCGGAAACATGTGATCGGTTTGTGCTTGTCGATTTTCGATTCTCTGTTTTCGCTTTTCTGTGCTTTCGAATTAGGATTCTATTGATCGAATTCTTCTCTTTATTTTCGATCGTTCCTATGCTGAAAATGGTAAATTAGTTGAAGATGACGATTATATGTAAAAGCTATCAGATCTGTTATGATATTGTCATCCGTTTTTTGCTTGGTTGATTTTTGAATGTTTTTTTAGTTGGTAACTGACGTGAATGATGGGGGTGGTTTTCCCTTAAATTAAGGTGTTTGTATTTCAGTTGATTTCCTTTATTTGACGTAAATTGTACTACAATTGATATTTATTTATATTATTGCACTATTATTGTAATTATTTTTTTGGTGCACTATTAATGTAATATCTTTCTAATACTTGTATACTTATGTAAAGGACCCTTTAATAATACTCATTAGCCCACATTAATTAAATATGAGTTGACCCAAATAAAAACAAAGTCCAATTAATAAGTTTTAAAAAAAATTAAATCTTTTTTTTTCCGGGTATTACATTTACCGTTTACTTGTTAATTATTTAAATACTGTAGCTCACACAATTGTTTTGGAGTTTCTTTTGCACCACATACTGTTTTGGTAGTAGGTTTATGAGCGCATCTAATAGTTGTTGTCAGTACGTGTATTGCATTGAGATCATTATAGCAAGTAGTATTATTTGGACGTTGCATGCTCAACATACAGTCAAATTTCACTGGTGTTTAAATAACTATTTGTAAATACCAGAAGTAGTAAAGTAATCAAACTTGATCAGAACTCATCAGTATTTGAGTAACCTTTAATAAAGGTCTAAAAATTTCCCACATGCTTTCGGACAATACAATATCTGAATGAAAACCAATCACAAAATCAACAATATATATATATATATATTTCATATGTTCATGCACATGTGAATAGTTATATGTGAATAGTTATATGCAATCCAAATGCTTTATTATTTTAAATCCCAAACAACTGCATAAATAATTTGGTTTAGTAAAGTTGCCTTCTAGTATGTTAAAATTTATTTATATACATTTTGTACGTTAATTTTCATTGATTTGTTATTTTTCTAACCTGTGTAACTCCAAACAACAAAGTTTACAGAATGTATATGACATGATATAAGAAATATATCTATCTGGTTAGAAAAATAAACGACATTAAAAAAATAAATAAATAATAATAATAATAATAATCATAAGTTGCACAACTGATGCATTTATCTATAATTATATTATGTTATCACATCCTTTGTTTTCAATACTACATTCTCAAAAAATCTTAAGATCATTCTCAGGTTTAACAATGCTATATTTAACATTTGACTTAATGTTTATTCAATATTTATTTCTAATAATGTTTGATATTTTTCTTATGAAGTTACAATGACAAATCTTGCCAAACTCGAGTTCGTGGAACTTGATATTTCGGGTAAGAATTATTTGTCATGGATCCTTGATGCCGAAATTCATCTTGATGCCATGGGTCTTGGAGACACCATCAAAGATGGTAATGAAACATCTAATCAAAACAAGGCAAAGACCATAATTTTGTTACGCCATCATCTCCATGAGGAGTTGAAATTAGAGTATCTCACAATAAAAGATCCTCTTATTCTTTGAAAAAATTTGAAAGAAAGATATGACCATCAAAAGACAGATATTCTCCCAAAAGCTCGTTATGATTGGATACATTTACGATTGTAGGATTTTAAATCAGTAAGTGAATATAACTCTGCAATGTTTAAAATCAGTTCTAAATTGAAATTATATAGAGATAATATCACTGATGGAGATATGTTAGAAAAAACATTCTCTACTTTTCATGCCTCGAATGTGCTCCTGCAGCAGTAATATAGAGAATGAGGTTTTAAGAAATATTCTGAACTGATTTCATGTCTCCTTGTGGCTGAACAAAATAATGAGCTTTTAATGAAAAATCATGAATCACGACCAACTGGTTCAGCTCCATTCCCTGAAGCGAAGGTTACAAGATATAATAATAATTATGGTCGTGGTCGTGGTCGTGGTCGTGGTCGTGGTCGTGGTCGTAATAGAGGTCGTGGTCGTGGTTGTGGCCACGGACGAGGAAGTTTTAATTACCGCAACTATGATACCAAATCTTCAGAGAATGAGGAGAAACAAGAAAAGGGGAAGAATATAAATAACAGAGATACCAAGAAGGAAGAAAATATTTGTTATTGGTGTGGAATAAAAGGACATTGGTCTCGTACCTGTCGTACAGCCAAACATCATTGAAAGGAAAGGAGAAGAACGTAGAAATAAATTTTTCTCATCCACATCAAGATAACGATGATATCTATTTTGATCCTATGGATATGACACACCTTGACGTTGCAAATTTCTTTACTAATGAGCAAGTTAATATTCCTTGTAATAAAAATAATTAGTTCAGAATTATGTTAGTCCTTTTAAGTGTGTTTATTTTATGCTGATGTATTTCCTTTCATGTTGGCTTATTTAATGTATTTTGTTTTCTTTGAATTGTGTTATTAAATATATATAATAATATGTCTTATTATGAACTTATTATATATTTATTCCTGTTATGAAGAAAATATGGATATGCGTCATGCTATACATGAGCATAATATCAATGGTGGAGATATATGCTTAGCAGATAGTGCAACGACACATACCATTCTCAGACATAAGCAATATTTTTCAAATCTAAAAATGATGAAAGCAAAAGTGAATACAATATCAGGTTCAGCAGACTTGATTGAAGGCTCTGGAAGAGCCAATATAATGCTACCTAGTGGAACAAAATTTATTATTGATAATGCTTTATTTTCCACTAAATCAAGGAGGAATCTACTAAGTTTTAAAGATGTACGACTTAACGGGTACCATATTGAGACAACTAATGAAAATGGTATTGAATATCTTTACATTATATCAAATGTCTCTACTGAAAAACAAATATTGGAAAAATTACCCGTTTTATCTTCAGGTTTGTACTATACAAGTATTAGTACAATTGAAGTTAATGCAATAATGAACAAGAAGTTCAATGAACCAAATAATTTTATTATTTGGCATGACCAGTTGGGTCACCCTGGATCAATAATGATGCGAAGAATTATTGAGAATTCACATGGTCATCCATTGAAGAACCAGAAGATTCTTCAATTTAAGGAATTCTCATGTGTTGCTTGTTCTCAAGGTAAATTGATCATTAGACCATCACCAGCTAAAATTGGGACTGAATCCCCAAGGTTTCTAGAACGTATTCAAGGAGATATTTGTGGGCTTATTCACCCACCAAGTGGACCATTTAGATATTTTATGGTTTTATTAGATGCATCTATAAGAAGGTCACATGTGTGCTTATTATCAACTCGCAACCTGGCGTTTGCGAGATTACTTGTTCAAATTATTAGATTATGAGCACAATTTCCAAATCATACAATCAAGAATATTCGTCTTGATAATGCTGGTGAATTCACATCCTAAACATTTAATGATTATTGTATGTCTCTTGGGATAAATAATGAACATCATGTTGCCCATGTTCATACTCAGAATGGTCTTGCTGAATCATTTATTAAACGCCTCCAGTTAATTGCAAGACCATTGCTCATGAGAACAAAACTTCCTGTCTCTATTTGGGGGCACGCTATTTTACATGCAGCAACACTTATTCGCATTAGGCCAACATCATATCATAAATTCTCCCCAATACAATTGGTTTTTGGTCATGAGCCAGATATTTCCCATCTAAGAATATTTGGTTGTGAGGTATATGTTCCAATTTATCCTCCACAACGCACAAAGATGGGTCCTCAAAGGAGGCTGGGAATATATATTGGGTTTGAGTCCCCATCAATAATTAAATATCTTGAACCCTTAAAAGGTGATTTATTTACGGCACGATTTGACGACTGTCATTTTGATGAGACTATGTTCCCAGCATTAGGGGGAGAAATTAAACAGCTAGATAAAGATATAACTTGGAATGCATTGTCATTATTGAATTTTGATCCTCGTACAAAACAATGTGAACAAGAAGTTCAAAAGATACTTCTTTTGCAAAATATAGCAAATCAGCTACCAAATGCATTCATTGACTCAAAAGGAGTAACCAAATCTCATATACCAGCTGTAAATGCTCCATCTCGGATTGAAGTTCCAATAGGACAATCCGCAAAAATTATAGCATATGAGTCTAAGGCACGCCAGAAGCGTGGTAGACCAATCAGTTCGAAAGACAAAAATCCTCGAAAAAGAAAAGAATTAAATAGACAAGTTGGCATTATTGAGGAGGAAAATATTCATGAGGATATAGACATAGCTAATCATAAAACCCCAGAAGAGGTTCAGGTACCTGAAAATAATAAAAATGATGAGATCTCGATAAGTTATGTCTCTACAAAGAAAAGATGGAACCGAAGTGAGATAGTTGTTGACAACAATTTTTCATATAATATATCACTTGATATAATTAATGAAAATGAGGATTCTGAGCCTAATTCTGTCGAAGAATGTAGACGCAGAAATGATTGGCCAAAATGGAAAGAAGCAATACATGCAGAATTAAATTCACTTGCAAAACGTGAAGTTTTTGGACCTGTAGTCCAAACACTCGAAGAAGTAAAGCCAGTTGGATACAAATGGGTCTTTGTGCGAAAAAGAAATGAGAAAAATGAAATCATAAGATATAAAGCACGACTTGTGGCACAAAGGTTTTCACAAAGACCTGACATTGATTACAATGAAACATATTCTCCTGTGGTAGATGCCATTACATTGCGGTATCGTATTAGCCTAGCAACTCATGAAAAATTAGATATATGCCTAATGGATGTTGTTACAACATATTTATATGGGTCAATTGATAATGATGTTTATATGAAAATCCCTGAAGGATTTAAAATGCCTGAAGCATATAATTCAAATCCCCGGGAAGTTTACTCAATCAAGTTGCAAAGGTCACTATATGGGTTAAAGCAAGCAGGACGCATGTGGTACAATCGTCTTAGTGAATATTTATTGAAAGAAGGATATAATAGTAACCCTATATGCCCATGTGTTTTTATAAAGAAGTCGGAATCCATTTTTGTTATCATTGATGTGTATGTTGATGATTTAAATATTATTGGAACTCATGGAGCGATTCCAAAGACAATGAATTATTTAAAGAAAGAATTTGAGATGAAAGATTTAGGAAAAACAAAATTTTGTCTCGGCCTGCAGATCGAGCATTTAGAAGATGGAATTCTCATTCATCAATCAACTTACACAGAGAATGTCCTTAAAAGATTTTATATGGATAAAGCTCATCCATTGAGTACCCCAATGGTTGTTAGATCACTTGATATGAAAAAGGACCCTTTTAGACCTCGTGAGGATAATGAAGAATTACTTGGTCCTGAAGTACCATATCTTACTGAAATTGGTGAATTAATGTATTTTGCTAATAATATACGACCTGATATAGCATTCTCTGTGAATTTGTTAACAAGATATATCTCTTCTCCTACCCTGAGACATTGGAATGGGGTTAAACATATTTTTCATTACCTATGAGGAACTATAGGTATGGGATTATTTTATTCAAATAATGATAATCATAAATTAGTTGGATATGCTGATGCAGGATATCTATCTAATCCAGATAAAGGTCGATCTCAAACAGGTTATCTTTTTATGTGTGGTGATACTGCTATATCATGGAGATCTACAAAGAAAACATTAGTTGCCACTTCATCTAATCATGCTGAAATACTTGCAATCCATGAAGCAAGTCGAGAATGTTTGTGGTTGAGATCAATGACTCAACATATTCATGAAATATGCGGTTTATCCTCCAGCAGAGGAACTCCAACCATTCTGTATGAAGACAATGCGGCATGTAAAGCTCAATTAAAAGGAGGATACATCAAAGGAGATTAAATAAAGCATATCTCACTAAAATTCTTTTTCACACATGACCTTGATAAGTGTGGTGACATTGATATTCAACAAATTCGATCAAAAGATAATCTAGTAGATTTATTCACCAAAGCATTACTAACTGCAACGTTTAAAGGACTGCGTCGCAATATTGAAATGCGACAACTGAAGGATTTAAGGATACATTCATGAGGGGGAGCTAATACGCGCTGCACTCTTTTTTCCTTAACCAAGGTTTTTTCCCATTAGGTTTTTCCTAGTAAGGTTTTTAATGAGGCAGATTTCAATGCGGATAGCCATTCAATAGACATCCAAGGGGGAGTGTTATAAAATTTCTAGATTCATAATATTATATGGATGTCTAGATACATGTAACTCCCATTGAGTATTAAAATGTTCGACTCTTGAGTTTTGTAACTTCCTAGTAGTATTGATGTTCTTATTTCTATAAATAAGACAATTGTAAAGTGATTAATGGATATGCAAAAGATTATGCAAATACTCTCTTTTATCTAATCATCTTGTTTTTAGTTATCTTTCATAACATGAGCTTATTTTTCTCACAAAAAACCTTTTAATTCTTATAATTGAGTAAAAAATACTTTTAAAATCATTCTTTTAAGAGATGAATCATGATTCACCAATGATAAGATGACATGACATAGTATATGATGTGTAAAGAAAATTACTTTTAACATTATTTTTATGTTAAATTCATTTTACTCATTTAAAAAAATATTTATAAAAATGTCTTTTAATTCCTAAAAAATCATTTATTAACCCCCCCCCCCCCCCGGGGTTGTTCCTCATTGTATTCTGGTTATAAATTATGAAGTTAATTATCTTAACTAACTCATAAATAGTGATAAATAACCTCAAAATTCGTTAGTGCCATAATAAATAGTCCCTATCTGAAAATAGATCACAATGGCCCTAACTAGATGGTCATTAAAGCAATGGCATTGCCACGTCATCCCCCGAGGGACTCAACACACTTATCATCATCCCTCGCCATCAATGATGGTCTGTGAAGAAGTCAAGACAGAGCATTGACAATCACCATTAAAATATGCCAAAATTAAGTAAGTATGGGAAATTGAAAAGAAAATAGCTAAATATGGGATATCTCACTAGGTGAACTGATATGAAGAGGTATCTGTCGACGTCGGAATTTTTTTTCTAATTTTGCGTTTCTACCCTTTTTTAAGATTTCAATTTATTTATTTCATTGAAAGGGTGATTTTTTAGGGAAAAACCGACACAAATGTCGACAGGGTTTTGAAAGGTTGATTTTAAATGAAGGGTTAATTAGATAGAGCAGTCAATTAGTAAGTATTCAAGTGGATGTACCAACGCATTCGAAATTTGAGATTTTAAATGAAATATGGCCATAAATGTGATTCCATAAAATTGGTGTTGAAACCGAAATTCATATAGTTCGGGGGCTTACTTAAGTGAGGGGAAGATATTAGGCACCCCCCGACTTTCGTGAAAATATGGTTACCGCTTTCTTAATGTTTTCCTTAAGTGTGAAGTGTGTGTGTGTGTGTTTATATATAGGATTGCGGAAATAAGATCAAAGCATATAATCTAATACTAAACGCAACGGAGGCATGCAAAATATAAATATATTTTTTTTGTAATCTCAATGTATAGCCTTATGAAACATCATTAATTGAGGAAGGATAAAGATATACCTTTAAAGAGAATTCAACGCTTTGATTGTAGACTTCAAATTTCAATCCATGCTCCTTTGCGATCTCTCCAATTCACGGAACACACGTTCGTTACAAAAGTATGCAACGCTCAAGAGGTATCCACCAAGAGAAATAGATTGAAGATGTGATTTTAGACTCAACAAGGTCTTGGATGGCTAGTCCTAATTCTTTCTATCCTAACAACTTAGGGTTTTAAGAATCCTTGCAAGAGATATGCAAGTTGCATAAGCATTAGTCTATCACACAATAAGACTTCTTATTTATAGACTGTGATAACCCGAATACTTACAAGATAGTGAATTATGAAGTATATGATTTCGATGATTAGAGTATATGGTAATGATCCTTAGAAAAAGTAAAGAACGAGTTAAAGAATATATAATACTCAAATATAATTGAGTTTAAGAAAATGTTATGAATAAAGTCTATAAAAGTTTGTTGTGAAATAAAATGTAATAGGAAATATAAAACCTATATTAAGGTAATGTGTTGAAGATGTTTTACGATATAATATTGAAAGCGAATTGACAAAAACTGAGTAAGGGAGGTTTCGGTGATTCCGAAGACGAAATTCTTATAAGGGGGGGGGGGGAGGATGTGACAACCCGAATTTTTAGTAATTATTAAAATAAGAATTTAATAAATAAAATTCTTTTTATGGGATATTTTGAGTTTGAATAGTTATATATATATATGTTATATATAAATTGAAATTTGCGATTTGGTGTGAAGAGAATTAAATGTTTATATATAAAAGAGAGTTGTATATATATTCATATGTTGGAGAAAATGAGATTTAATAGTTAATTAAACTATTAAAGAAATTAAATAATGTTAGTTAATTTAATTAAGTTGAGAATTATATTATTTAGTAATATAATTTGATTATTATGCCTTATTGGCAATGGAGTTGTTATGAATTAGATTTCATAAATATTGTGAGTAATTTACTTAATTAAAATAGTGAATAAGTGTAAGCATATTTGTTTTAATAAATGAGGAAGTAATATATTACATATGAGTATAATATGTCAAGATAATACGATTGTCAACCTCGTAAATGGGTAAAATATTTATCGAATAAAATAAATATTTTAGTTGGAATATTTATGGTATTAAATAAATATTTGATCGAAATTGTTATGGGATAATAAAACTGATGGGATTTATTATGTGAGTATAATGGTGATATTCTAATTTAATTAAATAATTAAATTAGAGGGATTATAATTTGTCAAATAAAGATTATAATTTGATTGGATAATGTGTGACATGAGGACTATAGGATATGAGAATTATTAAAATAAATAAGTAAAAAGGGATATTTAGAGAGCTAACCAAACATTGCCTTGTGGCCTTGGTTTTTGTAACTGATGGTAAATCCCTATTTGTATAACTGAAGAAGGAATAAAAACATGTTAAGTGTTTTATTAGTTAGAGAATTTTAATTGAAAACACAAAGAAGGGAGGAAGAGAGAAAATTTATAGAAAAAATCCTCTGAAGAAGTTTAAGAATCAAAGAAGGGAGAAACAAGAAATTGTTCAAACTTTCAAGCTTTATAGAAAATCAAAGGTAATAATTTTGTTTTGTGTTCTTAGTTTATGTTTCATGAAATTTTCTTTTAAGAAGGGTTGTTGATGGAACTTTTAATGGTTTAGTTTGGTAAAAGGATGATATATGTGTTGGTAGAGGTTTATAATCTGTTATATATTATTTATAAACGATTTTGGTTAAGTTAATTCATGAAAGAAGGATTAAATAAGAAGAAATTGAGTTTTATTGAAATATGTACATTTTGGCTTATTATGGAGTCAAAATTGAGGGTTAATCCATTGTTTACTCTGTAAATTGATGATTGATGTTAAAATGTTGAAAAACGAAAACAACAAAGGTTAAACAGATTGATTTGGTTAAGAATCGAATCTGTGGTGAATGATTAGGTTAAATATGTTAAAAACATGAAAAATTGGTATAAACCTTGAAATTGGGTCTTTAGAATGGTTGTAATGTTCGTAGGAGATGTTAATTTTCAGGTATGTTATATTTCTATGAATTATAAATCCAAAGAGTCAAAAAATGGACTCAATTGAATGTCTAATGGTTGAGTTATGAAAATTGACATGGGAAAGAGTCAAAAGTTTGCAAAGAACAAAAAAATTGGAGAATTGCTTCTGCTCCAAGCTGCCGCAGCGCCGCTTATGAACTAAGTTGGAGTGCTACAGTGTTGACGTGGTAGTCAACAGAAATCAGGATCTGGCACTGCAACACCGATTTTAAGGTTAAATCAGGTGCCACAGCACCGCCTGACCCATCTTACGAGATCCGGACTCGGCGCCACAGTGCCGATAATACAAAGGGAATTGGCGCCGAGAAGAGCTGTTTCAAGGATGACCTAAGGAAAATGAATTCTAATTGATTTTAAACAACATAATACACTTAATAAGGTATTATGGGAAGTTTTAAATACTTAAAAGTTAAGCATTAAATTGAAAGATTAAATTTATGGTATGATAAGGAGATTAGTTTAATTAACTCAATTAATGTGACGCCCCCAAAATAGGTATACATCACCCATCTTGAGTCGCCAAATACATGGTACATAATTCAAATACAAACTTAATTATACAATTGTCATGTAAAATATGACAAAACATAGCTGAGAGTTTTAATACGAATATTGTCTTCTAGGCAATATCCAAACTAAAATTAAGTCCTCATTACAATTATTATCATACTATTTTATAAAATAGTGCAGACTACTACAACAACCATCTCGGACCATCACTCCATTCCCCGACTAGTCCCGGCTACGTTCTCAATTCCTGAAGAGAACAATGAAAGCAAAAGGGTGAGCTCAACTAGCCCAGTAAGAAATATTATAACTAAAATAATGCAGAATAAATTATCGTTAGCCTTCAACAGTGTTAAACT
Organism: Panax japonicus; assembly: GCA_020205505.1. Classification (NCBI taxonomy): domain Eukaryota; kingdom Viridiplantae; phylum Streptophyta; class Magnoliopsida; order Apiales; family Araliaceae; genus Panax; species Panax japonicus. Next base: position 20,996,012 of record CM035102.1, on the reverse strand, counting down.
GATAAAATATAATAAACATCAAGTTTAACTGCAGCGGAACAAGCAATCCATTAGAAGAGTCAAGTAGAGCATGATATCTACTATCTTCTATGATTTAGAAAGTTTATCATCAATTTTATCACTGAGACTCAGCTTAATAAATAATCCACATCACTGAATTATCCATGCATTACGGGCCAAGGATATTCATGTTTTCACCAATGGTCATGATCATGCCAACAACTGTCCATCAATGCACTACAGGCCAATGATGACTTTTGTCACATCGTTTGTAACATTACAGGTCATGATTATACCAAATGATCCCTGGAATAATATTATTTCATACTACAGAGTATGGAAGACGATATTATTTCATACGAATATTGAACAAAAATAATATCCATTACTTTAAAAAGGAGAGTATTCCAACTGGTATAGCGGAGATATTCGTGAAGAAAACTTATACGGTTTTCTACGCTCAAAACTTCCTTAAACTCTAAAGAAATACGCTCAATATTATAGAAGAATAATTTTCTGATTCTGGTGTGATTTTCAATTATAAATTAAGTATTCTATTTATAGAAGAATGGAAATGATATTATTTGAATAAAATCATGGGTGCACATTGTTAAAACTCATGGGCGCAAACTTTCGTCTGAATTTTTTTTTATTATTTTACTATGCAGTCACTATGCATAATAAAATATAATATATTCTATTTTTCATAAAAAACAAAACTTATTATAATATATTATATGTATATATTCTCCCACCATTACTGTCATTCTTTTTCAATCTCCTCTCGTGTTCAAAATGTCACTCCCCCACCCATTATTCTTCCAACATGTGGGCCCCACCTGACCCACTTGTGGCCCCCACCTTTATTATTATTATATATATATATATATACTGAATAACTTTCTACCGATTATTTTGAAAATTGGGTAAATGAGGATCCATATAATAAGCAAAATTTACAACAAATACTTCATAAAAATTCCCTCAATATTTTTAACAATATTTATTCCTCATTATTATAACTCGCAATATTAACAATCAGATCGTTCCGAAGAAAGAGGGGAGGGGGCTTTCTGATAAGGATTTCTTCCTACTAGCGCGCAATTATGTGACTAAACCCCTTTTCTCGATAGAACTTTCTAGACATTGTTAATTATGCAAATAATAATATGAATAACTTGTCATCTCAATTATGGATTTAATAATATAAAATATTATAACAACAATTTAATCAAATAACGTGAGATAATATGCAACAATTACTGTAGCAATAACTAAATAAAACTGAGTGAATTCTCACGTAAGCATCAATAATCAATACCGTGTGCTACTATGCAACCACGTGTATTACTGTACTTTTACCACAAGGTATTTCAATAGTTAATGATAAAAATTTCGCCGTTATTTTCATAAAAAGATATTTTTGTCGTTTTTTAACTCCGATAATAATTCCGTTGTGGGGTCCACCAATGATTGTGCTGTCCTACAAATATTTCCTGTTAAAACGAATATTCTCCGACCAATTGAATATTTTATAACAACTTGCATACTTTTAAAAATTTATAAATATTACCCACAACTATAACATTATATCAAATCCACACCATAATATTCAAAAATATAATTCGAGAAAAATTAGTCTTTATTTATGAAAGTTGGGATCTTACAACCTCCCATTCTTATGAAATTTTGTCCTCGAAATTGGGATACGTACCTGGTATATCGAAGAGGTGGAGGATACCTTGATTTCATTTCAGATTCTAACTCCCAGGTCATTTCCTCAACATCGTGGTTTCTCCACAAAACTTTAACTTGAGGTATAACCTTGGAGCATAAAAATATGTTCCTCCTTATCCAAGATTTTAACAGGTACCTCTTCATACGTTAAATCTTTCGCTATTTCATCCAGTTCTAACTCAATAATGTGGTTCGGGTCTTCCACATATTTACATAACATAGATATGTGAAAAATGTTATGAATACGAGACATACTTGGAGGTAAGGTGAGTCTATAGGCCACAGTTTATACTGTATCAAGGATTTCGAATGGCCCAATGAATCGAGGATTGAGCTTTCCTCTCTTTCCAAATCTCATAACTCCTTTTCATAGTGCCACACGTAACAACACATGCTCTTCAACATTGAATTTCACGTCCTTTCGATGAAGATCAACATAACTCTTTTTTCGATCTTGTAAGGTTTTTATACGTTGTCGAATCATTTGAATCTTTTTTGTTGTCATGCATTCCAATTTTTTTCCCAAGAATGTTGCTTCACCCACCTCATCCTAGCATACTGGAGAATGACACTTGCGTCCATACAACGCCTCGAATAGAGCCATGCCAATACTTTTTTGATAACTATTGTTGTAGGAGAATTCTAATAATGGCAAGAACTTGTCCCAACTTCCTTTGAAGTCAAGGACACAAAGTCTTAATATATCTTTAAGAGTTTGAATAGTCCTCTCCGACTACCCGTCCGTTTGAGGATGATAAACCGAATTGAATCGCAAATCCATGCCCATAGTTTTTTGCAAACTAACCTAAAATTGTGAAGTAAATCTTGGGTCTCGATCAAAAACTATGGATACCGGCATACCATGTAGTCTTACAATCTCATTTATGTATATACGAGCAAGACGTTCAAGCGAATAAGTTTCTCGTATAGGTAAGAAATGAGCAGATTTTGTCAATCTATCAACAATGACCCAAATTGTATCTATGCCTTGAGAAACCTTGGGAAGACCAGTAACGAAATCCATGGTAATGTGCTCCCAGTTCCATTCTGGAATTTCAAGTGGTTGCAATGGACCTTTTGGCACTTGATGTTCTGCCTTGACTTGTTGACACATTAAACACCTTGAGATAAATTCCGCGATCTCTCTTTTTATATTGCTCTATCAAAATGTATGTCGAAGATCACGATACATTTTGGTGCTTTCAGGATGGATTACAAATGGTGTGTTGTATGCCTCCATCATGATTTTATACTTTAAATTAGGGTCGTTAGGAACAAAAGTCTGGAGTTGACTCAAAGTATTCCTTCTTCATCGATTCTTTCTCATACGCATCAGCTCCAGGTCTGTAGCTTGAGTAGCTTTAACTTTATCGATTAAAGTTGGTTCTACTTGTATATTTGCCATCATCACGTGGGTCCCTGGAGTCTTTATCTCTATCTCCATCCCTTGTAAGTCATACAAAATGGGCCTTTGCATTGAAAATATCACACTCGTACCCGCATATGATCTTCTACTGAATGCGTCAGCTACTACGTTCGCTTTTTCAGGATGGTATTGAATGATGTGATCGTAATCTTTCAACAGCTCGAGCCAATGTTGTTGCCGCATGTTGAGTTCCTTTTGGATGAAGAAATATTTGAGGCTTTTATGATCCGCATAGATATCCACTTTCTCCGCATACAAGTAATGCCTCCAGATTTTAAGGGCGAAAATGACAGTTGCCAACTCTAGATCATGAGTAAGATAATTCCTCTCATATTCTTTGGGTTATCGTGAGGCATAGGCTATGACTATGACGCCCCCAAAATAGGTATACATCACCCATCTTGAGTCGCCAAATACATGGTACAAAATTCAAATACAACTTAATTATACAACAGTCGTGTAAAATACGACAAAACATAATCTAAGAGTTTTAATAAGAATATTATCATCTAGACAATGTCCACACTCAATGGAGTCCTCATTACATTTATTGTCACACTATTTAATAGAATAGTAAGGACTACTAATGCTATCATCTAGTCCATCAATCCATTCCCCGACTAGTCTATGCTACGTTCTCATTTCTTGAAGAGAATAATGAAAACAAAAGGGTGAGCTGAACTAGCCCAGTAAGAAATATTATGACTAAGATAATGCAGAATAAATTATCCTTAGCCTTCAACAGTATAACAACTAATAGAATACAATAGACAACAAGTTTTAGATCAACAACTGCAGCAGAATAAACAATCTATTAGAAGAGTCAAGTAGAGCATAAAATCTACTATCTTCTATGATTTAAAAAGTTTTTCATTAACTTTATCACTGAGACTCAGCTTAATAAATAAAATCGAATCATCGCTACACCACGACCAAGGATATTCATGTAATCATCAATGGGCATGATTATACCAAATAATCCCTGGTCATAATCATACCAACAACTGTCCATCAATAAACTACAGGCCAATGAGGACTTTTACCACATCATTCGTTACATTACGGTCATGATTATACCGAATAATCCCTGGTCATAATCATACCAAGTCCATCTATGCACGTAAGCCAAAGATGACTTTCATCACAATATAAGCATGAGGATGATGATAATGACATAATAATTCAATAAAACAAGTTCAAGGATAAATTTTAAAGATTTATAATTTAATTTATCCAAAATTCAATAACGTTCAAATTGTCAACATGATACTGCTTTGTGGAGTAAAATTCAAGAATGATCAGAAGAATATTTCCATGAAAAGATACTGGATGAAGCGCAAATATCAAGGATATTCTACTAATTTTATAGAGTATAGAAGCCAAAACTTTAACCAAATGAGTATAATAGAATATATGAAACTGCAAATATATTTTCACCCGCCATGCAGTAATCCACATAGATAGATCATTTCCACAATTTAATAAGGAATGAATACAAAGGGTCATTCACCATGCATGCGGTAGTCCGCGTAGACAGGTTATTCCAACAGAATATTAAAGAATGGAATAACAAAAGAATTCACCAGGCATGCGGTAGTCTGAGTAGACAGGTTATTCCAACAGAATAATAAAGAATGGAATAACAGAAGAATTCACAATGCATGTGGTAGTCCACGTAGACATGTTATTCCAACAGAATATTAAAGAATGGAATAACAAAAGAATTCACCAGGCATGCGGTAGTCCGCGTAGACAGGTTATTCCAAAAAAATAATAAAGAATGGAATAACAGAAGAATTCATCAGGCATGCGGTAGTCCGCGTAGACAGGTTATTCCAACAGAATAATAAAGAATAGAATAACAACCCTTACGAGTATTGAAAGAAAATAACTCTCTTCATGAATACGAAAGAAATAATACCCCTTACCTTAGAAGAAAACTAGATACTGGAATAGTGAGATAGCAGACTTCTCTTATTTTTTCTCTATAATTTCTCTATAATAATTGCTCTTGTGAGACTTAGTGAATTGGTAAGAATGAAGGAAGAATGAGCTTCTATTTATAGGAAAATATAGTTTCGATAATTGCACATTTTGGGGCTCGAAATAATACAGTATAATTCCTTCCTCTTTTTCTTCATTTTTAATTTAGCCCTGCATGTATTATCAGACTTGCACCACCTCCCCTAATAGTAAATCATGTGAATCAATAGTAAATCATGTGACTCAATAGTATAATTATGTAAAAAAACTAATTATAGTATAGTACCTTCATCTATACCTCTATTTTTAATTTAGTCATGAAAGTATTATCAATCTTGCACCAACTCCCCTAATAGTAAATCATGTGAATCAATAGTACACACATGTGAACACATAGTTATAAGCATGTGAATTAATAGCAATTAATTGCTCATTTATCCGGTGAAATACCTGATTGGTCAATATAACCTCCAAACATCAATTATTATCAAAATAAATATCGATTTCCACGAACACTAATAATTCCCACATAATGAAACTATCAATTTTATCTTTAATCAACACGAACTTTTTCATAATTAATATTATAACTCACAATATTTAACAATCAGGTCGTTCCCAGGAAAGAGAGGGCTTTTCGATAAGGATTTCTCCCTATTGGCGCACAATTAGATTATCTAACCTCTCCTTGATAGAACTTTTAGACATTGTTAATATTACAAATAATAATATGAATAACTTTGTAATCTCAATTATTGATTTAATAATATAAAATATTATACAGATGATATTGTGATAATAATTGAATCAATAATATGAGAGATATGATGTAGCAATTACTGTAGCAATGATTGTGCCGTCGTACAGATATTCTTCGACAAAAAGAATATTCCCTGGCCAAACGAATATTTTATAACAACTTGCATACTTTGTAAAATTTTCACATATCACCCTTAACTTTAACCTTTTATCAATTTAACCATTTATGAAATAAAACAATAATTATAAGAAAATTGAATACTTTCATTTCATAAAATTTGGGGTTTTACAATGACTTTCCCATGTTGCATGAGAACACATCCCAAACCTTTGTCTGAAGCATCGGTGTATATGATAAATCCCTCCGAACCATATGGTATTGTCAGAACAGGTGCTGAAATGAGTCTCCTCTTGAGTTCTTGAAAACTCTTCTCACATTCCTCGTTCTAACCGAATTTTGTATCTTTCCGAGTCAGCTGAGTTAATGGAGTAGCGATTCGAGAAAATCCTTCTACGAATCTCCGATAATAACCAGATAAGCCGAGAAACCTACGTACTTTGGTCACTAACTTAGGTTGCTCCCAGCTTTATATCGCTTCAACCTTTGCCGGGTCAACAGATATTCCATGATTTGATATCATGTGCCCAAGGAATGCTACTTCCTCAAGCCAGAACTCGCATTTCTTCAACTTGGCATATAACTTATTTTCAGAAAGCTTTTCGAGTATCAGCCTCAAGTGTTGCTCATGATTTTCACGTCTTTTGGAGTAAATGAGGATCTCATCAATAAAGACGACCACAAAGTGATCCAAATATTCCTTGAATACTCGTTTCATCATATCCATGAAGGCAGCAGGAGAATTAGTCAATCCAAAAGACATGACTAGGAATTCGTAATGCCCGTACCGAGTTCTAAAAGCAATCTTTGGAATGTCATCAGTTTTAATCTTTAACTGATGATATCCGGAACGAAGATCAATCTTTGAAAAGAATTTGGCGCCTTGAAATTGGTCAAACAGGTCATCAAAGCGAGGCAACGGGTACCTATTTTTGATGGTGACATGATTCAACTCCCGATAATCAATACAAAGTTGCATACTCCCATCTTTGTTCTTTATGAATAGAACATGAGCACCCCAAGGAGACGTACTGGAACGAATGAAACTGATGTCTAACAATTCCTGCAGTTGGGTTTTTAACTCCTGAAGTTCAATACGAGCCATTCGATATAGGGCTTTGGAAATGGGTTTTGTACCAGGTTCAAGGTCAATTCCAAACTCGATTTCACGCTCCGGGGGTAGGCCAGGAAGTTCTTCGGGGAATACGTCAGGAAATTTATTAACAATAGGAATATCATTCAAATCTGATGTATTTTTGTTTAAATCCGTGATATGGGCTAAGAAAGCTTGTCATCCGTTTTTCAATAAACGAATAGCTTTATGGCTTGATATGACAGTGATTGACTTTAGTGGTTTGGTTGCTTGAATTCCCATAATAGGTTGGTTAAGAATATGAAAGCTAACAACCTTATGAAAATAATTAATTTTTCCATGATGAGTAGTTAACCAATCAATCCCTAAAATCACATAAAATGCAAGTATTTTCAAATAGATAAGATCAACAGGTAATGTGCAGTTGTCGATTTGAATCAAACAAGACTTATAAATAGTGGTTGTAATGAAGGTTTCTCCCAACAGAGTTTCAACAGATAAGTCAAAGTCTAATTTCTCCGGAGTTAAATTTAAATGTTGAGTGCAAGTAGGAGAAATAAAAGAATGGGTAGAACTGGTATCAAATAAGATATAAACTTCGCAAGAGTTTATGATTAGCTTACCCGTAATAACCTCGTTCGGGTTCCTCGCTTTTTGGGAGGTCACGACAAACTCTCTCCCTTGAACTACCTGTTTTGTCTTGTGTGGGACGACCTTTGGTGCCTCCATCCCAGCTGGACTTGGCTTCACTTCATGACAAAATCGGGCTAGGTGACCTTCTCTTCCATAATTATAACATACTTTGGACTGCTGCGTACAGTTTGGACTGATGTGTCCCTCCCCTCCGCATTTGAAGCATATGCTTGGTGGTCGTTCTCCTTCCTTAACAACGGGTGCTGGTGCTGATGTCTTTCCATCATTGTTGAATCTCCTCTTCTTAAAATTTCCACTTCTATTATCTTGGCCATGATTACCATCGAAATGGTTACCATTTCTGGAATGTTGACTCCCTCCACGTTTATTGTCACCGCTTCGATGACTGCTACCACTGGTATTATCGTTTTGTCGGCTGCTCTCTCTTGGTTGGGTTGACTCATTATCGCGCTCTAATAATTGAGCCCTATTTACAACATCTGAATACAAACACAATTTGTGAGAAATGAGGTATTGACGTATTTCGGGTTTCAAACCTCGCAGAAACATTCGCGTCATTCTCTCCTCATTATCAACCAAATGGGAGCAAACCGGGAGAACTCGATAAACTTAACCTCGTACTGCAGCACAGTCATATTATTTTGTTCTAGCTTGATAAACTCCACCTCTTTCATGTGATGAATACTTTCGGGAAAGTACTTGTCGTTGAACAGTTCTTGGAACTTCTCCCAAGACATCTTCAGTGCGGCAGGCTGAGTACGTTTTACAGATTTCCACCAGTAATCTGCTTCTCCTCGCAACATGAAGGTGGAAAGGGAACCTTTTTCTTCTCAGAGCATCCCAAGACATCAAATATCTTGGTGATCTGCTTTATCCATGTATCTGCCTTAAGTGATTCTGGCTTTCCCAAAAACTCCGATGGTCCCAGCTCCATGAACTGCTTAGCGATAACCGTCCGAGAGTTGCCAATGTTTCCACCTGGATTTTGAATAGGAGTCTTTCTCGCCTGATGTTGTATGAATTGCAGAAAGCCTCTGAACATTCCGATGTTCATTATTTAGTTAGTGTTGTTGTGTCCATGAGGTTTGTTGCCTTCCTGATACACATTTTCTTGGTTATTGATCTGTGGTGACTCAACGGTCTCCTGTGCTCCATTGCTTATCTCAACATTTTTAGATGCCATTTTTAAACACTGCCACAAAATATAGGTTAATTTACAAGACACATATTATCCCTATACTCTGATTGACCAATTAAATAACAAATAAACTTAGGTATGTCATACTAGTGAAGGATTTCCCCGTCTCTCCCCCTAGTTCTAGTCTCACATCTTAGTCAGGGATCATATCCCTAAGCTTTATAACCAACTGTGACACCCCCAAAATAGGTATACATCACCCATCTTGAGTCGCCAAATACATGTTACAGAATTCAAATACAAACTTAATTATACAACTGTCGTGTAAAATACGAAAAAATATAGCTGAGAGTTTTAATACGAATATTGTCTTCTAGACAATATCTAAACTCAAATGGAGTCATCATTACAATTATTATCATACTATTTTATAAAATAGTGAGGACTACTACAGCCACCATCTCGGACCATCACTCCATTCCCCGACTAGTCCCGACTACGTTCTCAATTCCAGAAGTGAACAATGAAAGAAAAAGGGTGAGCTCAACTAGCCCAATAAGAAATATTATGACTAAGATAATGCATAATAAATTATCGTTAGCCTTCAATAGTGTTAAACTGATAAAATATAATAAACATCGAGTTTAACTGCAACGGAACAAACAATCCATTATAAGAGTCAAGTAGAGCATGATATCTACTATCTTCTATAATTTAGAAAGTTTATCATCAATTTTATCGCTGAGACTCAGCATAATAAATAATCCACATCATTGAGTTATCTATGCACTACGGGCCAATGATATTCATTAGTATCACAACCATGTATTATTCATGCACTACGGGCCAAGGATATTCGTGTTTTCACCAATGGTCATGATCATGCCAACAACTGTCCATCAATGCACTACAGGCCAATGATGACTTTTGTCACATCGTTTGTAATATTACAGGTCATGATTATATCGAATGATCCCTGGTCATAATCATACCAATCAACAGTCTATCTGTGCACTACAGGCCAAAGATGACTTTTATAACAATATAAACACGAGGATGATGACAATGATATAAGAATTCAATTAAATGAAACCAAATGATATATTTTAAAGATTTTATAATTTAATTTATCAAGAATTCAATAATGTCCAAATTATCAAAATGATACTGCTTTGGGGAGTAAAATTAAAGAATAATATTGTATCAAAAATGATTTGGACCGAAAAGAAATTAATTTTTGTCATGAATAGTACCCCGGGTGAATATTACTTCGGGAATAGTACCCCGTGAATAGTACTCTGACATAAAAAAATTAAAAATTATCAAGAATGCTCAGAATAATATTTCCATGAAAAGATACTAGATGAAGCGCAAATTTCAAGGATATTCTACTAACTTCAAGGAGTACAGAAGCCATACTTTAACAAAATAAGTGTAGAATTCAGAATCTGAAACAAAATAATATTACTTACATACTACAGATTATGAAAGAAAATATTATTTCATACAAATATTGAACAAAAATAATATCTCTTACCTTAAAAAGGAGAGTATTCCAACTGGTATATCGGAGATATTCTCGAAGAAAACTTATACTATTTTCTATGCTAAAAGCTTCCTTAAACTCTAAAGAAATACGATCAATATTATAGAAGAAGAATTTTTTGATTCTGGTGTGATTTTTAATTCTAAACTAAGTATCCTATTTATAGGAGAATGGAAAGGATACTATTTGAATAAAATCACGGGTGCATAGTGCTAAAACTCACGGGCGCAAACTTTTGTCTGAAATTTTTTATGATTTTACTATGCAGTCACTATACAGACACTATGCATAATAAAATATAATATATTCTATTTTTCATAAAAACAAAACTTATTAGAATATATTATATATATTCTTCCACCATTCCTGCCATTCTTTTTCCATCTCCTCCCGTGACCAAAATGTCACTCCCCCACCCATTATTCTTCCAACATGTGGGCCCCACCTTACTCACTAATGGCCCCCACCTTTATTATATATATATATATATACTGAATAACTTTCTACCGATTATTTTAAAAAATGGGTAAATGAGGGTCCATATAATAAGCAAAATTTACAACAAATACTTCATAAAAATTCTCTCAATATTTTTAACAACATTTATTCATCATTATTATAACTTGAAATATTAACCACCCGATCGTTCCCAGAAAAGAGGGGGCTTTCTGATAAGGATTTCTCCCTATTGGCGCGCAATTAGGTGACCAAACCCCTTTCCTCGACAGAACTTTCAAGACATTGTTAATTATGCAAATAATAATATGAATAACTTGTCATCTCAATTATAGATTTAATAATATAAAATATTGTAACAATAATTAATTGAATCAAATAACGTGAGATACTATGCAGCAATTATTTTAGCAATAATTGAATAAAACTGAGTGACTTCTCACGTAGGCATCAATAATTAATACCGTGTGCTAGTATGCAACCACGCGCATTACTGTACTTTAACCAACGGGTATTTCAACAGTTAACGGTAAAACTTTTGCCGTTATTTTCATAAAAAGATATTTCTGTCATTTTATAACTCTGACAATAATTTCGTTGTGGGGTCCACTAATGATTGTACCGTTGTACAAATATTTCCTGTTAAAACGAATATTCCCCGACTAATCAAATATTTTATAACAACTTGCATACTTTGCAAAATTTATAAATATTACCCACAACTATAACATTATATCAAATCCACACCAAAATATTCAAAAATATAATTCAAGAAAAATTAGTCTTTATTTATGAAAGTTGAGGTCTTACAATTAATTTAATCTGACGATGATGCAGGCCAAAAATTTATTGAGTCAGGGCTGGGTAGGGTATTTAGCTTACATAGTCGATACTCAAAAGGAGAAGGGTGTGAAATTGGAGGAAATACCGGTGGTTAGGGAGTTCATGGACGTGTTTCCGGAGGATTTGCCAGGACTTCCACCTGACCGAGAAATCGAGTTTTTAATCGACTTAGCGCCAGGAACCTCTCCAATATCGAAGGCCCCGTACAGAATGGCTCCGGTGGAAATGAAGGAACTAATGGTGCAACTGCAAGAACTACTGGATAAAAAGTATATTCAGCCAAGTGTATCACCGTGGGGAGCACCGATGTTATTCGTGAAGAAGAAGGATGGGTCAATGCGTCTTTGCTTTGATTACAGAGAATTGAACAAGGTCACTATTAAGAACAAATATCCATTGCCTAGAATAGATGACTTGTTTGATCAATTAAAGGGTGCTAGATATTTCTCAAAAATAGATTTGAGAAGTGGATATCACCAGTTGAAATTGAGGAAGGAGGATGTACTGAAGACGGCATTCTGAACTCGATATGGACATTACGAATTTTTAGTAATGTCTTTTGGTTTGACAAATGCCCCTGCAGCGTTCATGGATTTGATGAACAGGGTGTTTAAACCATTCTTGGACAAATTTGTGGTGGTGTTCATCGATGATATATTGGTGTAATCTAAAACCCAAGAGGAACACGTGGAATACTTACGTTTGACGTTGGAGACGTTAAGAAAGGAAAAGTTGTACGCGACATTTTCTAAATGTGAATTTTGGCTGGAACGTGTGCAATTTCTTAGACATGTAATCGATAAAGATGGGATTTCTGTGGATCCATCAAAAGTCAAAGCTGTGATAAATTGGGAACAACCAAAAACTCCATTAGAAGTAAGAAATTTCTTGGGGTTGGCAGGATATTTTAGACAATTTATTCAAGAATTTTCCAAGATTGCAACTCCGTTGACAAATTTGACAAGGAAATCTATAAAATTTGGTTGGACGAAAAAGTGTGAGGAAAGTTTTCAAGAAATGAAGAAGAAGTTAAGTGTGGCACCTATGTTATCGTTACCAGATAATACATAAAATTTTGTGGTGTATAGTGATACTTCAGATAAAGGATTGGGTTGTGTTCTTATGCAGAATGACAAGGTTATTGCATATGCATCAAGGCAACTGAAAGACTACAAAAAAGGATATCCGACCCATAATTTAGAATTGGCGGCGGTTGTGTTCGCATTGAAGATATGGAGACACTATCTCTACGGAGAAAAATGTGAGATCTACACAGACCATAAAATTCTGAAGTATATTTTTACACAGAAGGACCTGAACATGCGGCAAAGGAGATTGATGGGATTGATAAAGGATTATGATTGTGAGATCTTTTATCATCCAGGTAAAGCTAATGTGGTGGAAGATGCCTTGAGTAGGAAAGGCAGAGAAAAGTTGATGTTCTTAACTGATAAGGAGGAGCTTATTTCAGCAATGGCAAGGCTAGAGCTGGAAATAAAATTTCCAGAAGAATCCAATGAAAAATTGTTCCAGATAGAAGGTAGTCCAAATTTGGTGGACAAAGTGAATAACGCACAACTACAGGATGAAGAATGTAAGAAAATAAAGCAAAGTGTAGTCGAGGGCAAAGAAACAAAGTACCAGGTCGATACTGCGGGAATGCTAAGATTCGAGGGATGAATTTAGGTTCCAGCAGTACAGGATATTAAAGAAGACATTGACGGAAGCTCATAGCTCAAGATATTCAATTCATCTGGAAAGTACAAAAATGTATCAAGATTTACAGCGTCATTTTTGGTGGCCGAACATGAAAAGAGATGTTGCAAAATGCGTTCCAAAGTGCTTAACATGTCAGAAAGTGAAAGCCGAGCATCAACGACCAAGTGAATTACTTCAACCGTTGGAGATACCAGAATGGAAGTGGGAGCATATCACAATGGATTTTGTGGTAGGTCTTCCAATGACTCAGAAAGGATACGATGCGATATGGGTGATAGTGGACAGATTGACAAAATCTACACACTTTTTGCCAATAAAGATTAGATTTAATCTTGATCAGCTGGCGAAACTATACGCTAAAGAGATCATCTCAAGACATGGAGTTTCAGTGTCAATTGTATCAGACAGAGATCCGGGGTTCACATCAAATTTTTGGAAGAGACTACAAGAATGCATGGGAACACAATTGAAGATTAGCACATCGTATCATCCACAAACCGATAGGCAAAGAGAAAGAACGATCCAGACGCTGGAAGATATGCTTAGAGCATGCATCATAGATTTCAAAAGAAACTGGGATGATCATCTATCATTGATGGAATTTGCATACAACAATAGATACCATGCAAGCATTGGTATGCCGCCATACGAGGCGTTATACGGCAGGAAATGTAGAACTCCATTATGCTGGGATGAAGTTGGAGAACGTCAACTGTTAGGCCAAGAACTGGTTCAGCAGACCGTTGAAATTGTCAAACTCATTAGAGCAAGATTGGTAGCTGCTCAAGATCGACAGAAAAAGTATGCTGATCAACACCAACAGAGTCGTGAATTTAAAACAGGAAATTTCATATTCCTGAAATTTTCTCCTTGGAAGGGGAAAATTCATTTTGGCAAGAAAGGAAAGCTCAGCCCGAGGTTTATTGGACCTTTCAAAATTTTTAAAAAGAGTGGAGAGGTGGCTTATGAGGTGGCTTTACCTCTAGAATTAGAGCATGTTCACAATGTTTTTCATGTGTCGGTGTTTCGACCGTATAAAGCCGATTACAAACATGTAATTGAGTATGAACTGTTGCAGTTCAGTAAAGATTTGTCTTACAAAGAGATTCCTATCCAGATAGTCGATAGGAAGGAACAAGTGCTCAGGAATAAAGTGATACCTTCTGTGAAGGTGATATGAAGGAACCACAACGTCGAAGAGGCTACATGGGAACTCGAAGCTGATATGATGAAGAATTATCCTGAGTTATTTATTTAGTCTGTGTCTTCGATTCTGGGGACAGAATCTTTGTAAGTAGGGGAGAATGTGACGATTTGATTGTTTAAATTGTGATTCTGGGGACAGAATCCTTGTAAGGAGGGAAGGATGTAACGATCCAAAATTTTAAGTTGTAATATTAAATATTTAGTTAATAATATAAATATTTATTGGATGTGTCTATTATAGAAATTATGGAATAAATAATTATTGATGTGATGGTCATTAATAAATATTTATAAATCTAAATTTATTAGATAAATTCTAAATTTAATTAATTTATAATTTAGAGATTTATATTATAACATGAGATGTTATATTGTGGCTAGTGATTTAGATGATATATTAAATTTTTAAATAAAGTGATAATGAAAATTATAATTTGGTGATATTTACTAAAAGGCTATATTTAATTAAAATATAATATGTGATTAATTGAATAGGTTAATGTTGGATATGAAAATCCAAATAAATAGTATGTGATTATAATTATAAACTAAAGTGTTTATTAAAATAAATTAAAAAGGATTTAAATTAGTTTTTGTCAAACAAGGGTTATTAGATTAATTCTTTAAAAATTAAAGGGTTTTGCCAAACAAAGCCTTATGGCTTTTGAATTTCTAGTTTTTGAATTTAAATAAAATAAATAATACAAATAAAATAAATAGAATAATAAATATAATATATTTATAATATGAACGTTTTTTTTGTAACTGTCATTTTATTAAGTTGGTGTATTAAGGTCTGACAGTTTTATTTGTGCGCATTGTTATCAGTTGGTTCCATGCCTTATTTGTTAAGCCTAGAGAATACAGAGTTTGTGGGAGTTGAGAGAATTTGAGAGAGAAGGATTTCAGAGTATTTCCAGTGTCTAACAAAAAGGATTTCAAGCACTTGAAGGTACTTATACAATCTTAATATATATATATATATATATATATATGTGTGTGTGTGTGTGTGTGTGTGTGTGTGTGTGTGTATGTCTACATATGTGAACTACGGCAAAGTTTTGCTATGCTCTGTGAATTCTAGTTTTTTCCGAATTGTTGTTATATAACTAAGTTATGGTGGTTATACATGCTTATAATGATAGAGTTTATGTCTAAACAAGAATTTGTATGCTAATTTCGGTTTACAGTAGAAGAAAATTTCGACAATGTATATGTCTACATATGTTCATGAAAAGTATCAATTTTAGTGGACAATTAGTATGTGAAATTATAAATTGAAGCTTGTATATGGTAGTTCATTGAGATACGAATATAATGTAATTTGAATGAGATGATTTGGTCATGTATGGAATTCACGGTGATGATTTTTAGGATGAATGTCAAGAAAATTGAGTTTTTCATGAAAACATGAAAATTGAGAAATTAAAATGGTTTTAGTTGTTGTTAAATTGTGCTAAGTGGTTGAATAGGTTAGCAATCATGTTTATGCTAGTTGTATATTTATTTTACGTGTTAATTTCACTGTTTGGTGGGTGAAATTTGTGTTTGTTGGGCTAAAGTCAGCTACTGTTCATTAGTCTCTTTGCGTCTGTCTGAACACCGGCGCAGCTGTGCCGGTGCCAAGGCAAAAAATCGCCCAGCTGCGCCGATCCCAAGCCTTTGTATGGCGCAGCTGCGTCATACACTAGTCTGAAATTATGTTAGCATGTTAAATGTGTAATGTTAAGGTTAACATAGCATAGTGAATTGGGTTAGTAAGTTCAAAGTTGCAAAAATGGTTAATATATCGAGAACGCATTATTTGGTAATTTAGTATACATAATAAGCATTAGACAGGTGTTGTGAAGTAAAACACTTAGATTTTTTGAAATGTAAATGGTAATGAAGGACTTGTGCTTCAATGATAAGTTTAGCTAGAAATTAACATGTTATGGTATGTTAGCATATCTAATAGGTATTGTGGTTCTAAAATTATGTGTAGGTGATCGTGAGTTTAATTTTATAGCTTACGCTCAAGGCAAGTTTTTAAACCCTATTTTTTTACATTGAGAAAGCTTTCTAACTCTACTCTTTCGTTGAGTTAGTTCTATTATTACATTGTGTAACTTTATTCTTTTGATTGAGCGAGTTTTGTTATCTTATCTGTTATTGAATAAGTCAATTGTTCCTAAAATTCATTCGAGCAAACTTTAATGTTATTTGAAATTCTCATTTGATTGATTCATTCTAACTTGTTTATAGTTAAGCAAGTTTCTTAAGTTCTATTCTTGTATAATGAATGTAGTTTTGAATTCTCGTCCTTATTATTGAACTGTTTTAATTCTTTGCATGAGTTAATACCTTGTTGGGCAAGTTCTAGTTTTCAGCTTGCTATCAGTTAATGTACGTTCAATAATTTCATTTCTAATATTATACAACTCTAGCCTTAGCTTATTTATTTATTCAAACAATGGTTTACCATTTTACTCATTTTGTTGAATACTTATGCTCTATAGTTATTTCAAGCATGAGTTTAATATGTATAATCAGTTCATTTATGTTTCTCAATTATTCTATGTTGTATTAAAACATTTGTTGTGATTATCAAATAATATTGATTCAACTAGTCCTCTAGTTGATGTTCGTTAAACTTCAAATAACCCTTGAAAGCTTATCTAAACCAAACTTTCTTTGGTGCGGACTTATACTCTAAATACTGAGATGAACAACCCTATTATTATTAGGGGATAACTTACGCGTAGCGTTAAATGTTTGTGCACAATACATGATACGAAGGGCGGATCCCCTCAACTACAAGGAGTCCTTATAGTCTTATGACTGTTAAAGTTAGAGTTGAAAGATTACTCGCAACTGTGGACATAGTTCATGGTCTTATGACCCTCAGTTATGTATATTACATATTTTGGATTTTAGTTCCTGATTTTCATTGTTAGAGTACTATTCAGTTTTGATGAGCCTATTCGTTGGCAGTTATTATTGTTATTCTCATGTTGATTCATTGTTATATTAAATAAGCAATTGTTTTGCTCACTCTTGCATATTTATAAACTCATTGCAGCTAAAGTGGAGAAGGTAGATGAACCTTCAACTAGCAAAGGAAAGGAAAAATTGTACAAGCGATGCTGATTTGTACTTTTATTTATTATGATAATCTTAGACTTCTTAATAATGATGTGATGTAATATGTTTTAATTCCGCACTTGAATGATGTTTTAAGGTTAGATAACCTGGGATGTTTTTGAACTTAATGATGTAACCCTATTTAAAGGGAGAGTTATGGTTTAAATATTATTTTAGTTGAATAGATAGTATGAATGTTTGGATAGTGAGCACCAAATCTTGTGGGAATAAAGTACCTAGATATGAAACTCTTAGAAGGGGAAGAGGTGAGGAATATGATGATCTTAGAAAGATCATTAGAGAAAGAATTTGGTTGCAGAACCTAATGAATAAATAGATATTAGCATAAAATCTATTTTGATAAATAGAATGAATGAATAAAGTAATAACGTAAAATTTATTTTTGATAGACTGAATGAATGAAGAGTAATAAATAAAAATTTTGAGGACGAAATTCTTAGAAGAATGAGTGAATGTAATATCCCGAGTGTTCATGATAACGATCTTTAGAGAAGGAAATGAACGGGTTAAAGAATATGTAATACTCAAATATAATTGAGTCTAAGTAAAAGTTATGAAAAAAACTTACAAGAATTTATTATCAAGAATGGTGGGAGTAGGAAATATAAAACATATATTAAGGTAATGTGTTGAAGTCATTCAACGAAGAGACTTTGATGAAAACCTGAGTAAGGTAGGATTTTGGTGATTCCGAGGACGGAATCCTTATAAGGAGGGAAGGATGTGACAACCCGAATTTTTATAAGTTATTAAAATAGGAAATTAATAATTAAAATTCTTATTATGAGATGTTTTAAGTTTGAGTATGTATATATATATATAAGTACTATATATATTTTGAAATGTGTGATCTGTTGTGAAGAGAAATATATATTCATATATTGGGAAAGTGATGTTCAATAGCTAAGTTAACCATTGAAAAAATTAAATGAATTTAGTAATTATTTTAAATATTTATTGAATTAAATAAATATTTTAAATAATTTATTTATTGAGATAAATAAATATTCGATGAAATTGTTGTGTAATAATTTAGTTAAGTGTTTATATTAACTAAATTAATGTATGGTAATTTTATGGATTGAAGATTTAATTTTATGAAATAATCAAATTAAATTAATTGTTTAATAATTATAATATCGTGTAATGGTGTTATTTTAATATAATTGATTAATGGAATTAAGGAATGATTAATTTAGAAGGTTAATATTTATTAAATAAATATTAAGAATTATGTTGGCTAAGTAAATATTATGTGGATAATTAAAGATTATGATATAAATTTAATAAGTGTGACATTTGTATATTATATAATAAGCAAAACATGAAAATAAATTAAAAGGAGGTTGGAGAGGGTTTTGCCAAACATGGTCTTGTGACCTCTGGCATAATTTAACTGATTAAGTCATATAATTGTGCGCTTATTGTTATATCAGTTTTATGTTACATGTTTTATCAGTTTAGTTTTATACATATATTTTCCTAAGTCTAAAAGCAAGAAAGAAGAATTCAGAGAAGAGAGAAATTGAGGGAATTGAGAGACAGGTTGAGAATCAAAGAAAGAGAAGAAGAAGGGTAATCATCTTGTTAATCATCTATTCCAAGAATAAAAAAGGTAATAACCTATTCTACAAACTTTAGTATATGTGTTCTTAGAGTTTTCTTTTGAAACTTATATTTTATTAGATGATATGATAGAAATAGATATTATATATATATATATATATATGTTGGTAGATGATTATAATCTGTATATGTTGTCTAGGAATGATTTTTAGAAATCAAAATCCATGGAAACATGTTTAGGATGAAGAACTTGGTTATGTGATAATATATATATATATATATATATATATATATATATATATATATATATATATTGGCTTACTTTTAGACCAAAATTAGTGGTTGAATCATGTGTTAATCTGTAAATTGGAATGGTTTGTGTTAATACATTCAAAAACGAAAATAACACAAGTTAAATGAATCAATTTTGTTAAGAAATGAATTCGAATTGAATGAATTCGCTAAACATGTTAAAATATAAAAATTTAGTAGAAACATGAGTTTTAAGTTAAGGTTTGGGTTAGTTAATGTTCTTGTAAATTGTTAATTCTTTGGTATGTTGTAGTTCTATGAATTACGAATCCATAGAGTCCAAAACGAACTAATTTGGATGTTTAGAACTCAAGTTATGAATATTAGTAGGAGAAAAAGGGTCAAAAATCGCGAAGAAAAGTAGCTTCAGGTCCCGTTTCTGCTAACAGGCGCAGCTGCGCTGTGCCCTAAGTTATTTTAGGCGCAGCTGCGCTATGCCCAAGGCTTAATTGGGTGCATTTGCGCCCAAATTATGTCAGGTGTGACTACTTTGACCTATTTTAGTAAAATAGGCATAACATTTTCATACGAACTCCAATTGAGGTGATTCAAGATGATCCGAAACGAGGACGAATAGACCTACAACTTTTATTCTTTAAGTTTTTCAATTTGAGGTCTTTAACAGGGGTCAAAATGGTCATCTTTAGGACTATTGTGTTTTCGGAGGCAATCGGAGGCCGTCGGACATGCACGCAAGTGTAGTGCTCTTGACGATAATAGATGTTGTTCTAAGTTATAGAACATGAATATTATGAATTATAATGATGTTTAATATTAACAAATGATATATTAGATAAGTTTAATACGCATACTAAGCACATACAAGAGAGATAAATTAGGCGTGTGACGAATAAACGTCGAAACGCCGTGATAAGTGCTAATGAACGTAAAAAGTGTTTTAAATAAAATGAAATGAATGTTATAAGATATTGAATAGTGTTAATATAAAACCAATAAGTAGTCCTAACAAGACTTAAACACTTGAATGAACTTCGAATATGAAATATAGTGAGATGTAAGGTTAAAGTTAACACAATCAAATTGAACATTGTGTATCTATGATTGGTAGGGTTATGAGACGTAGAGTAAAGTTTACATTACAATTACTATGCATTGCTATATGACTAATGGATGTGAGTCCATGATTATATAACTGTGTAGGATTACACGAAGTGCAGATAAGCGTTAAGCAGTTAAGTCGTAGTTCATAATCTATGAATCAAGCAAGTCTTTCAGTTCCCATTTGATATGTGAATTGATTGTTTTAAATCTTTATTGCAAAGAGCATGATGTGTTATATATGTTGAATGTATGAAATGTTAAAGTCAACTTATGACTACGTTGATTGAGTAAAGCATGCTGATTGAGTAAGGAACTCAATCTTTATACTTGTTATATGAACTGTAACATGTATGTTATGTTAGTCCTATGTTTATGAGATATATGTTGAGCATGTTATTATGTGTTACGTGATGCATGAAAATTGTTAGATTTTGCTGGGCTGTCAAGCTCAATATTGCAAATAACCATTTTTGCAGGTTAAGGATTGAAGGTAACACTATGTGCTACTTGAATTACGTGGATCAAAAATAATACACGAAGTTTAATTTTTTTTTTTAGCTAAAGTTATTATTTCTTTAAACCATGATTAAGATTCATGAGATGTACTAAATATTTTATGATGTATAGTTTTATGTTAAGTTGTAAAGTTAAAGTTTGAGTTATCTGATATGAAAAGGTTATCAAGTTGAAATGTAAAATTTGATATAATAATTGTGATGAAGTGAATCATGGATTATATATGATTCAAAGACATGTTGATGATAAAGGTTTTGATTCAGGAAATTAAAGTAAGAAGATAGAAAAGTTTAAATTATTTCGCATTGTATAAAGTATAACATCGAATAAGGATGTAAAATTAGAAGGTAGATGTGTTTTTAATGACTAAAGTGGAGAATTAAATTGTATGAATTTTGGGGTCGTTAAAGTTGGTATCAAAGCATAATAATCAAATTATATTGTTTCACTCAAACTCAAAGCATCTCGTAATAAGAATTTTAATTATTAAATTCCTATTTTAATAACTTATAAAAATTCGGGTTGTCACATCCGTCCCTCCTTATAAGGATTCAGTCCTCGGAATCACCGAAACCCTACCTTACTCAGGTTTTCATCAAAGTCTCTTCGTTGAATAACTTCAACACATTACCTTAATATAGGTTTTATATTTCCTACTCCCACCATTCTTGGTAATAAATTCTTGTAAGTTTTATTTCATAACTTTTACTTAGATTAAATTATATTTGAGTATTACATATTCTTTAACCCGTTCATTTCCTTCTCTAAGGATCGTTATCATGAACACTCAGGATATTACATTCACCCATTCTTCTAAGAATTTCGTCGAAATTTTTATTTATTACTCTTCATTCATTCAATCTATCAAAAATAAATTTTACATTATTACTTTATTCATTCATTCCATTTATCAAAATAGATTTTATGTTGATATCTATTTATTCATTAGGTTCTGCAACTAAATTCTTTCTCTAAGGATCTTTCTAAGATCATCATATTCCTCACCTCTTCCTCTTCTAAGAGTTTCACATTTCTCCTCTTTCTGGAGTTTCAATTCCTTCTTGAAATTATTATGTTTTCCTTAATTTTCTCATCCTTTCCACTTTCACGTTTCAGAATAACAAGAATCTTCCACAATTGCTCAATAATTGGGAAGCGATATGAACAACAGGAATTTAAAAGATTCCAAATCATGTTGAGGGTCATAAGACCTTGAACTCTGTCCATGGTTATAAGTACTCTTTCAACTTAAACATTAACCAGTCATTAGACTATAAGGACTCCCGTACTTAGGGTGTTAAGCCCTACATACGATGTATTGTGCACAATCATTTAAACGTTATGTGTATGTCCATAGTTATAAGTAATCTTTCAACTTAAACTTGAACAGTCATAAGACTGTAGGGACCCCTCGTACTTAGAGTGATCAGTCCTTCGTACAATGTATTGCGCACAAACATCTAAACGCCTCCGTGTAATCCCCTATAAAAGGGTTGTTCATCTCATCTTTTCAACATCCGAATCCACACCAAAACAATTTGGTTTGGCATAACTTTTCAAGAAACGCTTGAATTTCATGAACATCTTTCAATATTCGTCTAGCTGAATCAAATAGCATAAACTTCTACAACAATTCGGACATCAATCAAAATATACATATATATATATATATATTATCATATCTTAAATAAATCTCAAAAATATTTTTATGACGTCATGATACCGCACTGTATTTACAGTCCGTTGAGGATTCCGTCATTCTGGTGATTTTTATCATACTACATCATACCATAGTGGGCTGACGATCCTTAGATCACCTCCAACACTAAGTAATACTCCATTGATGACTCCATCATTTTTATCATCTCTGTACCAGGTTTCATGATGCATTGATAATATATAAATAAAAATATATTTTGATATATTTCAAATCATTTTTGTCTAGCCAAAGAAATTAGCATAGACATACAAATAATAGCACTATTTTTAAAAATTCTTTGGTTCACTAGTGTGACCCAACATTTTTTTTTCCAAAAATCAAAAGTATAACCATCGGCATGAAGTCAATAAATTTCGAAAATCTAGCAAAGCTAGAAGATTTGGAATACCTAATTTTCTCCATCAATTTTAATCATTGCACTAAATATTCTTGTATTTCAACTTATAATCCTCCTATATCCCCAGTATAGTTCATCAAACTTACTGCACACTGGAAGTTCAGGAACTTGCCACAATAATATGAGTTTAAGAACTTATCCTAGTCAGACCATAGGCGTCCATTCGCTGAGGGGTTCAAAATATACCATATTATTATGAGTCATGAACTTATCATATGCATTAGTTTTAAGAACCGCACCTAATCCTAATAATATCTGACTAATCTTAATAGTTTCTAACTATCAAATATACACATGAGAAAAGAATCACCTTTTCGCCACATATACATTGATAGCGTGACACCAACATTCCAATGATTATCAATGTGACAAACTAAGTGCAAGAACAAAATCCTCACCCATACAAAGATTTGTACAACTCAGTCATCACATGAGTCCTCAATTGAAATCACACCTAACACTATCTTACTCTTAACTTGCTCTTTGCTCGATACGAATTCCTCGTATCACATCATCTATAACTCCTCGTGAGTTATCTCATACTATTTCATAGTACATCATCTTCATAGCATCAAGCTATAATTATTCAAACATTACAGACCATCTCTCCTTTATAACTGTAACGACCCCAAAATTCATACAATTTAATTCTCCACTTCGGTCGTTAAAAACACATCTACCTTCTGATTTTACATCAATATTCGATGTTAAACTTTATAAAATATGGAATAATTTAACTTTTATGTCTTTTTACTTTAATTTCCGGAATCAAAACCTTTATCATCTACATGTCTTTGAATCAATCTTATTTTATGATTCACTTTATCTCTATTATTATATAAATTTTTTTCATTTCAATCCGATAACCTTTACATATCAGATAGCTCTAACTTTAGCTTTAGAACTCAACATAAAACTATACATCATAAAAAATTTAGTACATCTCATGAATCTTAATCATGGTATAAAGAAATAACAACTTTAGCTAAAATAATCTTCGTGTAGTATTTCTGATCCACGTCATTCAAGTAGCACATAGTATTACCTTCAATCCTTAACCTGCAAAAATGGTTATTTGCAAGGCTGAGCCCGACAGCCCAGCAAAATCTAACAGTTTTCATGCATCACGTAGCACATAATAGCATGCTCAATAAATATCTTATAAACATTGGACTAACATAACATACATGATATAGTTCATATAATAAGTATAAAGATGTATAAAGATTGAGTTCCTTACCCAATCAGCATGCTTTACTCAATCAACGTAGTCCTAAGTTGACTTTAACATTTCATACATTCAACATATATATATAACATATCATGCTCTTTGCAATAAATATTTAAAACAATCAAATTCACATAGCAAATAGGAACTGAAAGACTTGCCTGATTCGTAGTTTATGAACTACGACTTAACTGCTTAACGCTTATCTGCACTTCATGTAATTCTACACAGTTATATAATCATGGACTCACATCCATTAGTCATATATTCCATACATTCTTAATATAATAGTAACGTTACATTATTTTCTAACTAGGTTTGTAAAATCAACCTTTCAATTTCTCATCATACTCTTAGAATAGCTAGGTATGACTAGGTATGCCTTAACCACTCATACTTTACATCAAAATTCATATATATCATTCACACACTTAACTCGCTATGTGTTCGACACATATTTAAAGTTCATAGATACGCGATCTACATCGTTCTTACATTTTACAAACTTTAATAAAATTTAACAACTTTGTGTTTTATATAACCATTACATGATCTCATGTTTAAACATCATATATGTCAAGTATTGTATCTTTAGACATTCATTACACATATGTTTTAAGGTTCAGATTTAAGTTAAAATAATTAGGCATCACTACCCTGTGGCGCAGCTGCGCCCTGGTTAGGCTTAGGGACGGCGCAGCTGCGCTGTCCCCTGGCCAGACCAGAGTTGAGTATTTTCTAGTTTCATCTTTGTTCTTAGCATGCATAACTGTTAACACATATCTTACCCACATGTTATGAGTTCTTAGCCCAAGTTTGGTGCCTCTTGTATTTACCTTAAGTTGTTTTACACTTTATAGCTTTATTGCCATTTATTTCACGGCTAAGTAAGTTCATACAACAAGGCCTAACTATATGACCACCAACGAGGTTAAACAACTTTCAATATACATGCTTACATGTAACCATATGACTAGCATGGTTTATGACTTGAAATCTTACTTTAAGACATGTATAGTTCATAGTATGTCTATCTAGTAGTGTGCATGTACCCATCATGCCTAGAGGCATAAAAGTCCTATCATGTTTGCAAATATAAGCCATGTTTAAAGACCCAAAAGTTACTAGTATGTCATCCTACAAATTCAGAAGTTTAGACAATACAATGCTCATGAATAATATTTTTAAAATGTCTAAGTTTCTTTTCAAAATACATATTAAGTCATGCTAATGCTTTCTATTATGAGCAAGGAAATCTTATATGTCATGTATAATATAATGCATTTTCATGTTACACCACTTAGAATAACATATTCTATCATCCGGAGCACTATACTTGTGTATGTGTTCATTCGACACCCTCCGATCGCCTCCGAATACATTGTAGTCACAAAGATGACTACTTTGACCCTTGTCGGGGATCTCAAATTGACAAACTTAAAGAACAAAGGTTGTAGGTCTATCCATCTTCGTTCCGGATCATCTTGAATCACCTCAATCGGAGTTCGTATGAAAACGTTATGCTAAATTTACTACAGCGGGTCAGAGCAGTCCACCAGTAACTGATGCCCGGCGCAGCTGCGCCCCAAATGGCCTTGGGGGCAGCGCAGCTGCGCCCTGGGAAGCAGTACAGCCCCTTAGGCTCTGTTCTTCACGATTTTACAGACCCCAACCCCTTCCGATGATCATAACATGAGTTATACTCATCCAATTTAGTTCATTTTCAATTCAATAGGTTTGTAACTCATAAAACTACAACATACCAAATACCCATCAACTAACATAAATATTAACTAACCCAAATATGAATTTACAACTCATGTTCATACTAATTGTTCATGTTTTGACAATTTAGCGAATTCGTTCGCTACGAATTCATTTCTCAACCAAATTGGTTCATTTAACTTCCGTTGATTTCGTTTCTTGATATACTAACACAATATATAACCAATTAACAGATTCTAGCAAGGATTGAACATCAAATTTTGGACTTACTAAGCCATTTTCATATACAAAACTTTGTTATCTTAATTTTCTTCTACAAACCACTTTTCCATGAATTTGATTACTCAATACAACTTCTATATAACAATTATTAGATTATACATGTACATAATCAACATCTCAAACCTAAGAGAATACAAATTAAAACCTAGGGTTAGATTATTACTTTCTTCATCTTTCTATGCCTTGACAAATAATGAAGAATTGCTTGGTCATTGATCTTCTTCTTCCTTTCTCAACTTCCTCTGAACTCTTCTTTATTTCTCTCCCTCTTTCTACCCTAGCAAATGTGACAACCCGAGAATTTAGAAAAATTTTAAAATCATAATTGATTGATTTAAGGTTTAGTGTTAGAACCTAGACAGAAAATAAGTGTATGGAATTGGCAGTTCTGTAATGAAATTTTAAGGATTTCAAAATTCTGTGAAGGATTTTAATAATTTATGAGTATATAAATTATTTTATGATTTATGAAGGACGTGTATGTAGACGTAATATGGTAAATATATTAAATTTTATTTGCTATAAGTAAATAAATTTATATAAACAATTTATAAATTGAGAAAATAAAACTATTAATTATTTTCTATATGTAACGTGTGCAGGTTTGGTGTAATTGATAATTGGGAGTTAGTGAATATATATATATATATATATATATATATATATATATATATATATATATATATATATATATATATGTGTGTGTGTGTGTGTGTGTGTGTGTGTGTGTGTGTGTGTTTATTACGTGGGGAAAATAAAATTTTTAGGATCAATTTGTGTAATGAAGCAAAACAGAGGCGGGTTAAGCATGTAATATTTATAGATACTTTACCCAAGAGTATTAGAATAAATTATTATACAAAATTAATTTAATAAAGAAAATGTATTATATTTATCTTAATATCTTGACGAAGTAAATAAATTCTTCATTGAATTTATGTTAATGAGGTAAGAATATTATATTATAATATATTGGGTATGTAAATAATTGTATTTGCATAAAGAATTATGTGTAACATATTTATTTTTGTAATTATAAAATAAATATGTAATTTAAGTAAGTTATGTTATGTTTTATATAAATTATATATCAAAGATGGGATATTTAAATTATATGATTTCATGAGGGTAAAATAGTTTAAGGAGATTTATATATTAACTTAATTGATTGAGTAATTAAGTTACTAAGGTTGAGTAATTAAACTACTTAACAAAAGTATTAAAAGAATAGTTGAATTAATTATTTAATTATTAAGTCAAATGTAGCAAGTAAATTATCAAATACTAAAAACCAAGACTGGACCCAAAAAAAATGTGGCATGGTCCGTGTAAAGGAAGGAGTAATAAGTAGGTGGAGTTAATTTTCTTTTTTACACTCTTCCCTTATGTGTCACTCCTAAAGTCTCTAGTCATTATTTTACATGAGTTTGCAAGCAACTTGAGATGTGAGAAAGAAAACAAATAAAAAACAAATTGGGCAAAGGAGGAGTGCACTCGGTCAAGGAGGGAGTAATATCATATGCTAATTAAATTTCTTTGACACCTTGCATATCTTCTAGGATAGGAAAGAGAAAAAGAAAATAATTGGTAGATATGAAAGATTAGAGAGAGAGAAAGCAAATCTAGCAAAAAAACAAAACAAGAGAGAGAAGATGGGAGATTGTGGGAAGATATTGCATATATGTATATATTGTAAGTATACATATTATAGTTCTATAAATACCTCCCTATTCATTCCACATTAAAATTTTTACTTCATTCCTAAAAGCTAAGAAAATAAAATAGAAAGAGAGAGAGAGCGTGAGTGGCTGCTGCTGCCATGGGAATAAGAGAGGAGGAAGAGACTATTTTCTTTGCCATCTAGGATCATCAAGGAGAAGAATAAAGCCATAAGAATAAGGTATAAAAATTAAACCATAATAAGTTATTTTATGTAATTTATTTTGGTTGGTTGTGATGAAATAATGAAGTTATGTTTCTTGAACTTTAAAAATCTTAGATATACATGTTATATGGTGTGTTATGTGTAGATCTAGACATTTTAGGTGTTACAAGTTTGATCCCAAGAAAGAAAAGAAAATCAGTTTTTAAAACTAAGAGAAACTAGTGGACTACTGCCCCTATAATGAAGATTCGGGGTTAGTTAGGATGTTCAGAAAATTCTGGGCTTTTGATATGTTGTAGTACACTGAATAAGCTTTCCATACACTCTAGAACGGACTAAATCCGACATCGGAGGAGAGAGTTATGACATTTCAAAGTAGTAGTGTCAGAACTGTCCAACAAGTGCGGTGTAGTCCACTTGATCGGAATTTCTGGGCTGATATGTTCGGAATTTGGAAAAATATTAGTAGGGAAGAGTTGTAGTCCCGGAAGTTAGCTTCGTGTGGGCTCAAGAATCACCTAATAATGTTTTAAAACGAAAAAGTTATGACTATTTTAGCGAAAGAAGGTAAATTTGGGAAAAAGATGAAAATTGTTGCGAGTGGATATTTTTGGGCCATGTTTTAGGCTGCCTAAGAGGTCCAAAATTACTGGGTTATATTTTTTAAAAATACTTTGGTATACCATGTATAACATATCCAAAATTGGAATCAATCCGATTAACGACCAATGCGTAAGAAATTCGCGAAGTAGCTAGTTCGATAAGCGGGCAACAAAGCAGCGGCAACAGAGCTGGGCAGCAGCGTGCGTGCGCTAGGCGTGTGGCACGGCGCTGCTGGACAGCTGCCTGGCATGCTTTTTACTCGATATTTTGATTGATTTCTGTGATTGGTTTTAGCGGTTAGAAATTTTTCTATAATACTATGACATTGAGGTCTATAACATGCTCAAAATTTCTCTGTTATATGACTTAGGATTTGAAAATTAAAAATGAGCAAACATGCATGTCAGGATTAAAATTTGAGAGAACGTCGAGCGTCGGCGCATCAAGCGACTTTGACGTTCGACGTTCCGAATCGCGTTCCGGCAAAATAGTAAGTCATAATAAATATAATAAAGTCCTATGGGACGAGATTTGGCTATAAATGATATTTTTAGGTTTTCGGGGCTCAAAAGGAGGTTTTTGAGTTAAGATTTTAATAACAGAATATATATACTTAATATATAAAGCAAAAATGCGAATAATTATAAAACGAAAAATAAAGCGAATGTGCTAGCAAAATAAAATATGTATATATGAAAAAAACGGTCTGTGTTGACTCAAGAATGGACAAAATAATATAAAAATCATTTAAATTAAAGAAATGATATAGTGTATTGAGTTTTAGTATAATAGCTATGTGTTACCTGTTTAAACTCTGAAATTGCGAGTAAAGGTAAAAGATATTTCTGAAATGGAATATAAATAGTTTAAGCTTCATGATGTAAAATATCTACATATTAAAATGTATGAGACCTTTATTATTTTTATTAATAAGTGATTTGAATATTATAAAGAATAACTAAAATATTATTAAATGATTAATAATATTAGATAATGAAAAAAATACTATTAAATTATATAAAAATTATTACGAGCCTGTGAAAAATATTTTGACTGATAATAAATTATATGTGATAATTGTTAAGAGTTTAATTGAACTTAAACTCGATGTTTGTCCGACTTGACCGTCTGGATGTTAGAATTTTGTTGGTTTCAACTCAGACTTAAATACTCTGACTTGACGCTAAGTCTTATGTGTATTGTAGACTGATAGGATTATGTGCTATGTGTTTAGGTTATTCTATGTGTATATATATAATAGTATTATATTGTGATGATATTATTCTAATATTGGAGATCTATATTACTAATATTAGGTCTTCGGATAAAGCGTTATAAACTGCGTAGCGGTAATTAACGGTTCAGGCAAGTTTTACTTAACTCTACTAAGAGTTGTTTCATTCAGATATGCTTATGGTTAATCATTGTTGATTGCCATGGATAATTGTACTCTGTACATATTGCATGTATAAGTCAGGTATAAAAGGCTGATCACCTTCATTACCAATTGGTCCAGATATATTTGTTCATGTTCAATACTTGTTCAGTCAAAAGTTTGTTCGTGCTAGTTCTCAATTATATTGATGAATTATAGCCAGCCTATTATTCAGACTCTTTCAATCATGATATATACTTAAATTGTATTTAAACTTGCTGGGCAACTTTCATGCTCACCCTTGTTATATCATGATAAACATTGCAGATTAAGGCGAATGCGTTCGGATACAGGAAAAGGATAATGCCAAGTTCTGCTTGGGATAAAATGTGCAGCTAGATTGTAATAGTATAGTTTGATAATAATGTTATGCGTTAGATAGTTTATGATTTGTGTATAAGTTAAGGTTACTCGATTTTGGGAAAATGTGTGTAAAGTGTACTGTATAAATAATTTATGTTTATATCTTCCGCAATAGTTACAGAATGATTGAACCGAATCTGTGATGATTTAGGACCCGGATTTGGGGCTCTCACAGCAAATAAAACTGACCACCACTTTAACATGGTTTAGTCAGTTAACAAAACAAATAGACTCAGGAGTTACAAATACAAAAGGTCACAAAGGTTGTTTGGCTAGCTCCAAATAACCTCAATTCTAATTTATTTTTATAACTTCCTTATTATATAGTACCCCATCGTCACACTTTATTTAATTTAATTAATTAATATAATTCCAATTTTATTTAACAAATCATTAGCCCTCTAATTTAATTATTTACTTAAATTAGGACATCACCAACACATTAGCGTAATAAAATACGCACAAATTATAAAATTATTTATCATCAATTTACTTAATATTATCATACATGAATAAATTATTCCATAATAATTCCCATCAAATATTTACTTTATTTAATAAATATCTCAACTAAAATATTTATTTTACTTGATAATTATCTTAACTATTTATAAAATTCACAATTAAATTACATTACCATATTACATTTATATGTAACACATTACCCTCTCATTTTATTAAAATAAAAATATTTACGTTAATTCACTATTTTTATTAAGTGACTTACTCTCAATATTTATAAATTTTAATTCATAACAATTCCATTGCCAATAAGGCATAATAATCAAATTATATTGTTTCACTCAAACTCAAAGCATCTTATAATAATAATTTTAATGATTAAATTCCTATTTTAATAACTTATAAAAATTCGGGTTGTCACATCCTTCCCTCCTTATAAGGATTCCGTTATCGGAATCACCGAAACCCTACCTTACTCAGGTTTTCATCAAAGTCTCTTCATTGAATAACTTCAACACATTACCTTAATATAGGTTTTATATTTCATATTCCCACTATTCTTGATAATAAATTCTTGTAAGTTTTATTTCAAAACTTTTACTTAGACTCAATTATATTTGAGTATTATACTTTAACCCGTTCATTTCCTTCTCTAAGCCTGATTATTTTAACTTTGATCTGAACCTTAAAGCATATGTGTAATGAATGTCTAAAGCTATAATACTTGACATATATGATGTTTAAGCATGAGATCATGTAATGGTTATATAAAACACAGTGTTGTTAAAATTTTATTAAAGTTTGTAAAATGTAAGAACGATGTAGATCGTGTATCTATGAACTTTAAATATGTGTCGAACACATAGTGAGTCAAGTGTGTGATGTTGATGTCAAGTATGAGTGGTTAAGGCATACCTAGACATACCAGGCTATTCTAAGAGTATGATGAGAAATTGAAAGGTAGATTTTACAAACCTAGTTAAAAAACAATGTAACGTTACTATTATATTAAGAATGTATGGAATATATGACTAATAGATGTGAGTCCATGATTATATAACTGTGTAGGATTACACGAAGTGCAGATAAGCAGTTAAGTCGTATTTCATAAACTACGAATCAGGCAAGTCTTTCAGTTCCTATTTGCTATGTGAATTTGATTATTTTAAATATTTATTGCAAAGAGCATGATGTGTTATATATATGTTAAATGTATAAAATGTTAAAGTCAGCTTATGACTACGTTGATTGAGTAAAGCATGCTAATTGAGTAAGGAACTCAATCTTTATACATCTTTATACTTGTTATATGAACTGTAACATGTATGTTATGTTAGTCCAATGTTTATGAGATTTTTGTTGAGTATGCTATTATGTGCTACGTGATGCATGAAAACTGTTAGATTTTGCTGGGCTGTCGAGCTCAACCTTGCAAATAACCATTTTTGCAGGTTAAGTATTTAAGGTAATACTATGTGCTACTTGAATGACGTGGATCAGAAATACTACACGGAGATTAATATTTTAGCTAAAGTTGTTATTTCTTTATATCATGATTAAGATTCATGAGATGTACTAAATTTTTTATGATGTATAGTTTTATGTTGAGTTCTAAGGCTAAAGTTAGAGCTATCTAATATGTAAAGGTTATCGGATTGAAATGGAAAAATTTTATATAATAATAGAGATAATGTGACGCCCCCAAAATAGGTATACATCACTTATTCTGAGTCGCCAACTACATGGTACAGAATACAAATACAATCTTAATTATACAACATGAGCTATGAGTTTTAATACAAATATTGTCTTCTAGACAATACTCAAACTCAAAATAAGTCCTAAAATACATTTATTAACACACTATTTCATAGAATAGTGAGGACTACTAATGCTATCCTCTGGACTGTCACTCCTTTCCCCTACTAGTCCCTGCTACGTTCTCATTTCCTGAAGAGAACAATGAAAGCAAAAAGGGTGAGCTCAACTAGCCCAGTAAGAAATATTATGACTAAGATAATGCAGAATAAATTATCCTTAGCCTTCAATAGTGTTGAACTGATACAATATAACAAACATCAAGTTTAACTGCAGCGGAACAAGCAATCCATTAAAAGAGTCAAGTAGAGAATAAAATCTACTATCTTCTATGTTTTAAAAGGTTTTTCATCACTTTTATCGCTGAGACTCAGCTTAATAAATAAACCACATCATCCTTGCACTATGGCCAAGGATATTCATTAGTATCACAACCATAAATTATCCATGCACTACGGGCCAAGGATATTCGTGTATTCATCAATGGTCATGATCATGCCAACAACTGTCCATCAATGCACTACGGACCAATGAGGACTTTTACCACATCATTTGTAACATTACGGTCATGATTATACCGATAATCCCTGGTCATAATCATACCAAGTCCATCTATGCACTACAGGACACAGATGACTTTCAACATAATATAAACATGAGAATGATGACAATGATATAAGAATTCAATAAAACAAGTTCAAGAATTAATTTATCCAGGAACCAATAACGTCCAAATTGTCAACATGATACTGCTTTGTGGAGTAAAATTCAAGAATGCTTAGAAGAATATTTCCATGAAAAGATACTAGATGAAGCGCAAATATCAAAGATATTCCACTAATTTCACGGAGTATAAAAGCCAAAACTTTAACCAACTGAGTATAATAAAGAATGGAATAACAAAAGAAATCACCAGGCATGAGTATTATGTTGCATGTTAATTTCTTTAATTAACCCTTGTTTTGTGACAGTATTTAAGAATGGTAGCTAAAAATATTAACGATGGAGTAAATGAGACCGTGGAGACACCATTAATCACCAACGAGGAGAACGTGCAACAGGCCGATAATGTTCCTCCTGTAAACAACACCACTGAGCAGACAATGAATGATGAGATGTTTAGAAGCTTTTTGCGGTTCATGCAAAACCAGACGAGGGAGACTCCTATTAAAAATACAGGTAGAAACAATGGCAACGCACAGCTGGTCACAGCCAAGCAATTCAAAGAGTTGGGACCACCAGAATTTTGGGGAAAGCCGGATCCGATTAAGGCAGAAACGTGGGTCAAGTAAATTACCAAGATATTCGATGTCTTGGGATTCACGGAGGAACGGAGGGTTCCATTCGCCACTTTTATGTTCTGTAGTGAGGCAGATTACTGGTGGGAATTTGTGAAGCGTGCCCATCCAGCATCACTCAGCATGTCTTAGGAGACATTTTAGAAACTGTTCAATGACAAGTACTTTCCTGAAAGTATTCGTCATATGAAGGAGGTGGAGTTTATTAGATTGGAACAAAACAACATGACTATGTCTCAGTACGAGGCGAAGTTCGCGGAGTTATCCAGGTTTGCACCTCATTTGGTAGAGAATGAGGAACGTATGACGCGGATGTTTCTGAGAGGTTTGAAACCCGACATACGTCAATATCCCATTTCTCGCAAATTTTCTCTATATTCAGATGTTGTCAACAAGGCTCAATTATTAGAGCGAGATAATGAGTACGTTCAACGGAGGGACCACAACCAGAGTCATACTGGTGACAGCATTCATCGGAGCAATGATAACCAGCAGGGAGGGAAAAATTCAGACAAAAGCAGTAACCACTCTGGTGGTAATCGTGGTCATGATAATAGGAGAGACGAGTCAAGTGGAAGTTTCAAAAAGAGGAGATTCAATAATGACAATGTGAAGACGTCAGCACCAGCATCAACTATTTCTCAAGGAGGAGAACGACCATCGGTCGTATGCTATAAATGTGGAAAACAGGGACACATCAGCCCAAACTGTCCACAACAGTTCAAGGTATGTTATAATTGTGGAAAGGAAGGACATATCGCTCGAGATTGTACTATAGCGAAACCAAGTCCAGCGGGGATGGTGACTCAAAAGGCTGTCCCAGAAAAGTCAAAGTCAATGGTTCCTAGAAGAGCGTTTGTCGTGACTGGTCAAAATGCGAGGAACCTAAACAAGGTAATCATGGGTAAGTTAATCATAAATTCTTGCGAAGTTTATACCTTACTAGATACCGGTTCTACCCATTCATTTATCTATGCTGCTTGTGCTCAACGTTTAAACTTAACTCCGGAGAAATTAGACTTTGACTTATCTATGGAGACTCTGTTAGGAGAAACTTTCATTACATCCACTGTTTATAAATCTTTTTTGATCCAAGTTGGCACCATCACATTACCTGTTGATCTTATCTCTTTAAAGATACTTGCATTTGACGTGATTTTAGGGATTGATTGGTTAACTACTCATCATGCCAAAATTGATTATTTTCATAAGGTTGTCAGTTTTCATATTCCTAACCAACTTATTATGCGAATTAAAGAAACTAAACCACTAAAATCAATCACTGTCATATCAAATCATAAAGCCATTCGTTTATTGAAAAACGGATGTCAAGCTTTTTCTTAGCCCATGTTATGGATTTGAATAAAGACACGTCAGATTTGAATAATATTTTTATTGTTAGAGATTTTCCTGATGTATTTCTTGAAGAACTTCCCGGTCTACCCCCAGAACGTGAAGTTGAATTCTTTATTGACCTTAAACCTGGTACAAAGCCCATTTCTAAAACCCCATATCGAATGGCTCCTATTGAACTTCAGGAGTTAAAGGTCCAACTACAGGAGTTGTTGGACATCGGTTTCATTTGTCCTAGTACATCTCCTTGGGGTGCTCCTGTTTTATTTGTAAAGAAGAAAGACGGGAGTATGCGACTTTGTATTAACTATCGAGAATTGAACCATGTCACCATCAAGAATAGGTATCCGCTACCTCGCATTGATGACCTGTTTGACCAGTTGCAAGGAGCACAATTCTTTTCAAAGATCGATCTTCTTTCTAGATATCATCAATTGAAGATTATAACTGAGGATATTCCGAAGACTGCCTTTAGAACTCGG
Organism: Panax japonicus; assembly: GCA_020205505.1. Lineage (NCBI taxonomy): Eukaryota > Viridiplantae > Streptophyta > Magnoliopsida > Apiales > Araliaceae > Panax > Panax japonicus. The sequence goes on along the minus strand of CM035102.1, from coordinate 20,959,683 downwards.
TACGAATATTATGAATTCTTAGTCATGTCTTTTGGATTGACTAATGCTCCTGCGGCTTTCATGGATATGATGAACTAAGTATTCAAGGAATATTTGGATCAATTTGTTGTTGTCTTTATTGATGACATCCTCATATATTCCAAAAGTCGTGAAGATCATGAGCACCATTTGAAGCTGGTACTCCAAAGGCTTCGTGAAAACAAGCTATATGCAAAGTTGAAGAAATGCGAGTTCTGGCTTAAGAAAGTAGCATTCCTTGGGCACGTAGTGTCAAAACATGGAGTATTTGTTGACCTGACGAAGATTAAAGTAATACAAAGTTGGGAGCAACCGAAGTCGGTGACCGAAGTACGTATCTTTTTGGGCCTAGCTGGTTATTATCAGAGATTCATGGAAGGATTTTCTTGAATCCCTACTCCGTTAACTCAACTGACTCGAAAAGATACAAAATTCATATGGAGCGAGGAATGTGAGAAGAGTTTTCAAGAGCTTAAAAGGAGACTTATTTCGGCACCTATTTTGACAATACCATCTGGTTCGGATGGATATGTTATCTACAGCGATGCTTCAGGCAAAGGATTAGGATGTGTTCTCATGCAACATGGGAAAGTCATAGCCTATGACTCGCGACAACTTAAAGAATATGAGAGGAATTATCTTACTCGTGATCTAGAGTTGGCAGCAGTCATTTTCGCGCTAAAGATCTGGATGCACTATCTATATGGGGAGAAAATGGAGATATATTCAGACCATAAAAGCTTCAAATATTTTTTCACCCAAAAGGAACTCAACATGTGGCAACAACTTTGGCTTGAGCTGTTGAAAGATTACGACCACACCATTCAATACCATCTTGGAAAAGCGAACGTGGTAGCTGACGCGTTGAATAGAAGATCATATGCGGGAATGAGTGCGATGTTGGCAACATAAAGGCCCATTTTGTGTGATTTAAAAAAGATGAAGATAGAATTCAAGACTCTGGGGACCCATGCAATGATGTCAAGTATACGTATAGAACCAACTTTAATCGATAAAATTAAAATTGCTCAAGCCACAGACCCGGAGCTGATGCGTATGAAGAAGAAAGTACAAGAAGTTGTTATCCAAGAAGCAAGAATCGATGAAGAAGGAATAATTCGAGTCAACTCCAGACTTTGTGTTCCTAACGACTCTGATTTGAAGTACAAGATTATGATGTAGGCACACAATACACCATTTGCAATCCATCCTAGAAGTACCAAAATGTATCATGATCTTTGACATACATTTTGGTGGAACAATATGAAGAGAGAGATCGCGAAGTTTATCTCGAGGTGTTTACCTTGTCAACGTGTAAAGGCAGAGCATCAAGTGCCTAAGGGTCCATTGTAACCACTTGAGATTCCGAAATGGAAGCGGGAACACATTACCATGGATTTCGTTACGGGTCTTCCCACGGTTTCTCAAGGTATAGATGTGATTTGGGTTATTGTTGATAGATTAACTAAGTCTGCACATTTTTTGCCAATACAGGAGACTTATTCCCTTGAACGACTTGCTCGTATGTACGTAAATGAGATTGTGAGATTGCATGGCATGCTAGTATCCATAGTTTCTGTGACAACCCGAGAAATTAGACAATTTATGAAAATCTTAAATGATTGATTTAAGGTTAAATAATAGACCTAGACAGAAAATGAGTGTATGCGTTTGATGTTATTGAGATTGAATTTTGAGGATTTCAAAATTCGGTGAAGGATATAGGTGAATTATTCAGGATTAAGGATTTATGTAAATATGCTATGTGTACATGGTTAATGATGTGTTCAGAATGTGGTTAAGGGTCAAGGGTTGACCAGATTAATTATTTATGTGTCAAACCCTAAGTATATATTAAGAACGTCAATGTTCTGTTAGAAAACCCTAACGTCTGATGAGAAACCCTAGAATCGGTTATGAAACCCTAGTTTCAGTTTCGGGAATCCGAAACCCTAAATTCATGATATGAATATGGTGATTAAGTTAGAAAACCCTAACGATATATTCAAAAACTCTAATTTCAGTATCGAGAATTTAAACCCTAATTTGGGAATCCTAATGCGAAGTATTAAACCCTAAGGGTTAAAAAGTTGTGTGTAAGGAATATGAATATTATGTGATGGTTTATATTTGTTTATTATATAAACAAACAAAAGAAACTACTGTAACCCTAATTATATATTAGGAATGAAGGATTTAATAACTTAAGGGTTATGGAAAAAGAGAATTTGTGGTATTTAGAATACTTACTAATTCTAGGAGATTTGTTTTATATATCTCAAATGATTAATTTTATAACCTAATTACAGCAAGTCTAATTGGGGTTAAGGAAATGAATGGGCTTGTGAGTAAGGATTTATGAAATTGAAACCCTAAGTAAATGATTTGGGTTGGATGAGAATTTAAGGTATTGGATTATGTATATTTTAGAGGCACAAGCAATACATTAATTGAGTGGCTCAAATATTTTTATTGTTAAGCCCAAAAGATTTAAGGGTGACCCAAACTTAGAGCCCAATTGAAGGAATGACATGATGGACATTTGATATTATTAAAAGTGTTGGACTATGATTGATTTACATGGCCGGTGGATAGAGAAGGAAAAAGGAGGAGAGATTGAGCATGTGACTAAGATTTATTTTGGTCTCTTATTTGTCTAAAGTTGGTTACCAACTCTCCACCAACTATCTATTAACTCCCACCTACTCCTCTTATGTGTCATTGTTTTATTTATCCAACATCTTTGTTCATGCTTGTAAGTAAAGCTTTGGTAGTTTAGTGGGAGAAAAGGAGAGAATTATATGCAAAAACATCTCCCACTTTAAGCACCACACATGTGGTAAAAGGATAGTTCATTAATACAAGCTAGGTGTCCAATGGTTTAAGGAGCCACATGATATACTAATCTCCCACATGTTTATGATTAAGAAAGAGAAAGATAGAGTGAGTGGGGAGATTATTATTAGATATACAATTATATCTATTCATTTTTACAAAGTCACCAAAGTTATATCACTTGCTTTTGGCCAATCAATAATTTAATTAAAGCCCAAAAATTTGATCCAAGTGAGGAGGGACATTTTTGGAAAAAGAGATTTAATCAAACTTGATAGATATTGGCCACATGGCCGGGTAATGGAAGAGGTGAAAGGAGAGGGAGATGTGCATGCACATCATCCATTTATACACTACACAATTCGCAAAAGATAATTCACCCAATTAGGCTAGGTGTCACATTTTTTTAATAAGGTAGCTTGCATATCTAGCCTTGATATTGGTTTGGTGACCAACCCTAAATCCTAAATGCTCCAAACCCTAAAGCCTAAGGGTTTCATCAAATGGCAAATTCTAGAAATATATGAAAATGTTCAAAATGCCCTTTTTACATTCTTTTATTATGTAACTTGTGAATCTTGCCTTATCTTTGGTTGTTCACCAACCCTAACCCTAACCTAGCATAACATGTGACTAAAATCCATGCAAATCAGCCACTCTTTCCATCTTGCAAACTTAGATGCATTGAATCAAAGTTTTATAACTTAAAACTTAAGTAAAGTAACTTACTCTACTTACAAAACCAACCTAGACCTTCTCTCTCTTCATGTTTCGAAATTTAGAGTGAGAGAGGAGAGGAGTATGTTCGGCAGCTCCTAGGGAGGAGAAGGAGAGAAGATTTTGATCTTTCTTTCCATTCAAGATCCATCCCATATCTTAGAAGAAGAAGAAGAGCATGAAAAATCAAAGGTATAAACCCTTTTTGTTCATGTAATTTTTGGTTGAAGATCAAACCTTGAATCTATAGTTCTAATCTCAAAAACCTTAGATCTATGTGTTAATGAGTGTTTCATGTTTAGATCTAACCATATTGAGTGTTGATTTGGTTGAAATCAAAAGGAATTGAAAAATAGAATTTTTCCGGAAAAGTTTAAAACTAGAAAGTATGATCTAGCTTTTGATTCTTGAAATCTATGATGGATATTTGTTATTTATGTTCTTGGGATGCTAGATCTATGTGTGAAGGATAAAAATCCTTTGGAATTACTCAAATAGGTTGAAAAATGAGCAAGTTATGGAATTTTTCCCAAACTACTCAAAGATAAGAAAACTGTTAGAAGGACAGTTTTTACTAGCCACTTCCGGGATAAATTCCGGGAGCTTAACATGTCCAAATATGGATTGTAATATATGAAAACTATAGTTCGGAAAGATGTGAACCCAACAAAATTGACGGATCATTAATCGGAGTTATAGATTTCGTTCTATTAAAGTTTTGGTAAAGGACTCCAAAACTGTCAAATGACAAAAAGTTGCTGCCAAATATTTTCCGGGGGCTGTTTCGGAAATTTATTTAATGAGAAAAATTCCAGGCTTTTGGAAAATGAAAATATATGGTATTATGTTGCTCGTGTCCAAAAATGAGCTAATTCCGAGTTAAAAAGACCAAGTTATGAACATTACAATTTTTGTGATTTTCCGACGGAAATCGCTATAAACGGAGTTCTACAACTCCGATTGCCACGAAATTTAAAATGGAGCATCACGTTAACATATATAAGGTTATTCCAAGAGATGGGAATGTTTGGAGTTAAGCACGAGGTAGCTAATTTCTTAAGCTACGCACTAGAATTAATTTTTTGAAAAATATCAAAGGAAGTTGGAAAATTATGGAAAAATAATTTTTGTGGATGAAATATGTGTATATATGTTTGGACTAAGGATAGAAAAATAATAAACTTATTTGGTATTTTCGTGATACGAATTTAGAATACAGCTTGCTGGATTATATAATTTGTGATTCCAGTTTGCTGGATTGAGAAATAGTTTACTGAAATTGAAAATATGTTAAATCCAGTTTGCTGGATTGCAATTTAGATTGCTGGATTTGGAATCCAGGTTGCTGAGTTGGTAATTTAGTTGCTAGATTTAGAATCCAGGTTGCTGGATTAGTATTTGACTTATTAGATGTTAATGAATGCTTATGAAATGAAAAAGCGAGTGTTAAATCATATAAATGTGACTCTATGGCATGATTAAGCGCTTAGGAAGAGTTTAATTGAACTTAAACTCGATATTTGTCCGACTAGACCGTTGGGATGATAAAATTGTGTCGGTATCAACTCAAACTTAATAGTATAATTTGATGCTAAGTCTTATGTGTATTATAGACTGATAGAATTATGTGCTATGTGTTTAGGTTATTCTGTGAATATAAATATAACAGTATTATACTGTGATGATATTATTCTAATATTGGAGATCTATATTACTAATATTAGGTCTTCGGGTAAAGCGTTATAAATTGCATTGCGGTAATCAACGGTTCAGGCAAGTTTCTTTTTACTTAACTCTACTAAGAGTGTTTTATTCAAGCTTATGGTTAATCATTGCTGATTGCCATAAAAAATTGTACTCCGTATATTTTGCATGTATAAGTCAGGTATGAAAGGCTGATCACCTTCATTATCAGTTGGTTCAGAAATATTTGTTCATGTTTAAAACTTGTTCAGTCAAAAGTTTGTTCGTGATAATTCTCAACTATATTGATGAATTATAGCCAGCTTATTATTCATACTCTTCAATCATGATATATCGTTATATTGTTGTATTTAAACTTGTTGGGCAACGTTCATGCTCTCCCTTGCTATATCATGATAAAACATTGCAGATAAGGCGAATGCGTTCGGATACAGGAAAAGATAATACCAAGTTCAGCTTGGGATAAAATGTGCGGCTATTTTGTAATAGTATATTTTGATAAATATTGTTATGTGATAGAAAGTTTATGAATTGTATTTAAGTTAAGGTTACTCAATTTTGGGGAAATGTGTGTAAAGTTTAATGTATAAACAATTTATGTTTATATCTTCCGCAAATAGTTATAGAATTATTAGTGTACCGAATACGCGGCGATTTGGGGCCCGGATTCGGGGCTATTACAGTTGGTATCAAAGCTGTTGGTTATGAAGCTTAGGTAGGAATACCTGAGACCAATAAACGCAGTGATTAGGATAAGATCTAACTCACATAGAGTTAGTTGGTCAGTAAGATTCAAAGATGAATCTCGGTGAGTGTAAAGACACAGAGTTCCCTAACTCTGATAATAAAGTTGAACAGTAATAGTGAATAGATCGAGTCTAAAGGACTGAAAGTGCAGGAATAGGAGATCGTAAAACAAAACGATCATAGGCATAGAAATAAATCATAATATATACGATAAGATCACCCCGTGATCTGATGAGGTTATGATAGCCAGAAAGAATCAATCTGATGATTGAAAAGTTTACAGCAAGATGTTGTGTATCAGTTGTACTATGAAATTGTACTATGAAAACTCATGAAAGAGTTATGGATTATGAATACGAATTGAATTCGTATTGAAAAGGGGGTTAAGATTAGGTGGGGATTTCAATGAGGACTCATGTCAGCAACTGAGTTGTATGATTCCTTGTATGGGCGGGGAATTGTACTTGGTGTAAAAACTACTTAGTTGGTGGCATTGGTAACCATTGAAATGTTGTGTCACGCTAGTTGTTATATACAGATAAATAGGTCATAGGTAGAGAATATAGGATTAAGTACGAGTTCTTAGAACTCATACTTATGTGACATTCTTGACTTATAGTTATATGAAATGTTTATAAGCCCCTCAGCGAACGGACGCCAAAGGTCAGACTAGGGTAAGTTCGTAAACTCATATAATTGTGGCCAGGTTATGAACTCATAAGTGTGGTTTTATGAACTGGGTATAGTTGTGTGTGAATGGAGTGTTAAGGATTATAGGAACAGATAAATTGTTAAGCATATGATCATTAGTGGAGATTTAGGTTTTCTTAAACCCCTAGCTATGCTAAACCTCAAATTTTTGACATCAAACTAAATACGCACTATGTGCCTTTTAAAAAAATGTTTTTATTTATCACTTATGTACCATGTGACCTAGTGCAGAGATGATAAAAAAAATGATGGAGTTATCAATGCAGAATTACTTGGTGTTGGATGTGATCTAAGGATCGTCAGCCCACTACAGTATGATGTAGTATAACAAAGTCACAAAATGACGAAATCCTCAACGGACTGTTAAATACATTGCGGCATCATGACTTCATTCTCAAAAATGTTTTCTTGAAAGAAATTTCCCAAACTAAATTGTTTTACTGTGGAATCAAATAAGACTGAGGTAAAATTTTTGTGCTTTTGGCAGTGATGGGAAAACAGATAAAATTAGTACTTGGCCAGTACAGGGCATATCGGGCTAATCACCCTTTGTGTCCGTAAGTAATGACGGTTTGAGGATGAATTTCCATAAAACCTTTGCGAAAATGAAAAACAAACAGTCTATACGATTCCTCAGCACAGTTTTAAAATTTGAACCCTTGTGAGTGGTGTATTGGGTAGCATGTGAAATATGTGTGAATGGTGTAAGGTGCACGGTGTAAGGTGTAAGGTGAATTTCGGGGACAAAATTCTTAGAAGGAGGGGTGAATGTGACAACCCGAGAAATTAGACAATTTATGAAAATCTTAAATGATTGGTTTAAGGTTAAATAATAGACCTAGACAGAAAATGAGTGTATGCGTTTGATGTTATTGAGATTGAATTTTGAGGATTTCAAAATTCGGTGAAGGATATAGGTGAATTATTCAGGATTAAGGATTTATGTAAATATGCTTTGTGTACATGGTTAATGATATGTTCAGAATGTGGTTAAGGGTCAAGGGTTGACCAGATTAATTATTTATGTGTCAAACCCTAAGTATATATTAAGAACGTCAATGTTCTGTTAGAAAACCCTAATGTCCGATGAAAAACCCTAGAATCGGTTCTAAAACCCTAGTTTCAGTTCCGGGAATCCGAAACCCTAAATTTATGATATAAATATGGTGATTAAGTTAGAAAACCCTAACGATATATTCAGAAACTCTAATTTCAGTATCGAGAATTTAAACCCTAATTTGGGAATCCTAATGCGAAGTATTAAACCCTAAGGGTTAAAAAGTTGTGTGTAAGGAATATGAACATTATGTGATGGTTTATATTTGTTTATTATATAAACAAACAAAAGAAACTAGTGTAACCCTAATTATATATTAGGAATGAAGGATTTAATAACTTAAGGGTTATGGAAAAAGAGAATTTGTGGTATTTAGAATACTTACTAATTCTAGGAGATTTGTTTTATATATCTCAAATGATTAATTTTATAACCTAATTACAGCAAGTCTAATTGGGGTTAAGGAAATGAATGGGCTTGTGAGTAAGGATTTATGAAATTGAAACCCTAAGTAAATGATTTGGGTTGGATGAGAATTTAAGGTATTGGATTATGAATATTTTAGAGGCACAAGTAATACATTAATTGAGTGGCTCAAATATTTTTATTGTTAAGCCCAAAAGATTTAAGGGTGACCCAAACTTAGAGCCCAATTGAAGGAAGGACATGATGGACATTTGATATTATTAAAAGTGTTGGACTATGATTGATTTACATGGCCGGTGGATAGAGAAGGAAAAAGGAGGAGAGATTGAGCATGTGACTAAGATTTATTTTGGTCTCTTATTTGTCTAAAGTTAGTTACCAACTCTCCATCAACTATCTACCAACTCCCACCTACTCCTCTTATGTGTCATTGTTTTATTTATCCAACATCTTTGTTCATGCTTGTAAGTAAAGCTTTGGTAGTTTAGTGGGAGAAAAGGAGAGAATTATATGCAAAAACATCTCCCACTTTAAGCACCACACATGTGGTAAAAGGATAGTTCATTAATACAAGCTAGGTGTCCAATGGTTTAAGGAGCCACATGATATACTAATCTCCCACATGTTTATGATTAAGAAAGAGAAAGATAGAGTGAGTGGGGAGATTATTATTAGATATACAATTATATCTATTCATTTTTACAAAGTCACCAAAGTTATATCACTTGCTTTTGGCCAATCAATAATTTAATTAAAGCCCAGAAATTTGATTCAAGTGAGGAGGGACATTTTTGGAAAAAGAGATTTAATCAAACTTGATAGATATTGGCCACATGGCCGGGTAATGGAAGAGGTGAAAGGAGAGGGAGATGTGCATGCACATCATCCATTTATACACTACACAATTCGCAAAAGATAATTCACCCAATTAGGCTAGGTGTCACATTTTTTTAATAAGGTAGCTTGCATATCTAGCCTTGATATTGGTTTGGTGACCAACCCTAAACCCTAAATGCTCCAAACCCTAAAGTCTAAGGGTTTCATCAAATGGCAAATTCTAGAAATATATGGAAATGTTCAAAATGCCCTTTTTACATTTTTTTATTATGTAACTTGTGAATCTTGCCTTATCTTTGGTTGTTCACCAACCCTAACCCTAACCTAGCATAACATGTGACTAAAAGCCATACAAATCAGCCACTCTTGCCATCTTGCAAACTTAGATGCATTGAATCAAAGTTTTATAACTTAAAACTTAAGTAAAGTAACTTACTCTACTTACAAAACCAACCTAGACCTTCTCTCTCTTCATGTTTCGAAATTTAGAGTGAAAGAGGATAGGAGTATGTTCGGCAGCTCCTAGGGAGGAGAAGGAGAGAAGATTTTGATCTTTCTTTCCATTCAAGATCCATCCCATATCTTAGAAGAAGAAGAAAAAAAAAGGAGCATGAAAAATCAAAGGTATAAACCCTTTTTGTTCATGTAATTTTTGGTTGAAGATCAAACCTTGAATCTATAGTTCTAATCTCAAAAACCTTAGATCTATGTGTTAATGAGTGTTTCATGTTTAGATCTAACCATATTGAGTGTTGATTTGGTGGAAATCAAAAGGAATTGAAAAATAGAATTTTTCCAGAAAAGTTTAAAACTAGAAAGTGTGATCTAGCTTTTGATTCTTGAAATCTATGATGGATATTTGTTATTTATGTTCTTGAGATGCTAGATCTATGTGTGAAGGATAAAAATCCTTTGGAATTACTCAAATAGATTGAAAAATGAGCAAGTTATGGAATTTTTCCCAAACTACTCAAAGATAAGAAAACTGTTAGAAGGACAGTTTTTACGAGCCACTTCCGGGATAAATTCCGGGAGCTTAACATGTCCAAATATGGATTGTGATATATGAAAACTATAGTTCGGAAAGATGTGAACCCAACAAAATTGACGGATCATTAATCAGAGTTATAGATTTCGTTCTATTTAAGTTTTGGTAAAGGACTCCAAAACTGTCAAATGACAAAAAGTTACTGCCAAAAATTTTCTGGGGGCTGTTTTGGACATTTATTTAATGAGAAAAATTCCAGCCTTCTGCAAAATGAAAATATATGGTATTACGTAGCTCGTGTACAAAAATGAGCTAATTCCGAGTTAAAACGACCAAGTTATGACCATTACAATTTTAGTGATTTTTCAACGGAAATCGCTATAAACGGAGTTCTACAACTCCGATTGCCACGAAATTTAAAATGGAGTATCACGTTAACATATATAAGGTTATCCCAAGAGATGGGAATGTTTGGAGTTAAGCACGAGGTAGCTAATTTCTTAAGCTACGCACTAGAATTAATTTTTTGAAAAATATCAAAGGAAGTTGGAAAATTATGGAAAAATAATTTTTGTGGATGAAATATGTGTATATATGTTTGGACTAAGGATAGAAAAATAATAAACTTATTTGGTATTTTCGTGATACGAATTTAGAATACAGCTTGCTGGATTATATAATTTGTGATTCCAGTTTGCTGGATTGAGAAATAGTTTACTGAAATTGAAAATATGTTAAATCCAGTTTGCTGGATTGCAATTTAGATTGCTGGATTTGGAATCCAGGTTGCTGAGTTGGTAATTTAGTTGCTAGATTTAGAATCCAGGTTGCTGGATTAGTATTTGACTTATTAGATGTTAATGAATGCTTATGAAATGAAAAAGCGAGTGTTAAATCATATAAATGTGACTCTATGGCATGATTAAGCGCTTAGGAAGAGTTTAATTGAACTTAAACTCGATATTTGTCCGACTAGACCGTTGGGATGATAAAATTGTGTCGGTATCAACTCAAACTTAATAGTATAATTTGATGCTAAGTCTTATGTGTATTATAGACTGATAGAATTATGTGCTATGTGTTTAGGTTATTCTGTGAATATAAATATAACAGTATTATACTGTGATGATATTATTCTAATATTGGAGATCTATATTACTAATATTAGGTCTTCGGGTAAAGCGTTATAAATTGCATTGCGGTAATCAACGGTTCAGGCAAGTTTCTTTTTACTTAACTCTACTAAGAGTATTTTATTCAAGCTTATGCTTAATCATTGCTGATTGCCATGAAAAATTGTACTCTGTACATTTTGCATGTATAAGTCAGGTATGAAAGGCTGATCACCTTCATTACCAGTTGGTTCAGAAATGTTTGTTCATGTTTAAAACTTGTTCAGTCAAAAGTTTGTTCGTGATAATTCTCAACTATATTGATGAATTATAGCCAGCTTATTATTCATACTCTTCAATCATGATATATCGTTATATTGTTGTATTTAAACTTGCTGGGCAACTTTCATGCTCACCCTTGCTATATCATGATAAAACATTGCAGATAAGGCGAATGCGTTCGGATACAGGAAAAGATAATACCAAGTTCAGCTTGGGATAAAATGTGCGGCTATTTTGTAATAGTATATTTTGATAAATATTGTTATGTGATAGAAAGTTTATGAATTATATTTAAGTTAAGGTTACTCGATTTTGGGAAAATGTGTGTAAAGTTTAATGTATAAACAATTTATGTTTATATCATCCGCAAATAGTTATAGAACTATTAGTGTACCGAATACGCGGCGATTTGGGGCCCGGATTCCGGGCTATCACAGTTTTAGATCGTGACCCAAGATTTACTTCACAATTTTGGGTTAGCTTGCAGAAATCTATGGGCACGGATTTACGATTCAGTTCGGTATACCATCCTCAAACGGACGGACAATCAGAGAGGACTATTCAAACTCTTAAAGATCTATTAAGACTCTATGTCCTAGACTTTAAAGGGAGTTGGGATAAGTATTTACCATTGGTGGAATTCTCCTACACCAACAGTTACCAGACAAGTATAGGTGTGGCTCCATTCGAAGCATTGTATGGATGAAAGTGTCGCTCTCCAGTATGTTGGGATGAGGTGGGTGAAGCAACATTGTTGGGACTAGAGTTGGTACGTATTACTACAAAAAAGATCCAAATGATTCGACAACGTATACAAATGGCACAAGATCGACAAAAGAGTTATGCGTATCATCATCGAAAGGACGTGGAATTTAGTATTGGGGATCATGTATTATTGCATGTTGCTCCATTGAAGGGAGTTACAAAATTCGGAAAAAGAGGAAAGCTCAATCCACGATTTATTGGTCCATTTCAGATTCTTGACCAAGTAGGAAATGTGGCCTATAGACTCACGTTTCCTCCAAGTACGTCTCGTGTTCATAATGCTTTTCACATATTTGTGCTTCATAAATATGTGAAAGACCCGAACCATGTTATTGAGTTAGAACCATATGAAATAGCCGAAGATTTAACGTACGAGGAGGTACCTGTCAAGATCTTGGATAGGAAGGAGCATGTCCTACGCACAAAGGTCATACCACAAGTCAAAGTTTTGTGGAAGAACCATGCTATTGAGGAAATGACCTGGGAGTTGGAAACATAAATGAAAGCGAGGTATCCTCATCTTTTCGAAATACCAGGTATGTACGTCAATTTCGAGGATGACATTTCATAAGGAGGGGAGGTTGTAAGACCCCAACTTATTATAAATGAAATTTAATTCTCTATTTATTATTTTGAAATAGTAAGTGTTAATTTGATTTATGTGGTTAGTTATGGGTAAAATGCGCAAATATCTTAAATAAGCAAGTGGTTATAAAATATTCATTGTTGTCGGGGAATATTCGTTTAGTCATGGAATATTCTTACTATCGAGGAATATTCGTACGACGGCGCAGTCTTGTGTGGGCCCCATAACAGAAAGCGATTGGATGAAGAAAATGACAAGTATAAGTTTTTTTTTATAAATAATGGCGTAGTTATTACCGCTAACACCGTTGGAATACCTGGTGGTTAAAACACAGTAATACGCATTGTTGCACAGTAGCACACAGTATTGCACCTGAAAGTAGTATGCACACAAGCCAATCATATTTGATGATAAAGCATATACTTTGTAACAATCTTATTCATTTATTAATAAAATGTATTAATTTATTAAAGGCTTTTAATTATCTTCATGATGCTGTTTTATAATATGTGATAAACCCATAGTTTTAAGCAATGCTTTTAGAATAATGATGATGATCATTCTAATGAGATCTAAATTCTTAGAAAGCTTAAAACTAAAATAGTTCTCAATCGTTGGATTACTAAATTGGGGATTAGTGAATCTGGATAAATTGGTGCATACGTTGCTTGTTCATTGGATGAGGATGATTGATCTCATGACCATTTGTGTGGAGACACTAAAGTAAGTATGTAGGTGCTTATTAGAGAATAAGTTCACTGAACGTGGCTCGCTAAGGAATACCTAATGGAGTTTTACTTGTCTGTCAATAGGAATTCATGTAGTGATAGTAGTACAAGTGATCCTTGGACTTGAGATCATCATAGTATCTTGTGTACGATGAGTTATACTTTGACTTATTCCTTAAGACCCTTAGGGTATATCAAAGGGTATGCTTTGGTATAATAAGTTATACATGGAGATAATGTATGATCAATAAAGAATCTACCACTTCTAGTAAAAGAAGAAAAATATCCTATGTGATTCGATAAATGACAACCCAGTAGTCCTTGGCCAAGCAGAATGAAATTAGAAAGGAGTTTCTAATTTGTATTATTTGGATTTATGCATTTAAGAGTCGAAATACATATATTTAAATAAAATAAGACTTGACAGTAATTCCATGTCTTATATTTAATTGGGACATTGTATGGTGGAAGGATTGAATTGTATGGTAACTATTTATTTAAAGGTTCTTTTATGATTAATGTTGAAATCTATATTATCTGGAAAGTCGTAAATCGCTAGGAAGGCTTATCCCTACTGTAGAATAAATATTATTTATTTAAATAACTTATTAGTTTAATTTATTTATTTAACTAAGATTAGAATTGTTCTAATTGATTTATTCACAACCGGATTAATATGGAGAACCTAAAGGGTCATACCATAAAAGGAAGAATAATTATTTAAGAAGTTAATGGCATAATCGTAATAATAAGTTAAGTATATTTAATTTAATCTATGGTGATAGAATAAATTAAATAACTTAATATTTATTATTTAATATTTAAAAGTATTAAATATAAATTAATAAAAGGAGTCTTATTATTATTATTACTATTATTATTATTTAATTCCTAAAGGAGTTTGAAAATTAATTAATAAAAGTACTCTCAAATATCCTAATAAGATTAGGAGACTAATTAATTAAAAGAGTTTAATTAATTATTCCTAATAAGATTGGGAGCCTAATTAATTAAAATAAAACACAACTCCTTAATTGTTAAGGAGGATTGCCCACATCTATAAATAAGAGGAGACTTATTATGGGTGTAGATGTTGTTAACTTTTTCACAACAGGCGTGATTCCAATTGTTGGAGAGTACGCTCCTTTTCTATGAGAGATAAAAAAACTAGGGTTTTGCCAAACACCATCTTCTTGAATCTTTATTCTTTCTTGGTGGATCACCTCTAGAGGCCAAACACTTGGGTGGCTAACGTTGATCAAAGGAAGGAACCAAACCGGTGGATTCAAGTTGAATGCAAAAAGGATTGGATGTGAACTTGTTCCTGAGGCAGCTCGATTCTTCAAGGGTATGATTCTTATTCTTTCTTTTTTTATTTAATTAATAATTGTGCATAAAGGGTGATCCGGGTATATGGTTTATAAAATTTTAAAATACTATTTTACAACGTTTCTACTTAATTTGTGTAATTTGATTGCGTTCATGAATATTACAAACCTAACAGCACCAATTATTGATTCTTACATAAGAAGACACTACTCAATAATTGTTACAGTAATTACTGTTCAATATTTTATTGATTCAATAATTGCTACGTTGATATTTTATATTATTGTTGTTTCAATAATTGTCATTGCACAATATTTCCATTATCAGATCAATAATTCATATTATTTAAATAATATTATTAGATAGCATGATTGGCAATGTCTAAGGAAGTTGTAACGACCCCAAATTTCACACAATTCAGTTATTAACTTCGGTCGTTAATAACACGACTAACTTCTGATTTTACATCATTATTCGATGTTAAACTTTATAAAATGCAGAATAATTTAAACTTTTATGTCTTTTTACTTTAATTCCCTGAATCAAAACCTTTATCATCTACATGTCTTTGAATCAATCTCATTTTATGATTCACTTTATCACTGTTGTTCTATAAAATTTAACATTTCAATCCGAATACCTTTACATATCAGATAACTCTCACTTTAGCTTTACAACTCAACATAAAACTATACATCATAAAACATTTAGTACATCTCATGAATCTTAATTATGGTATAAAGGAATAACAACTTTAGCTAAAATGTTTATCTTCGTGTATTATTTCTGATCCACGTCATTCAAGTAGCACATAATGTTACCTTCAATCCTTAACCTGCAAAAATGGTTATTTGCAAGGTTCAGCTCGACAGTCCAGCAAAATCTAACAATTTTCATGCATCACGTAGCACATAATAACATGCTCAACATATATCTCATAAACATTGGACTCACATAATACATGTTATAGTTCATACAACAAGTATAAAGATGAGTTCCTTACTCAATCAGCATGCTTTACTCAATCAACGTAGTCATAAGTTAACTTTAACATTTCATACATTCAAATATATATAACACATCATGCTCTTTGCAGTAAAGATTTAAAACAATCAAATTCACATAGCAAATAGGAACTGAAAGACTTGCCTTGATCGTTGTTTACCAATAACAGTTTAACAGCTTACAGCTATATGCACTTCACGTGCCCTACACAATTATATAATCATTCACATTAACTACTAGTCACATAGCAAATGCATAGTAGTGTAATGTAAACTTTACTCTACATCTCATAACCCTTCTTATTATAAATCCACAAGTTCAATTTTATTGTGTTAACTTTCGACTTATATCACACTATATTTTATATTCGAAGTCATTCAGTGTTAAGTCTTGTTAGGAATACTTATTGGTTTTATATTAAAAACTATTCAATATTTTATAGCTTCATTCTTGATTTAAAACACTTTTTACGTTCATTAACACTATATCACGACGTTCGACGTTTATTCGTCACACGCCCCATTTGTCTCTCTTGTGTGTGTCGTATGCGAATAAAACTTATCTAATATATCATTATTTATGTTAATCATCATTATACTTTATAATATTCATGTTCTAATTAGAACAACATCTTTATCGTCAAGAGCACCACACTTGCATACGTGCATGTCCGACGCCCTTCGATTGCCTCTGAAAACACAACAGTCCTAAAGATGACCATTTTAACTACTTTTCCCTACCTCAAATTGAACAACTTAAAGAATAAAAGTTGTAGGTCTATTAGTCCTCGTTCCAGATCATCTTGAATCATCTTAATCGGAGTTCATATGAAAATGTTATGACTATTTTACCAAACATGTCAAAGCAGTCACAGTTAGCACACATGGGGTGGGCGCACCCTTTTCTGCGCGCCCGTGCCATCTAGCAGCACTGGGCAGTGTGCCCGTGCTAGGCTTCGCTCAAATTACAGTGTTTTGCGATTTTTGACCCTTTTCTCCTATTAATCTTCATAACTGAGTTATACACATCCAAATTAGTCCGTATTTGATATGGATTCGTAATTCATGAACTACATACTAATTTCTAACAATTTATAAAAACATTAACCAGCCTAAAATTTGATCCAAACACATGGTCATACTCTATTTTCATGTTTTAAACACTTTAGCGAATTTGATCGCCACGACTTCGTTCTTAATCAATTGGCACGATTTAAAACTATGTTTTTTCGTTTCTTCACATACTAACATAATCCAACATCAATTTACAAATAACACATTAAACATGAATTCTTGTACTTACTAAACCATATTATATGAGCATACACTAACATTCTAATCTTTCTTACAAAGCCAATTCTCACGAATTTGATTTCTAACTACTGTATATATATGACAATAACAAATTCTACAATATTATGCACACCCATAATCCAATCTTATATTCAACAACTTATCAAAATCTCACTTCAAGAGAATGAAAATCACAAACACAGAAAATTAGAGTTAGGGTAGATTATACCTTGATTTAGCAAACTCTCTTCCTTTTGACAATCTCAGAGAGTTTTCTCAAGCTCTCAACCTTAATTTTTCCTCCGTGTTTCCTTCTTCTTCTCTAAATTTTCTGAACTTAGCCTTTAGGAATTGTGCAACATATAACCTGACTCCCCTCTCTCTCACGTATACATCAATTTAAAAAACCAATAGCGTCAGTTAAAAATAAGTCAAAAGACACAAGGCCTTGTTTGGCTAACCACAATTCTCTCTACTAGTTTTTTTATATTATTAATATATAGTTTTATTTGTCACACTGCCACCAATTTAAATAGCTTATCATTATAATAATTATAATAATTATTATAATTATTCTAATGATTAATAATAATTATATATCTAATTAATTAATAAATTAGACTTAAACATCGCTTATTTAATATACCTATTTTCTTTAAATTAAACAAATCATTTAATTTAATTAAATCTTCAAAGAAAAAATTTACCTTTGCTTTAATTTAATTATCATACACACGTAACTAAATTATTATACCTCAATTTCATAAATTATTTATTTTCTCAATAAAATAAATTATTCAAAATATTTATTTAATTCAATAAATATTAAAAAAATTGCAAAATTCATATAATTTCTTCAGTAGTAACTTAACTATTAAACCTCACTTTCCAATATGAATATATATTCTTCACACTAGATCACATACTTCAAAAATATAGCACGTATATATACATACTCAAACTCAAAATATCTCATAATAAATAATTTAATATTAATTTCTATTTTAAACAACTTAAAAAATTAGGATGTCACAAAAGTTCTGTTAAGGAGAGGTTTGGTCACCTAATTGCGCGCCGGTAAGGAGAAATCTTATTGGAAGCCCCCTTTTTCCTGCGAACGACCTAGTTGTCATTATTGTGATTCTGTATATTATTTATGAATAATTAATTATTTATTATGATAAGAAAATATTATTTATGTGGATATACATGGAGGAATTTTTGAAAAAATGACAATTGTTGAAAATTGATATTTTATCTTTTCCGATAAATAATTCATTTAAATA